>OY756428.1:12983674-13673946 GCA_963576905.1 Mystacides longicornis
GTACGGGAGTGAAACTTGTACATGGACGAAAAATATAATATAAGTTAGTAGAAATGAAGTGGTTGGTAGCCCAACGGTGTCTTCACCAATTTTCGTACTGGAGGTGGTGGGTTTGATCCAAGGTACCGACCATCTTCCACTTTCACGAAACAATCTTTTAGTATCTTACTGTGAAATAGTAAATGATGGTTTCACATACGGTTCATAGCTTTTAGGTAGCTCTTAGCGTAGCGTTTTATATGATGTGGAGAACGCTAAGAGCGACCTAAAAGTTAGGGAACGTTGGTGAAAGTCACCATGAGTGTCACAGTAAAAATGAAAAATTCAAAAATGATTCTGAGCACAGGTTCGTTTTATAAACAAAAAGACATCACTATGCAGCATATACGGGAAAAGGAGTGCACGGAGATGTAGCCAACCTGGAATGACGTGGACTGATCATATCGGTGAGGTCTTAAAGGAGGGTCTCCAAGTCTGATGTTAAAGTAATAGGAGAAAATGTTTGCAAAACATAATGTTGTTGAATAAAGCGAAAAAGGCTTGTCTAGATAGGAAATAATGTAAGTCTATACTCTCCGTCTACCGCCTCCGGGAAACGATAATAAAAAAACATTACCTCGATAAGGGCCCTCCATGCAAAAGTCTTACGATAGCTCAAATCACCCAGCTCGGTGTAAAAGTCCCTTAAGATAGGTTTAAGGACATCATTAAAAATGCTTGGTAACTGTTGGGTTATAAATCCAAAATTTACATGAACAATACTTTATACAACAAATCCCATAAAAATCAGTATCAAAATAGATGGTGTTTGTACTAGATGCTAGTGTGCTCATCCCATAAGATAATGTGTCCATGTAAAGTTTTAATAAAAGCACTTCGCAACATCATGCAACATGGTAAAGGTTTTGTGTACAAGTAGATAAGTATAATATTATGTAGGTGCAAGCTGGAAATCTCATATTATGTCTGTTGGTAGAACGACTTGCATTGTATCACATGACAGCTTGAAAGTTTAGCGCTTAGAGCGATAAACTTGTATTGATATAGGTTCACAGCGTCATAGAGGATAGAGAGGAAGCATTCCAAACATAAATTTAATGAAAAGCATTATTGTGATCATTCTTCCGGAGAGAGATGCATTTGTAGCACATAATATACGTCATATTCCATTCAATAAAAGAGCTTTTAAATATATGACAGAAAAATATGGTACATATTAATATATTACTAATGGTCGACCAGTGCTCGAAATTCGACCATAACTTATTTAAATTATATGTTTGAACATTATTAAGGTACCATTGCCAAAAAATAATACTTATCGAGCACTTTTTCAATTTTTTTTTAAAAAAACAATGACATGTATAGGTACCTCCGTCAAATGTGAAATTTTGATACGTATGAACAAAGTTTTTTCTATTATTATTACGTCAAATTTGTAATGTGGATAGGTATGTAAAAAGTTTTTTCTATTATTATTAAAGACAAACAATATTAATGTATTCTCAAGTTATATCCCACCATTTTTAGCACCGCACCTTCCATTTGAATATACCGCCTTGAAAAAGCTTTCTGCGCCCATTATGAGGCGCTTTTTTCCTATAACATTCGTTTCTATGAAGTTGATGATCTTTATAAGTAGTCTGTGGAAGTGTGTGTGAGTATCAAATACATAAAATTATATTTACATTACACAAGTTTTTCCTTCACGCATTAATATATAGATTATGAAAACCTCTGTACAGCAAACAGTTAAGCATAACTTTTACGATTATAATAATTGAACTCCATTGTTCCATATTATAATGAAAAAGCATCTGAAATTTTATCGAAATCTGCAACTGAAGCAATGAATTTAATGCATCATTTGAAAGCCTGAAATCAATTGGCTACGAAAACGTGAGAACTTATAGTATAGTTTGTTTTCGATCATCTTTTGCTAGTTATTAGATAAACATTTTAAAGTATGTTGTCAAATAATAGGTGAAAGAAACTACTTTGCCTAACTAGGCATGAAAGTTTAGTCCTGGAAAACGACGCAATAATTCATAAATATTTTTTTTTAAATGAATCTGTGCTAACTCGAAGTGAACACAAATACACTTTTTAACATCTTTCACGCTAACCAAAGGGTTGTGCCGTGAAAGCGGAAAGCTTGAAACCTTATGTAAGGAAAAATCATTTAATGGACACAAAGAAATGTTAAAAAGAGTATTAGTATTAATATTTATGTTGCAAATGTAGTGGATAGAGGACACTAAAAAAAAGAACAAAATAATAAAAATAATGAAAAAAAAATAAGATTTTCTCATTTTCATTCCAAATTAAAAAAAGAAAAAAAAACTTTTTTATTCTTAATTATTTATCAGAAGAAAAGAAAGTATAAAAAAATTTACCTTGAGAATCACCTCAAGTAAGTTTCATGTTAAAAATATTCTCCGCTACCTATAGGGGAACTTGTAATAAGAACAAAGTGGAAGTGGGACAAGCAGAGTGATTCTCCACAGACCAGCAGCTGAGACGCTCTCGTCCTCTGGTCGTTAGTTCCAGAACTCTGAGAAACTTTTATTCGCTCTGCAACCTTCTGAAACTATACAACGGTATGGAGTGGATTTTATTGCAATAAGCAATATGGAATTTTAAAATAATTTTTCTTATTCGGCATTTTTTTATCTTCAAAAACTTTTCAAATTCATAACTCAGACAAGTTTTATGATTAATCAAAATGAATGACTAAAATGTAGCCTTACTTTTTTCTACTGAGCTAACCTTATGACCACCTAAAATATAGAGGGATGGTTGGGAATCCAACAAGAGACTAATGTTAGCAGGAAGTTTACAGAACTAAGATTTTAGAAATAAGAAGATAATTACAATATCACATTAAATTAAGGCATGATGCTATTACAAACCAAAGTAATGAAATTTCAGGAGGCATAGCAAAAAACATCTTCATTGTGCTACTTGAAAATTCGCCAATAATTTGCTCAATAACTAAGTATGTATTTTATTTTGATTGGGCGTTCGTCTTGGTTTATTTGCTACTATCATGTTATTTTACCATTTTTTTTAATTGACATAATATGCCATTTTATTCTGAATTACTCAAATTCTGGATGGAAAAACCGTTAGGTGGGCTTAAAAATTCACCGTCACCAAAACTCTAGCTTAAACAATAAATTTTGTACAGTGGTAGACTTTCGAAGACGAGGAAGACCCTCTCACACTGTGTTCCGCTCCTTCGAAGCAGAGCTGAGGGACATGGACATGGTGTGGGAGGAGGTCATAAACATTGCGCAATGGAGAGCTCTTGTTGCCTCCCTATGCCCCTGAGTGGGGTGTAAAAGGGAGAATTGATTGATTGGTAGACTTCCGAACTGGGAGGTCATGGGCACGGTCTCCAGAGACCCAATTCTCTGTTTTATCGGAAGGTAGTCACGGTAGTAAAGTGAGTATTACGATACATTTTATATTTCTAGAAACAAATGCGATTCTCGCATTCGATACGTATAGACGTTTTTTATACAAAATGTATCGTGTAATACTCACTTTACACCGTGACTACCTTCCGATAAAACAGAGAATAGGGGTACAATTCGGAACATCAACCTCTTCCACGACACAAGCTTTGCTTTATGTTAAGAGGTGTCAAAATGGTGTAGGTATGTATTCACTTTGTATGAGCTCGAAAAAGAACAATATTCGGTACAAAGTCATAATTAATCCATTTTACAACGTTTAATAAATAAATAAAAAAATATTGTCTTCTTTAATTAATTCACTCTTCCAGCGTAAAATGCACATCAATATTCCTGCATCACATCCCGCCTCAAAGTTTAAAACAGGTCAGGTGGCCCGCACGAAAGAATCAGTAGAGGCTAATCGATAAAGCTTTTAAGTCAACGGCTAGAATTCTCTGCCAGGGATGTTTATCAATTTCATGACAAATCAAATGCCCCGCAAAAAACATATTGAATGTAATAAGAATATCTGTGAATAATTTATCGTGACGTGACCATTTTAATATAGTTTAAAATCATTAACTTACAACAAAATCATTAACTTAACAGCGGTATTCGGAAAAAAATCTTAAAATTTTATGTCACATTTTTGTATTCGTGATACGGAGGTAGTCTTTAGTCTTAGTAAGTACTAACCACTAGATATGCTAGGCAACCACTTGCTTTGACCACCACTGCATGCGAAGCAATATCTACGGATTGTACCGCTGCAGTGGAGACGAAGGGGGGGGGTTTTTAGTCGGTAGGTCTGCCTGCGCGCAGGAGTCCTGCACAACGTCCAATGAGGAATTACCCCTCCTCCAAATAAAAAAAAAGGTATGCTAGGCATGTTCCCTTTGCGAATATAACGAGACGGAGCCATATTTATTCGAACGACTTCCCGTTTGTTTCCACTTATTGTTAGACAAAAATTGAGAGCGAGATAGCAAATAATACAACATGTGGTGTTTTTATAGAAATTTATTTTTTTATAACATAAAATGATTCTGTGCTCACTCAAAGTGAACACAAATACACTCCTTGACTCTTTCACAGTAAGCTACTTAAAGCTTGTGTCGTGAAAGAGGAAGATGGTCGGCACCTAGGATCGAACCACGACGTCCGCACCAAACAGTACGAAAGCCGGCGTTGTAACCGCTAGTCTACCAACCATTTTAAACCTAAGTCAAACATATACAACAAAGAGAACATTTCAAGTGGTTGGCAGACTAGCGGTTGCGACGCCGGTTTTCGTACTTTTTCGTGCGGAGGTCGTGGGTTCTATCCCAGGTGCCGACCCTTTCTATAACAACATTAGCTTTAAGTAGCTTACTGTGAAAGAGTCTATAAATGTATTTGTGTTCACTTTGAGTGAGCACAGATTCATTTTAAAAAAAATTCAACGACCTACTTTCTAACACTGGTCTTTCTAATCATAGCCACATTAAAGTAAACTTAACCCCACAGTTCGAAAATAAGCACATATAATTATTAAAACACATCACTTCTATCACCTTTTCAGCGTTAAGCTGTGCCAAAAAGCTATTGAAAATATTTTCGCAAAACATTCGTCGACATTTAGGAAAACTAAATAGGGATAATTTCATGTTACATTTTGTTCCCTAAGCCTTCTTCAAATGCCGTAGTGGGTGATAATATAAATAAGAATTAGGCAGACTAAAGAGCTTTTGCAAACTTCTCCAAATCTTTTAAGATGTTTATCGAAAGTTACAGTTTTTTTTTTTTTTTTTGTTATACATATGTAATTTAAATATCCAGGGTGAAAAGTCGATAGGGCAAAACAAACTATCCAGCTAACCCAATCGATAAAAGTAGGTATACACACACGTATGGTAAGATGAGCAGTCGTATTAGATTCTTTTTAATTTCTTCAATAAACTAAAACTATTTAATACAAGATTAATTTAGTAACTACTAGTGGTTATCTAATAATTTTTGCAACTGCAGTTTTTGAACAAGCTCGAATAGTGTCAAGTCTTGCTGTATCTTAAAAATAGTTCAAGTAGCACTTACGACTGCAGGTCTGCTCTTATTTTCCGTTGCTGTGACTGTTTCTGATGAGCGGGCTTCAGCTAAAAGGACATCTAGGTATTTAAATGACATTCCAAAGCACCCTCGTGTTTGAATTGTGCATCGTGTCAATTACATCAATATTAATAGGAAACACGCTTTACGCAGGTGTACCATTATGGAGATGAGGTGGACGTAGCTGGGACATATGTTTAGCATGCTGAATGACAGTTGGCTGAGGAGAGCGCTGTTTTTCCGCACCAAATCCAGAGGACAAGGAAGAACCTTTCAACTATGTTACGTTGCTTCGAAGCAGTGCTGCGGGATTTGGATATGGTGTAAAAGGAGGTCATCGCAATCGAAGTGGGCCAGTCGTAAAGGATTATAGTTCGATATATAGATTGTACATAGAAACATTCGATACATCGAAAGAGTGTGAACAAATTCAAATATTTAAGAAGTATCCTCACAGAAAACATTGATGCATAAGTCGAAGTAAAATGTAGATTAGAGGCTGGCCGTGCAGCATTCAAAAAGATGAGAAAAATTTTCTGCAATGATGACCTCAATCTTAAACTTCGTCAGAGAATGGTTAGGTGTTATGTCTGGTCGGTGCTTCTGTATGGGGTAGAGTCATGGATCCTGAAGGTGAATGCTCCGCATCCCACGGAAGGACATGGTCATTGGTCGAAGAGGTGTGGGCGAAGACTAATTTCCTGGTTCCGCAATATCCGGGATTGGGCTGGAATCAGAACGGTCGAAGCGCGTATTTCGGCTGCACAGGACAGGGAAAGATACTCTCGAGTGAAAGACGACGTTGGGGGGACCCAGCATGACACGTGAAGAAGAAGAAGATATAGATTGTGGCAATTGCCCATTTAGTTCCTTCTATGATTATAATACAAATAGGCTCATGTACTCATGTTGAAATATAAATATTTTTTGGCAGAAAACAAGTTTTGAAACATAAATATTTTTGGCTATCATTTTGTTTTGAACAATAAGCATTGTAAGTCAAAAGCATTGCAATGATAATCGGTACCTTGTCATTGTGTTGAAAACTTTGTGGATTAATTATTATGATGTGGTATTTTGATTATTCAAATTTTGTGAATTTAGTAGAAAAGTAAGCATAATTATTTGACAAGGGCCGAGACTAATTGGTTAAAGCGATAGATAGCGTCACAATGGTGGGTGGACCGCTGTCAGACAGATGGTCAACCAATGAGAAGGGCGAAGAAGGTTAGTGCGACTGTTTCAAGCTAGTCGATTTATCAAAAACTTAAACATGAAATCAATTGATAGTCCAGTGGTATCAATCGGCGGCTTTCATGCGCACAGCGAATCTGAGGTCGTAGGTTCGAATCCCGGCCGTGCCGACCATTTCCGCTTTCACGACACAAGTCTTTGCTTAGTGTGAAAGATGTTAAAAGTGTATTTGTGTTCACTTCGAGTGACAGATTCAAAAAAATATATTCTCAATTTGACGAACCTTTCTGTAATATTAATGTACACAATATTTCCTAATTTCCAAAGCATTTTTATTGAATTTTCATTTATTTGTGTTTAATGACGAAGGTATTCAAATTAAGTGTTTATATTTTTATAAGCCGTTTTAAATGAAAAAAAAATATAGGTTTTCAAAAAGACATTTATGAGAAAATCGGATAGTCAGATAAATTTATAATATTGTTGATTGATGGAGAGGATGACTTTACAACACATTATTTGCTTATATTATAATCGACATAAAGATAAGATAGGTACCAACATTAATTGGCGATGTAAAAAAAAATTATTGTTACTACTTATGACTGTAAAAATACATATTATCTAGCTACCTATTGTATCTTTAAATAAAAAAAATAATGATAATAAAAAATTACCGAACCCAATTGAGATTAAGCCTGGCAAGTTTACAGAACCATCAAAAGGAAATCGGTCAACAAACTATTGATTCAAAAGCACGATATTAGAACAAAAAATCGTCCAAAAGGGTGGCTAAATATTTATTGAACGATATGTCGAATGATTTGGTAATTGTGAAGTAGATTTTACCCTAATGAAGAAACCCCATGGTGAAGAAGACAAAGCAGAATAAAGGAGCGTGGTGGCTATAGAAATAGAAGTATAACAGGCAGGTAGGTGTTTATTGAAATCTAAACAAAAATGTTTACACTATTAAAGTGAGACATAAATAAATATCGAACATTTGAATAAGCCATAAATATGTCTCTGAATGTCGTAAAAATTATCTTCTTAACTTGAATGGTTTTACACATTTGACCTGAATGTTAGAATAGATATGTGTGTGTTTGCTTTATTTCGAAATTTTATGTAAGTAGGTTATTAATTCATTCAACAACTTGACTGAAAAATTTCTGCTCAAATAACTTTGAATTAGAGAAAACCGCATGTAAAAATCTTTCAATTTCCCACGAGAATATGAACCAGTGACCACATACTCACTTTATAGCAGCATGGAAGGCATTTAATATTTTCCATCTCAATGGTATCTTGGAGTTACAGCTCCGCGTCAATATCTCAAATAAAGGAAAGTTGCTTCATTTGATTACCAGCGCATATAAGGAAGGTATTATACATAATTTCTTTGGTGTTAATAGTTTCTCCTAGAAATCATGCAATTTGTTAAAGAAATCATTGATATCTATTTACTCAATGTCCTCTAGTTAAGTATAACAAAGAGGCCTATAATTGTTTATTTATTTCATTAAGATTGTAGATTAAGAAATAATTAAGCTTTGATGATTTGTATAATTTTGTATAAACTGTAAAACTATAAAGATTTTACTATCAATTTAAAAATACGTATACCAGCAGTATTGCTTTTATATACCTAATTAGTTATTAAGTTCTAACATTTATATTCTTGAATACCAATATGTAATATATATTTTTCCCTAAGACAGGCTTGCCTAGTTGGGAATATTTTTGTATTTTTTTTCATCATATTTTTTATAAATGTAGCAAAAATTAAATAAATAAATAAATAAATACAGTAGGCATCAAGTAACAAAAATTGATGAATAATATTGAGTCGCTTGGCAAGCGTGTCTTTATAAATGGCTGATACATACATACATACATTATCTCTTTAAGGCTCCCCGCACACCGCAAGCCAGCCCGGAGGAGAAAAATCCGCAGCAAACCCGACCCGCACAAAACCGACCCCCTAGTTCGGTCGAAGCAATCAAACCAAAAAGACGGCCCCGGACAAATCAAGCCCGCCGCGGATCACCCCCAAACCAACCCGCAATGCGGGGGGCCTAAGCCCCACTCGGGAGCATAGGCATCAAGAGCTCCTCTTTGCGCTCGAAGGCATCCAAGGCTTTCTGTGCCTTTTCGGTCGATTTCCTGCCTCTTACAGGATGCTCGAGCAGAGGTGCTATTCTTAGCCGGTAACCCCACGGCATGGGGTTGTGCATAAATGGCTGATAGCCATCACAAATTTTTCATGTTCTATTTCAAACTCATCACTATCTTTGGCTGCTAAAGACGTGGAAGAAGATAACTTTTTTTTATCTTTTGGCCAAAGGGTGGCATCATCAGAAGGCTTGAAATAATTACATTTTAATTTTTGACAAACATACTTGTGCTGAATATCTCTTTGTTGTGATGTAGTATATTGTGACCATAAGGTAAATAAATAAATGAAACAAAAGTAAATAAATTTCACTACTTTATCCAAAAACACTAAAGAGCATCCACGATATCAGGTCATTGCATGCATTAGACTTCCGTCAGGAAATCTGTGAAATAAGCATCTCACGCCAAGATTATCAGTAGAATAAGAGCGAAAAAAACAGTAGCTTCAATTTAAAAAAAACCATAGATTTTTAAATATGTTTGTCTCATGAGTAAAGCGAGTACAATGAGAAAAACTCAAGTTGATCTCTGCGTTTTTTTTAAGTCTACTAACAAAAGCGAAATAAAACCGTTATTTTCATTTTATTTTCCCAGCTGTGTGTTCGGTTCTAGTGTTAGTTAAACTGCCGACAAAAGACAACTACAATAACCAATGTTTTTCCTGTGGGTATCCCGTGGAAGTGGGCGGCCTAACAAACGATCGTTAAATCTTCGTAATTATGTATTCACGAACCAAAACATGCACACCGCATTACACAACCGTGATACCCCAGTTATAAATAACTAACATTTCGATCAGATCTGTATGTTTACTAATTGATGGACAATGCCCTGTTACGAAATATGTGTGAGACAACTAGAAACACGAATACCTACTCTTAATCTACCAATATTTCGATAATACTTTTACCATTATGTTTTTTTTTTCAATATTTAAGGTTGACGTGTAAATTCCGGATGAATATAAATGGCTACACAAAATCGTAATGTTTGAATATAACTTAAGATACGAGTTGAAAAAGAAACAGTCGTTTAAATATTATAAGTAACAAAAATATGCATTAATTAGTAATGGAATATAAAAGGTTTCCTTAAAAATATGAACAAGTAAAATATAACTTCCTAAAAAGACATCGTATTATAAGCAAGCTCATCCCTGGCAAAAATTCTACAAATAACATTTGAAAATGTGAAAGAGTTATAAATGAAAAAATAAATAACACATATACATAGGTGTCAGTATAGCCGGCGGAACTTAATGCTTGAAGCATTATCTACCAGTCAACCGGTCCCGTCCAATCTGAGACAGGATTCCAAACCCGAGTAGAAATTTCAAGTGAAAAAACACGACCGGGAATCGAACCCGGGACCTCTTGACCTGAAGTCGGAGCCTTGGCCACCAGGCTACCGAATTATCGTGTTTCATAAGGTGTGAATTCGGCTATTTATATGGAGTCATAATAATAATATTACCGAAACAATGATATTGAACCGATTTTTAAATATTAACCAACTAATTACCCTTACATAAAAAGGTAACCTAAAAGTAACACAGCAGGCGATGGAACGCAAAATATGAGAATATCCCTAATATGGTGCAAAACCAGCGGATCAGAAAGAACTTAACTCATATGGGAAGCTCCAAGATTTGCTTTAAAATTGAACATGTCACTTGTGTGAAGAACCCACGAAAAAGCGTTTAAATTGAATATACAGAATCGGACAAACTTATTACTTAATCCGACAAACTTATTACTTAATCGGTCAAATTCAACATTTGATGCCATTTTTGTACAATTTAATAACAGGTTGAACATATGTAGTGAATCTTTGATATACCTATACCTTGATGGGGTTGTTCCGTGACATTTACGCTGGCGTGAAGTAAGAAAAATTTGTACGCGTATAGCACCCCTACAGAATACTTCGAAAAGATCTGCAACGTACAAAATTCTCGTGAGTTTTTCATTTACGTTAGAGAGTAATATTCGGAATAGCGGTACATACTACAAAAACTGCAAACCTTTGAGTGAGAACCGGAATAAAAGTAAGGAAGAAAATATTTCTTTCGTTTGCGTTTTTTTTTTATATTCAAAAGAAAAAAAATCGATACACAAATGAGAAGGGGGCATGCTAACGATCTAAGCACTGAGCTTAAAGTATAAAGATATCGTAAAAAGCGTACTTTACTTGTTTTATCCCTGTGATCAAAATATCAATGAAATAAAAAAAACACAGATTGGTTATTCGAAATATTTATAGCTTTATTAAATTCCCCATGAAAAAAAGACATCTATCAAATAAAAGGACCAATGTTAGAATTACTTACAAGTAATGTTTCAAGCTGGTAATATAGGAACTTTTTGGTTTCAATGAGAAGCGCGAGTGTAAAAGACAAGTTGGCAGGGAGATGGTTAAACATGGCTGACAGTTTTAAATGCCAAGAAGACATAACTGTATATTATTCATGTAGCTTTGAATTTTAATTTAGTGTCGTTCTTGAGGTAAAATCCATTATGGCAATTAAATCCAAATTTACTTGATTAAAATCAAAATAGTTTAAATTTGATCGTAAAATGATAAATAAGAATTTCTTCTTAATATATTTTAGATATTTTAGTAGTCATTTTTCGTAATGAAAATAATCTTCATTATAACATACTCTATGTGTGTACGTAAGTAGGTAAGAATTGCCGTGATAGAGTATCGTTAATTTAATAGCACATGTGGTTCTTAAAAATACTCCATGAAACTGGGTATTAAATTTAATTTTAAAAAAAAATCTTTAAATGCACACTGTTCTATGAAAATATTATTGGTAAGTTATGTTACAAGTCTCGGTTTTTCTTCTGCAGTTTCAATCCTGGGATTGGTTTCCAGCAATAGATTGGATCTCATTCTCCATTCCTCTCTGTCCATTGCAGTCCTCTTGAGCTCCTCATATGAGGAGCAGCAGACGTCGGAGTACACGTCTTGCAGGAACTCCCGTCGCGGTCGTCCCCGAGCGTTTGACCCCTCGGTCATCCCCTCCATGATGGTGTGTGGGAGACCTTCTTGGCGGATTACGTGTCCGATCCATCTGGCACGTCTTTCGGACAAGGTCTTGAGAAGGTGCCTTCCTCCTTCGATTCTTGTGAGAACAACATCATTCGTGACGTAGTCTCTCCAGGAGATAGCCAGCATTCTTCTATAGGACCACATCTCGAAGGCTTCAAGTCTCCTTTTGTCTCTTTCGGATAGGCACCATGTCTCGCAGCCGTACATCAAGATACTCCACACATAGGTCTAGGTGAGGAGCATTCTAGTTCTGAAGTCAATATTGCTGGACTCGAGTATTTTTGATTTTTTAAGTAGTCTCGGTTGGGGATAGTTTATTGGTGAAATGAACAAAATTGTGTCAGTAGGGTAGTTAAGTGACAGAGACAACGAGAAGAAAGTTCAACCTGTGTCACGCACAATATGACGAGTGTGCGCGGGGAAGCGGTGACAAAACTCAGTTCGGTGTTTTGAGTGTCCGGCTCTTAAGGGTCCCACCAGTCTGCTCTGTGATAAGATTAGCGTACACTTGGCGTATACATGTTATTGTTTCTAAAATAAATTACCTACAGTTGTCTTCTGTTATGTGTTTGATGTTTTGAAAATTATACCCGTTAAAAAAACAACGAAAAGGGAACAGAAACTTACAAAATTACATTTTTTAATCATCTATTTTCAATGATGTCGTGGGGTCGCCGGCTAAGAATAGCACCTCTGCTCTTTTTGCTGGTTTTTCGAGCATCCCTAGGTTGACCACCTCACGTCCTTAAATCTCCTATTCTGTAGCAAGTGTAGCATAGTCACATGAAAAAAAGTGACTATTAGGCGATACATTTTGCATGACGTCTATACGTATCGAATGCGAGAATCGCATATAGACGTTTTTCATACAAAATGTATCGCCTAATAGTCACTTTTTTCAAGTGACTATCCTACACTTGCTACAGAATAGGGGTACTGGTCAAAAAAGGCACAATGAGCCTCGGATGCCTTCGAGCGTAATGGAGAGCTCTTGATGCCCCCCCATGCTTCCGAGGGGGGCTAACCCTGTTGGTTTGGGGGTGGACGCGGCGGGCTTGATTTGTCCGGGGACGGCTTTTTGGTTTGATTGCTTCGATCGAGTTAGGGAGTCGGGTTTGCTGCGGATTAGTCTCCTCCGGGCTGGCTTGAGGTGTACGGGGGCTTAAAGGGAAAATAAATGTATGTATGTATTTGCAATGATCCTTGACAGTTAAAGAAGTCTCATGTCTATTCTTCATGAACGAATCGATATGGCTTACATCCATTTTCAGAAATAATTTTATTATTTCGTAGCAAAATCTAATAAATAAAACGTTACCTCAAATATTTCATTTTAGTAAGTCTTGTTGGTAGGAGAATATTTTCGTAATACACTCCATAGCGAAACTCCAGCGATCTTACCTGGAAATAAGATAGAAGGAAAATGTTAAAATAAGATTTAATATTGTGAGTAGTTGTAAAGCAATATTATTTTGTCTCGTAAGAAACAATGTATACGGTATCATTTGGATTGTGAAAGAAAATGAACAAGAATACTTATTATTAGAAAAGTGACAAATAACACAAATGATGACTTATGTACTTTGGTATTCTGAGAAATGAAAATAAAGTAACAGCGCTTTTCTCGTAATAAATACAATTGAAGGGGAAGCCGGAAAATACAGAGCTGTATAATTTATTATAGCAGGTAATTTCATTTCAAAGTAAAATTAAAATTAAAAAAAAACACGGCAGTTAGAATAATCCGGTTCTTCCGCCGGGGAAGTTTGGTAGGAGAAGCCGTTTTGAGATGCGTTAATATTCAGAGTTGTACTCGAATATAAACCAATAAATACTTGATGGAAAACTTTTTTTAATACTACGGGTAGAACTTATGGAAGATTTTTCTTTTTTGCAAATATTTTGAAAGAAATATTTAACCAAACAATATTCCTTTTTTCACAATCTAGGTACTCGTATAACTATAACATAAAATATTTACATTTTCAATCGAAATATAAACAGTTAAAACTCTTATTTAAAAATAATGAATGAAGTGGTTGGTAACCCAGCGGTTACAACGCCGGCTTTCGGACGTCGTGGTTCGATCCCAGGTGCCGACCATCTTCCTCTTTCACGACACAAGCTTTAAGTAGCTTACTGTGAAAGAGTCAAGGAGTGTATTTGTGTTCACTTTGAGTGAGCACAGATTCATTTTATAAAAAAAAAAACAAAAAAATATCCAATCCAATCCAAACTCCCTTTAGACCCCACTTAGGGGCATAGGGAGGCAACAAGAGCTCTCCATTGCGCTCGATCTTGCGCAACGTTAATGACCTCCTCCCACACATGTCCAGATTCCTCAGCTCTGCTCTGGCGAATAATGCCTGCCCCGATAAACAGCTACCGATAACCATCGATGGTCACCAGGTCTCCCGGGTGGATAAATTCAAGTACCTGGGAGCAACCATTACCACCACTGGTGACCTCGGGGCTGAGTTCCCGATACGTATCGGTATGGCAAGTGGCGCCTTCAACAACATGACCAAGATATGGAAGGCGTCGGCATTTAGTGTCGAGACGAAATGTAAACTGTTTGATGCGTGTGTGTTGGCCATTCTCCTGTATGGGTGTGAGTCCTGGCACCTGACTTTGGCCCAGGCACAAAAAGTATCTGCATTCGAAAGTGCCTCAGGAGAATTTTGGGTATAAGATGGTACCACCGCATCACGAACGACGCTATACGCCGGCGCACCCAGCGTGAGCCCATCACCTCTACTATTATGTGGAGGAGATGGACTTGGCTGGGACATGTGTTAAGGATGCCGAATGACAGTTGGCCGAGGAGATTGCTGTTCTTCCTCCCATCAGGGTCCCGGAGACGAGGAAGACCCTCTCATACTGTGTTCCGCTCCTTCGAAACATAATATAAACCATTTTATTACAGATCATACCGAATTTCATAAGCCAATGTGACGTTAATTTTGCGTTACAATAAAAAAATGGGTGCAAGCCTACAAAAGTATGTAAAACATACCTAGATCGAAAATAAGTATTCAAGATCTATCATCAAATCGACAATAACATTATTAAAAAAAATGTTACCGCTAAGTACAGCATTTGAATCTGGCTATGTAGATAATAATAATTATGCACTGCGTACTTTATTTATATCAATGCATAGATTTTTTCGAAGGGCTCTCTTTAATTTTTCCAAAAGATTTACAAAAGTTTGTATTGTATACAAGATTATTAAAAAGTGAATGCTTTATTTTTGATATTTACGTATTTTACATTGTATCTAAACAAATTGGCACTATTTTTACGTAAGCAGAATTCACATAAAACTCTTTACGTTTCGTTGGAAATAGAGAATGACAATTTTAAAACCCTTTGAGCTGAGGATTACTCTATTGCGTCATTTCCTGGTATATTTACTTAGAAACGTTTGTTTAAAGTGAGCAATACGTTACATCCATAATCCGCGCAGCGTGGCTCCAGGCGACCAGTCCTGATATATCGCCACGGGTCATCTACTCAATAATCCTGTACGTACGGCTGGGTATAGAAACGTGTGAAATAGCCTGTATTTAACATGAATCAGGTGCAAAGCCATTCGTCATAAAGAATCGACATCGTCCGTGGTGGCGGCACAGAAAACTTAGTGAAGCGAGTAAACATTGGCTCGGCGACATGAGAAAATACACGAGTGCATACAGACAGACACACACACAAGCAACTACAAAGCACCTATGTCCACTCACTTGGTTAGGTTTATGTGCAATACAGAGAACCGGGTCATTAAGTCACTGTTATTTTTATTCACAGTTAAATTCACCCCACTCTTTTCTATTGAGACATCCTTAATTTTCTTCAAACCATCTTCATTGGATAAGTTTAACACTTTTATACCACATTTGATCCCAATATTATTATTCTATTCCATGTCCTAAAGAATCTTTAGGATGGCATTTTTACAAAATTTATGAACATTAAAAAACATTTCACAGGTCATTGAGACAAACTTTTGTAGAAATTGATGATAGAATCTTTAAATTCGGTTTATTGTAAACAAATATTATCATTCTTCAAGGATTTAACCAAGCGTCTAGCAATCAGTTTATCTGAATACTTAAGCAACTGCCTCGACTGAATACCTTAGAGAAAACACCGTCTTTTAATATGATGTATCAAATTTCTTTTCAAAATCTGATTTGTAAAATGACTATTAAATTATAAATCTAAGCATTTAAGTACAATTCATCGAGAAATTGTAACGACATCTTAAAAATTAACAATTATATTCATGTTTAACCTCTCTTTCATGTCGTTTTTCAAAGCAATGGCTTTGAAAAACGAGCTCAATATGAAAGCCTCTTCAAATATCTTCAAAACCAATCCATTGATTGTAACACATAAGAAAAGCAGATACAGTCCAAACGAAACATTTTCTCGGGACAACTGATTCTTGTTCGAGAGATATTTTTATAACACTCGCAAAACGAGTGAAGGCTTATATATATAATTTACTAAAGTTGCAAAATTAAAGACAATATAACAAAAGCTACTGCGACGACCACCAAAAATTTTAATAGAGTTATATAGACTTTGACATCATTCTTAAATGACAGTATGATAATTTACTGCAAAAGAACAGGGCTAACGGCCTATAAATATCGGAGTTAAGAGACATTTTTCTAAGTACATAGAAATTATTATTGAAAAATATTTATGAATAGTCTCCCTATATTCATATAAAAACATCTGCTCCGCAGCGAGGCA
Organism: Mystacides longicornis; assembly: GCA_963576905.1. NCBI lineage: Eukaryota > Metazoa > Arthropoda > Insecta > Trichoptera > Leptoceridae > Mystacides > Mystacides longicornis. Next base: position 13,000,411 of record OY756428.1, read on the forward strand.
TACATCAACATACGGCGTGGGTACTGGACAAATAAAGTACGAGCATACCTTAAAGCCCTCGTTAGTACGAGTCATAATATGCAGACATTCCTGTGCAGTACACCTACACACACATAGACGGTGTGCGTAGTACCCGCATGATAATCAGTCCGGAGCATTAGGTAGTGGATATAATATGTGAGCTTAGAAATTTTAATCTTGTGCGGATATGATGAATGCACACACACACACACACACATAAAGCCTTACAGGCGTCTTGTAAGTGATGCAAATAATGAGAGAAGGAATGCATTCACGGAACATTCGCTTTTACAATACGATGGTTTTAAAACCATCAACACAAATACAATGCGAAGTTCATTCTGTAAAACCTTTCTAAGTTTGAGATATTGTCGTTGAAATATTACTCATAGTATATGGAATATACATGAGTCTTGTGATCGGATTTCAAAAAAAAAATAGATTTCGCCGAAATTAATTTTCTCAACCTTTTCGAGGGTGCATGTAGATTCCAAAAATGCAAAAAGACTCTTTTTTAAATTTCCGCGTACCCGTAAGCCAAAAATGTGTGCGCACCCATAACTCATAGTAATTCTTATCCGATTTGATTGAAATTTGGTAGAACGGTTAGCCCCTCGATGTGGATGAGAATGTTAAGATTCAGGGGAACCCTCTTAAAGTATCCAAAGAAAATTTAACTTGTTCTAGAAAAAGGGCTAAAAAAGAAAAAAAAAATCTTCGATTTTCATAAAATTTGGTACTTATACGGGTTGGTCTTATCCTCCTACACAAGCACGTAAAATTTGAGGTCCGTAACTTCAGTGGGTCCCCCTTAAAGTACCGATTAATATTGAATATGTAGTTCTAAAGCAGATAATAAAAAGCTCCAATAGTCGATATCATTTTAAAGTTTCTATAATAATTCCAAGGATAAATTCATTTTAATCGTAAAATTATGAATTTTTATGCAAAGATATATTGTTTTACACGAAAAGGCTGTTATAATACACTATGAGTTCTGGGATACCCTAGGTTAGCAGTTTTTTTCTCAAATATGGACTTAACTGCACAATTATAACAAAACTAGCATAAAATTTGTCGAATCACAGGCATATTAAAGGATCATTAATTGTTTGATTGTCCTATAAATCAGTTATCAATCAATCAATACTCCCTGTTTGGGTTAATCAGGGGCTTAGAGAGGCAACAAGAGCCCTCCACAACATAAAGTATGAAAAATATTTGCGGTAGATGGATTGATTTTGTTATTTATTTATTTTGTTTGAAAATTTATTTCGCGTGGTCAAGTATTCGGTATATGAACGTACATACCAATTATTACCTGATGTGAAAAGTGTACAATGCTATACAATTAAAATGCTCGGAAGCAAAAAAAACGACCAAACAATAAAAAATGACTTTTGTAATAAATTCGTTACGAGCCGAAATACTTTCGCGCTAACTAGATAATTTAGAAACACTCGACAAACCGTCCCAATAAACAACATTGCAAGGTCGTGAAAAGCGTTATTGGACACTTGACTATTTCAGCTTTGAAATTAAGCCTTATATTTTTTTAATTCTCATAGAATTATAATAACAACGTCTCAAGTGTTTCGATTACGAGCAAACACTGACGCAAGCAGGAGTTGGGCTTTTATTATTTTGAATAGATCAAGCTTGTTGAAAAAACCTGTTGTAAAAACGTTATTATTCAATCGTAAAATAAGGGATTTTGGATATGATATTAAATTCCAAGTTTTATTAGGACGTTGACGTGTTATAATAGATATTTACCGACTATTTTTATGACTGCGGAAAGGATTGACAGTATAGATATGTACATTAGACACTCTAATGACGCGTGCTCAATTGCGTTGGTCCGGACACCTGGTTCGAATGGAAGACAACAGACTTCCCAAAAACATCCTCTACGGTGAATTGCAAACCGGAAAAAGAAAGCACGGAGGACAGCGCAAAAGATACAAAGACAACCTGCATACAGCCTTAAAGAGTGTTAACAGACGGACGGACTGGGAACAGTTGGCGACCAACAGGACAGAATGGAGAAGAATTGTTGCTGCAAGTCAGGGTACTGAGCTGCAGAGGAGGCGAGGTCCGGCTGAGGGAGCGGAGTATCCATGTCCTGAGTGTGACAGAATCTGTCTATCAAGAATTGGCCTCTACAGCCATACTAGATGGCATGGAAAGCAAATCTAATCCTTTTTGTGCTCCTCATGCTCGTATTCACGGGCAATGGGCATTATTATCATTATATAGTACCTATGTGTGACTGTGTGTGAACTCTGAACAATTCTTCTGTTCCTGCAAATCAAGTTCTCATCTCACTGGTACTAGGAAATTTTAATAGTATAAACTAAGAAAACAGTTCAAAAAGAAGAGCAAGATAGTTTTCATTTTAAGCAATTAACTAACTAGAACTTTTTCTTAGATAAAGTCCTGTTTCTGCTACTGGAAAGCGGACTTGTGTCTACATTTCACGAATCATGGTCATTCTTGTGGATCTTCAACAATTTAAAGTATTTCTTTGATGAGATGAAGAGGTTTGATGACAGGGAGGTGTGTAGGAGGAAACTGGTTATTTATTTATTTATACACACGGCCATAGCTTTTGGAAAAGACTAAAGGGCAGAACTAAAATATATGTTATAATTTGCGTTTTTATTTGTCATCAGTATCAATTTTGTTTAATATTTTAGTAGTAATTTAATGTATCCTGCCATGGAATTTGACTAAAACACGACATAATCGAACACAGAGATTTTAATATAATTTATATGTCACATGAATTAGTACAACGTTTACAAATATAGGCGCGAATAAGATTTAACATAATATGCAAATTTATTATATTTTTAATGTAACAAATAATGTCTTCGCTGACGAGTTTATTACACTCTTGAAATAATTCCAGTAACAAAAATTACGAAGAGCAAGCCGTTACAACGGGAATGTTTCTGTAATCATTATTTTATTAGCAAGACATGACGTGTTTGATGATTCAAAGTGACAGCTTAATGTTGCATAATTCTGAGCGTCGTCGCTTTAAAAAAACACTCGACCGATGAAGGACACCGTCATATTTATATCAGGATTACAAATGCGATAAGAATATAAAATAAAAATAATGATTGCAAAGAAAATTAATGTTGTGATAAAGAAAGGAATCTCAACTCCGTAGAATTAAGAACTGATTTGCATTTTATCAAGATACTCTGATCAAGGTTTATGCAGAGAGAATGTACTATCCAACTTTGATATTTATGAAAACTGCATATCTACTGCGAATTACCTTGGTTACTTTAGCACCTGACCATATTTGGAGTGATGGATTATTATGTTTATAAACCGGCACGTTTAGCTAGTTCATTACCAAGAATAAAGTAATTAAAAGCATATTTTTATACTTGATGTTAACACTGTTAATTCATTCAGATTTTCTTCAAAGATCTTTCTTTACAAGATTCTGTAAGAATAGTATTAAAAATGCAAATATTGGTAGAATCGGATTTATGGTATCTATCTTTCGAACGGATTCGTAAATCGTAATTACGAGGATCGATGCCTTCATAAACTTGGCCTTATTGGAAAAAAAATCTAGGATAGTAACCGGACTCTTATTGTAGCCGATAATTTACAAAATTGGACAACATGATGAACGACACGAGTAAGTATAGCCAGTAAGGACATAAAGTGTTCATCTCAACATAGAAGGATGAAGAATAGATCAAGTAACTCATTTTAAACATCTGAGTGTGATCCAGACTCGAAGAAAATAGTACAAATTGAGATGGCGAGTTCAAACTTCCATAAAATGCAGTAACTCTTTTATAATCGTGAACAGAGCTTGTACACAAGGTGTAGAACCGTTAAAGCTTAAGTTTTGCCAGTGCTGTTGTATTGAGTGGAGGGTTTGGACTCTCAAATTCTTAACCATAGACGGAATGCTCCGTATCTTGAAGAGGGCCCAATGAGGAAGTCCTGCGAGCAATGCATAAGGAGAGAGAGAGAGAGAGAGAGAGAGAGAGAGAGAGAGAGAGAGAGAGAGAGAGAGAGAGAGAGAGAGAGAGAGAGAGAGAGCTGCTGACCACTCTCAGAAAAACCGCACACTTTTGCCATTTCTTCTGTAATGATGAATGACACTGACTTGGTGTGCTGGTAATATTTAAAGAAGAAGAAGCATCCAAACTAGACTTAAACCTAGCACGTCAATTCATATTAAAAGTTTCCAATAAAAAAATATTTTTTATAGTCGATGAGATGGTAGTAGCGCAATTCAGCACATCTCTTAAAATTGCTTATGTGCATTATGTGCACAGTTAAAAATTTCAGTCCCTTTGATATATTATTATTATGGTGTCAGTGATTTTCAAAGAGACGAATGAATTAATTTTCTGCAGAAAGTGATAATACGGGGTTGAATATAAGCGAAAAAGAATTCCATTGACAAGCTACACGACGATACTCTATGAAAATACTCTTTTTCAAATCGGAAATGAAAGGAATAGCGTACAGCTTGCTGAGAACTACATAATTTGTAAGAAAAAACTACGGGGTTTAAAAAAAGGTTTAACTGACTATAGAATAAAAAGTGGTCGTTATAATAATATCATGAACCACGTAGGATTTTTTTAATTGCGTTTTTTCTTTTCTATTCCAAACAATGGCCCACAAACCTCTTTTTTCATACATTTTCTTGTCGTTTTAATTGAAATTTAATTAACTTTAAATTGAAAAAGAGTTTTAATTGAAATGGCTATTCTATTCAGGATCCATTGATGGTTTCGAGTGGTTTAAACACAAACATGGCTGCGCTTCACAGTATTGTGTTTATAACAGTTTGTCCGGCTTCCTCTATAGATAGGATTATTTAAAAACTTTCGTGGTTAACGTGAGAACATAAAGCCTTATTATTATTAATGAGAATACGGCGGTGTTATGATCGTGTTCATGTAGACATAGGTGAACACGATATTAACAAAGAGTTTAATATTACCGGCATGGACTTGAGAGTTTTCTTTTGGAGGGATCATATTCTTGGACACAATATAAAATTCGTGTAAGTTAATCTTTTTTTAGTGATTTCTACGAAGTCATTAGAAGATGAAGCTTCTTAAATAACTCCTTATAAAGTAAAACCCTTGACGTCGAGATTTACAAATTTGACACGTGTAAGTTGAAATGTGAAGTTAACGAAAGCCCACGCATACACTGAAGACGTTCATGTTTAATAAATCTTGAAATTACTTAATTAAGTGTTGCGGGACCGTGATATAAAGTGGGCTTCGACGTATTGTACTGTCAAATACTTTTGAAACTTTCTTAATAGTGACATGTTCAAATTGAACAAGTGCTAAAGAGATGTTTACATTACAATGTGTTTCTAAAGACGTAGGTATTTGCCTTATAAACTTATACCATGGGTTAGCAAACTAATGGATAGTAAGTAGGTAATATTTCCTGTAGAAGACAAGGCTACATCTAAAAAGGCAACTGATAAGAAATTAAGTGCAGAAAAACAAATGTTTACTCTGCGGTGGTAAATATTTTCGGACTTGAAGCTCTTACATTGTGCGAGCGAGATAGATATAGTGAATGCTCTGCAGTGGTCATTTATTTCGGGTTCAAATAACTGGACTTGAAATGATAAAAAATGTAATAATTATTTGCAATGAGTGTCGTTCATAACATTTCCTTTCAGATTGGTTAGATTTTTTTTACTTTTTTTTTAGAACAGGAGAGCTATTAACGAAACGGTCTTAATACGATCTAGTTGCGACCTAATTCAAATCCTAGCCCATTCAGATACCATTTATTCTAACAAAACATATTTTTACAGCATCGAGACTGTTTCTTGTATTGATTTGATGTCGATAAAATTCAATTCATCAAATTATTACTTTCATCAGAATTCCAATAGCTTTTTAAAGATTTGAGATGTTTGTCATGAATATATCAAGAACATGAAAAAGGGATACTTGCTCTTATCCTGATAGTAAGCTACAATCATTTAATTTCGTATCGCTGACATTATTAAAACTCAAATCCTTATTTATCAGTCTACAGACTTTTAATGCCAAATTTATAAGTCCTCGCAGCACATCACTCGCGACAAAACAACGTAAACTTTTCACGATACAATCAACGTATTATATAATATTTGGAGGGTTTGTGTATTTACGTAGTGAAAGTTCATTATTATGAATTAAATAACACACAGTTGCACTTTCACAAAATTTATATTGAATCTCGAGCGCTTTCGTCCAACTCACGCAGACATTGTCAAGAGACTAAATTACAATAACAAAAAATCAAAGAGAAGACAATCATGGTACCACGGTTGTGGGAGAGGATATTTACAGATGACAAACATTATTACTATTATATATATATACATACATTGGTACATATTATTGTTGGGTGGGATCATTAGAAAGTAAACATTGGAAATGTGTGACCGAAATGTTATGAATTTTGAAGTTGGTTAATTATAGGGTAAACATAAATTGATTAAACTTAACTATGAACATATTATTTCTAAGATAATAGAGGAGATGGTGTAGGGACTTGAATATTAACAATAGTGTCGCGATTTTTATGTATTTCGAGGGTTTCCAGGCCTAATCTACGGTACTTGTGTTCCTCCGAGTGCAATACCCTGACATTGTTCATACCAAATGCATGGTCATGTTCAATGCAATGGTCTGCCATCTCGGAGTAACCAGTTAGACCTCGAAACGCTCTATGATGTTCTTTTAGTCTAGTGGTTATGGGTCTGCCAGTTTCACCAACGTATGTAGCTGGACAGTCACTACACCATAGCATATATACACCACCTTCATCCATGCTATCTTTTTTATCTTTATTGTTAAACAGTAATTTATTAAGATTGTTTTGCGTGTAAAAAGCACTTTTATAATATTTTTTTGTGAAGTTACTAGTTGTATCAGAGACTTTCCCGGTATATAATATTTTTCTCCATGGTACATCTTTGATACTGTGTTGTGGGACATGTGGGTATATATATTGGGTGGTTATCAGTTTTAATTGTTTAGTTTTGAGTATGGTATCAACTGTTGCATCATTATATCCGTTATTTTTAGCAATGGTTTTAATTACTTTAAGTTCTTTGATAAAATCAGTATTGTCTAGTGGGATGTGTAACAATCGATGAACCATGGAGTGGAAGAAGGCAAGTTTGTGTGAGCGAGGGCTATTGGAAGAGGCATGAATGATGGCATCTGTGTAAGATGCTTTCCGATATATACTAAATTTAAATTTAGACTCTACAATACAAATACTTATATCTAAGAAATTCAATTTTTTATTATTTTCTATTTCAAGGGTAAATTGTATATTAGGTTTAAATGAATTTAAATGTTTGAGAAATAAATCTAATTGTCTCCTCGTACCGTTCCATACGCAGAATATATCATCTACGTATCGATAGTACTTGGAGACACACTGTAACAAATTATTGTTTGAATTAAATAGAGTATCTTCAAAATCATTCATGTATATTTCGGCTAGCAATGGAGATAATTGGTTTCCCATAGGGAGTGCATCTAAAATTTTATAAAAACAATCATTAAATTTAAAGTAATTTTGGTCCATACATAGCTTAATGAGATCTAGGGTCTTATTGATTACGCTATTGTCTATATTATTATTGTACAGTTTATCACTTATTAAATTAATGACTTCTCCGACAGGCACATTTGTGAACAAATTTTTTACATCAAAAGATACTAATATTGCATTATTAGGCGGGACAAAGTCTTTTAGTTTTTGTGTTAGGTCTATTGAATTTTTCACACTATATTTAGGATTGAAATTTATTAGATTGGGTATTGTCTTATTCAGGTGTTGTGCTATTTTGACTGCTGGAGCATTCAGGTAGGAGACGACTGGCCGTACGGGGTTGTCCTGTTTGTGCAGCTTAACTGTTCCATATAAACGTGGTGGTTGGGGATTTTTGACTAGGAGCTTCCATGTGTCGGCCTGGGAATAATGTCCATTCTTGAGTAGTTGTTTAACTCGGGTTTGGTAGGTACTGGTTGGGTCCTTTGTTAGAAGTTCACACTTATCCTTAATAAGCACATCTTGGAGTTTGTTATGGTATTCAGATTTCTTAATGGCCACTATGGAATTTCCTTTGTCGGCTTTCGTTAAAATAATTTCATGTGTTTTTATGTTATTACGCACATTTTTAATAATTTTATTAATATTTTTGTTGGTACTACGTGTGTTCAAATTTTTGGAGATTTGTTCTGCACATTTGTTTTTAAGAATGTTATTAGTTTTCCTGTCCAGTTTTACACTATTTATTGCTGTATCTATATCAACTCTAAGGTTATCAAAGTTTGAAGTCATATTCAGGCTATCACAGTTGAATTTAGGTCCTAGGTTAAAAAGATCTATTTCGGTTTTGTTAAAATTAAAATCAGTAAGATTAACAAATCTATCATAAAATTGTATATCACCATCTTCGTCCTGATTTAATTCAGAAGTAATAATATTTAACTGTTTGGTTTTTAGTGATTCTATTTTTTTATTTAACTGTTTTAATTTTTTCTTTTCAAATTTAGCTACCAATCCATAAACAATATCGTCCATTAGGGTCCACTCGACTGGATGGTAATAGTTGAATAAATTAGTATGGAGTACCTTGATATAGGTTCGGTACGAATTAATAATTTTATAAGTATTTTTTATTTCTTCTTTCATCCACATTAATTTTGCTTTGTTTATAACATGTTTTACAATATTATTATTAAGGCTAGATTTAAGATTAATATAATTAGGTGTTAGTTTATTTTTAATACACTGTTGGTTAAAGTATATCCGTAAGGCACACATCTTCACTTTGATTTTTAACTTTTTATAATAATACACTTGTTTAACTAAACTGGTTTCATGTAATATTTGGAGGGTTTGTGTATTTACGTAGTGAAAGTTCATTATTATGAATTAAATAACACACAGTTGCACTTTCACAAAATTTATATTGAATCTCGAGCGCTTTCGTCCAACTCACGCAGACATTGTCAAGAGACTAAATTACAATAACAAAAAATCAAAGAGAAGACAATCATGGTACCACGGTTGTGGGAGAGGATATTTACAGATGACAAACATTATTACTATTATATATATATACATACATTGGTACATATTATTGTTGGGTGGGATCATTAGAAAGTAAACATTGGAAATGTGTGACCGAAATGTTATGAATTTTGAAGTTGGTTAATTATAGGGTAAACATAAATTGATTAAACTTAACTATGAACATATTATTTCTAAGATAATAGAGGAGATGGTGTAGGGACTTGAATATTAACAATAGTGTCGTATATATGCTATGGTGTAGTGACTGTCCAGCTACATACGTTGGTGAAACTGGCAGACCCATAACCACTAGACTAAAAGAACATCATAGAGCGTTTCGAGGTCTAACTGGTTACTCCGAGATGGCAGACCATTGCATTGAACATGACCATGCATTTGGTATGAACAATGTCAGGGTATTGCACTCGGAGGAACACAAGTACCGTAGATTAGGCCTGGAAACCCTCGAAATACATAAAAATCGCGACACTATTGTTAATATTCAAGTCCCTACACCATCTCCTCTATTATCTTAGAAATAATATGTTCATAGTTAAGTTTAATCAATTTATGTTTACCCTATAATTAACCAACTTCAAAATTCATAACATTTCGGTCACACATTTCCAATGTTTACTTTCTAATGATCCCACCCAACAATAATATGTACCAATGTATGTATATATATATAATAGTAATAATGTTTGTCATCTGTAAATATCCTCTCCCACAACCGTGGTACCATGATTGTCTTCTCTTTGATTTTTTGTTATTGTAATTTAGTCTCTTGACAATGTCTGCGTGAGTTGGACGAAAGCGCTCGAGATTCAATATAAATTTTGTGAAAGTGCAACTGTGTGTTATTTAATTCATAATAATGAACTTTCACTACGTAAATACACAAACCCTCCAAATATTACATGAAACCAGTTTAGTTAAACAAGTGTATTATTATAAAAAGTTAAAAATCAAAGTGAAGATGTGTGCCTTACGGATATACTTTAACCAACAGTGTATTAAAAATAAACTAACACCTAATTATATTAATCTTAAATCTAGCCTTAATAATAATATTGTAAAACATGTTATAAACAAAGCAAAATTAATGTGGATGAAAGAAGAAATAAAAAATACTTATATAATTATTAATTCGTACCGAACCTATATCAAGGTACTCCATACTAATTTATTCAACTATTACCATCCAGTCGAGTGGACCCTAATGGACGATATTGTTTATGGATTGGTAGCTAAATTTGAAAAGAAAAAATTAAAACAGTTAAATAAAAAAATAGAATCACTAAAAACCAAACAGTTAAATATTATTACTTCTGAATTAAATCAGGACGAAGATGGTGATATACAATTTTATGATAGATTTGTTAATCTTACTGATTTTAATTTTAACAAAACCGAAATAGATCTTTTTAACCTAGGACCTAAATTCAACTGTGATAGCCTGAATATGACTTCAAACTTTGATAACCTTAGAGTTGATATAGATACAGCAATAAATAGTGTAAAACTGGACAGGAAAACTAATAACATTCTTAAAAACAAATGTGCAGAACAAATCTCCAAAAATTTGAACACACGTAGTACCAACAAAAATATTAATAAAATTATTAAAAATGTGCGTAATAACATAAAAACACATGAAATTATTTTAACGAAAGCCGACAAAGGAAATTCCATAGTGGCCATTAAGAAATCTGAATACCATAACAAACTCCAAGATGTGCTTATTAAGGATAAGTGTGAACTTCTAACAAAGGACCCAACCAGTACCTACCAAACCCGAGTTAAACAACTACTCAAGAATGGACATTATTCCCAGGCCGACACATGGAAGCTCCTAGTCAAAAATCCCCAACCACCACGTTTATATGGAACAGTTAAGCTGCACAAACAGGACAACCCCGTACGGCCAGTCGTCTCCTACCTGAATGCTCCAGCAGTCAAAATAGCACAACACCTGAATAAGACAATACCCAATCTAATAAATTTCAATCCTAAATATAGTGTGAAAAATTCAATAGACCTAACACAAAAACTAAAAGACTTTGTCCCGCCTAATAATGCAATATTAGTATCTTTTGATGTAAAAAATTTGTTCACAAATGTGCCTGTCGGAGAAGTCATTAATTTAATAAGTGATAAACTGTACAATAATAATATAGACAATAGCGTAATCAATAAGACCCTAGATCTCATTAAGCTATGTATGGACCAAAATTACTTTAAATTTAATGATTGTTTTTATAAAATTTTAGATGCACTCCCTATGGGAAACCAATTATCTCCATTGCTAGCCGAAATATACATGAATGATTTTGAAGATACTCTATTTAATTCAAACAATAATTTGTTACAGTGTGTCTCCAAGTACTATCGATACGTAGATGATATATTCTGCGTATGGAACGGTACGAGGAGACAATTAGATTTATTTCTCAAACATTTAAATTCATTTAAACCTAATATACAATTTACCCTTGAAATAGAAAATAATAAAAAATTGAATTTCTTAGATATAAGTATTTGTATTGTAGAGTCTAAATTTAAATTTAGTATATATCGGAAAGCATCTTACACAGATGCCATCATTCATGCCTCTTCCAATAGCCCTCGCTCACACAAACTTGCCTTCTTCCACTCCATGGTTCATCGATTGTTACACATCCCACTAGACAATACTGATTTTATCAAAGAACTTAAAGTAATTAAAACCATTGCTAAAAATAACGGATATAATGATGCAACAGTTGATACCATACTCAAAACTAAACAATTAAAACTGATAACCACCCAATATATATACCCACATGTCCCACAACACAGTATCAAAGATGTACCATGGAGAAAAATATTATATACCGGGAAAGTCTCTGATACAACTAGTAACTTCACAAAAAAATATTATAAAAGTGCTTTTTACACGCAAAACAATCTTAATAAATTACTGTTTAACAATAAAGATAAAAAAGATAGCATGGATGAAGGTGGTGTATATATGCTATGGTGTAGTGACTGTCCAGCTACATACGTTGGTGAAACTGGCAGACCCATAACCACTAGACTAAAAGAACATCATAGAGCGTTTCGAGGTCTAACTGGTTACTCCGAGATGGCAGACCATTGCATTGAACATGACCATGCATTTGGTATGAACAATGTCAGGGTATTGCACTCGGAGGAACACAAGTACCGTAGATTAGGCCTGGAAACCCTCGAAATACATAAAAATCGCGACACTATTGTTAATATTCAAGTCCCTACACCATCTCCTCTATTATCTTAGAAATAATATGTTCATAGTTAAGTTTAATCAATTTATGTTTACCCTATAATTAACCAACTTCAAAATTCATAACATTTCGGTCACACATTTCCAATGTTTACTTTCTAATGATCCCACCCAACAATAATATGTACCAATGTATGTATATATATATAATAGTAATAATGTTTGTCATCTGTAAATATCCTCTCCCACAACCGTGGTACCATGATTGTCTTCTCTTTGATTTTTTGTTATTGTAATTTAGTCTCTTGACAATGTCTGCGTGAGTTGGACGAAAGCGCTCGAGATTCAATATAAATTTTGTGAAAGTGCAACTGTGTGTTATTTAATTCATATCAACGTATTATTATTATTGTAGGCACAATAAGTGACAAGTAACAAAACTAAACGACACAAACGCTAAAATTAATGCGATGTTACCTACATAGATATTTTATATTGATAAAATATGTGTATGGAAATCCGAATTGGAGGAATGATACGAGTCTGTAGAAGTTATCCCAAGTCAGTCTTGAGAGGAGCTTAGGAGAAAAGTTTATATTTCAAAAGTTTAGCAAAGAGAAACACAATCATTTGTTCAAACTTATTCTCACAACAAGGCATTAACAATTTAAAACAATAATTATTATTTCTTTTTTTTTCACCCTTGTTTTAAAAAAAGTTTTCAGCGCTCGTTCATTTAATTTAATAAATTATTTTTATCGGCGATAAGGTTCACAACTCATTCCCAAGAAACCAACTACAAATTCTTAACGTATATAGTAGGTACTCTCTTTTTTATTATTATTTTGAACTTTCGTTGTCTCCTTCATGTGTGAAATCGCTCCTCGCTATATAGCGAGTTGAAAGATCAAAAGATGATCAACTTGAAGTAATTGTTCAAAGGTAGAAAATTTCTCACGGTATTACCTACTTCACAATAGATTAATTCTCGCGCTAAATGATTCTTGAAATGAAGGTAAAAATAATTATGACTTTACTGAAATATCATATCATTTTCAAGTAGACACTTGTCTAAAAACCTAGGTAACTAAACATGGTAATTGTGAACATTTTCAACTGTTGACATTGGAAATTATCAAAATTTACAGTAAGACTCATCATTGATGTCTGAAGTTTCATCCATTCCCATCCCGTAGAGAAATATTACTTAAAATAAAGTTTTGAGAACGCAAAATACCAAATTGTAAATACACATACTTCACATTTATTCAACGATCAAGATTATTTTGTAAAATTGCACACTCCAAACCAAAATTAAAGAGATTTTTAATAATTTATTAAAAACCTAAATATTGGGTCAAGTTACACCTGTTTTCTAACAACTGGTCTTTTTTAAGATTTTTGATTTTAAAATAATCCTAATTAAACATGTTTGTCTCTGCTATCAATTATGTCACATCACGAATGATAAATAGCTCGTAGACTGGGATATTTGGCTAATGCTAAGTTCTCGCAGTATTTTTCGTCATATTATATAAGAAGTGCTATTCTATAGGTTTGAAAGACAAAGTACTATTATATACAATTTGGAAAGATACAAACATCCAGGTTGGACTCTTTTCCATCGTCTATGAAATGATGTCGTGTCTCTTAAACGACCCGACGATGTTGAGTATTTAATTGTACCTACCTATATAGTATATCTGCTCCTGCGCTGGTTTTAGTTTGCTTAAATGTCTACCTATACACCTTTCTTCATAGTCGTCCCCGTTTTCATGGTAACATGTCAGTAAACAAGCCCGCTCCTCGACTGGAAGCCCCCTGGTGTATTCATGTCCAATCACTGGTCGTGTTAATACTCTGCCCCTTTTGATAAATATGCATACCTTTGCACTACTCGCGCGCGTAGGCTATCCCCGCCCCTTGACTTCGGATCCATTCCATTTCGTCCTGTACAAGCACTCTTGATTTACGATCTCTACTAACAGGACGCGCTCCTGTCGTTACGACCATGTATCGAAATGGTTGTGATCGAGAAATTATATTTGAATCTTCATGTGAATAAATCTATAATAACAGTGACGAAATTAATTAGTGAGCCGTGATATGTGCTTTATAATCTACATAATATTTTAGAAATGTTTGTTTTTTTATTTGCCTTTGACAATACTTTAACCGTATATGTGAACATCACGCTCAAAATACAAATGCTAAGATAGATATTAATATGCCCAGAGCAGTATAAAATGCTGGAGAAGGTTCTTAAATACAATTTGCTGCATTAACTTTAATATATTTAGAGCTATTTAAAAAAACTGTATTTTTTAGGATCTTCATACAAATTTCTCAAAAAGACTTTTGGAAACAAAATTACTCATGTAAATGTTGAATGGGATCTTGGTATTACGGTATGAAAATGTAATAAAATAACTGTAGATTGATTTGTTATACATATAAATGTTATTAAAAGCTTATTATTCTCAATAAATAAAGATTTAATGAAAAAATTTTCAAATGATTTTGAAGTTTGACAGATACAAATCACCCTCTATGGGTGGGTTGGCCAATTAATATCAAAGCAGGCAATGTATGTAGCTAAGATTCAAACCACAGAGCTCTCTCTATGAAAACTTGCAAAAAACTTGCAAATTATGTCGGTAGGTTCGTATAATATTTTTTTTATTATTATAATAGACCTCCAAAAAAAATAAAATATTATACGAACCTACCGACATAATCAGTATATTTATATTATCTGTGGACATAATTTGCAAGTTTTCATAGAGAGAGCTCTGTGGTTTGAATAGGTTCGTATAATATTATGAGGTCGGTAAAACAAAAATTGTAAAAGTGTCATTCTTCTTTTTCTGTGCTTATGCCAGTTAAAGTGGTATGTTAAGCAATGGGATGCTAGACTAGAATCTGTTTAATTACCTACCGATCAAGCCTGACAATCGGAATCAAAAACGTAAAGCAAGACGGGTATAAGCTAGTAACATAATAATCAATCCTTTATTCTCACTTAATAAGTGCGGGCGTGGGTTGTGTTTCCCGCCATATTGTTTTTGTTCCTGCTCTTTTGATTGAACCGTTAAGAAATACGAATTGAAATTCAACCGAACTCATAAACATCTTGTTCCGCACCTGTGACTCCTGTTTTCATTGTTCAGACAATTCAAAAGTGAACTACTAATATATATACATAGACTATCCTTGTGCCTAAGGCAAGTTCATCTCGAATCTTACTAAACTTTTTCAACTTCGATACCAGCCGCTCCCAGAGCCCTTGCTTGTCTTGGACAAGCAAAGTAAAGGATTACTTTACCGTCTACATGATGCCTACTCCGTTTCGAACCTGATGACCGCCTCCTTCTCTTCGTGTCTGGGCCCGAGCTTTGAACTCTTCGAAATCTACATCTATCTTGAGGACCACCTCTTCGTTCGGATTCTATCACGACGTACATACATATTATCGTACCGTAAAAGGCAAACACATCACCGGGAAATCTTCTCATCACATCAACCAAATTCCTGTCATGTAAGCAACTATTTTATATCGAATTTTATTGTCTTTTTTACATTTAGTACAGAAGTAATGTTCCTATGAATGTACCCCTTGTCAATCAAAATCCAGAATAATATAATGATTGTGTGTAACATAACATTTAGCTTTTTGATTTGATATCGCCTATATTTTCCATTCCACATTTCAAGTACCTACTGAATGCCTAATAATGAAAGATTGCATCATCTTAACCTCTACACCAAGCACCTAGATGACTACTTATACATAAGAACGATCCGACCAGGATCTGCAAATCTATATATAAAACTTAGAAGAGTCCGAGTGACCACACACTTTACTATCTATTGCAATATTATAATATATCATTGGACATAAGAGTATATCACAGCAACCCCTCTCGGTTGTTTGTATTTTCCTCTCCCTACTGGACACCCTGAAGATCATAAAGGAAGATACTAATCTCTCCTATTTATTAAGAAGTCTCCGCTCATTAAGAGTCCTATACTTTCACATAGAGATGCTAGCCAGGCAGAAGTATAAACACAACAGAAGTAAGTATATTTGTACAGTTTTTCCTTCCGAGGACTAATCTGATTTTCCCCTCTTTTCTCCCTTTTTCTTTTTTTTATTAACCAAATGCTGTTGTCCCCAAAAAGGACACGGCATTTATGGCGAGCCAACGTGGAGCTCGATTTTTGTCGCAGCCAAGCTGTGGAGCTCGATATTGTTTCACGGATGCCATAGCATTCATGGCACCCTTTCAATTAAAAGTTTCCGTTTGAAATTCCTTGCCCACTTTTGTCCAGTATTGTCCACATCCATTGCAATAGATAGGTGGATAACTTCTATTAATTTTCAAATGGTGATTTGGTATATGATGAGATCTAAGGTGCAAGGTGGATGGAGATTTGGTGATTTAATATTGTAAAACATTTCAGAAAATATTGTATAATTGTCAAGATCCAATATTGAAAGAAAAAAAATAATTTAACAAAAAATTTTCTCTTTTGCACATCGCGAATCGTACACGGACGTTTCCGCTAGTATTCAGCCGCTCGTATTTGTGTGTGTTTGTGTATGTGTAGAGCGACGCTGGCCGCTTTCTCTCCACGTGCAGGAATAAACCTGCATAAAGAAAAAATAATAATAACAAGCCAACGGACACTCTTACCTTGAGATTTTGCACAGGAAACCGTAGTACCTACCTATACTTCGCGTCAGGGTATTTTTCTGATATACGTATGAGTTTGTCTGTGTGTGTGTAGCGGCAGTAGATTATTGTTCTACCTCGGCAGGAAATGCGACGTCGGAAATATTATGTATATACCTACTTAGCATCCAGTCTACTTATATAATATGGATATATTTGTTTTGTTCGCGACACGAGGCGAGGTCAAATCACATACCTGCATACTTAGAAAAAATATAACTCAATATTTCGTATGCCGAATTTTTGCAATGTTCAATCCTTTTTCTCCGTGATTAAATTCATTTTATTTCTCGATTATAATCTTTACGCTTGTTAATGGAGATTAAAATGTGGAGCGTTTGTCCATGTACACAGTTCTGTGGAGACTATAAGCGAACGCGTTCATAGTTTTTTTTCTCTTCTTCTTTTTCCCTCCCGTAGAATTTTCATATTGTTCAATATGGATTTCTCACTGTATGGACCGATCCCCAATATTGAGCGAGCGAATAGCGCAAGTCTAGCCAAACAACTTCGCGAAAGAGGAATTCGTCCAGCCAGGGCTTTACAATCACTCCGTGCGCAAGCTCGTAATTTTAATGCAAATTTAAATCTTGCCCAATCGCCGTCAGTAGTAAGCACCCCGAGAAGAATGCCCAATTACGAAAATTTATCTGAAGCTCCAGAGTTGACCGCAATTCCTGAGAATAGAATTTGCCAACAGATTTCCTTGCCACCTTTAGCTCATAACCAAGTACAAGAAAACTTCATTCCTTGCCCGCCCAATACTGTTTACGTTGTTCGAGACCAGTCATGTAGTGTAGCAAATTGGAGAATTACTTTTGACGGTTCTTCCGGTTCGAATGTTAGAAGCTTTTTGACAAGAATTGACGAGCTTTGCGAGTCTAGACGCTTCCCCAAAAACGAACTTCCCAGAGTTTTTACCGAACTATTGAGTGGAGAAGCCTTGACGTGGTTCCGTCAGTCGTGTCGGAACGTTTCGGATTGGAATTCCTTAAGAAAACTATTGATTGACAGATTTGACGACCCCTCGAGACAGTGGCATCGTAAACTCTCCATTGTAAATCTAAAACAAGGAACTAATGAGCCCGCTTCCTCTTATATTGGACGCGTCTTATACGAGAACGAAACTTTAAACAATCCCTTTCTCCCAGTTGATATTCTAACTACATTGCGCCAGGGTCTATTACCGAAATATTCCCCTGCTGTTTTGGCAGCTGGATCAGATACCATAGAAGGTTTAGAAAGGGCTTGTAGAGAATTTGATCTTATTTATGGTACTACTTCACGTTCCCCCGTTCCGGCTAACAAACCATTTTACCGAGCAAGACGAAACACCGCGGTCGGAATCGTTTCTTCTACCAAGAACACTGCTAAACAGGATTCTGTTTGTTATAAATGTGGCAGGAAGGGTCATTTCCAAAGAGATTGTTATAGTCGAGTTCCCTCGACTCGCCCATCAGCTGTTATTCCCCGTAACACCTCAAATCCTCCGGTGGTAGTAGATGTCTCTCGTCCTCCACCCAATATTTCCAAATCTGCTAACAAACCGAAATTTGTAGGAAGCCGTCCGCCTGATTCTAAGTCAACTGGATTATCATCTATTTCTTTCATCCCCTCTGCCGAATCAGCTAAATCCGAACGCGAGAAATGGTTGAAAAGTGTGGCTCTTTTCTTCAACACACTAGAGGTACATAAACTCGATTCATCCTTAGGTAGAGACGGTCGACCATACATTGATTTTCGAATTTCCCAATTAACTTTCAGAGGATTATTAGATAGTGGAGCTGTTATCTCCGTGTTAGGGCGCCACGCCCACAAACATTTTCTTTCACAGGGGGCGGAATTAATGCCTTCTCCCGTGCGCGTTGTTACCGCCGATGGTACCGTTCACAAAGCCGTCGGTCAAATAGAACTTGAGGTGACTTGCAACAATAAAACCGATACGATTTCCTTTGTAGTTCTTCCTTTAATTGAACCAGCCTTCATTTTGGGAGTTGATTTTTGGAAAGCATTCAATATAGCTCCCCAGTTATTTGGTCAATCAGGTCACCCTTCAAACAGATCGTTAGCCAGTATTTCCGTTCTTTCCGGTCCAGTCCCATGTTTAAATGACATGTCCCATCTTTCAGAGTCACAGTTGAAGGAACTTCAAATAGTACAAGATAGTTTTGCTGAAATTTCTGCTGAAGCCGTAGGTTTAGGTAGAACTCCCCTCGTCTCTCACGAAATTATAACTCATGGTGAGCCTGTCAAACAGCGCACATACCCCCAATCCCTTCCGAAGAAATTAATAATTAATGCAGAAATAGATAAGATGCTCGAATTAGGTGTAATCGAAAAATCCAACAGCCCGTGGAACAACAATGTGCTGGTAGTTACCAAGAAATCAGGTGAACACAGATTTGTTCTCGACCCCCGATTGTTGAACTCTGTAACCCGTAGTGATTCGTATAGTCTTCCTTTCGTCAACCGTATTCTGGATCATTTACGTGATGCTAAATTCCTCACTTCCCTCGACCTTCATAAAGCCTTCTGGCAATTGCCTCTGCACCCCGATTCGAAGTGCAAGACTGCATTTTTCATCGAAGGAAAGGGAAAATTCCATTTCACCCGCTGTCCCTTCGGTCTCAGGAACATTCCTGCTCAATTACAACGCCTCATGGACACCCTATTCGGCTCAGAATTTGGAGGTAGAGTATTTTGTTTCATGGACGATATCTTGGTCGCAAGTCCCGATTTCCAAACTCATTTATCCGACCTGAGGAAAGTTCAGGCCCTTCTGAAGGAAGCTAATCTAACCATTTCCCTGAAAAAGTCAGTATTTTGTAAGAAAAGTCTCCGTTTTCTTGGACATGTTATCGACGAGCACGGTCTTCGTTCTGATCCTGAAAAACTAACCGCCATGAAGCTTTTTCCTACTCCAAAATGTAAAAAGGATGTAAGATCATTTCTAGGTCTCACTGGATACTATCGTAGATTTATTAAAGATTATTCTAAAATTGCCGCTCCCTTATGTAAACTCACTGGAGGTAGTCGAAAGAACAAGTCTTCAACCCCTTTTGTATGGACCCCTGAAGCCCAAGAAGCGTTTGATTCCTTAAAGAAAGCCATGATTACTGCGCCATGTCTGAGACCTCCCGATTTTAAGGCGCCCTTCATTATCACATGCGACGCATCTGCTTACGCCATTGGCGGAGTGCTTAGCCAAGAAACTGATGGTCACAACCAACCCGTGGCGTATTTTTCCCGCAAACTTAACAAAGCCGAAATCAACTACTCTGTTACCGAAAGGGAACTGCTCGCTGTATTAGATGCTATTCACCACTTCAGAAGTTTCGTAGAATGTACCAAATTTACTGTGGAAACTGACCACTCTAGTCTTAAATGGTTGCGTACTCTGGACAATCCTAGTGGTAGATTGGCCAGATGGGCTACCCGATTAGCTCAGTATGACTTCGATCTAGTTTACCGTAAAGGCAGCGAAAATGTGGTCGCTGACTCCTTAAGTAGAAACCCAGTATCTTCTTTGAAATTCCCAGAACCCTTCATTGACGTTTCTGACCCCTGGTATAACAAATTATTTCACGGCTGTTCCGAAAATCCACAGTCATTCCCCAGCTATACCATCGTAAATGGACATTTGTATCGAAAACGAATAAACGATAAACGAAAACCCGATAATAACATTTGGTCGTTAGTAATTCCTGCTAGTGAAGTCCCGCAATTAGTTCTAGATTACCATGCTGACAAGGAATCGTGTCATTTTGGTGTAGTTAAAACATTTCATAATTTGGTAAAAAATTTCTATTGGAAAAATATGAAGAAAAGTATTAAGGATATTATTAGTAAATGTGAACTGTGCAAAGCGTATAAAGTAAGTAACTCAGGTGCCTTAGGTATATCTTCATGTCCAAAACGTCCTGTTGCCCCTTTCCATACGATTTCAATTGACATCGTAGGTCCCATGGTAACTTCTACTGAAGGTTTTGTTTATATGCTGACCGTGGTCGACGTATTTTCAAAATACCTATTCGTATGTCCCCTTAGAAAAGCTACTAGTGGGCACATTATAAAATTCCTTCGTGAATCTGTGTTTCTCAAATACAACATACCTCACACGATCATACTTGATAACGGGCCTCAATTTACCTCAAAGTTGTTCAAAGATTTTTGCGATTCATTTGGCGTGTCACAACTCTTTTACAATACTTTTTATACGCCCCAAAATAACCCAGTCGAAAGATATCATTTAACCCTAGTTACTGCTCTTGGTATATTGGTGGAAAACAACCATAGATTATGGGCTCAAAAGTTGCCAGCTATTGTTCATAACTTAAACACGTCTGTAAGCTTAGTAACGAATTATACTCCCCACTACCTGGTGCACGGTTTTGAGCACATACGGCATGGATCTTTCTACAAATCCCTCTCGGCCAATCCTTCATCAGAAGAAGAACCCTTGGCTAATAGATTAAAAACTTTCGATGAGTATGCTCGAATCCATGAAGAAGTCTCTGATGCTATAATAGCCGCTTTTAAAAAACATGCTGTTCGCTATAATTTGCGTCGTTCAGAAAGATTATTAAACGAACAAGACGTAGTATGGAGACGTAATTTCGCTCAGTCTGATAAGGCCGCGTACTTCTCAGCTAAGCTAGCCCCTAGATTTATAAAAAGTATAGTGTTACGCAAAATTTCTAACAATGCCTATTTGTTGGCTAATGAAGATGGAACTCAAGCTGGGAAGTTCCACATCAAAGATATATTAAAAACTAATTAGGAAACCCTTGTCTTATTGATCTCTCAGTTGAGGATCAATCGATCGTCTGTAACGTATTTTGTATGTAGTATATAGGTATAAAGCAAATATATTAGTTAAATTTTTTCGATAGCGATGACGTTGAAGTGCAAAAGAGAGAATAATACATTGTCTTTTATTAGGCTAATACATATTGCCTAAATTATGGTCATCGCTACCTACTATGTATATATTATTATTATTAAGATATTTCTATGTGTGTATATAAATGTATCACCCCCATAAGTATTGTGTTCCCCTAGAGTATAATAGTTCATTGGAAAGAGAATCTGTGTTTCACCATCTGTTCATATTATTTAATTTCAATTTTTTCTATGTACCTTTTTATGTTTTCCGTCGACTTAGTATGATCAAGTTTGTATGTATGTTTATAGAATGTTTGCGAATGAATGACGTATGCTTTAGGCCGGCCTATGATTGGAAATAGAATAAATGTAGTAATGAGTGAAGTCGATCGAAGCATATTCTTTTTATAACTTATAATTAATTGCCTTGTGGAAAGCCCACGTTCTCTTTCCTAACGTCCGTCAAAAGACTGTAATACTGTAAGTACTAAATAAGCTGTAATTATTATTCTAGTTGAAATCCTGTATCTAATAAATAGATAAGTATGATTCGATAAGTTGTGTATTGGTCAAAGGTTCTTCCCAGATTCTAAACCTGACCATACATTGTAACCATAGTACAAGAATCAAATAACAATTGTAGTTTAAATGAGAATCTGGGTGGCGTCTAATTAAATTAATTTTTTTGTATAATGTCTCATAGTCTAGCCGAATTAAAAAAAAATAGAATATTAACAAATATAAAATGTTGAAAACTGCTGTTTGTAATATTCCATGCTCCGTGTACCTACCTAGGTATATTGTATATTCTATGCTTACTGTGCCGAATATAGATTCAATAGGAGGTCATTAACTTACCTCACGGACGACCTTCGTCGCTTGTATCTAGGTCAAGGTATGACCGACTGTAAATATTCCGATGATGTTACGAATACTTTTGTTACCAACTAATATTCTTAGTTATTGAATATATAAAATGTTTCTTGATATATGCTGTGTTAAATTGAGCTCTTTTAAGATAATTAGTTTATAAAAAGCATATTTTAATTTCCATGGAAACTAGAAATAGTCATTGTGTTTATTATTACTGTTTATGTTATGTCAATTATTTTTTTTTGTTTGTGCGAATGGATATCTGATCAATATCATTCGTACGGTGGAATTTTATTCCACGGACCAACGTTGAGTCGTTAGGTCACCGACTGTGAAGTCATGTTTTGTAAACCTGGTCTTTTTGAATTCTACATTCAAAAGGGTCACACGCTATGCGTGATGCTGTACGTTCTGCATGACAGAACTGGAAATAGATCTCTATGTCAACAGGAGACTAGCCTTATTGCCATGACCTCTCCGTTGTCAAATCTATGAGATACTCCAACGTTAAATTTATTTTTGTGTATCTTGTTCAGTTACTTTCGGTAACTATTTATGTAATTGCCATCACTGGACCTGTATACCTTAGAGTCATTTTATTTTGTAAACATGTAACCTTTTAAGTGTATGTATGTGTTGCGCAACCCATAATGTGCGCTTTACGCTCAGCTGTGATTGTATCTATGAATATGATCTGGATGTACCTCTTTACATCTCAATGTGTACTATAATCATTATTATGTCCATATTGATTGTATCTATATGAGGTCTCCAAACTAAAATTTCCTCTATTGTTTATTTGTTTGGCCGTGTTATCGGAAATCACGTGAAACGTGCTTCCCTTGTGCTGAGCACATAAATTGATGTTATGTATTTTATAGTTTAATTATATATTGTAAAAATGTTGTAATATTTTTGTTTGTATCCCGTCTGTCATCTGACCCGAAATTGTCGTCTTCAGCGATCGCAGAAGCACTAAACTCGAGTCAGGCCTCAGCGGCTTAATTAATTAATTTTCTGTACTTAAATAATTAACTTTCTCTGTCATCCAATTCCCAACATATTGTATTAATTGTTTTGACCAATTTTTCGGAAGCCAGGTGTGAGCCTAGCCGTCCCAAACGTCAAGCCCCTTTTTCTATTATTGTAAATTTTCTCTGGGTATACAAAGTTACTACCTAACTACATTTTCTGTAATATGTATATTCATGCTTGTATGCCCTCTGTGGTCTGATCAGACCAGTGTCGTATTCCGCGCAAGCGTTTTACCTCTCATTACAGATCAGGTCGCAGTGGTGTATGTATTCGTATGTATGTTTTCAAACAAATTCCCTTCATGCATATGTACAATGTACTTTGTATTTCAAATATTTTTCTTTTACTTAATAATCTGTGCCGAATAATATCGTTGTCTCCCTAAAGAGATCAACTCTTTCGAATCAGATTTTCTCACTTCTTTTTGTTAAATTGTAAAGTTCTTTACTGTTCATAATATTAAAAATCATTATTCCACTGTACTGTTAACTTCTATACTGATCTATTCGAGATCTATTTTTAACAGTTTTTGTTAGACTTTCATAACATGCAAAATTGAGTGTCCATTTAATGTTCAAGTATTCACTGACACTCGTGAGATAATAATGTAGGTATTTCATATGTGGCCCCTAACATCTGTAACTGGTATATAACCTTTGTTTGTATTATATATCGCTGCAGGGGAAATGTACTAGTAATTGGCCCGTCAATATTTGGCGACCTAAAAAAAAAAAAAAAAATTTTTTATTTTTTTTTGTAACTTTCTATATGAAATCCACACTTGTTGATGTTATGTATGTATGTTTGTATTCTTTCAGATGTGATGGTTGATTTCTGGGATGTGTCTCCTCATGCCTTCGTGATTGTCTTTTTCTTTCTTACTGAGATGTTCTTGTGTTAAACTTGCTCACGCTAAGTTTAAATTTAGGAGGGGGGAAATGTCGTGTCTCTTAAACGACCCGACGATGTTGAGTATTTAATTGTACCTACCTATATAGTATATCTGCTCCTGCGCTGGTTTTAGTTTGCTTAAATGTCTACCTATACACCTTTCTTCATAGTCGTCCCCGTTTTCATGGTAACATGTCAGTAAACAAGCCCGCTCCTCGACTGGAAGCCCCCTGGTGTATTCATGTCCAATCACTGGTCGTGTTAATACTCTGCCCCTTTTGATAAATATGCATACCTTTGCACTACTCGCGCGCGTAGGCTATCCCCGCCCCTTGACTTCGGATCCATTCCATTTCGTCCTGTACAAGCACTCTTGATTTACGATCTCTACTAACAGGACGCGCTCCTGTCGTTACGACCATGTATCGAAATGGTTGTGATCGAGAAATTATATTTGAATCTTCATGTGAATAAATCTATAATAACAGTGACGAAATTAATTAGTGAGCCGTGATATGTGCTTTATAATAACATAATAATCAATCCTTTATTCTCACTTAATAAGTGCGGGCGTGGGTTGTGTTTCCCGCCATATTGTTTTTGTTCCTGCTCTTTTGATTGAACCGTTAAGAAATACGAATTGAAATTCAACCGAACTCATAAACATCTTGTTCCGCACCTGTGACTCCTGTTTTCATTGTTCAGACAATTCAAAAGTGAACTACTAATATATATACATAGACTATCCTTGTGCCTAAGGCAAGTTCATCTCGAATCTTACTAAACTTTTTCAACTTCGATACCAGCCGCTCCCAGAGCCCTTGCTTGTCTTGGACAAGCAAAGTAAAGGATTACTTTACCGTCTACATGATGCCTACTCCGTTTCGAACCTGATGACCGCCTCCTTCTCTTCGTGTCTGGGCCCGAGCTTTGAACTCTTCGAAATCTACATCTATCTTGAGGACCACCTCTTCGTTCGGATTCTATCACGACGTACATACATATTATCGTACCGTAAAAGGCAAACACATCACCGGGAAATCTTCTCATCACATCAACCAAATTCCTGTCATGTAAGCAACTATTTTATATCGAATTTTATTGTCTTTTTTACATTTAGTACAGAAGTAATGTTCCTATGAATGTACCCCTTGTCAATCAAAATCCAGAATAATATAATGATTGTGTGTAACATAACATTTAGCTTTTTGATTTGATATCGCCTATATTTTCCATTCCACATTTCAAGTACCTACTGAATGCCTAATAATGAAAGATTGCATCATCTTAACCTCTACACCAAGCACCTAGATGACTACTTATACATAAGAACGATCCGACCAGGATCTGCAAATCTATATATAAAACTTAGAAGAGTCCGAGTGACCACACACTTTACTATCTATTGCAATATTATAATATATCATTGGACATAAGAGTATATCACAGCAACCCCTCTCGGTTGTTTGTATTTTCCTCTCCCTACTGGACACCCTGAAGATCATAAAGGAAGATACTAATCTCTCCTATTTATTAAGAAGTCTCCGCTCATTAAGAGTCCTATACTTTCACATAGAGATGCTAGCCAGGCAGAAGTATAAACACAACAGAAGTAAGTATATTTGTACAGTTTTTCCTTCCGAGGACTAATCTGATTTTCCCCTCTTTTCTCCCTTTTTCTTTTTTTTATTAACCAAATGCTGTTGTCCCCAAAAAGGACACGGCAATGATTTAAGATAACAACTGCTAAAGTCGCTCCATAAGTAATCTAGTATAATTATTGATTAAGTTCGTTGTAAAATGTAGGTTAATAATAAACATCACACAATCAACAGACGACAATGCAAGCAATTGACGAAATCTGTGATTTGATCAGAAGTTTCCGTTACTTTTTTTCTTATTTTAAGTCTGTTGTCCGACAGGCTTCCCTGCTAGTTATTAATTTATTTAAAAGGTAATTGATGACATGAGCTGCAGTTCCTACGAAAAGGTGAAGAAATCCGCAAATGACAGGATGACAGAGAAAAGCAGACCGATGCTTTGAGTGTACCAACCGATAGACTGAAACACGAAGAACAAAAACAATGTAATAAACCTACATAAAAATACTTTTAGAGTGGGTTGTATTGAATTTGACTTGATGATCATTGAAATTTGGAAAGCGTTTAATTATAAAGAAAATAAATTGCTCCCGGCATTTATTAATGAAACATTAAATCTTGAACTATAACAAGAATACGAATACGTCATGTTCCCCACAAATCAAACTTGGTGAAATTAATAGCTAGCAAGGTTGGCGTCTTACAATATTCCATGCCGAAATTAAACGTGTGAGTAGGAGGTACGAAATGTAGCGGGCATGTTTCAGCGGAATGTGAGTACACTGAAGCGATGATATATTTCACAAACACACAGCCACCCCTTATTAAGCAGTTAAACTACCTCTAGTAGCGACATGCTTATCCATATAAACCCCTTTTTCGTGGTAGGAATTTTGCATTTAACGTAGAACAGACGATTCTCAAAGACGAAGTGTTTTAGTAAGAGCGTGCAATTTGTCGTCCGAATAAGGTTGACAAAAATACCAGACGCTAGAGAGTTCAACATGTTTATTCTTGAACTCTTTAAAAAAAAATCAATTGCTGTAAAAGTATGGGGGAGAAGAATCAGGGATTAAATTGACTCTCTTTGTTAGACAAAGGATACCACTATTTTATAACGAAGTTGATACTGCACTCAGAGATAAAATTGATCCCACGTACTCTTCCACAGATTCTCAGCGTCAATTATTCCAGAAAATAGTGCAATATTTAAGAAATCCTGGTGCATAATTTTGACGCAAAAAAGGAGCTTTCGATAGGCAAGCAGGATCAAATGCCGTTATAGATAGTTCATTATCGTGCTATGGCACATCTTTCTTCAGTGATTGGCAAGGGCTGACAAAGATGAAAAGCCTGTTAAAGAGAATGCATTCTTCAACAATTTTTTTTTTTTATGAAAATAAATCCGAGTTCAGCCAAAGTGAACACAAACACACTTTTGACATATTTCACAGCAATCAAAACTTGTGTTGTAAAATAGGAAAATGGTCAGCAACGGGAATTGAACGAAGGTCGGGATTGAAACCTCTATTCTTCAAACCATTTCACATACTTTTACAAGTATTTATCGGAAAATGAACAAACCAGACTCTATATAATTAAAATAATAAGATAATTTACACTAAATAGGCTGTTTTGTGGCCAAGAGGTCACCTCAAGTGCGCCATACTATCTTTTCTTACAAAATACAAAACACAAATACAAAAAACCCTCATAGAGACACCATAAGTCTATAAAGAAACCTCATAATAACAGTTTTTGTACTAGCATTCAAACAGGGCTCATATGAGGTAAAAAAAAATACTATATCTATTGTTTGTTAATCTGTATCACATTTCCAGCATCTGATACCCTCAGGTTTTCGTGGAAACTATCTCGAACTGAGGTGAAATTTGAAGTTGGCATAAAGTTGTACCGATGAGAGTGCATAAGTGTGTGTTTCTGTGAAAACAGCAAGCGTGATCATGCGAGGGAGTATAGAGTAACAGTACTTTAATGCGATATGAAATTCAAGGAGAACTGGTTACACTGAGCGAATACTCTCCTTACGAACACAGCGCATAACTTATACAAGTGGATGTACAAGACTAAACGTGTTTCTATCCACGTGTGCTGTTTGCACAACCTAAACGGATATAGCGAGTCAATAATGCGGAATATTAGGTACAGACATCAAAGGAAATTTATCTCTGTACGTAGATTAAGACTCTAGATAAGTAATTTTACAACGTCGTGTCGGTCTGGCAAAGCGAGAATTTAAATATCAGACTCACATCATCAGGTTACAGGTTTTGAAAACAAAAAATAAAATACTAACTGAATAAAGATGTCGTTCATTAAAAAAAAAAATGTTGGAAATTTATCAATCAAAGCTTTGGGCCTTAATAACAACGATGATTAAATTCTTTGTATAATTCCGCTCAAGCATTAAGTTGCTTATGGAGGAATACTGTGTCTTGTGTTGTCGTTTATTTTATATAATTATTGTATTTAAATGTATTTTTATTAATAAATAAAAAAAAATATAAAATAATAAAAAATTAAAAAACCATGAAATAATTTCTAATCGGATCGAAATGTGAATCTAACCCATCCTTAAACCACCCTCAACAAATTAGTCGAACCGTTAAGGGGTATGGTTGTATACGTATCCGATGTCCGTGCTCATTATACCTAAGGTACTGTATCTTTGTGTAGACGGTTGATGTTTCAATAATAAAAATGTTTGAATTAAATTTTCATTGAAACCCATTTAGAGAGTGGGACGCGAAACTATGTAGATCGGGATTATCCACTTGTCTTATTAAAATGTCATTAAAATTTTAATAAATCTCGAAACATTTTGTAATTTCATTTAGATTGAAGTATAAAGTATCATAGAGCAGTAGCTTTTGAGGAGAATATAATTTAAAACCCTGTCTTTTTCAACAGAATTAAGCTTAGATTATTTAAAGTTATTTTTTAATGAAAATACTTTTGACGCTGATAATTTCAGTATTATTAAAGGCTAACTATATTTAATATGCTTTACGACTTTAGGAATGCCATATCAGATATTCGTGATCTGAACGAAATTCTTACTGTTTTCTGCTACTTAGAATCAAGTCTTTTATTCGGCCCATACATTATTATTCTCGGATATTTCGTAGCAACTGCTCAAACTTACTACACTTGTTTCTGCTCAGTAACCTCCATTTAAATTGGAGGAATCCATTCCTTTCTTCTCAAGACATAAAACCAAATATCAAATTCTTCACTTTGACATGTTTTCCTGTTTGGTCAGCGGTATACGATGCATTTACAGCACTTTTTTTACTTCTAAGCTTTTCTTATTAACTTTATCTAAATGTTTTTCAAATAACATACTTCCAATCTTTCACTGCATATTTTCTTGCGTCATAATCTTGACATTTCAATGAGTTCTAGAGTCGCAAAATATGCATACATTATCAATATCACTAAAAAATTTTGTATGTTATGTGTTATGTTTTGTCGTAAAGCACATTTTTTGAAAATATAAAAAAGGTAATCAAAATTGATGAATCCTTGAACGCAACAAAGTTAAAAAGAATAACAAAATGTATTATTAGAATAAAAGCAATAAAAAGTTATCTGCTAAAGCGACTGCAGACGAGTCAACATTAAACGTCTTTCAGTTAAAACAGACGAAAATAGATTCAATCTTAGAAGAAGTAACTCTCTTCAGAAGCTTGAAGAGTAATGAAGAAACGACAGAGAGAAAGAGGGCATTAAGTTAGATAGAGGTGTCTGATAAACTCAAAACGGAGATATTGCATACACTTTGTATAATTTGAGCAATGCAATTTAAATTTAAAGACTGAGCATATTATATTTCCCGTCTCACTCGTTACTTTATTGACTTGAGATGTCGTGTTAAGTAATCATTCCAATAAATTAATAAAGAGAATGAGATGCATAATGTCTACCAGCTGCATATTATTTAAATAATAATTAAAACAATTAGCAGTATTTTGTCCGTACGTTGATTAAAACAGATATCTCACCGTGATGAACAAATAAGTCAGTTGTAACAAGTGAAACTTTGTTAAAAAAGCTGTTGTACTTTTCTTTCTTTATGCAGCCCTCTCGTGTCCTTCGACTTCCACCATCCATCCGCCCCTGATAGCACTTCTCACGTTGTCCCAGTTCTTTCTATCTATCTATTTTCGCTTCTTAATAATAATTGTCTCTTTCTAGCTTTATGGTATGGCCAATCTGTTCATCCACCAGGATGTTCCGGGACTGGGTTACAGCACATCACTTTAGTTTTTGAAATGTTTCATTTCTAACCTATTTTGTGAGATGCTGTGTTGAAATACTTAAGCATAGTTTCCAGCTTCTCATCATACTTGGCAAAAAAGACTATGTCATCTGCAAACCTGAGGATGTTGAGTAGTTCGCCGTTGTTGTAATCGTGCTAATTGCGAGATCTGAAGACGTCTTCCAAAGGTAGTGTCCTAAGGAGAGATTATATCGACATGTCCTACTTTCCTTTCAATGTGGAATTTTCAGATGTTTCATGAAGTTATACCAGTATACTGATGTGGCATTGTTGTACACATTTGCAAGAAGTTGAGAATATCTATGTTGTACCTTAATAATTGATTTGCAGTGTAAAAAAATCGTACAACCCCCTTGTATGAGTTTAAGGGTGGAGAATTTATTTGAAAATGTCCTGCAAGCCTTGTGAATAATAAATTACGTCAAAATGAGACCATTGCCGAAGGTTCTTTGAAGTATTTCATGCAAATAATCAAGGAATTGGCGTGAAACAGATGAAATGTATTGTAGTTCCAGTCACGTATTGGTAGTACAACACAACCGAGATGTATGCTTCAAGGATGAATTTATTCATACAACATTTCATATTTTCAATTTGAAAAACAAACAAATGTTAACATAAGGACACCTTTAATAAAACCCGTGTATATCCTTTAATATTACATGAATTTTGAAAAAAAAAATAAGTACGCTCATTCAACGACATTGTTTAGCGAGTCATTAAGTCAATGGATATTCTTAGCAGATTTTAAAGAAAATTACTTGACAAATGCTCTAATGTCAAAATAATGATTTGCTTTCATTCTATTGGCAGTATTTCTGTTTTATTTTATTTTATTAAACAAATAGACAAACAGTGATTTTATAACAAACAATTACACAAATAGTATGGACAATAAGAACACCAGTAAAGAAACTTCTGTTGTTCGTATACTCTCTAACAGCATCCATTCATTAAGAACCCAAGTGAGTAAGACATTTGAACACGCAAATTCATTCATTATACAACTACACGAAACACTATTACTGAACAAGGGTATGAATAGGTAAACCTGCGCTAAGTGATTACATTTAAAGGTACGTACTCACTTGCGCCGCGAACGTGTGACATTGCATCAATTTAATCGAAAGGTTAAGTGTATACGTGATTCGAAAAAGCGAACGCGAGCGGAACACATGCATCCTTTTGATAAAATTGATGTAAGGATACACGTTCGCGGCGCAAGTGAGTACCGAGCTTTATATTTGCACAGAACGTCAAATGCAAAACGTATACAAATCGTTAATTTGGTAATATTATCTATCAAACACTTCATCACGAAAATAAGACAATTAAATGAACCATGAGTAAATTCAATTTAGCTTCTAGTGAAGCAGCGAAATTTGTTCCTTTATCACGCCTGATTGTGTCAAAAAGCTTCACGCGACCTATACCTCTATTCTGAATCACCGTGATATAACGTCAACCAAAATAAGTAGGAACCTACTTCGGTAAGATCAGCAGCCCAAGCAAAAATTATAGCGAATTCCTCACCGTTTAAAAGTGAGCGACTACTTTTTGTGAACGCCCATGAAAACTTTCTGCGTCTTTTAAGTAACCTTCATCAAACTATTTAGATGAACGCGATGAAAAGACTGTGCTGGCTTGGCTATTTGATTCATTGGTCAAAGTACTGAATATGCAAAGCTATTTTTACAAGAAGGAAAAGCAGACTCAAACGAACTATCAATCGGGCATTTTCACGTAAGTAAGTACAAGATGGTTGCCTTGGCTGAATTAGTGGGAAAGGAAAAGAGTTGAGAAGTTTTGTGGCTTCCGTATGCTCCAGTGCGAGCGGAAATGGGATTAACCAAAAGTAATTGAGTTAAGAAAATATAATAAAACATTAATAAATTATGTATTAAATACCCTCATTCATACAGATGTCCACATCCCAGCAAATATTTTATATAAGTACTACGTTTATTTATAGCAACCAATATTTTTATATTCTAAATGTTTTCTATAGAAAATGGCCACAGAGAGGCGTTGTCAGAATTAAAAGAATTCCAATATAGAAAAACAAAGCTCTATTTCTTGGTAGGTCTCTCGAACAACGATCAATAACACAGAAAACAAATTAATTGCTAAATAATAAACCGGACGATATAAATAGAACGAAATAACATGTTTTTCGGACTTGTCACACGTCATTTATATTAATTACTTTCAAAAATTACTTACTATCTCTATATCTCTAAATCAGACGTGATGCCTGATATTTTTGCCGAATCATTTTAATAAGCACAGTGAAAATAAAAGTAAAAAAAGGCTTTTCAAAAAATTACCAAACCTTCAGATACTTCAGATGTGGTGTTTCAAATGAAACCATTTTTTATTAAATACAAATAAAAATATTTTCCAGACTTTAAATTACTAAGTTAAAAACCATTCATTTTTCTACAAAATACATAACAGCTGAAATATTTAGTATTAACTTTTAAAGGATAAAAGAACAGAAAAGTAAACTAAAAGGTTATTGCTTACAATTTATCTTGGGTTATGGTTTAGCTTATCAAATGCAGAATCTTTAAAAAGTAGGCTGAGGACGATAAGAATAGTAGTGGCTGCTAACATATTCTAAAGTTAAAAGGATTCATGAAAATGTTTTCCGCCAAATCAACAAAATATTTCTCGTTTAAAAAGATAACAAAATATATCAATTAAGAAATCCGGGATCGGTATCGCGGTGTCCCGAAATGGAAAACATTCCAATGAAATGGATACAAAACGTCGACAGAACTTTTTTTTTTATTCATATTCATACATAATAATACAATGACAAATAACAAATTTAACTGCTGCCCAAATAGCCCAAGCCTGTACTAGGGCAAACATTATATACAGTTCATAAAAAAAAAGAATATTAAAAGGAACATACAAACAACAGCACAACCACCAACTCAAATACGTACAGTCCACAAACAAAGCCTAACCCACCAGTCACAACACTCTTTGGTCCAACAAACATCAATCAACAGTATAAAGAAGAAAGAAGAGAGAATAATAAAAAAAAAGAAAAACAAAAACTAAACAAAATACTTTATGGGACAAAACCCAAGATACCCTGCAATGCCTCCAACTGAATAGATGAGACCCAACCAGAGCAGGCACGTTTATATTTAGAGAAGCACAAGATTTGCTTAATCTCTACAGGCATTTTATTAAAGAGTTTAGGCGCAGTGTATACGAACTGTCGCTGGCCAAATATTGTGTTCTTAAAAGTTACATCATAATTCAAAGATAACATTTGTCTAGTGACTCTACCCTGTTGCGACCTCCTCCAATCCCGCTTAATCTTATAGAATTGTAGCAACACCCTCCTTATGTACAAATGTCTCACAGACTAAAATTTCAAATCATTGAACAGTTGAGAGGTCGGTAAACGTCCATGCAACCTGAACATTATATTTATAACCCATTTATGTGAGATGTGTAAGACCCTGAGAGTACTAGGTACTGTAGCACGCTCCCCAACCAACAATGCCATAACACAGCAGAACTAAACTAAAATGAATAAAGGGCGCATAATGTAAAGTGAAATTATCAAGGAAACCTTTTAAGATAAGTACCTAGTGATCAATAACAGGTCTGCATAAACGTTACCGGCCGGCTACGTGTCTAAACGTCGCAGAGTCACGACAGCGGAAATAACATCCCTGTTTTACATAAATAAGGCTATTAGGCACATTCGGAGGCAGGGACACACCAATTCTTATTCCATAATCGTAACAAATCTTTATTACCTTCTGACATTAATGTAAGCTACTTCAATTACACCTACCTTCTACCAAACTTACACAGCTGTTTCACATAGAACATTCCAGATATTTCCAATATAATACCTTACAGGGGCGGTACCTCCATATAAGCCCAAAAGCCTGACATGCGTAGCGAAATCAATGATAAGTACATATAATTTATTTTCTATTAACAGAAAAAACAAGAAACTGATTAGAAAGATAAATTATTAACCCACACAAAATTCAAATTTCGCGCCGCCTGTATTTCGTACTAAAGTACAATAGAAGTAAGTATTTACATACATAGGTACGCCGTACGTATGCAAAAATCGACTACAATAACGAACTATAATGAATTGCATAGGTACCGTAACAGTGTCCTACTCGCACCTATTTGGCTTTTACCGGGCTTTATGTTGCGCACTCTTTCCAGCACAAAAGTCTGGATATTTCCGCGAGACACCATACACACGTCCCTATGGTTATGCCTCAATAATTCATTTTTATATGAAAAAATTGCAAGTCCATAGAGGCCGGGCTTTAAAAGATTAATTGGAAAGATTCATTGGTTGATTTCTCACTTAGGGCAAACTTCACGCAGGTGCTTTATTTATTATTAGATGTAATATTTTAACCGTATCAATGTCACAGCTGATGCAATGTTTTCTTTTTGAGGTTAGCTCATTAAGTCTTTGTTTACATTTTTTGTGGAGTTGTTAAAAATAATAAGAAATTAAAATTTCGTAATATTGTGCATGATATACTTAAACTGGTTTGCGGTTTCATAGATTGTGTTTGTTTCAATGCTTTCTTTTTGATATAATTATAGTTTTCTGTGAACCTTTAGTGAAAATTGTGCATCAGGAGATCGGTGACATTGGACATCATTTAAAACAGGCCTTTTTTATTTATTTATTCTACTGATTTCTTAACCATATTGTTTATTTTTTCATTTTTAGGGTTATATAACCGCTTTTTTTTAATTAGGTACCTGAAGTTCATTTTTTAAACATAAATCATGAGTGTAAAAAACTTAAAAATCAATAGATATCTCATCTACCTACCTCATCATCATCATCATACCTACATCTCCAGAACTAAAATCATTTAATGTTTTCCAACTGTTTGATTTCATCAACGAAAATGGTCTGGATGTTGCTTTTTCGGAACTGATTAAATTATCCCAATTAAGCGTTACCATACCAGCAGCAAGCGCTTCATGCAGAACGTGCGTTTTGAGCATTAAAACGAATTCATACTTATATGAGAAACACAAGATCGTATGTCAGAGCTATTAATGATTGCGATAGAGAAAAAAAATATACCTAGTTTATTCAAAAAGATCAAATTTATGGAAAAACTCT
Source organism: Mystacides longicornis (assembly GCA_963576905.1). Lineage (NCBI taxonomy): Eukaryota > Metazoa > Arthropoda > Insecta > Trichoptera > Leptoceridae > Mystacides > Mystacides longicornis. The sequence continues at coordinate 13,036,259 of OY756428.1, forward strand.
GACCCGACCGGGAATCGAATCTGGGACCTCGTGATTTGAAGTCCACGCCAGCACAACTGGGCTACCGAGGTCGGTTAATAAAGTGATAATAGAGAGATTAACTTAGGTAACAACTTTCGGAGTCTCTTCATATAGGTGTAGGTACTATTCTTTTATGGACCTCTCGAAAATAATTTGCATGCGTGCCCAGATAACCCTAGGCACGCCCCTGATACCTTATAATAAGTCTAATCAATTTAACTTTTTGAGAACTGTTTATGTTCATAGATTCGTTAGCGATAATAATTGATAAAATAGGGATTTGATCGACTCTCAAACTTTTCAATGATTGCCTGTACCTCAAAAGACATTCCAAAATTCAGCAAAACGGCCTTGCCTCATTCTCTTATAAAGTATCATAAAAAAATGTTGCAAAAATAAACAGATATCCCATGTACATTTCTTTAATAACAGAGAATGTACAATATGATTAAAAAGAAAGAAAAATGAGTTCGCACGCCAATAAATTCTGACTACATTTGATGCGCCTCATTATTGAATTCTTTTACCCGACTCGTACGGTAAACTTAAACAAATCTATCAACATTCTTGAAAAATATTTTAGGAGACACCAGCGTAGATAATTTTGCCATCTTTCCTCAAATGTCCTCTTTGTGACTTCAACAACACGGTTTTAAACATCTCTGTTTTAAAATTCTACATATTTCGATTCAAACACCCTCTTTTAGTTGTTAATCCCTTTATGTGATATTGCCTTAGAATTTTTTCAAATCAGTACCCGTATTCTGTAGCAAGTGTAGGGTAGTCGCTTGAAAAAAAGTGACTATTAGGCGATACATTTTCCAACTGTCGATTTGTTGAAGAGAAATTATTTCTCGAGACAGATCGGCAGTATCAAGCCAAGATACGTGAGATTTGTATGGCCAGGTCTAGATTTTAAACGGGTTTTCAAACTTTGACGACAAAAAACACCAACTTAGAGGCTTCGCAACATATATGTTCCATATATGAGTTTACTCAGGATTCGTAAGAGAACATTTAGTGTGTCTGTGTGTGTGAGGGTGTATGTGTGTGTGTGTCTGAGGGTGTGTCTGTGTGTGTGTCTGTGTGTCCGTCCCCCCCTTATAACTTTTGATTCGCTTGATGCACAGATCCTAAAATTTCAGGAAATATTACATACTTTAAGTCTACAAAACTTGTATACTCAGAATTTTGAAATTTTCTTTCAGTCAGGGGTAATCAACCTTTGAATTTTTACTTAATTTTTGCATATATCTCGAAAACTATAAAAGCTAGAACCCTAAAAATGTGTATGTATATAGAAAAATACAATATCTCAAATTGAATTTAATGAAAAAGTTCCAGGGTTTCTCAAACTTTTTTTATAAAGAAAAATATGTTTTTATGACAAATTTACGAGTTTCAATGCCTATATTTCAGAATTTAAAAAAAAATATCGAAAAACGCCGAAACACATCAACTAGATAATTAAATTTTCTATAAAAAATATGTACATCATATCAGTACATCTCAAACTTTTCTTAACACTTTTTGTAAAAATTTAATTTATTGACGACATCGTTTCATACAATGAACATACCGACTCAGGCCATCGACAGTTGGATCTCATGTATACAGATGCAACTAGTGTATGAAAAACGTCTATATGTATCGAATGCGAGAATCGCATTTGTTTCTAGAAATATTTCTGTGGCGACGCTATACACGTTTCCCATGCAAAATGTATCGTGTAATACTCACTTTACTACCATGACTACCTTCCGATAAAACAGAGAATTGGGGGTCAGAAGGAAAAATATAAACAGAAATGTTCGGTATGTGTCATCCAATCAGCCTGATGTAGCAAAGAAAAATAAACGAGACTTTCACATGGACATTTCATTTGTGGTTAAAAGGAATTCTCATCGAAAAACAAATTCGCTTAAATCAAACCATGTCACGTTACACGATGTATAATTAAACTTCTCGGAGAAACTTTATTCAGGACAAAAATATATATCGTCAGAATTCCCAAAGCGAACTCAACCTATTGAGGACAGGGTTTCAATAGAAACAATATACCTAGGGAGGATCTGTTGTATTCAAATTTGAAACAGAAAACAAAGATAGAAATCCTAGTTCTGTTGATTGTAAATTAAAAAGTTTAAACACTGTATAATCAAATTGAAAGTTACAGACGGGGTAGAACACTTAGCGGGTTAAAACAATATAAAATAACAATAATCCAACAACACATGAAGGCAAACTGAACCGGATTTCGAGATACATTCAAATCAAACGACGAATTCGTTATGTAAATCAGCTTCAAAGGTTCGGGCCCCGGCAAACTTTTGACGAAATCAAATCCGATAAATGTGTTAAATTTCCGTCGAAGCTGTTAGTTCAGCGTAACGCTTGACTCTCTTATAGAAAAACAAACCACTTGTGACAGATTGGTGAATATTTATATTACTCAATTATAAAATTATTCAGTTATTCAATAACGACGGAACTTTCGATATTCCCTTGAAAATTAATAATTATTCTCATTCAGTCCATCTTAAAATGAGGGATTGTTTTCTCAAGAAAGGTGTTATTTTTGGACCCAAAAAACATTCAGACATTGATGATATTATAATATTATTAAGAAAACCCGAATCTTTAATTAATCATTTCAATCACAAACATTTTAATTAATATTTCCCTTCTCAGAAACTTGTGGAAGCTGCATAATTTCAAAGTAATGACGATAAGTTCATCTTTTTTTATTTGCGTATCTCCTCGTGAGATGTGTGAAAATAAGAATAGACCAGCTCTTAAGAAGAAGAAAGAGGAATAATATTTTACATCATTCTATTATGAAGAGCTCAAAGCTCTCATTCATTATTCATCAGACAACATGAGTAATTATTAGTAGAAAATGGAGTAACGAAATTTGTACATAAATTGAATTAGAATTAGATTAATGAATGTTATTTTTAGATAATACTATACAAGTTACGCGACACCTTAATATATAATTTTCTAAAATAAATTTAAAACATACAAGCATTTGTTTTGAATCTTAGTCAAAAGTTCTCTAGCTAATGGGCAAATTTTGATTGGACGTTCACGATCCGACTATCAGGACACGGAAAGTAAGTGAAGCTAACAGAGAAAGTATATACTAAAATTAACGAACTGAACGTGCATTCTTGGTGGATCTATTTAAATAATTATTTAAATGAAACAATTTATTTGTTTATCCACAATTTTAATACCCTGGCTAGTTTCGCAGGCACAGGTCCTGCCTGGTTACAGGTGACTGAGAAACATGTTTCTTAGTGGATAAACAAATAAATTGTTTCATGGAAGTATATACGCCTAGCATTCCTACCAGTACTCTAACCCTCGATACTTATCAATAAATAAGGATGCCAAATACTTATAACTTATCAAATTGATAACCTGTGGAATATATTATTTGATATGAAAGCCCCGTAGACTTCGGATACAATTTTACTAACGGAATTCACCAACCGCCTGGATTTCATAATAGCCATGCGCGAACTGATAGTTTGCTAGTTAAGTCTGTGTTTTCGTACGATTTTAACTTCTTGAGCAATTTCTTTTTCTAGCGATATGGATTATTTATTTAATTTATCGTCCATTGACCTTCATTCAGGAACTCAACTCGTCAAATGCAGCAATGAAATAACAGCACTAGTCAATATAATGTCAAACACGTACTATGGAATATTTATTATATGGATAAAAAACCTGTGAAAAGTTGCAATAACACGAACAAAACAATTTTGATCGAATTTTTAGAACTTGTGTTCGGTGTGCTTCTAAATCTATATTTACCATTTGAAATCATAGAAACCAACAATGAAATAAGGATAGTTGCTGTCGTTTACAAACTGGCCCTAAGGCCTTGATTTTCCCAATAATATTTGAGTACATACCTTCCTCCGACGTATTAAAATAAACTTCATAATTATTTGTGAGCATATTATTATAACCGAACTACAACTTACACAAAACACAATTGCATAAACAAAAACGGTGATCCTTTTTTTTTCGCACACAGTATAATTACGTTCACAATATACCGACGTAAACGACTAATTAGTTCACGAAACAACGTTTATACTCAAACGACCGCTACACATACGTTGTTTTTACTCGGCAAATGCGAATATTGATTTTAATAGTACCTTAAAACATGTCACGTAAATGATTTTATGATTAGATATTGTGCTACTGAGAAGCTGGCGTGTTTGTGACAAATAAAACAATAAAAATGTTTCGATTCAAAGGTACTTGAAAGTAAGGAAATAAACGGGGAGATTGGGCGACATTTGTTACTTGTATACTAAAACTACATATGCATAGTAATAAAAAAAAACAATTTATTAGCTCTAAATTTATATTTTGAGTTAGACACAAAGGAACTGAGAAAAGAATTTGAGAGTATTTAGTGATGAAGGGCGAAGTTTGGCAGTCGAATGTTAGTTAGCAAACAAAGATCCTGAGTTGTAATAGAAAATTCATTCTTGATCTATAATTTAAGCGAATGCTCGTTTTCAATATTCACACCAAGAAAATGACAAGGAACAAGAATGAAATGCAAGAAGTAGAAGGCACATATTCCAGAGAAGTTGATCACGGATGTATTTCTTACTAGCTTTTCCGACAGACGTCCTGTAGTCTATGAATATTGATTTCAAATTTGTGATTTATACAAAAATACGTTTCAGATCACTTGAATGAAAAAAATCTGAAAGCTCGAAAAAAAATCCATACAAAAATTGCGTACCAATATTTTTAATGTCAAGGGATGTCCGGTAAACAATAATTTTGTTGCTATAGAATTGTTCATAGATGGGTGTTGGCGTCGTAAGAAAATTCGTTCCATACTAACTTAAATATTATATTTTATATTATTTCTTATTTATTATTTTAAGATTTTTTAATAAATAGTTACTGTTATCCGGAGCGGAGAAGAATCCAATAAATGAAACATCGGAAGAATTTGTTCAGCCGATCTTGAGTTATAAGTGTTCTCACTAACCCGACTTTCTCTTATATTATAGATTTGCGTTTTTCAATCCAAGCCGAATAGACCTGTAATTCCGAATAGATAGTAGCCGAATATTTGCGGTTTTAATTATTAAAAGCGTGACCTCGCTCTTCAGAAAGATTTGAACAGAAGTGCCCCTATTCTAAGTTTTATCGTAAGGTAGTCACGGAAGTAAAGTGTACGATAAAGTACACGATACATTTTGTATAGAAAACTTGTATAGCGCTTCCACAAGGATATTTCTAGAAACAAAAGCGATTCTCGCATTCGATACGTATAGACGTTTTCAATACAAAATGTATCGTGTAATACTCACTTTACTTCCGTGACTACCATTCGATAAAACTTAGAATACGGGTACAGGTCGCAAAACACGTTAGTCGTAAAGAATCATGAACGTTTTATTCCGAAAGTGATGAATAATTTTAGAGATACGTCATGTTAGTTTGAATAATTAACTAAGCGAGCTCATCAAAAGGGAACTGTTAATACGTTGGCCGTTATTAGAGATGAGCCACAATGTACAAAGGTTAATATTTTACAGCTCGGTCGTTAATTTTTTATTCATATTATAAAATAAAGGTTCCACGTTTCTGTTAATTGCCAATATCAAACATAACAATAGGAGACAACAAAGCATATTTTTACTAGGACTAAAAGACGCGAAAATTTTTAATTATGGAGTAGAATACTTTATAACGGGGTTATACATGTAAAAGTTATTGTAAATTAAATGTCATCACGTGTGTCGTTTTCATAACAATAAATTAAAACATAACTGAATGACATTTTTATTTTAATGTAATCTTCTATTGGCAACAAAAAAAATATTTCATTTTCTCCAAATGTAAAGAGAAGAATTTGTTTGAGAACAAAGTCCTGAATAAAATCTTATGGTCAATTACATTTTTTTTTAATGAATCTGTGATCACTCGAAGTGAACACCTTCTACCAACCAATTCCTTCTGTTAATAAAAATGTGTACCTACTACTTTTTTAAAGATATTATTATGCTAACAAGAAGCGATGTCTGAAACGCAATATTTAGAAACATCTGTAAATCGTTATGAACTTTTGAGCTCTTGTTGCATCCCTATGACCCTGAGTGGGGTGTGAAGGAAGATTCCATTTGATTGATTGAGTGTAAATCATTATATTTACGTCATTTATTCCCTTGGATATTCCGTGAACTTTAATGTTCTTGTTCTTTAACTTTTATATTTTATTCGTCCACATTTGATACAATACAACAAATGGTAAGTTAATAAAAAAAAAAGTGTTAAGATAAAAAAGAAAAATATGACAATGTATGTGAGGACTGAGGAGTTTGTTTATAAACTCGACGAATTTTATAAGAAGTATGCAAAAACGAGAGAGCACTATGTATCCAAGCAAAAAAAATTTGTCAATGACTCAGTCATCTGACTGAGTTACAGGTTACAGGCAATTAACTGCCTTTATAAAATAAGTTTTTTTAGAAAGCACCCTGAAATTTTCCTTATACGAGTAGGTATATAAAAACGAAATTGTAATTTGCAGCATTAAAAAACTTACAAAGGAATAATTATATGTTTAAAAAAATATCAAACCCCATTTTAAAATATTCACAACCGTAATTTTTGATGTCTAAGTTATTTTGTCTTGTAGTGGGGGTCTACATGACATACAGCTCTCAAGCTGCATGTCATCTAGACCTCCATTATCTTTAAAATAACGCGAACAAACTTGTTGTGGCAACATTGCAAGATAAATTATAGCAAGTAACCACTTGAAATTATACCAAGCAACTAAACAAAATATTGAATAGGTATATCACAATAAAATATGTAGGTATCTATCTACGAATCAACCTATAAGTACATAATATTATTTTGTGTTGATTCTGCAACAGGAAATCGGTTATGACAAGTGCCGGTACTCTATAGAGATATTATTTAACGTGTGCATTCGTACGTCGCACACGGACAAGACATCAAAAAGGAGAAGATCAAATAATTCTGTATAAGATTAAATATCACGGGGTCAGTTGGCTAACGGTCACGGAAGTGACTGATACTGCGATGAGTCTTGAGGACGTGCTTGCGAGCCAGAATAAATTGTCAATGTACCAATCGTAGAGGCTTTACAACTTTATTACTCAAAGGCAGTGATTTTATAGAAGTATAACTTTTACACATCACTGCTCAAATGGAAATTTATTTTACGATTTTTTTTTTTAGGAAAATGTTCATTATACCTTTAGGTACTGAAATAAACTAAATTCATAAGGTTCTTTGGTCGCATTAAGAAACTCGTAGCCATTTTTGATAGAGAACACTGAGTAATAATTGGACGTCTGACTGATATCTATGTAGCGATGAATAAAGTTCTCTTGTTTGAAAATACACACACTTAACCCATACAGATAACGCGTCAATGAGTTGTCAGTTTAGTGGCTTGCAACCACCCTGGCCATGAGATATTGTTACAACAAAGTTAGATGATAGCAAGGTGAAATCCAATCCTAACTCCCCTAATGCCCCACTTAGGGGCCCTGTTAGGAGGGAGAACAGCGCTCAAGGTGAACTAATACAGGAAATTTGAATAAGAGTTCTTTAGAATTCTCACCATATTTGTGTAGAAAAGTAATTTTGGTTCCTAAATTACTTTTAATCTAAATTATACTGCGCTACACGATGACAGGTGACCCCAAGTAGACTAGTATTACCTATAACAAAAAAAACAAGCCTTTTAAAAAATATATTCATTGATTTTATATAACACAGTGTTTATATATTGAGGTTAAAGAAAAACACAAATAGGTTGTAAGTGGGTCTAATCCATTGTTCCATTTGAGGTTTGAATATTTGATGAAGTGGGAGGAACATTATTACCAGCATGTTGAAGAAAACAATAAAATGAGACATTTTAAAAGCGCCACAAACAACGGTATAATAAATCATTCAACACCATTGAGAATAGATAGCGTTGATTTATTTCGTATAAAAGATAAGTTTTTCGTTGTGGTGGAGCAGAATCTGGTATTCTCACAGAATGGTAATTCTTTCTCCGCAGAATCGTTCCACTTGGCAGATTGGTACGTGCAAGGTTAAACGAAGAGTGGTGTTAAGTATGCAGCTGATGCAGACCACAGGTCCCTGCTTCGGCAGAACTTCGAAACTAATTTTTACGATTTATAGTATTTAGTCACCCTCAGGTACTTTTAAATACAAGCTGAATTATAATATTCGAATGGGGATGATTCGTCGAAACTAACCATAATAGTGAAATATTACATTTTTGGGTTCATTTAGCGTTAATTATCTAAATAAAGAAAAAAAAATTAATATTATTGTTATTGCCAAAAAAGGTAAATAAGTTTTTTTTTATATATACTAAGCTGTCATGTTTGTTATTTCATCTAATTATATGTTATAATGTACCTTGTTATTTTTAAGGATGTACAAAAACTCTTTCCATTGATCAGAAAACAGCGTTTTTTTTTTCTTCTTTACCAAGTGTACCTACTTTATCTAATAATTATGTTTTTGTTGAGTAAACATGATTTAGTTGAAAAATAAAACAAAACACACGTATATGGACCAAAAATAGACACCGCGACAATTCATAGAATCATTCATCTGGTATCAGATATAGGACGTTCTGAAAAGCAATGGTTCGCAGCAGAAAAAATGATCGACCTCAGTAATGATAAAGACAATATAGGAAAAGTATTAGTTGTTAGTATCCCCTCACTCCCCTCGGGTTGGAACGAATTTCCTTAGTATCTTAAAAATTTAAACAAAAGAATATGATTCTTATATATCTTAAAAAGTCAAACTAAAATCTAGTATCTTAAAAATTCAAACTAAATAATATGATTCTTATACAATGCGAAGTATTTTTAAGATAATCATATTCATACGAGGAGTGTTAAATTGTCTGTATAATACGATTATGTGAATTGAAATGAGGACATACGGCCATAAAATCCAAATGAACGAGCCGCCAAAAAAAATCAAACCAATGTAGGTATTGGAGAACAATCTCTACAGAGAATGAGTCTATCGCATCTTGGACGGTAAGGTAAATGCCTGACAACGTCATAGTTCAGTTCAAAGAATTCTTTTACTTTCAAATGTCACTTCCTTGATTTTATATGATAAACATGCAACGAAGTTACACTTGACAGAAGAGGAATATTGAACATTATGTTAGAGAATCCTTAAAACTGGACTGTGCCTATTACCCTTTAGAGGGGCATACGTAGACATCAAGAAATAAACATTTTCCCCTTCTGTCAAATGTAACTTCGTTTAATGTTTTATGTATGAAAGCTTTGAAATTACATTTGACAAAAGAGGAATATTGAACATTATTATATGTAAGAGCATCCTTAAAACTGGACACTACCTACTATCCTTTTTGAGGGACATTGGAAGCATTAGTTAATATGTATAAAGAACAAACATTTTAGCAACAGTATCGCGTTTAAATAGTTTTGTGAAATTCAATTCGAAAGTTACCTGTGAGCGACCCTGAACATTATCAACAGTGCACTACTTGTATGCAATATTCAATAAACACTTGGTTTCAAACGTATGCAATTCACCAGATAGTGTAGTTTATAAAACTCTCAGTTCAAAAATATAAATCAAATGAACGTTGAGGGGAACATCGTTCGAGCTCGTGATTTATAGCCGAAACGAAGAAGCGTAGTGTAAATTGAAATATATTGCGCGAATATTATTTTCTAAAAACGAACCGAATACAATAATTATTATTACGTCACAATTTTGTGATTAAACAGTGGGTCCCTATATCAAAACTTTTTTTTTTTTTTCATTTTATAAATTGCACGTTTTCAGCCAATCGTCTGAATTCAGAAGTCTATACTCAAAAAAAATCCATAAAATTTTATTTCTTTTCTTTCAAAAGTACAGCAAAAACTTTGAATCTTGTTTCTAATTCCTCTACTGTCAAACGTAAGAAGGCCTAATCAGTGCGTTTTCAACTATTTCATCTTGCTTTTCAGTGGTTTACTGTTGAGTATCTTAAGCAGATGTGACACATACATGTTCATATAATAATTTTATGTTTGAAAGTTATGATCTTAGAAACCATCCATGGACTTATCACCAAGCACCTTCTGCCCAAAACATCGAAAAATAATCCATCGGATTTAAAGATTTTTTTTGTATTTTTTATCCTATTTCTTAGGAAAGGTTATTTAAAATTAAGATACGCCTCTAAGAGACATTATTTTATTTACATTATTTGAAAATTTATTACGAAGAAAAGCCAAACGACGCGCAACGCCGTATTTGTCACTGAAGTTTATAGCCACGGAACGTTATTCGTCAACTGGACACATTTGGTAAATTTAGGTCTCAAAATATACGTGAAGCTTAAGGGATGTTTTTTATAGGCAGTGAGAACTGAGAGTATCTGGCATAATTACGAGGAAAATATATATAAAAAAAATCATAGAAAGTTTTTCTACCTGTCAGATGTAGTACAATAAAGGATTATTATTTTTGGCATATACAGGGTGACTGGTAATTCAATACATTCCTTGTAAGGGGTTATACTAGAGAAAATTTGCAACAATTTTGTTTCCATTAACCAGGGGTAAAATACCAGTGGCTTTCGAGTTATTTAACTTTTTAGAGTTTTTTTCAATTTTCCACCTTTTGACCTAAAATTTAAAATTGTGAACAAAGTACTCCATTTAGGAAAGTAAAAATATGCTTTTCCAATAGCTGAAGAATAAAGGAAAGGCTGATGTAAAAAATCAAGAAGAAAATCTTAAAAATCTCAGAAATACAACGTTTTAAAATCACAATTCGGTGTTTTTTATTTTTTATTTCGATTTGTCTAACGGACTTACTCCAAAAAAGTATAATACACTTGGCGTACAAAACACAAGAAAAACTTCCCCAATTAATAAGCTTTCAGAAAGCGTATGAATGTTTTCTATTTTACCACAGTTTCGGAAAATAAATCTTATTAGAGATTAGTAGAAGGCGCAGAATCAGTTCAACTTCGCCATACTAATGCTGGACTACCTATACTATTTTCACCCAAATCTGAGCACTGGCCAAAATCTATTCAAACTATAATACAATAGAAAAGGGTACGATTATTTTTATGACGGATGCACCCTTGTGTTATTGTTATTGGCGAAACATCAATTGGAAATTCATTACGTCAACCTGTCTAGATAAATATGGCTATAACTGACAGGATATTAATTCTTGCTCATTTTTTTCCTGGAACAGTTATTGCAACTTATTTCCTTTCATAATGGGAATTTTTAAATACTATAAATTCCGTTGAATTCAATTACATTTTTATGTTTTCTATAGTGTTTTGAAAGTTCAAAGAAGATGTCAGGAACAAAGTATGAGTCATCGACCTTTGTTATTGTGTTAATGCATCTTCAGACTGATTGTAGATTATTTGAATATAAATGACAAGCGTGTATATTTTTACTGTTTAGTTTCTTGTGAGCTTTGAAATTGATCAGAGAAAGGTATTAATATTTTATTAAAATTCGTGAAAAACATCTTGATTTTTGTAATTTGCCGATAACTCTAAGAAGTAAAAGAAAGTACAGTTTATTTCATTTTAGAATGCCGACTCCACGTTGTCTGGGGAACCCTGCGTATAGGGTGTACAGGTAATATTAGATACAATGTAACATTATTTTTCGATTTGAAGACGATGTCATCAAACATCAATAAAATGTATATGATTTATGTGCCCACAAGCGTGGCTATAATAACACTTGTGATTGTTATCCTTTATTAATACTAACTGTTTATTTTTTCATTCACATGATTTTATGTAATGAATTTCATTAACGTTAAAATTCGTATGGTTATGAACACTATAAAAAGATGATATAGCCGCCGCGAGTTTTTGTCCTAGGTGATTGTTTTTCTATAGTCAACTGACACTCTCTAATCTGAGACAGGTAAAAGACAAGGTAGAAATTCCCAATGAAAACCATAAAAGCGAACCCGGTTGAGAATCGAACTGGGGTTCTGTATGATACGATGAAAAACACAGTACATTCAAATAAATCATAAATCAAAGATATATATATCTAAATAAAATAATAGGGAGTCCATGTATTTACCTCAGTAGATCTATCGTAGCTCTTTTTAAAATGTTCATAAACATTAATTAAAATTACTTCTTTCGTTTGCCCACAAAGCGCTCTTCCTTTACCCAATTTGCTTGAACACGATGACATGTTTGTAAAACACAAGAAATTTCGTTATCACCCGGTATTTTAAAGGAAGAAACAAAAGGCTTTCTACCACAAACGCTAGACAATAACTATGCACCTTTGTTTTTTTCGTAATACGAAAGGATTAACCAATACAGTCAAGATCGCAGCGACAAAGTGGCGTCGGCAAGGTTAAATGAAATTACCTGTACCTGTGCAAAACCCTTCGATATTTACACGGTACGTGATTGGTTAATAACTCGTGTCACCGTAAGACAATACCAATACCTGCTATTGTTTCCCTACTGCTATTCTTTTGAAGATTTACGGCTTGTTCGTCAGATTTAGAAAAATTCACAATAGTGTAGATAATCAAACGAAGAGCAGCTTTGAATATTATTCATGTTGAAGTAAAGTCGTTTGTATGAAAATGCCTACGGCTTCATAGCACCAGATGGTATAATATTGATAATATTCCAAAACTGTAGTAAATTGGTAAACATTTACTACCTTTTCGCAAAGCTTATTAATTGTGAAAGTTTTTCCTGTGGTTTTTACGCCAAGTATATTATACTTTTTTGGAGTAACTAGCTTAGAAAAATCGAAATTAAAACTGAAAAAACTGACTTGTGATTTAAAAACGTCATATTTATGAGGATTTTGAAATTTTCTTCTTGATTTTTTACTTCGACCATTCTTTTATTCTTTAACTATTAGAAAAATTTATTTTTACTTTCTTAAATGAAGTACCTTGTTCAAAATTTAGATTTTTATGTCAAAAGGTGACAATTGAAAAAAAACTCTAAAAAGTTAAATAACTCGAAAACCACTGGTATTTTACCCCTGGTTAATGGGAACAAAATTGTTGCAAATTTTCTCTAGTATAACCCCTTCCAAGGAATGTATTGAATTACCAGTCACCCTGTATAGCATCCAGGTGATATGAAGTTAGCGGAATCATCTGGCATAATATAAAATTAACAAATTGACCGTATACTGTATTTAGAAATTTCTGGGTTTCTGGAAATTAAGATATTATATTCCTATTTCAATTTAGAAAATTTTCTTCTACTTCGAAGCGATATTCTTGGTATCAATAATAATTGGAGTTTTGTCCTCATCACCACGTTCGGTTGGTCTTAAGCTCACAGACAAATTCAAAACAGTAAATTTATCGACGGTATTTCAATAATTCCACACCAAAAGGATTTGATTAGTTGTTGTTTTAGCCGCCGAATGTATTATTGATAATCCCAGGATGATTAAGGATCCTAAACATTCGAATTCTATTGATTATAGAATGATTATCAAAGCAAATAACAAAACACTATAGAGATGATATAATGTTGTACGATACAATTATTGATATGATACGTTTATTGCTTTTGTTGGTAATACTGTGTAATTATAATAATATCCAACCTTATCTATTTCGGTTTAGTCTTTGGTTATTTGAATCAACTATTTGATTCATTCAGTGGTCGCAAACCTTTTGCCAATGTACAATAAATTAATTTAAAAAATATAGCCAAATATGTCTAATGACTATTCGCATATGCTAGTAGAAGTAGAGAGTGTTGAAAGTATCCAGTGCCTTCAGGGTAGGATGGATGAAATGAACAAAAACACACAATTATATATTTCGCACACGTATATCAAAATCAAGCAGCCATTATCCTAACCTAACCAAAGAAAGAAGGAGAGATATACATAGACCTTTGAGAAGAAATAATACTACAGAGATAATATGCTACTGCGCACACTTTGTCGGTAGCGGTGTGTGACATTCGATTATTTATTTTTAATATTTTAGAGTTAACGCAGAGGAATTTTATGTTTTAATCATATAATTAGTTAAAGGAAGTACCTATGGGTTTTGTCGTGTTGTCTTCTGCTTGTGGATGAAAGTAAAATTAATTATTGATAAGAAGGCCTTCTGATACTGTGTTCTGCTTCTTGAAGCGGACCTTAGGTATTTTGATATGGTGTGGGAGTAGGTTACATTACGTAGGATCGAGAGCACTGGAGAGCTCTTGTTGCCTATGCCCCTGGATAACAACAGAATTGACAAGATAATGATGCAGGGGATCCCAGAGGGAGAGAAAGCTGGACTTCATCATCACAGGAGCTGGATTTGAACACTGTTATATTAAACAGTAGCCCTAGTATAAGTTTTAGATGATCGAATCATCGAAAGAGTTTCGAAAAATTTCCATACTAAAATGATGGAATGATTCGATCGTTTGATTTAAGAACAATATTTGCACGCTAATAAGCGCTTATTAGCGTGCAATTAGCTTTCGATAAAACTCGTACTAGCCCCACAGGTTAAAAATCTAAAAAAAGAGGAAAAAAAGAGGAAGAAAAAGAATTTTACATGGTATTGTTTATTTATTCATTGGAATAAGAAGAATAACAGATTTGTGCATTGAAGAAGATCAAATTTTTCCATGACCGAACATGAATATGGCTTTTGGCGAATGCCAAAGTCGTTCTGCAAATTTGAAAATACCTGAATCCTTTGTAGGAATGCTCTCCTCATAATATGGTATGGTATAAATAAAAAAAACAATATGGTAGGTTTGAAATAAAGTTTGTCGATAGAGGAATTATATTCGTGGAATTATACTTCAGTCGGAGTCGCACTTTGCCGACCACTGGGTTTTGTAAACATACCTATACGTGTGGGAGATTCTGGGAATGGACGGTTTGTACGAACATACTAATTCATCGAAAGTGTTCAGACAAAGATATGGATAATCTGTTTAGTCTTTCACAAATTACAAACGTTCACCATTATGGAATAAACTCTATTTAATAAATGTATTCTTAATTTATTAGCACTTTTAAATCTTCCATTTTATCAGCCATTCTATCGTTAATAAGTCTACATATATGGCACCAGGATAGAACTACATATTATATTCATACTTTATTCTCACTAAGTAGTCAATATTAGTTTATTTATGAAATAATGAATAATCGTACCTACAACATTCTGGTTTTATTCATATTTCATACCCTTGCCGGAGGATACCGATCACAAACATAATTCAAATGTACCTACTATCAACAACTTGATAATTGGAAGTTCAAATGTGAAGGTTGGCCGCTTATCTAGCGAGATACAGGTTCAAAGTCTCCCTAGGGCCCTAGGGCATAACCACCTTTCGACATGTGAAGATTTATATGATGAATCGCTTAAAAGGCCAGCCGTTAAAAATTCTTGTTTTTCTAAGTGTAATTCTTATGATATCAAGGCTATACCTATTCTTATTTTTGCTGATGTATCAGGCCTTCCTTAAACACGACTACTTTAACATCAGCTATCGAACAAGCCAGCAGCCCGATTCACGGAAAAGTTTAAGTGTAAGTTTAGTTCGAAGTTCGAACGAAGTTCGATTCAAACCCTCCGTGAATAGGTACATAGACTGGTGATAGTCGCCGCCTACAATAATTATTATTACCAGCAGCCCTATTCACAAAAGTTTGAATCGAACTTCGTTCGAACTTAGACTTAAACTTTTCCGTGAATCGGGCTGCAGGTGTGACTTTTTAGACTTTTCGTTGACTATCACATTTCGTTTGGAACAGTTCAACACAGCTTATTCTTTTACAATAGTGTATATTGTGGTGATTGGTGAATGGTTTTATGCAAACCTCTTGATATCCCTAACCTATTGGTGGAGTAAATGGTACTTTAAATATGCTCATACTTTGCTCTCTTTTATTGCTGACCATATTGGGTCATGTATGAATGTGGTGTGGCTAGATAAAAAAAGGCAACAGGGGGAGACTTGTACTCGGCGATGCGGGCAGCGGAAGACAGAGAGGATTGGAGGCGTTTGGTGCCCACAACAGGCACCCATCAGTTCCATGGGTCACGACCCTCAGTAATGAGGAAACAAAGAAGAGAGAGAGAGATGAATGTCTCAAATCGGTACAAACTGCTTACTTCATATTAACAACATGTAAAGCATTTCCTTAGCCATTGTCGAAGATTCATGATATAATCTTCTCAGTTTATACAAAAATTGTTCGAAGTGATCTATGGTTATACAGAGACCAGGGATTTACTAAGCTCACCTGAGCAAACAATTCCAAAATAAAAAATGTTCGCGTTCAGACACGGTGTTTAATTACCTTTTATTTGATACGTGTACGCGAACGAAAACTCACCAAAGGGAATTCAATATTTGAACAAGACGGCGTAGTAGAGAATTAAACACTGATCATGGTAGAACACTTCCACATAATTGCAGATTATGAGAACGTTATCCAAACAAAACAAGAAACAATTAATTCAATGTTTAGTAGGTGTAATACGATACGAACAAACATCACACTCGCACACTAATCACTTGTTTTACTTACTTGCGAGAAATATTACATCATTAAACTACGTTTAACCATACAATAGATACGCCATTTTATGTAATTAATTTGAATTTATACTACAGCTTCAAATAGTGTCTCCATGAAGATGATACGCGCCTTAAGCCAAACTTAAAATATAAACTGTATCTTAATATTTATTTTAAGTTCGGGATTTGTAGAAATTTGTTGTGTCGAGTTTTAATAATTATTTAATTATTTTAATCAAAATTTGAGAAATTATTTAGGTATAATAGGTTATTTCGAACTCCTGGTTCCTGCCAGTTTTAATTAAGACACGCACAACCAAAATGCTTGAGTGCGAAAATTTCATTTTTTGATACCAAAAACGACCGTGTAATTTAACAAGTACACAGTTTTTGCATCTGTTACACTGTAAGCATCAAATGGTTGTAATTAGATGGGACTTGCCTAACTTAACGAGAAATTTCCTAAATACAAACATTTATTCTGACTGTAAACATTTTTTCCTTTTCCCGGCTATAAACTATCCAGAATTTTTGGTAAAAAAAAAATCAAGGCTAACCTGACAGACAGGTGACTGTTTATCACTGAACGCGGTCGAGTGTTGACAGAGATAAATGAAAAATTCCTGAAAATGAGGATTAGTACTTACAATAAATTATTCAAATAGAAAGTTTTGTTAGCGTTGCTATCCGCAAAGTGGAAAAGACAGTCTGAAGAAATATATTCAATTGTCGGAATGGAAACGGAAATATGTTATTTGCTAACTTTTATCCCTAAATTTTGCTTCCATTATAATTCTAGGAAATATTATTTTATGCCACAGTAGTGAATTAATTCCAAACTACATTGGAGCAAAAAAATAAGTGGTTTAATAACAATAGTGGTTTCCGATTTGTGAATGATCCCTAAAAGCCCTGACGCTTCTGTAAGTATGAAATCTTAAAGTTAAAGATGCTTTTACTAGACCTGTTAAATGCCTCTTGCGACGTGGAATCTCAACTATCTATCCATTTTTTGGGTTGTCGTGTTGGAAACCTGCCAGATTGTGAAATTCCATCTTTAGCTTTTTACAGATCTCGTGTCTGCCATATTAGACTCGTTGCAGAACCATATTTTCTGTCGTCCCCACCTGACAATGTCTTCAACTTTGCATACCCTTCGGATTTCCGTATTCCTTATTCTGTCTTGAAGGGTTTTGCCACCGATATTTGCCCGAGTTCTTTCATTTCGCTGGTGTCGGCTCTGGATACTGCCGAATGTCGTGAACACAGGTCTTATACATTCAAACCTTGCTTGGGATATTCATATACATATTTATTTTGACAAATGGTATTTTTAAGCATCCTTCGATTACTAAAAAATTATTATGTTTGAATAAATTTTCCGTTTATGAACATATGTAGGAATGCAACGGTTTCCCTCCTCTGTACATGTAATAGGGGTATTTTTTATGAGATCCGTTCACGCTGTCTACCCCTTAAGGAACAAGGCGTGTCAGATATTACGAAGATCTTTGTCTGTGCGGTTCGTCTAAAAATATGTCTATACTTCTCCGAGGAAAAACAAAAACAAAAAGTATAAAGGAAATCAGTGCATCCCAAAAAACAACCTATTAATGTACAGGGTTTGCATATTGAATAATATGCGTTTCCACAGCGATTCTAAAGAAATAGTAAGGAGAAATGTATATCCATAGGATTCATATATATAAGCTATTACTTATCATGTATGAAACTATGTGTGTAATGTTTTACACTGGACGCATACAAATTACCCGCCCATTCAACTTGTACTTGGCATACCTTGACATATCTACATACCATGAATGATAAATGACAATTTATTTCATAAATTATACACATTGATATTATGATATGAAAAACATTGAGAAAAATATTCTATGAAAAAATTCAGTACCTATTTATTTTTATAGCAATAACCAATATGACAAAAATGTTCAACTAGTAACTATTAGGTATATGATTCTTATATCCTTTTTAAGTTTGATTGAATGCATGTAATTCTAGGATGCCAACAGCCCTAAAATAAGAAGAAATTGTATCGTATAATTGTATTTATTGGATCGTGGAAATGAAACTGTCAGTCATTCAATCCAAAAAGCCTTCAAGACGACCTCAAACGCTGCAAACACAACTATGTTGCAAACAGTACCTCTATTCTAAGTTTTCGTGACATTTACGTCGGCGTGAAGTAACAAAATTTTGTATGAAAACGTGTATAGCGCCCCTAGAGTATACCTACTTCAGAAACCTCCGCAGCCCATCGAAATTCCCAAGTAAACCAGAGACTTAACGTTCGACTTTAATCATCGCTGATCCTTGTCATTTGAATTGTAGTAAAGTTAGTTAAAAAAAAACATTTTTCTCGAATATAACAAGAAACTCTTCAATAAAGATGGGTACCTATTAGGTAGTTTGTACCTAGAATAAGATGTTTTTTGTATTGTAGAGTTGATTAAAAAATACATCAAAGATATTCAGAAGTACAAATTAGCCCACTTAGAAACAATACTTTTGTTATTACTAAACATAAACAATAACCCCTGTATTCACCAAGAAAAACTGAGCGTAAGATCAGCTAAGCGAAATATAAGCCTAATGTCTCACTCAGCCTCCCTCAACGCTTATAACTATTCATCAACGAAAACTTACAAAACTTAGGTGAGCCTAGACTGATCGTGTGTATCCATAGATAAAACGCAAATGTTTTGAAAATAAACTGTCATTTATTTACGGAAGCAGTCAATAAAGTATGTAACTAAAATGTATATTTTTATTATTTATATAAATATAAATAATTTTTATCTTTTAAAAAAAAAAAAAAATATATATATATATATATATATATATATAATATAGTTATGATTTCTTATTTAGTTTAATTCAATGAAAACAATCACTTTTATTAACAAAACCCAAAGCGTTCTTTTCAGTCGCCATTAGCTGCTGTCAGTCTTGATCAACCCCATCTATCGACAATAGGCCAAAGCTAAATAAAGTACATAGTACTTTCTTACATTTATATTGTTAAAATACTTATACGTACATAAGCATTGTAACATGGAGAAAAAAGGCAGCAGAACTTTTCGGTTATTGATAAGTGTCGATTTGTCGAGCTGATTAATTTACATATAAAATTATTACATGCCTGCTTACAATTATTGAATAAATTACGAAAAAAACGCAAACAATTGGAAGGAGGCGGCAACAAGACGTATGGCGGACGCCTTAGAATATTTTGACAGATGGACGCTTAGCGTAACGTAAGTCAGTCAGCTCTATAGCCGATCAAAATTTGAGGGAAAGGTTCACTCAAATCACGCTGAGGGAGTGTATAATATTTTGGTGAATACCAATTTTGACATTGATCGTAATTTGAGCTGATAGTACGCTCAGTTTCTCTTGGTGTAAATCTCAGGCGTAAATCTTTGAATTACGATTCTCTATTACAACAGAAGATACTTTGTTATAAAACTTGTTAAATCATTCGAATGTGCCCACATCTTTCTGCTGTCAATCGGTAGGCAATCTTCTCACCAAAACCGAGAACAACAACTCACACGGAGCGTGTAAAAAGACCGATCTTGATTGATTAAATTATGTGATTAATGGATTCCCAGCGACGAAAAGGTCTCTTGATTATACCCACTCTCAACGCAAAACTTAAATGTCGACTGAAAAACTTTTAAATTAAGTATCGTCATCCGGACGAGACGAAAAATATGTTGTCTTTTCTTGCAGAATAAATACCAAACACTTCCCAACTTGTACAAGTTCTTCCCACTGAGGTTCACTCACAGGAAAACGATAAAGCTCAAAAGACTTATAAGAGGAAAAAAGGTGATATAAAAAATATAGAATAATAAATTTACGGAAGAAGTTTTTTTTTTTTTAAGAAAAAATAAAGTTTAACAAACACAATGTAAAAAACGTTTATACAGCGCTGATTTTCAAAAGTGTTACGTAAGTGGTGGATCAACATGTCTCCATAATGGAAAATAAACATTAAACTTTGCTTGGAAAAATACATTTTTAACAATGTTGTCAGTATTCTAAACCAAAGTAAATTTAGACATTGATACCTTAAAGTAAATTCGGAACCTACACATGGACGAGTCGTCTTTCCAGTGAACAGAAGAAATCTAAACTATTGACTATTTACGCTTGAAGAATGCCATTATTATTAAATGTATAAATAAATAGCCTTAAAAAAACTGGCCAAACATAAAATGTTGATATTAAAAATGGTCACATCTTTAGTGCGAACACTTATAACTCGAGATCGGCTGAACAGATTCTTTCAATGTTTGATTTATTGGATTCTTCTCCGCTCCGGATTACAGAATAACTAATAAAAAGTTGAAAAAAATGGGTTAGAAATGATATAAAATATAATATTTAAGTTAGTATGGAACGGATCACCTGCGACGCGCCAACGCCATCGCGGGCAGATCCCTCTCATTCTCGCATACGTGATTGCCGCTCTTACAGTAGCCCATCCCACCAGTGTTAGAGGGTTTTAGAAAATTTTCATACAGTCAACAAAATTATCGGGCAGATTCGTTTCGGTACTTCATAGGTGAGGTAGAATGTATGCGCGCGCATATATTCTCACGTTGTTCCCGCCTGAGCTTTGAATACGAATGAAATATGGATGTTTTAGAAATATTTTAACATTATTATTTTATTATGTAACTTACGTAACCTATTTATGAAACTTAATCGGATTAATTATGTATTTTTGTTTCTGGGGGCGCAGTGCACATATTATGAACGGGCCGCCTCCGGATAGGACTACAGGACAACGTCTGTCGGGAAAGCTAGTTATACATATAAATACTTACTATATAACCTGTTGGTTATAAAATAAAAGAAAAGGTTTTGAAAAGAAATTTAAAATGCTGACAAAAACGATAGACAGACTTTAGAAACTTTATAAAGTTCTTAGTTTTAACAATTAAGAAGTGGGCGAGTTCTCAGTAAATAATTGGGAATAAGAGAGTTGGATAGAATAAATTATTTAAGAATACAGATGAATTGACTACTTTTTTAACAATTGAAATATTTCCATTATCTGAGGTCGTATTATTTTAAAGAGATGAACGTAGGTGTAGAAACGAAGGATAATGATTATTAGTTTACATCCATTTAAGACAGTGGATTTTAAATAATGCCTTCAAGTCTTTTTGAAGAATCTCTTTGACAATATTTTGATTGACACGCAAGAATGATTACTTATAAGTAATATTATATTCTCTAATCTGATATTACAAGATAAACACAGACACAATAACGTACGAAAATAATATCATATGCCAGTATGGTATTATCCCATTGTCGCCTACTGTACACAAATGTGTACTCAAAATCAATTTTTAAAATTACGTAAATCATAATTATGCAGGATATTGAAATTAACAGTTTTTTATGGAGGAAATAAATTCTCAGCATATTTGACTAGACTTGAACTAGGTACATAATATTGTAGGTATCTACAGCCATCACGCACGCTTCAAATCTAAAACCAAAAGACGCACGGCATGTACCCACCCATACTAACGAATTTACTTAAAAATAATGTGATTTGCCGAATACTGTTTACTGTCATTTTGCGACCGTATAAACCCGGGTACGAAATCACCAGGTGCCGGGCACGGGTTGATGATGATAACAGAAGTGGTTGGTAGCCAAACGGTTCAGTCATCGAGTCATTTTGTTCGATCCCCGCTGATGACTATCATCCCCTTTTATAACACAAGATTTTTGCATTCACTTCAGAGCGAGCTCTAAATTATTTAAAAGAAAAATAAATAAACAACAACCTCTTAAATTTAATAATAATTTACTTAATATAAATTTAAAAAAAATTATATAGATGTACATTTGTGTACGGTGGGCGGGAGTGGGTTATGATATTATGAATATATGGATTCAGGAATTACATATTAACTATACTCGGTATATAAAGCCCACAGACAAAAGGTTTTGATTTATATAATATCTACTCGTGTTTAAAACATAATTAAATTGTTTCCATCCATCCGCATTGTGTTACTGTTCGTATGTGTGATTGATATGGAAGATGTTTCTAAGGTAAATAATTTTTACCCTCTGAAAGATTTTGAGTATAATGTATAGAACATGATCTTAATTCAGCTATGACGAGTCTCAACTCTCATTCAAAATTTAGGTACGTATTTTAGGATCTTTTCACCGTTGCACAAAAATGACTCTTGTATCAATTTTAGTGCACGTAAATTCTAATAAACAAGTTGTTCTACAAATTCTTCATCAAATGATTTTTTAAACTTTCACCTAAGTTTTATATTAGATACAATTTGATGTACAAATGAATCATATTTTCTGTGTGATGATGATATGCACCTAACGTGCTGCTTGTGAAGAAAACGTTTGGTTAATGGTTCATTCGAAGTGGTTGGTGGTCTAGCGGTTACGACGCCGGCTTTCGAACTGTTTCGTGCGGAGCCCGTGGGTTCGATCCCAGGTGCCGACCATCTTCATCTTTCACGACACAAGCTTTAAGTAGCTTACTGTGAAAGAGTCAATGAGTGTGTTTGTGTTCACTTTGAGTGAGCACAGATTCATTAAAAAAAACTCTCAGGTAACGCTATATGAAAGGCAGGATAACAGCAAAAACTGGAAGAATATTTCCGTACATCTCCACCGAGACTTAAAGACAAAATTATGTGAACACGCAGGCAAAATCTGAGTCAGTCAGATATTTCATTTGCAAGTAGAGTTGGCAAACATCCGGATTTTTACGGACATGGCCAGAAATATAAATCTTCTAAGGAATACTATTTACATTTTTTACAACTCTGTTAAAAATAAGACATTTTAAAAGGACACTAGATTCTTATCCTTATTCAATATTGTAGTAGTAGATTTTAATAATATAATGAAATCCTTTGTAATAAAAAACCACGACATCATACATACTAAAATAATATTTTAGGCCTGAAAATTTACGTCGTAACTTTTAGACATAAAATCATTATCATTTTGTGAAGGTATAAAATGGAATAATATACATAAATAGCTAATCTAATTATACCAAAATATGGTTGTACAAGGGTGTAATGAAAATATGATTGTGATGGTCGTATTCGCCATCGTACAAATACCATTAAATTTTCCCTTATCAAAGTCTTTTGAAAACTTTACGGGATTTCGACAAAAAAAAAGGATGAAAGAAATCATGCGGTATTATAAAAAGTAATACGGGCTTAGGATAATACCCTTTGCCCAACCATCGGGAGACTCGTGGTGGGACAGACTATATGAAGCCTTTCTGAAAGCAATATGTGCAGTACATAATACACGAGTATGTACGACCATTCTAATGAAAATTAATATTTTTTGTAAAGCAAAGTTCAATACATAATAGTCCGCTAGAAGCACAGGGAAAGGACTGACCAACGAATCCTCCCCTTAATAGAGTTGCAAAATATTGTAAGGACAAATGTTGGCCATGTGATGATTGCGAATGCAAATACCGAGAATGGTCCAAAATAAAACAATGTTCAGCGACGCAAGATAGGGTAGGTTTTTATTTTACCCTTCACGCTATGTCCAAGCACTCTTGTTTTTCTTCTTCCACCAAAATACCATTTCTCATACAACCTCTACTATTTCTTTTGAATCTGGTTTGGTCTTTAAGACGGAATCTATGTGCTCGCTCCACGCCTTTTTGGATTCCCTTTCAGCCTTAAAAATTCATTTTCTAATCCTTCCTTCATGCCCAAACTATCTCAACTTTGACTTTCATCTTTGTGACAACCCTAACTTCCATACCACATTTCTTTCTAACATAATCATTCCTACAACATCCTTTCAGCTTTACAAATTCTCTTTGTCATTCTGTTCGCATCTATTCTTTCCACATGCCCAAACCATCTCAACTAACTTTCATACCACATTCCTTCCTAATATTCTCATTCCTTACCATGTCTCACAGAGTCTTTCCGCATATTCTTCGTAGAACTCTCATATCTACTGCATTTATTACTACATTCTTCTTTTTTCGTCAATGTCCACATTTCATTATACTACATTATTCTCTTTTACAGCATTTTGTTTTATTTAATTCTTAAATACAATTAAATATATACACAATTATATTTCCATGTTATGCTTATTTAAAGGTTAAATATCTAAATTTCAATGAGTAAATAAAACAATAAATCATCTCAACAACATATGAACACAAAGCAATAAATTTAATATTTCCCCTACGGGATGTGGTACGAATTCCAACAGACAAAACCAGGTCATATAGGGCGAAGAACATATTGTATTTGTTTTGTTGTTATTAATTTACATGATAAGTATTGAATCGATAAATTTAACTTAATTCCATGAAAGATGATGAAAACAAAAAAGATTCATTTTTGTTCTCAAGAAGGAAATTATAAGACTTACTTTGAAAATATTTTGAACGGTGGCCTTAATCAATGGCCGTAGATAATTAAGAAATATGGCTTTATTACCAGTGTACATTTTTCCTTTCCACGAATAAAGCTTAATTACTGAAATAATTAGCATTGGTTTAAGACGCCTGAAAAATCCGGTTTCTGTTAGCACGTAAATATTCTAACGATTATTTCCCCCATAGCAGAGCCCGAAATAAAAATGCTTTTTGGAGCAAAAAACTGTGTTTTATAATAAGTATAAAGTAGGTAATGCTTTAAAAAAATTTACGAGTGCCGGTAATTGAAGTCCACCATCACAGAATTTCATTGTGTAAGTAGGTATTTTCCGCAGGCTTTGAAATTTCCCATATACCTGCTCCCATACTTAACAATATTACACGCAAAATGTGGGAAAAATTCTGGATATCGCAAGGCTGATATATACGATGTTATGAAATAAAATGAAAATTTTTGGGGACGATGCTTCCTGTAACGTTTGCAATGATCCTTGGCATTTTTATAAGACCTTTTTCATACGCACAAAAGTATTAAACGTACCGTGAAATTTTCATTACGCGTGCTATGACATCCATAGTATAATAATAATATGTAATGTCATTACGTAACACGAGTACTCAAACCAAGAGATATCTTATGTCTAATAAATAGATGTGACCGGATTAATATTCAGGGCTTGCCGTTCCTCTAAGTGTATGCCTAGGAAAAGTGTGGTGCCGCGTGAACTTGAGAGAATTAATTATAAACTCTGAGAAACATTGCTTTTAAACCAGCCGTCAACTCGAGCCTTGTAAAATGGTTGGATATATCGCCATTATTAGTCTGTGTTATGACACTCTGCCTGTCCCATTTAATTATACTTTGTAATAATTGTTTAGGTTTTCTAGGATCTGAATCACGCCAACACATTTAAACACTATATTACACTTCATTCATTCGATCACACATCTGTTTTTTACCCCTTACCTTAATAATAAAGATATTACTTTTCTTTTTTTTAATGCACACTCAAAGTGAACACAAACACAGTCTTTGACTCTTTCACTTAGAGTTTGTTGTCGTAAAAGATGAAGATGGTCGCTACCTGGGATCAAACCCACGACCTCCGCACGAAAGCTCCAGGTGCCGACCATCTTCCTCTTTCACGACACAAGCTTTAAGTAGCTTACTGTGAAAGAGTCAAGGAGTGTATTTTTGTTCACTTTGAGTGAGCACAGATTCATTAGTAAACAAAATACACAAAAATAGTGTAACAACTTTGAACATTCGGATTTTAAAAATGTTCAACGTATACCTACTAACTATTCACATTTTATACACATATGTATCGATTTTATTTAAACGGTCTTGTTTATAGGATGAAAATAGTTGGGAATGGAATCTCCGCTTAGTACAGATGGTGTATTTTCAAATTACATATAACGAAAAGTCGGTGGAGTATTCGTGTATGGAGCGAGCTCGGATTTTTTCGTAGCATTTTATTTAATTCAAGCTAATACGCCATACCGAGAGAAGCGACGTATTGTTTTAAAATAATTTTCCAACAGTACTACTTAAGTAATCCCTAAAGAACGAATAGAATAAAATATAGTAATATATCATAGTACAGTGTACTGTAATTGTCGGCAGCATGTAGAAAGTTTCGTGCACAGAGCGACCATAAGTAACATCGGATGCGGATCCCTGAAGAAATGGACCACCATCCGCTACAGTATATTCATATAAGATACACACACACACACACATAAAGATGCCAACAATCACACCGAAGACCTCGAGGGATCTGAAGTTGTTCAGACGCTAGATGCGGTTCCTATTTCTCGGTTTTCACGTGGTTACTACTCATCAAATAATATTGAACAAATCTCTGCATGAGGCAAACAATCATTGAACGTAAATTCAAAAACAAACTATAAATTTACAAACTTTGTAACAAACATATTTTTATTTACCTACTAATATTTTAACCCAGGAGAATTTTGGGTATGAGATGGTGTACCACCGCATCACGAACGACGCTATACGCCAATCACTTCCACCATTGTCAAGGATGCCGAACGACAGTTGGCCGAGGAGATCGCTGTTCTTATCAGGGTCCCGAAGACGAGGAAGACACTGCCAAACCGTGTTCCGATCATTCGAAGCTGAGCTGAGGGATTTGGAGGTGGTGTAGAAGGAGGTCAAAAACCTGGTGAGTCCATTCGTCCTACTATCTGCTCCCCGCCTAGCTTTGATTCTTCACAGGATGATTAATTTTCAAAAGATTGCCATTTCTTTTATGGAAATTTTATAACGAAAAACAATTTCTTATAAATCCAGAAAAAATCTATAGATAATAAAAAGAAATAAAAGAAGTATTTCGTTTACTGATAGTATGATTTACTTTTGTAAAGACATTGCTGTATGTAGATTAAAATATAAAAAGTTGTAGGTTATGTTATAAGTTTTAAAACCGCTGATACACTTAATGATTCGACGTTAAAAATGATAACAAAAAGCGATAATCGTTTTTTAAATCACAACTGTCGCGTAGCACTGTATTGACAAAATAACCACAGCGCCGAAACCTTCCACGGTGTAACGCGGACATAACCTTTTGAAACACAAACCATTATGTGGAATGGACGTGAACCAGAGATAGCGAACCTTTCAAGCTAAATTAACAGAGAGCATTTTTTGGGCGACGTTTGACATGAAAATACCTTATCTAGTCCTGTATCTTATGAACACGCTCCCCTACTTTAAATTTAGAAGAAGAAGAAAATAACTTCCGTAAACACTGACATTGGTTTGACACTTTCAAGAACGTTCTAAGATAAGTTTATTTACTTTAGAATTAACACTATGCATTTCACATATTTTCAAGTTATACCAATAATATGTAATTATAAAATTTTGATATTCAAGTGGACATTGAGTTACGCTGTTTTGCTTTGTAAAATATTTATGCACATACGCGGTTTTGACTATAAATTATTTCTATTGTAGTATAATTTTATCGCGATTATATTGAAAATGAACGTGATTAACATAATAATGTTACGATAATTACATTTTCTAGATAAGATGGAGAATGAATGTCGTATTTTACTAGAAGATCCTGACGTGGAAGATGAAGTCACGACGCTGAGACAACTTCAACATCAGCGAAGGTTGAGGAAAAATAACTCAATTTCAAACAACAATGACGACATTGCAGTTTCATTGATGACAATATCCACGATGTTTCCTGATCTTGGTGACTTTTCTTCAGACGATTCCATCGCTGATCCAAATTATATACCTGAACTTCCTCACTCTTCTACATTATTAAAGGAGCCATTTGATAACGCTGAGATTCTTTCTCAATGTTCTACAATATCAACAGACTCATCGGCATTAACAGAACCAATCAATTCTTCAGAAAGTGAAGTTGAAGATCACAATAAAACACGAAATAAAATAGCTAATTCTGCTTGTTGGAAAAGGAATGTTAACAAGAAGAAGAGAATGTTTGGGGAGGAATATGTTGGGTTTAAGAAAGTTGAAGGTAAATACATACAGGACTACTTTAAAGCCAAACGTCAATTAAAACCCATTTGTAATTCAAAATTTTGCATAAACTCTAAAACAATGTATTGTACAAAAATTAAGAAGGAATCGAGACAAGAATTATTTGATAGATTTTGGAAAAATATGTCGTGGATGTCGAAGAAAGTATATATATATTATCGTTGATTGAGAAACAAAACACAAAAAGGGCTACAAAAGAACAATCCAGACGTGGATTTACGAATTATTATTATTTAAATGTAGACGATCAACGTAGACGGGTATGCAAAACTACATTCCTAAATACATTTGATATAAAAGACTGGACAATACGTTATTGGCAACAAAACATTAAAAGCAATCCCAGTACAATCCCAATCCAAGAGCAAAACACCGATGTGAGTTCAAAAATAAAATCTATAGAACAATTCTTGGATACACTACCTAAACTGCCCTCACACTATTGTAGAAAATCATCAAACAAACAATATTTAGAACCAATCTTCCGATCCAAGTGTGAACTATACAGACTATATCAAAAATACTCTAACGATTCTCAACCGGCTTCAAGAACATTTTTCGACACAATTTAAAAAAAAAAAAATATTGGTATATTCCAACCTAAGAAAGACCAATGTAATTTGTGTTGCGCTTTCAAGGCAGGTAATATTACCACAGAAAATTACAATATGCATTGCCTTTTAAAAGATTTGGCCCGAAATGAAAAGCACAAGGATAAAGAGGCGGCACAACGGGGTGAAATTCACGCCATTGTGGCGGACTTGCAAGCCGTCAAATTATGTCCAGCTCTAAATGCCAACGCATTGTATTTTAAGACAAAATTATCCGTTCATAATTTCACTGTTTTCAATCTTGGTAACAGTGATGTTACTTGCTATTGGTTTGACGAAACAACAACAGACTTAAAAGCAACCACATTTACTTCATTTTTTGTGCACTATGTCACGCGATTAATCGAAAATGAGCCTAAAGATGTAGTTATCTACACAGATGGATGCACAGCTCAGAATCGAAATTACGTTTTGTCGAATGCACTAGTACGTTTAGCAATAGAAAAACATGTAACGATACAACAAAAATTTCTGGAAAAAGGCCATACGCAGATGGAGGTGGACTCTGTCCATTCTGTTATCGAGAGGAAATTGAAAAATCGCGAGATATTCCTACCGAGCCAGTATGCCAGTGTTGCAAGAGAAGCGCGATTGAAACCAAAACCTTACGAAGTATTGACACCAGACTTCTCCTTTTTCAAGGATTATGCCAAAAAAGACTACCTACTTTATGATTCCATACGCCCAAGTCGCGGAATTGGAGGACTCTGTGTCGTAGATATAAGAGTGCTAAAATATAACCAAAATGGTAGTATCCAATTTAAAACGAATTACAAAGACGAATTTTCCGAACTGCCTAATAGGCCGAAATCCATAACAACAAGATTATAAAATGCTCCACAGATACATTTACAAAACTTGAAAATTCCGAAGACCAAATTTGAACATTTGCAACAACTAAAATCTGTCATCCCGTGTGATTATCATAGTTTTTACGATAATTTACTACATGATCAGTAAATTCATTTTAAAATTGAAAATATATCGACTCTCATTTAATTTTTACTGACATCACCTTATTGTTTTATTTTTCTTTTCATTACTTATTTATTTTAAAAGTACTGTAATAAAATTAAAAAAGTTTTATTTACTTATTACCATCCTTCATGTTTACAATTTTGTGTTTATTTGATTGGATAAAATGTACATAGATTAGGTACCTTTTTTCTATTTTTTTTCCTTGCTTTAATTTTATTAATAAATGCATCGTTTCTGGAATATATATTTAAATACAATCCGTTCATACGGTAATACTTCCTGAATAATATAAATTCGTGTTTCAGTCTTCATTATTGCAATTAGAAAGCCTTCTTCACATTAATGTTTGTTCAACAAAATTTCATCAAATATTGTTTTATTATGTTTTATTTATACTTGTCTCAATTTATAATAAAGTACCAGTATATAAATTAATTACGTGTTTTATATTATGACGTCCCTATGTCATTCTTGCAGCAGGTTGAGATATTCGACTTGATTTTCTTTTATGTAATTCCGCGTAACTACCCACAAAGCTGCAATATCACATACTAATATGGCATTCAAAACCGCCTAAGCGCAATAAAATACAGAATTACAATATTTTTCAGCATAAATTCATTACAATTGTATGTAAATAATCAATACAAGTCTATCTTTTTTTATTTGAAGATTGTAGGATGTACACAAATCAAATAAAACAGTTTTTTGTGTCTCCTGTAAAATTGAGGTGCGTGTAGTTACGCGGTATTGCAAAACGTAGTTACGCGGTATTGCACTTTCAGCGACGATATCCATGTCATTGTTTTTGAAAGAAATTTTGAAATAGCGCTCGCTCAGTCTTTACAATGGAACCTTAATAATGTTTAATCTTATAAAATTCAAATAAGTTATGGTCGAATTTCGAGCACTGGTCGAACACTGGCTTGCGGTTTCGACTCTTGATTCTATATATCTCCTTAAAATTAGGTTTAATGTAGACTTTGTACGAAGATTCTTATGATTGAATAAACATCTGATAAAATAGGCCTAGTACTGATTGCTTATAAAAGCCGTATATGCAGTACCTAATTTTATGCAATTCAAACTTCAGCTGACAGGTGGAATAACTTAACGCTCATATCACTAAAAATATTGTATTTACGCTCGTGAGCCATACGTTCGGTATCAATGAAAAAAAATACCTACTCACACATAGAAACTCAAATATGACACTTTTTTGTGCAGTATATACCTACTAGAATATTTTATACAAAAGGTTCATTTATGAAGCTATTTTTATATTTTACTACATTATTCTCATTAATTGTTAGTAATATTCTCTTATGAGTGGGGCTTTAGGGCAACTCAAATATTAAAGTTAAGGGTTTGCCAAACTTTATAAAACCTTTTTATTTTGCGACTACATCGTATAAGGTAATCAAGGATCATCACAAATTGTATAAAATGCCTTATGCTTTCTACAACTTTCCTCATCATGTTGTGATTATTGATGTTGCTTCAACAGCATTAATTTCTTTCGGGTCTCAACACTCTCAACCTGTCAATCACCTAGTTTGACAAAAGCGGTTTCCGTCACTACTCTTAAAGATGGAGGTTTGCCCCGCGACCGGGACACGAGACTGAGACCCGAGACAGAGATAGCGACCGAGATGTTCACACAAAACGGTCTCGGCTCCTGACAAAATGGTGTCGTGGTTTTCGGTCTCAGGTGGCGGTCGCCGTGCCAACCTCCAACTTTACTCTTCATTTCTGTGTATAGCGATAAATGGCCGATCTGAAATACTATTTTTCTTCTACTACTCGTCACAGAAGATATGAAAGAGATGAATTCGGTTTTCTTAATTCACTGGCTATCCCACACCAAGAGAAATATTTGGATGGTTAAAAAAAAACATCGGGAAATGGGAAATTTCATAATAACTTAACGAAAATATACGATTTTAATGGGACAGTAAAACGCGTGTATTTATGTTTTATTTATAAAAAATGTCAATAACATAAGTAAATAAAGATAAAATGTGTCATCAGTTATCCAATACTATATCTACATTCTACTATTAAGTGCCAGATGATTTTTCTAATGCGTTGGTATCAAAGGTTAGCGAGCCGAACCCGAGATAGTAATAAACATAAAAAAAAAAATTGAGACGAGAAAAAAGACCAATACGATTTATAAGATGTTAAGTAGGTAATTAAACAACTCCAGTTTGTTTATAAAATTCAAAGAAGATAACATAATGTCATCTCTGGTTGTTTATTTATAAGAACGACCCACTATTTCTACAATTTCCTTGTTGTTTTATCTTGGAATTAGTTTAAAAAAAACTCGATGCTAAATCAATAAGTTATCGACCGTAGACGAAATACTCTTAAAAATACATAGTGTACATATATTTCACAATTTTTGACACACTAAACAATACTTTTAACGGTTTTAACTGCCCACATTCAAACTTAAGTAAATAGTAATAAATTATCCATCTATAATTCGAATTGTAGTTTACTTATATAATTTTAAGAAAAAATTAGAACAATCACGCAAAGTAAAAATTGAAAAGCGTTCTATTTTTAAAACTAGGTAATTTTATATTTTGCCTTGAGTGAAGAAATCGGACCAATTTGGAATGCAAAAGCTCACATACTAAACAAGGTATTTTATAATATATCAGATTTGCGTGACTTCATAACTCGCTGACTACTTCGTAAGAGGGTTGCCGAGAAAACGTTTTTTTTTTTGCGAATATATCTCAAGATTATGTTTAGTAATTTCACTCATAAACACACATTAAAAATTAATTCATGCCTAGTATAATTACATCAGTGTTTTGTTCCGCTAAATTTGCACAATACGCTTTTGGGAGTAGAGTCGTTTTGGAGAGGTGATGCACAAGCATAATATCCTTGGGACATGTGTTAAGGATGCCGAATAACAGTTGGCAGAGCGGAGCGTTGTTTTTCCTTCCATCAGGGTCCCTAAAACGAGGAAGATCTTCTCACACCATGTTACATTCCTTCGAAGCAGAGCTGAAGGAATGGGACGTGGTATAGGAGCAGGTCATTGTTATCTGCCTATGCCCCTGGGCGTGGTCTAAGAGGGAGGATATATTGATTGATTGATGCTACACTAACTAGATAGAATAGCAAACGAGGTTAATTAACCAAAAGAAACCACGTACATTTTCAATGTAGAAGAAGGTGTAATGTTTGCGTAAAAGTTTCGTAAATATCTATCCTTATCGACTGCAAATGTGGGAATAATTTATTATTTCGACAGTCCATAAATATTTTCAAGACAGTCGCGTCATTTTGCGATAACAACGGCCAGCCGCATAGTGCGAATCGTAAAATCAAATAATATGCTAAGTAAATAAAGTTTTATTCAACATCATTACTTGATGAATGAGATCTAGAAAATTGTGTGTTGGAAATTCGCCAATCTGCGTACAGCGGTATTTTGTAATTTATGAGATCAAAGACCTTAGACCAAGTAGTGATAGTAACATTGTGAAAACATGATTACATAGTGTTACTCACCACGAAATTACTATTGTTAGATGATGGTCAGTTGTCTAGAAAACAAATCTATTTTTTGAAGTTTATAAATAAATACCTTACCAACGTCTATCGAAAATACCTTGTTAATTTAAAAGTATTGATTGAAAGAGAAGTGTTTTTTACACATATAATGTGGAAAGCTGGTGCAGAAATTCAATTTATTACACTACATTAACTCGTTGCACAACATTTTAGTTCTGTACCAAAAAATCATAGTTAATTAATTATGGTGATCTAGGTATATCTCTATTCAATTGTTTTATCAATGTTTTTAAGTACGAATACTGGGTGATAACCTGAACCATTGGTGATAAGACGACGATTTAATAAAATGATATGTAATATAAATAATTGAAAAATAAGAATATAACTACCAGCAACATTCTTTGAAGCTAAACATGATCTTCGAATAAGTAGTAGTAACGTAAAAATGGTAATGAGCCATCCATGATAAAAGAATGATCTAAACGGCTCCTGCTAGCGCCCTATGCCTACTCCAAGAAATCCTTGCCCTAAAATACCCTAAATCATTTGTAGCATATGGGATTACACAGAATCAGGCGCATGAATATGTCTAGAGAAATCTTTGTTCAGGAGGAGTATTCACGAAGCGATTGTATGTATAGTTGCGATCTAATTCAAATCTTAGCCCATTCCGAAACCAAATTTAAATTTTATCTAAATATCTTTTATAGTATCTCTTCACCGTTTCGTGAATAACCCTTAAGGAATGGATGTCATTGGGTAGTTTTAATACGACATATTTTATTCAGATGTTTTAAAGTATCAGAAAATTTCTATATAAGGTTCGGCATCCCATAGAAAGTTTATTCAAATAACGTCTGAATCAAACGAAAATTTCATTTCTGAAAACTACTTTCCTTATCCTCCATTTCACGACAAAATATTCAAATATCAATTCCGTAGAAAAGCAGAGGAACAGTCTAAAGCTATAGCCTGCGAGTTTACAACTAGGATTACAATATGAATTCACGCTAATACCGGTAGATATTTCGCATTGGAACTGCACTTGCATAATAGGGGACACAGACACATGTAAATATCTGAATGTGAGATGGGAGAGCCAAGCTGGGTATGTTAGGTTTAAGCGTACGTGAGAGTTTACTTTAAGTATAGTCCGCTTGGGTTTCTTTCAGATATCTATTTTGCACGAACGAACTTCTGTGTAACCAAAGAGGCGGATTTTAACAAACTCACTCTACACACTGCATCCTGTTACTCGAATGAAATAATAATACATTCAGATATGAAAAAATGTACGTTTTAGCTTACTCAGGTATTATTTTAATACAAAATACCCGCTTTTGGATCGAGCGAAAGAGTTAACGTCATATCCGAGAGGTTTTTGTTGAAAATCTAACCAACAGATATGCACACATTTTTATCGTTATAAATATTAATATAATTGTAACAATTATCGCTTCAAATATATGTAAAAAGCGATCGTTTAATAATCTGTAATATAAAAGAAAGTCGGGTTAGTACGAACACTTATAACTCGATATCGGCTAAACAGATTCTTCCGATGATTGATTTATTGGCGTCTTCTCCGCTCCGGATAACAGAATAACTATTAAAAAGTTGGAAAATGCATAACAAATTAATAATATCTCATCAACGTCTGTCGGGAAGGCTACTTATTATAATTTTGTTACTGCTTTTCTTTAGAAGATCAATTGCAATATTACAATCAGATAACATCTGTGAAATTTCACTCGTTACTTCACGTTTATAATAAACATCATAACAGGGAATAAAAACATTATTTTTAACCACAAAGCAGTGAAGCCACTGACTAATATCCAGAAAAAGCTTTATAGGAACTCGGAAAAGCGGAATCAGGAACGGTCCCTTGGATGAACCGCATGAGGGAATTAAAATCGACAAACATCTCCCATACTCAATGTAGAGGGTCCTCAAAACACTGAGAATGTGTCATTATGAAAAAGATGACATTCAATGTGAATGGGGGGCAATCCAGGAGAGCAGTCACCTGCATGACCTGCCTACTGAGTATAGATAGTCTGATCCTAGCTAACGACAAGGTGACCTCCGTCGATACATATTGAGTGGCAGAATAAAGCCCCGGACCCGTCATGAAAGTAAGTTATTCCCAATATTTGTATTGATTAATTCTAGTCTTTTTCTGATGGTTTATGATAAGGCACTAAGAAATTTCGAAATCAATACCTGTTTAAGTGTTAAGAGTACATCATTGGTTGACCGGGTTGACCCTCACTTTCTATTTAGCTAGGACATTCTAAGAACGCGCAAATTATACGCACGTTGTTTATTCTTCTCAGCAAAGATATATTAATCTGGATAATCACAGTTCCGAATAATAATAATGCAGCTAAGATAGTTTAATTTAGATGATCTTATACTACCGAGGTAAAGAGCAAGTCATTACATAGAGATAATGCGATAGAAACACAACTCATTTCTAATCACGAAGCACACGCGACCATCCAACTAAACTGGATGCCACTTAAACCAACTAGTTCATCGTGTGCTGAAGATAAGCGGGCAATTTAGCTCACCTATTAATGCCCGAGACACGCCAGTAGATACCTGGAGAAAATTCAGCTTAATTAGTAATGTACACTCGAGTATAAATTGGGCAAAATATTGAAACAGTGTCCGAAAAGTTTATGATAACGGGAACATGTATCCAGTAGTTTTGATAACAAACTATCCGAGCTGAATATTGTAAACTCTTTAACTTGTTGGGATATTAAATACGTATATGCTCAAAATATGCAACAGAATCGCAAAACAGTGAATTAGTTGGCGTAAAAAAAAATCAATAAATATGAAAAATATTTTAATTAGAGCCAGTAAAATGAATAAATTGACGTTTCAATTCATAGCCATAGTTTTAAAATTATTCGGGCAAAATTAATGCCCGAATTATTATTTTTAGCTTCGAAATTAGCTTAATAAAAAATGCTAACGCATATAATCCTGTCTAGTGATAGCTTTTACTATAAAAACGTAAAAGTGAAAACCCACGAAAATGAAAATGTTTCCTTATCATAAATACAATATGAGCCACCACTTCATCAAAGCTGTTATTTGCAAGATTATGAACATTGAAGAATTATTGGAGTTTACTCTCTATATTGTATAGTATAGGATCAAAATGAAGGATAGTATAAATATGAAGGTACGCATTTGGAATCTTCTGGGACTTGAAGAAAAGGCTTGTCCCAAAGTGAACGTTGCTTTAGAGAAATTTTAACGGGACTGCGTCTTTAAATCTTCATCTTAAGAGGAAGACGAACTACATCGCACGTCGAAGCACGAATGAACGAATGTACGAGTGTGTGCATTGGAAAGTCAACTATCAAATCAAGTACTACATTATGCGACTTTCGAATTTTAATAGGTTATCCACTCTCAGATTTAATCCCGTCTAACAACGTTGTTAGAAAAGAGTTTAAAAAAATATACTAGGCGACAGTCTGAACTGTCTCACATTTTAACACAAAGAATAATATTTAATAAGGTGTGAGAAAGTGTACGGTTTCAGAGGATTAGCTTGTATACGACTTACTCAACGTCGGGATTATCCAAAAATACATTCATTAAAAAGAAACCGAGGAACAGATGCATTTACATACCAGACACTGCAACGCTCGCCGGTTTAAAAATAGTAAGTAGCGTGTTTTTATGAAGGCACACGCCTCACAGATGCTCCTTCAACATGACTGTAATGATGTAGTAACTGGGAAACAAATGAGCTTGGTAAACGCTCTAATATTAACATAACTGATTCATTATGGGCTTACAACCATCTTGAAAGGCTGGTTTAATGCGATAACCTAAACTTTCACCATGAGTAAATATCAAATCTCATGACCTTAGAACCTAACCTTCGGGACAATGGTTAGATGTGCTTTACTTCGATATAGGTAGATGATAGAAAATTTTATTTTTATTAAATCGTATGAACCTACTGCGTACAAGAAGCGGCCTTTCCAATAAGAATATTTAGGTATAATATCTAAAAGAGGTGGTTTGAAGCCCAGTGGTATCAGTCGACGGCTTTCGTACACACAATGTAGCTACGGTTCGGATCCCGGTGCTGACTATTTCCACTTTCACAAGCTTTGCTTTATGTCCAAAATGTCGAAAGTGTATCTGTGTTCAACATTCACCTATATATCCGTTCTCTTTCGCCGATACATCACGTTTAACATCCACATAGCAGAATGCTCCATACATAACTGTTTGCGAAGTCGAAGGTCAAATATCTTTGATATCATAAGTTAATCAACAAATGAAACCAGTACCTTGATTGATCACGTCTTGGATAATTCTGCTAGAAATACTTTTTTGGTACAACTGAGTGATTGGCCGGGACTGGATCATAGACTAATAAAAATATATATTACCAATGTACCAAAACCCAAACAAAAACTTCAAAATATACAAAAGAAAATTATTAACCATGAGTTGTTTCGAAACCTCGTCAAAAATAGTATATCGGCGAAAAATATACTGAATTTTGAAAATCTCGTAGAAATAATAACAGACTCTAAATCAAGGGCTACTACTGTGAAACATTACCGTGCTAGAGTTGATAATATGTGGCTAACCCCTAGAATAATGGAAATGATTAACACAAGAAATAAATTATTTACATTGCAAAAAAATCCAAATGCATCTGAAAATACTAAAAAAGGATATAAATATTATAAAAACAAAGTAACGAACGAGATAAACAAAGCAAAAAAATCTTATATTCAATCAAAAGTCGAACGAACCAATGGAGATAGTAAAAAACTTTGGAAAATAATAAATGAATCCTTCGGTAAAATAGAATATGGCAAACCTGGTGGAATTCAGGAACTTCAGATATCTGGTAAAGCAGTTAGGGATGGTAATACAATAGCAAATATCATAAACGAATATTTCTCTTCCATTGGGAAAAGCCTCGCAATTAAAATCAAACAAGTTCAGAACAATACTAATAGGGTGAAAACTTATAGAACAGACTCTCCAATTAATAGTGTTTACTTGTCTCCAACAGATAAAACTGAAATTTTAAATATCATAAAAAATCTTAAAAGCAACGTGGCTTGTGGGTATGATGAAATTACAGCAAACGATGATAAAGTCTTACAAGATATAATTGCGGAACCGTTATCAAAAATAATCAATGATTGTATAGAGGGGTGTGTATTCCCCAGCTGTCTGAAAATTGCTAATGTTGTACCAATTCATAAATCGGGAAGTAAAAAGGAAGTGGGTAATTATCGCCCAATCAGTCTCTTAAGCACATTTAGTAAAATATTTGAAAAGGCTTTACATTATAGATTTGTTGATTTCCTAGAAAAAAATTGTCCTATTGATCCCAGCCAATATGGTTTTCAAAGGGGTAGTAATACTTCTTGTGCTTTAATGGATGCAATGAATTACATAAATGGAGAACTGGATAGTGGAAAATATGTTGTACCAGTTTTTATAGATCTTTCAAAGGCATTTGATACTGTTGATCATGATACTTTATTGTGTTCATTGGACAGACTTGGATTCAGAGGCAATGTTCTAAGACTTGTAGATAGTTATTTGGGAGGAAGGCATACAATGACGAAAAACCATGATAAATTTAGTGATCGTTTAGCTGTGGATGTTGGAGTTCCGCAGGGGTCGATCCTTGGTCCATTGTTGTATCTGTTACACATTGATGATCTTCGGTTTTCTCAGATACAAGGAAAGCATTTCATATACGCAGATGATACTTTACTGGTTTATAGCGGTTATGATGGAAATAGCCTGCAAAATATAATTAATAATGATCTGAATCTAGTAAGTACCTGGTTAAATAACAAATTACTATCGGTCAACACCTGTAAAACAAATTACATGGTCTTGAAACAAAAAAATAAACCCTCCATAGATCTCGGACTTTTTATGAATGGCGACGAAATTAAACAGACTTCTGGGGTGAAATATCTGGGTTTACATTTTGACGATAAATTGTTGTGGATGAATCAAGTAGAAGTACTCTTAAAAAAACTTGGCCCTATCGTAGGAGTTATGAGAAGGGCGAATTTGTTCAATACTGAAACAAAAAATATGATTTATCACTCATTTGTCCTTTCACATATAACATACGGCATAATAATATGGTCTCAGTGTAGTTTGCGAGCCCGAGGGATGATCCAGAGATTGATGAATAAGGCGTTGAAAATAATACACAATCTGGATCGATTCACTGCAACTGCTGAACTATATAACATAACGAAAATGTACAATTTGGATGAAATAATTTTCATGGAGAAAACTAAAATGATACACAGGATAAAAAACAAAACAATTAAAACTAATATCCGTTTAACATATAATGAGGATGTGCATTCAAGATACACCAGGGCAAGAACACACATTAGGAGCAAAGTGCCACGAACTGATAGGGAAAGGCAGGGTTTTTTGTATTCGGCGGTGGAATTGTACAACGGCATACCTGAGGAAATAAAGGACCTTAAATGTAGTAAAACATTCATAAAAAAATTAAAGGCGTTAATATTGGAGAGACGCGATGTGCCTGTGGTGTCATAGCGGCTGGTCTCATTTACTGCATGGTTTGTGAGTTGTAGTGATATGATTTTGTGTAGTGTATTAACTTTAAGAATCAATCAATTCCCTTATACCAGCAATTCTTTTGCTGCCTGGGAATGACCTATATGTTTACTGTACGATATTATTCACCTTGTATACCTATATATGTATGTTATTTTATATTTAATAAATTTGAATTTGAAAATTTGAATCTCTAATTTTTGTTAAAATTATTTCAGTATAAGCAACGACATCTACTGAGACTATTTTTCGTAACGGAGAAAGCAAACAATTTATTTTCTATAAGAAAATTATTCCCTGGTGTAATTTTCACAATAATATAGATTCCCACATTAATAAAATATTTAATATGTCTCGAAAACGTCTATCTAGTAGGAAGAATATTAAATTATGACTTGGTGTATTCTCAGACCCATAATTACTCATCCGCAGCGTTTCCCTTACGCTGCAAAATGGTTTTCGGCATGGCGAGATAATCCACTGGGTAAGTATAATAATATCTACTAGCTCACAATAAATCCCACATTTTAGCTTAAAATTCACTCGCCTTCTAATTACTAATAATATGTAGGTAGGTATATTACGGAGAAATTTGGAATTTATCGTACGCAACAAAATTATTATACTATCGTAACTAAAAATCATTTAAAGAGTAGTTGGTAGGATATCGGTTGTGTATAGTCAAATTTTGTACAGCGTTATGATTGTGGGACTGTGCGTGTGTAATGTTTAGGTTAACCCCAGACACTACCAAAGAAATGATAGTTTCATTGCTTGACGCGATATCCGGTTCGAAGGACCACAATAATAATGTTTGGGCATAAGCCAGACACCACCAAAGAAATGATATCATAGGTAGGTACCGCAAAATATTAGAATATTACTTAGATGTAAGAATAGCTGGGCCCTAATAACGTTTAGGCTTAAGCCCAGCTTGACGCGATTTCCGGTTATAAGGACCATTTAAATCATATGTGGGCCTAAGGCATACACTACTAAAGAAATGATAGGCTACCAGTTATCCAATCGTAAATAAGAATTCCACAGCGATTAAAAATTTCGATTCTAGAATTATTGAACTTGGATTTTGAAATAACAGACCACAGAGATCGGCCGTTTTTTCCAACGCGATCGGTCTATATGTTAGGTTCAAGTAAACGCTGATTCGATAAAATGGTCCATGTAATAAATCTGTCTCGTATAAATAAAACCAACGCAATCGAAATGTTGGCAATCCTAATAGATATTGAAAGTCTTAGTCAGAATTGCAGGAAATTGGAAATGTTGAATGTTTGAAGGCGATAAATTTATCCGCGGCGAACTAATTCGATTAACAATTCGCGATCCCGTTAATATTTATATATTCATATAAATCCCATGTAAACTCAGGACCATTAACCTTGTGCTATGACCGGTGAGCATGACAACGTAACATTTGTTTGTTCAAGCCATATCGATATGGCTTATACTAAACTATGATTTGCAAATTTCAAATAACGAACAATAATAATAAGATGATTTGTATAGCGCCGTTTTGTGTAAATCGGATAACATTTTAAAGGGTCGAAAAATAAGCGCATTGATTCATTTGAAAGGCATTCGGCACCAATAGCATTCAAGAAATATTTTTTTAAAAGAACGACATAATTACATTATTAGCAGCAAAATCTGTCGCAGAAAAGGGTCATTAATTGTTTGATTGTCCCAAAAGTCAGTTACTGGAGACATTAACAGTTTGTGGAGATCTAATGTTATCCTAAAAAAAGTTGTGATATCCATTAGAATAATGTCTGGAAAATAAAATGGAAAAGGGAAAGAGACGTTATTGTTAACAATTGGGATTTGGGGAGGGGGGGGAGGGGGGTGAAACTGGAAGAGAATATTCAGTGCCTGAAACAACAGAACTTTTAACTATGGTGACCAAGATAAGTCCACCGTCTTTTCAGACGATAATATTATAATATAGAAACAGACCAATTTTCCGAAAGTTATTAAATGTGAAGAATTTATAACGTCATAGCTTGCCGATGTCTCGTAGCGAAATTCCAGCCTGCAGCTTAATTGCCTACCTTAATGAAAGTAACAGACATCAAAGCCACTGCAGCGCGGTTTAACATCCCCTCGTTGAGACGAAGTATAAATAGCTCGAGGACGTTGGCAGGAGTTAAGGTTAAAAACAAATAAGACTATCAATAATGTCTCAAAATTTTGCAGGACAGCTTCGATATTGTTTTGCTTTAATTTTTCTTCAGGCAATCTTTGATTTGATTGACATTGCTTTTAATACATTGCTTGCCGTGACTTGGTTATTTTATTATTT
The DNA here is from genome assembly GCA_963576905.1 of Mystacides longicornis. Lineage (NCBI taxonomy): Eukaryota > Metazoa > Arthropoda > Insecta > Trichoptera > Leptoceridae > Mystacides > Mystacides longicornis. The sequence continues at coordinate 13,079,000 of OY756428.1, forward strand.
AATTTTTGTAAATGCATAAAAATTTAACATTACATAAATACTCAAAACTATACAGTAACTCTAAATATTACCAAATCACTTCCTATTTGTCAAAATATATCTTTTAAATATACATACACAATATACACATACATAGATACTCCCGTTAAGGTCCCCCACTCTACGCAAGCCAGCCCGGAGGAGACCAATCCGCAGCAAACCCGACCCGCACGAAACCGACCCCCCAGCTCGATAAAAGCAATCAAACCGAAAAGCCAGCCCCACACAAATCAAGCACACCCCGGATTCCCTCCCCCCCCCAAACCAACCCACAATGGGGGAGGCCGAAGCCCCACTCAGGAGCATAGGGAGGCGTTAAGAGCTCTACATTGCGCTCGAAGGCGTCCGAGGCTCATTGTGCCTTTTCTGAACAGTTGAGGTTTAAGGACGTGAGGTGGTCAACCTTACGGTCCCGATCTGATTTTTCGATATCCTCTGCCTCTTACAAGATGCTCGAAAAACCAGCAAAAAGAGTAGAGGTGCTATTCTTAGCCGGTAACCCCAAGGCTCTTTTAAATACATATTATTTATTTTTTATTATCTATTTTTTTAGAAAAAATAACAACTAATGACTCTAACAATTCATTACTAATGTTCGATTTTTAAATGGAACAAACCACTACGGGCTTACGACCGTCTTCTACTGTTATTTCTAAGGCTGGCTTAGTGTGATCACTTTACGTTAACAACGTTCACCATTAGGTGGTAATGTTTGTCTCCGAAACTCCTAATCATGAGAATTCCTCCTTCTTCCAGCCTTCAAACAGCCTTCGCCATTAGGTGGTAATGTTTGGTAACACCTAATGGCGAAGGCTGTTTGAAGGCTGGAAGAAGGAGGAATTCTCATGATTAGGAGTTTCGGAGACAAACATTACCACCTAATGGCGAACGTTGTTAACGTAAAGTGATCACACTAAGCCAGCCTTCGAAATAACAGTAGAAGACGGTCGTAAGCCCGTAGTGGTTTGTTCCATTTAAAAATCGAACATTAGTAATGAATTGTTAGAGTCATTAGTTGTTATTTTTTCTTTAAGATCTAGTCCTGAAAAGGTCACAAGAATCTAAACATCTATTTTTTTATTTTATAACAAAGTGTACCTAACTACTAATATTTCAAATACTGCGCTATACAGTTTATCTCCTTGTTTTTGACTTTAGAAATGTTTCAAAGTGTGTTAATTTTGAGATGTAATGTTATGGTAACTGTTTAGTACTTACTCCCTTCCCTAACACGAGCTCTGCTCAATTGTGAAGGTAGCGTTTGCTTCTGCATTGTAAATTTAATTGTATTTTGAATCATAAGATTTTTTTAACTTCTTTTTCTGAATAAATTATTTTTACTATTTATTATTCTTATCTGGTTTGGTAGCCCTTTCGATCACTCCACGTGAAATATCTTAAAACGCATTTCTGAAAATAGCCTAACTTTAGTGTGTTAAATATTTAACATGAACATCAGTTAGTCTTCCTTTTAATGATAATGCTATCAGAAGCTATTTCTTTTCTTTGGAAAGAGTTACCAATTTACCATTATGTAAGCAATATAAGGTACTATAAAACTTGTGTTTGCAAAATATTTACTCAAAATATGATAAAGTTGTGTTCTCATATTTCTTAACAGCACCTACTACTTGATTGAAGGCACATTTACATTTCAAAAGACTCTTTTCTCTCCACATTTTTGATCAGTTTTTTTCCATACGTTAAAAGATAAAGTAGTTTGTGAAAATGGGCATTTGTTTCTTAGAGACACCAACCGAACACTGAACACAAAAAATAGAATTTCCAGTGCTCCAATAACAAGTAGCTCCCGCATAGGTATGCTTAGGATGTAGGCGATACGACGTTATCGAGTCGTCTGGTTAAAATAATAATTTGATTTAATTAGGTAGGTACTTTCTAGTATTGAGATTCGTTATGTTATGTACAATGCTTTGTTATGTCTACTTACATAAGTTAGCAGATAGTGATGCATATTGACAATCTTTGATAAGGAGCTAGTTGATTTAGTTCGATCTTGAATTTAAATTAACCACAAAGACAGTTGTTGCTGAATTTCGAATTACATACCTACAAGCAATTAAAAGTTTTAGCATTGTCACTGCTCGAATATCAATATTCTACGAAGGCGGCACAACATACCAAATTGAATAGGTTTCTATGTACGTATTTATAGGTTGCATTATAATGGTTGAAAACTATTCAATAGTTAGTTAGTTGGTTTTTCCCTTTTCCGGAACTCAACACAATAGGTAGAATGAATCAAATGTAAACATACGGCCAAAAATTTTATTTCATTCATTAGACAATTTGATCAAAAATTGGCAAATAATATGCTGTGTTCGCTCATTTAGCTGTACTATTTTAATTACTAGCCGTATCCTATTAAAAACACCTCGTTACTTGGAAATCGCATTAATTAAAAAATAAACACAACTGTAGTAAGTAAGTATAGCGAAAGAGACAAGCAGTAAATTAAAATAAACATCCATAATTTAAATAAATTAAAAATTTCTTATACGAGGGAATATTAAAATACATAGTTGGCTGCTTAACTGCTTTTAGCGCTTGTGAACAGCGCTATGACTTGAATGCCAGCAGTTCCTAGTATATTTTTTTTGCGATAAAATTATGACGGGGTTGAAATTAAGTTTGGAATAGTGAATGAAAAATGCTTGAAATGTTTCGAAAATTAAACACAGCATCATGAATGATCAATTATTCAACAACTGATTTCATGAATTTCATGGAAATGTAAATAGGTACCTTATTGTATTTCCGTGTATTTTTAATTTACTAAATTAAGTTTTCCATGGATCGTTCTAAATCGATTTACACCATTCTTATATTTCAACTGTAACTTAAAAGAAATTAAACTCACATGAAAATTCTAAAATATTCGCTTGAAAATTTTACCATGGGTTATTGTCAGTCTCAGATTGGACAGGACCAATAGTCAATTAACAAGAAATATTTTATTTTGTACTCGTTTATACACGATATTTTACTTAAGTACTACTCGTTTTTTTTATCATACTTTATAATATAAAAAATAGGGGACGACATTGAAAAAATAATAAGCCACAAGGATGTAATGTTATATTTACCAACGTCCAAAGGCACCACAAGGAGACTGTTAGAGGAATATAAAAGGAACTTCCTACCTGGTCTTTGAAATACTTGGAAGTGTCCGGGCGTGAAGCGGCGCGATAAGGAAAACAATACGGTCATTATATAAACAATGAAATTACACAAAAAAAAAACATTTAAGAAGCATTAAGACCAACCTCCCGCGTACATTAGTGTCGGTGTTCAGGAGGCGAGAATGGCAACATCCAAGATACAGACAATACGAGAGGAAAGTGCTGTAATATATTATACAAAAGTAGCCACCTAATGAATTTGAAAAATTGAAGGAAGTGGCTATAAAAAGTTGATTGAACCAGGCCACAAAAAAGTTAATTTCGTTGCGAATTCATATACCTATTGAGGTATTAGACATAAGCACCAGACAAGCTGGCAACTTGACTCTGCGCTAAGCCACTTTCATTCTCTGTATTAAAAAAATTATAAAACAATTGGTCCGTAGCTCGGTATTTTCGTATATAGAAGCACTCAACATAATAATATATTCTTCTTCTTCTTAGCCTTGAACCATCCACTCCTGAACGTAGGCCTCCTCCATGTTCTATCCTGCGCCTTCTCCGTCCATGGTCCTCATACATCATCTCTCCAAAGAAGTTGGGGTCGTCCGGGATTTCCCTGGAATGTTAGGGCGCCAGGAAAAGAGGAGCTTCGTCCATGTGTAGTTAGGGCTACCATGAGGCAACTCTTTCGAAAATGTCCAGTACCTACTCCTGTTCTGGCCCTGATATATTTTTTATACACATGGCCCTAATATAATTTTAACCAATCCAACTACGGGGTTGTAAAGTAAAATTATTTAAGATGATTTATTTTATAATTTTTAAGCCCTGTTTTCGATCAATCCAAAAAACCAGCATAAGGACCACCAAACCAAGAATGATTCAATTTGTTTTTATTACATTATGAAACTTGAACAAAAGCAACTTCAGAAATTCGTCACGTGTACTCGTCCCGAGTGTGTGGAGAATGAGAAGGATCCTCCCTAATACCCACACTCAGAAGTTGTCTGAATTCATTATTTAATAATAAAGAAAGTACTTCTATATAATAATAAACCAGGGTATTATTATTAATATTATATTATTTCCATCATGCAAACTCAAAACAAAACAAAAATAACTCGTGTACGTCGGTTTAAATTAAATAACGATACACTACAACCTCTAATTGCGAGATTATTGATTTCAGAATTTCATCGTTATGCGAAACATTCCTTATTATTATTATTTATTTTCGATTTTTCTTTCATCAGCCGGCATTACAGTATTCACCTATGCGCCGGCAGATGTCAACAAAATATAAGACACTATTCAAAATCAGATACTGATTAAAACATTAACAAAAACAACTCACTTAACAACTACGGTCTTATACAAAGATCACAAACATTATTCTGAATAAATCAAGTATAAACAAAACACGAAAAAAAAACAATTTGAAATAGCACATAACGATGGCTCCTCATCAGCCGCCATTCGTCATTCTTACGTATAAACCTTCGATATTAAACATTCAATATGATTTTCTCGAATTAATCAATAATTTTAAAATACTACAATTCCATTGAATGCCAAAGAAATCAATAATACTAACATTTTACTTGAACGAGTCAATTCTCAGTGTCAAAATATGTGCCGTATTACATGACTCGATTATACATAATAAAGTCACAAATATTTGACGCAATTACAAAATTAATTAGTATTCCATTATAAGACGTTATTTCTTAACAACTCTCTTCTTTAGACTATTTTCTTCATAGACGTCATTTCAAACAGTTATATAGGTATATGCGAAAATAGTAACAAATTTGGTGACACTATCTTGCCAGCGGGTCGCGTAAAACAGGAGGAATTTGAGAAAGTAGTTTACAGCATATTCCATGCCATGAAGTCTTCAGTTACAAGTGAATAAGGTGAATGAAGAACATTCTTCCAAATATATTTCGCTCGCTATGCAAATTAATTGTTATAAGAGGTCTTACTGTAGATATAAATAAAGCATAGGTGTGGTTTGGTTGAAATTATTTCGCAAACCAATTCGGTCGTGAAAATGTCCTTTACAACATTGCTGTTTGAAGAGGTCACCTCTCCAGCTTGATATGGGGCATTGTACAGAGTATCCCAGCAATATATTTGCACCCCTGCATGTTGTTTATTTTTGAAATCGGTTCGAGTGTAAAGGAAGGGTTGAAACGGCTTTTGGAGAAACAATAGTGACGCGGACATTGTGAAAGAAGTCTTGGTTAAACAGGTTATAAATGATGAAGTTATAACAAACATTTGATGCCAAAATCAGTTTTATATATACCTATGTAACTTGATTTGAATTCAGACACAGAGAATGATTGATTAGCCAGTAGAAAAAAAAACAAGCACAAATATTTTCTTAGAGGCTTCAAAATTACGTATACAAAATTATAATATTCTAGATTCTATGCCAAAAAATTGGTCCTTAAAATCCTTTGGGTAAAAAACGCGAAGCAATTCAATAAAATGATGTAAAAATAAACAAAATTATAATTAACTATGAACAATGGCCATGCAGAAGATACTTGTAATCGGAGGACTGGAGATTATATGTTTTTGTTTCATATTATTTATTTGTGTTGTACAGTGTTCACTTTGTGTATCTAATAAATAAATAAATCTTAAGTCATTTTATAGAATTATAAAGATCTATCCTAACATATATGTGTTATGGTATAAAGATCTTGTCTCTCCAATACAAATCTCTAACTGTTTGGTAGCTTAGCGGTACGGTCGGCGAATTCCGTACTGATTCGTACTGGAGGTCGTGAGTTTGATCCCAGGTATAGACGATCTTCCTTTTTCACAACACAAGCTTATAGTAGCTTACTGTGAAAGAGTCAAAGTGTGAATTTGTATTCATTTGAGTGACCACATATTCATTTTTATTAGAAAAAAGCTATTCTCGCTCAGAAAATAAGCGCACTTAACCAAATTATATCGTTCTAAGTCTGTAGTATGAAATATGTTAAAATAAAAAGAAGAGTCTTATTTTAAGAAAGCTAGTTGATGAAGAATTTCTTTTATCTACATATGGAGAGACTAGAAAATGCCAATATTACTATCTATACAAAAAATATATTCTATTTATTTTGGCGATAATAATTGCTAACCATTTTTATTTTGGTTGACGCATAACCTTGATACAATTCAACAAAACTCACATTGGTTCATAAAAATATTTAATTACAAATTATAACACCTTTCCGAAAAAAAAAGTAAACGCCCTAAAAATATGAAATTAATTTTATCATCAAACGCTGTAGGAATCATACCACCCCTTCTTCAGTCTTCACCCTTATTGACACGTGTCTACTCATAGGTTTCGTGGATAATACTAACTGATGAGGACGCAAGATATAAGGTTACAATTTATTAAAATTTCTCATTTTATATAGGACAAAGTTTCGACAGCAAAATTAATTGAATTAAAAAATATTTCGGGAGAAGGGCACTTTGAAATTGTTTGGAAGTGTCGATACTTTATCGTTTATTTTCAAAGGAGCGAAAGAAAGAACAAGTAAATGTACTTATTTGCGACATCATCCGCCTTGCATACTCCCGGGAGATCGGGAATATTTTAGTCTCATCGGTTTCGATGAGTGAAGGGAAATGAATACATCAAGCTGACGTACGACAAAAGTGATACAAGTTGACGTGTTTGTGTTCCGTGAGTTGATATTTTATAAAAATAGTACCTACCTATATTAGGTAGTTTCCAACTTTATAGAAACTAGAGCTCTCTGTGTTTTCTGCTATTTTTTTTTACTCTATTATCTTGGGAGTAAATGAAAAGGACTAAGGTTTTTTTTTATAAAATGTACCTACCTACTGAGCTTTGTACATCTTTCATGTAATATGTATTGCAGAATATTCTTAGCAGTTTTTCGTTTAATTTTGATAGCTCTCTCAGTAAAAAGAACCTGTTTTTTTTAACTTACCTGCTTACTTACTGAGTAATTGATTTCATCTTTTTTAATTATCAATATCTTACGTACCTACCTACCGAAAATTTATATTTTTATTTAGCTAAGTAATCCAACATTTAATGAGATTAAGTGTAAATAAAATCACTAAATAAATCTATAGACACGATGTAAATAAATATGCTTACCATAATCTCATTAATGGTTATTTTTCATGAAAATCTCTTTTTGATATTGCCTAGTTGGAATTATTTTTTTTTAGAAATCGTCATTCGTTATCCTTAACACATGTCCCAGCCATGTCCATATCTTATCCATTATGGAAAAAGCGTATTTCGTGATCCGGTGGGATCAACTCAGAATATCTAAAAATATAATGAACCTCAAATAAAATGTTAAAATAGGCAATGCTACCATTCCCTCGGTGCCCATAAGTTTATTCATAATTAAAATAATTACCTAATTTACAGCGGTTATAAGCGCTTTGTAATGATCTAAGTACGTTGCGGAATTTCATCTTTATTTTTCTAAAAAATCACAAGAAATCAATTCCATTCATACAAATTTATCAGTGCGCTCAAGGACAATCACTCGTAGAAGAATTATTCATGAGCACACAATCATTCGTGTCGTAATGACTCAAAGTGAAAATTTATGGTACAAAACCTACATATATCTAATAGTCTTGAAAATGATTTATAACTTCCAAGCCATAATACAATTTCCCGATGAATGTTGTGGCGTGATGTCATATTTAGAAATGTATAGGAATTCGTGTAGGAACGGGAAAGAAAGGCGGATGTCTTAGCGAAAATTATCTTGAAACGAAGCCAAATAGTAATAATTGAACATTTAAATTTTCCCACAAGATCTGCCAACAGTCATTGACCTGCTACTTCAGGGTCAGGGTTAAATAATGATATTATAGATGGAAGAACAGAACTATTTTATATAAGGAGACTTATAAAACGAATGATTTGAAAGAGAACCACAGGAAGTACACCAAGTTCTTATACCGGAAAGGATGTCAAAAATATGTTTTCGGAAATGATACTAGAACGAAAAGGGCAATTTTCATAGTAAGTATTTGACATAGAGTAGACCATTGTTCTCCAGACTTATTGTCTATCTGCAGCCAGTATACGGCGCAATGAAGGATTGGGAGTGTTCAGGTTTACTTGGTCAGACCAACGCAACAATCTGCCTGTGGGACAGGTGGGGTGACAATGGTGGACATTGCGGTGCTATCTCGACCATCATTAGCTTTTTTAAGCTTTCCTCTCCCAAACGCAAAGTTTTTACTGTCATGCTAGACAGTGTCGTTTTTTTGATCAATTAAAAAAAATGCGAACTATATTATATACACTCGAGACAGATGGACGATTGTCTGACGGATGCTGAATTTTTTGTACCTAGGTACATACTATTAAAATGTTTGTTCCCCTTGCTGTCCAAAGTATTTTTTTTTTAAGAATTCGTCTCCAGCACCACATGTCAAAGGCGTCTATCCTATCAGAGTCCAAGAATCCGCTCCATAAAGATAAAAGGAAAACACTAATGAGGATTATTAAGAGATCAAAACATTTCTGAAAAGAATATCGAAAAGCTCATAACAATCGAAATGAAGGTATGTTCATTTTTGATGAAATTATTTTAACAATTCCCTTTTAATAAAAAAAAATATGTGTGTTCCATATTCCACATACTTAGAGATACACAATGGATACTCTCACAAAATGGGCTAACCAGAGAAATCTGGGAATGTCAAAAACATGCAAGGCTTGGCTTCTCATCTTACGTACATTGCATCTCTGTTTCATTCAAAACTAGTTTTCCCAACAGACATTGTCCTGTAGTCCTAACTACCTTATATTGATTTCGAATAAGTACCTAAATTAAACAAAAATAAGTAGGTACGTTTAAAATATGTTAAAAAACTATTTCTGAAAACTTAAAAGAAATTCTAACAAAAACCCGCGTAGCAATATTTTAAAACTCAATGGTTGTTAAGTAAATAAAAATTGTGTTGATAAGGATTTTTTCACAGATGGTGTTGTTGTCAGTAAATCCGTTCCATACTTATGTATGTAGATCTCCAACACAAGGAAATCCGGTACAAATACAAGAAGATTGATTTGTTCTATAGGTATACAAAGAACTTTGATTGGAGGAATAAGTATGTATATACTTACGTGTAGTACAATACGTACCTACTTGCATGTATCTTTTATGAGTTGCATTGACCTTGATAGAGTGGCAGATGTGGAATGAGAACTAACTATGTTTAGAACACTCAAGTTCTAGAGAGCTATACATAAGTAGGTAGGTAAGTACACGTGATACTTGGGTTCAATTGGCGCACAGAGATCCCCTCTGATTCAAACCAAATATCCTGCACAGAGGGGGGATTGTAATTGCATACACGTTTCACAAATACAATTTGACACTTGTAGGTTAGTACCTACATAATATGGACATGGCCAACCCCTCGGAAACGACTCAGAAAAAAAAATGTTTTAATTAGCCATCTCCGACTTGTAGTGATCTTAAAGAATATGTAACAACTAATGACTCTAATGTAACATGTAACAACTAATGACTCTAATAATTCCTTACTGTTGTTGGATTTTTAAACGGAACAAACCACTATAGGCTTACAATCGTCTTCTACTGTTATTTCGAAAGCTGGCTTAGCGTGATCATTTTACATTAACAACGTTCGCCATTAGGTGGTAAGTTTAAGTCTCCGAAGCTCCTAATCATGAGAATTCTCAACATGTTCAACAAGTCGAAAATTTCATCCATGCAACAAGTAGATTTTTAATAGGTAATTAATGAAATATAGAGATAAAAAAAAAATAAAAAAAAAATACCTCCGCTCAAGCATTTAGTTGCTTATGGAGGAATACCGTGTCTTGTGTTGTTAATTGTTGTTTAATTGATTGTTGTATTTTAAATGTTTATTATTTGAATAATAAAAAAAAAAAAAAATAAAAAAAAAAAAGTTTGAAATTATTGAGAACAAGAGAGCATTAGTAATAACAGTAGAAGACGGTAGTAGTTGTAGTGATCTGCCTACTAGACAATATCCTTCTTAATTCCAGGTTGGATTCCCGGTTAGCAGCTTTGTCGTTACTTCAAGTTGATTCAATTAATCATTCGTGCCGCAACTGCATTTCTTAGAAGTACAAGAAGTACGGTAAGCCGCGAAATATTGTGACTTCGTCACCTCATACGATTGTTCAGATTTGTGACACACGGGAGTATGGTCATTGATCATTGCTCACCTAATGGAAAGACTTTCAGTATCAATTGATAGTGTATCTCATAATAGCGGTGTGAATCAAACACTGGCTTATTTTTTCAGATGTTGTTTTAAGGTACCGCAAGTCAGCCCGGAGGAGAGCAATCCGCAGCAAACCCGGCCCGCACGAAACCGACCCTCTAGCAGTCTATTTTCCTTCAGTCAGCAACGATGTCGCTGTATTAGAAGGCACACAATCTCAGATTAACTCATTGGCTAGTAATATCCTCTTCATCTGCTTATCTTCATCTATTATGCATATCAATCGCCGAGTACAAGAATCCATCGCTCAACCGAAGCAATCAAACAAAAAAGCTGGCACATACAAATCAAGACCGCCGCGGATCCCCCAATAATGTCTTTAATCCGGCTCGAAGGACCACAATGTCTTTAAGCCGAAGGACCACAAATGGATAAGCCCAATTGAGAGCAGACCAGAGAAAATAATATAGGTTCTTATATAGTAGAGAAGAAAACACGTCTATATTGGTTGATGTCTGGTTTAATAATTGAATCCGGTATTACTTTACTAAGGTATAAATAAGGATTTATACTTTTACTTTTGTATAAAAAGTATTGACGGCGACATTGAAATCGGGATAAATGTCAAAAGTTGTCTCTTCGCAGAACTTGACAAGATCTAAGTTGCCAAGACTTAAACTTCGTTGTAAATGGATAAAAATTGCTTAAACTATTGAACAGTTTTTACAACTTATGATATATACAAAAAATATCTCCTCTAGAGAAAAAAGCTGTCTCTTTCAAGTCGACTTACTAAAGTATTAACAGTTTCATTCCAAGTTTTCTCAGGATATAAGTTTTATTTCAATATTAAAAAACTTTTACAGTTTTTCATAATATCAGCTATTGAATCTACAAATACCTACTTACTAAGCAATTTACGAAATATGATATAATGAAATCTTCTTCGTATAAAAAAATCGCAGAATCTTCGTAAATTAAAAACAATAAAAAAATCTCGAGAGAAAGAATAAAAGATGTAATAGTATGCCCATATAATACAGAAGTAGGTAGGTAGGTAGGTGTGTTGGGATTTACATTGGAAGCAAAATCTTGTGTGTATAATATTTTTTATGTTCCATGTTGCATCAACGCTAGCCGGCTGACTATGGCGAGACTCGGCAACATAGCGCAAAGCTCAAACTTTACATCCATAACATAGCGGCGCTGTTGTAGGTACCTACTAACTTGAACCTACAACAACCAAAATGTTCTACTGTAAAATGTAGGTACCTGTACCTTAGCAGACAGCTGACCGGTTTCTGTATGTAATAATACGAATAAATAACTCACAGACTGATATTTAGCCATAAATTATTTTGTTGTTGTGATCACTTTGCATATTATATTAATACTCGATGAAACAAAACATCGAATAGTCTATAAAAAGTTTCATTTGATTGCAAGAATATTTCTAGAACTTTTTTATAGTACCTACCTACCTACTAAATACGCTCAATAAGTGATTCATGCAAAACAGACGTCTATTTCATTAAACAACAAATAAAGATAAAATAAATACTTAAGCAAAAAGTTACATTTTAACCATAACTAAAATAGGTAGATAGTTAATTAAAATGACTATGTAAAATGGTTTAAAAAGGTTAAGTTTGAAGAGATGAAAAAAAAAACAATAATAATTATGGTTTAGCGAGTGATGAGCGTTTAGTGATGATGTGAAAAAATTGCATTCTGGATTAGCTATAATGTTATTATTGTTTTTTTTTTCGATTACGTAATAAATAATTAGAAAAAAAAGTATTAGGTACTTGTTTATATTATTACGGTTCGTTGACGATCGTGCAAAAAAGATAATATTGATAAAATAGGTCAATGCACAATAGTTAATCATAAAATATTGAATGATTTATCAATGTTTTTTATACAGAAAATAACGTGTTGAAATTGCCAATATATAAAAGGTCTATTTAAAAACCTAATATTATTTAAACTGAAAATTTGTAAGATGCTGTTGAACAAGTTTAAAAGGAAATAAAAGGTTTGTAATAAGTAAAACGTTACCTTTTAAACTTTTGCCGGCGAGCAGCAGACGATTGATGAATAATTTATATCCAAAATATATTCTGTAGCAAGATAGAACCACTTCACAACAAACACAAATTGCCTACCTAACAATATTATTAAAGAATTATTACACTTTGAATTTTCACTCTTTCGATTTTTGATAACTTTTGAAATGGTTATATCAACAACACACCAAGCAGTAAAAACTTTATACTAATAATAATGTACACAGCATGCACTTAGTTTGAGGAAGGTATAAACATGTGGGTCTCAAAACTTGTTTTTGTACAACTAAAATTATTGTTTATAAACTAATCAAAGATTAAGTCATATTTTTAAGATAATATACACTTTAAATAATGTTTTAGTGATACTTTAAAAACTATACCAGTGGTTATTACTAGGTTTTCGACAATTTTATGAATGCAGGAAATTTTAAAACAGCGACGAAAACAACCCACCCGACGCTTAGAATATTACTGAACCTGACAGCGACAGCCAATGTTTTGTGTACGGAACGAGTCTACCTACCTTTGAATAAAACTTTCAATGAATGAATATCACCGACATCTGTGGAAGGCTGATGAAAGTATTTTCATTGTGGTCCAAGAAAGATTTGATTCTCACAATAATTGTGTTGCCAGTAGGTACATATGTTATTATTATGATTAATGTTTTCACTACCTGTATTATAGTAGGAAGTAGATTTTAATAAATTTGTACTTTCAATAAGCTTCAAAATATTTATTTATAAACTGATTATAAAAAAAACTTTGAACTCAAAATATTACAACGAAAGAATATAAAACTATTTTTTTATTAAAGATTTGTCTTCTTTTTTGTTGTGAGTAACTTTTAGAACATTTTAATAAACAAACATACCTACCTGCTTAAATTAAAATAAACATAAACAAAAACTTTGTCAGTTCTACTTTTGAGTATGTATATTTGAAGATGTTCGGTTGTCCGAAAACGTTTTTACCAATATATGTACAAAATCAAAAGTAGAACTGACAAAGTTTTTGTTTATTTTAATTTATGTTTGTTAATTAATTTGGTTATATGTAGTCTTTCTAAGTATGTAGTGTTAAGATTTCAACTGCATTTATTTGCATTTTATTCAGACGACGCCGACGGTTTAAAAATCGCTCTAGCATAACATTCACAGGGTTCCAATGAATTTCCATAATTTTCTAATGCATATTATTGTTGATACAAGTACGTAAGGTCGCATAAAAATTTAATTTCTCTCCGAATGAAAAATAAAGGACGGAAATAGATCTGATATTAAGGAAAGTTTATCAAGGTGATTTTTTAACATTTTAGAATTCTGAGAAATTTTTACAACTACAAAAACATACACCCTGAAGTACCATGGACTATATTATTATGTTGCCTATATATTATGCGCGTGTAAAGTGTGACGTCATTTGACAGCTTCGCGCTCCAATCCTCCATACGTTTTGTATGGTATCAGTTCCACAAAAAAATGTTTCATAGAGAGACCAAAAAATAGGATTAATGGTAATCATTGTAATGGAAACAAACAAGGGCAAAAAACATCTCAGAAACGTCGTTTGTGGTTAAAAAAAATTAAACAAAAAACTGAATTTCATAAATTTGCAAAGATTATAATAGTACTGTAATAGTTCATTTGTATTGTATTTGAAAAATCAGTACTATTATAATATTATCTATGTGAAAAATGTCAGATAGCTTCGTGGAGTACAGCGCTAGAGGTCTCTAATTAATAAACATTACTTTACACCCATAGACATATTATTTAGATACGTCTCTGTGTGCATGTGTCTCGTCAGGACCATCTCACAAAATGGCCGACACACATCCGACACACATTTGGGGATGGCAAATTTTGAGAATAACTTTCATCTCTTCGGATACCAAGTGGGAACACTGGTTCGGTATTTTTTTGGAAAAAACCTGGTAACCCTGGTTGGCTAGACATTTTCAAGGTGTGTCTTGAAACATTTGGGTTCTATCAGGGTAGTGAGTACGTAACTTTTGCTATAGCACGACTAACCACACATCAATCTAACTACTCATAACCACGGCTTAACTACATAATAACCACGCTGAAACGCACCACTAACTACATTTGTAACGTTACGTACTCGCGCTAACTACACTAGGAAGTAGTTAGTCGTGCTATAGCCCTTACGTACTCACCCCCCAGGTGTGACGGGTGTGACTTCCGAGTATTTCGGAATAAGACATAAGAACCGACATACCTAATAATTTTCAGTCGATAGAAGTAAAATAAATAAGATTACAACAAAAATTTACTGCACAAATGTAATAAATAATCCATTTATTTTATATGAGTTCATGCTCAGCACTCAGTACGTGCATAGGGTAAGAACACGTAGAAAGCAGACTCCGACACGCGCCGACCGGCGCAAAGAATGTTACTGTGCATTTCAACAACACCACCTATCGTCGACGATACTGCAATACCGCGTAAATGAGAATTTAATGATTTTAGAGGAAATGGTTAAAACATGATTACTTCGTTGGAAATATGTATTTAAACTTTATTTTTAAAACGTATATCCCTTTTTATCAATACTTTGTTAATTTTAATAAAATTTTCTTTTTTTTCTTTTTACATGGATAATATTTCACTTACGCGGTATTGCTGCTATCCATTTGGCCATTTTGACGTAGATACGGGAATAAAAAAAAACTTTTAAAATAAAATTTTAATCACTTTATTAAGTTATTTAACAAAAAATGCTTACAAGAAAAATTACCAAATAAGAAGAATAATATTTTTCAAGTAGGTAGCTAAAATTAGACCAAAAAAGGTACTTAAGTAGATAACATTATAATTTTTTTTAGAAAATTGAAAAGTAGAAATGAAGATAAATACCTAACTAAAACCAGAGAATTATTTTTATTTAAATATACGGTAAATTATCATAAAAGTAATGTGTGTCAGATGGTAGCAGAGATTTCAATTCCTGTAAATGATCAAATTTAGTTTTATTTATAGGTAATCTGGAATTATGCAGCTGTTTTAATCTTACATCTCCCAAGGGTTTTGGTCTTCTGGGAAGATCTTTGAATTCTGCTTGAAAATCCGTCTTATATTGAATAATCCCCGAAGGAAGATAACGCAGCACGCGAATATCGGTAACTGCTGGGTCCCCGACGGATCTTCCAGGCCGTATTGAACTATAGTGTTGGATATTTTTGTCCGTGAAATCTTTGAAAAAATTAAAATTAACTTCTTTTACTTCATACGGATACGGAGTTTTCCTCGCATCCGTAGTGATTGTAAAATATTGGCTAGGTAGGAAAATTTGTTTGTTCTTCATTTTTCGCTCAATTGCAGAATGCACGGAATCGCATTCCATTTGAGTGTGCCCTTTTTCCAAAAACTTTTGCGTAATTTCAATGTTTTTAGTTATTGACAAATATAATAGAGCATTTGAAAGTATCGCATTTCTATTTTGGTAGGTGCAGCCATCTGTATAAATTATAACTGGCTTCAGGTCTTCATCTACCAAGGAAGTAATGTAGTCGACGAAAAATGAAGCAAACGTCGATGCTTTTAAATCAGAAACTGTTTCGTCAAACCAATAGCAGATTGACCGATGGTTGGACAAATTATAGACAGTAAAGTTGTGAACAGCCAGTTTAGTTTTGAAATACGCTGCACTGGCATTTATGTTCGGGCACAGCTTTACTGCTTGCAAATCTGCAGTAAATATGTGTACTTTCCCTTCATCACCTAGAGCTTTATCTCTGTTTTTTTCTTTTCTAGCCATTTCCTTTAACTCAGTGTGTTTCTTGTAGACCTCTTCCGTTACATTTCCATTTTTATAGGAGAAACACAAGTCACACTCGTCTTTCCGTGGTCGAAATATCGATAGGTTCATTTCTTTAAAAGTATCCTCAAATAACTTGCGAGAAACCACTTTCTCATCAGCTGCGTGTTCTTTATAAAGTTTAAATAGATTGGACAGAGATTCAATGACTGGCTCTAAATATAATTTAGAAGATGACTGACGACAATAATGCGAAGGCATTTTGGGTAACTTTTCCAAAAACTGTCTGATGTTTTCCTTCTTAGGTTGTTTCGACCGATCTGGACCATTCGTTCCACCAATCACGATACGATTAACATTTTTTTCAGTCCAATATCGGACAGTCCACTCTTTGATGCCTAGAGTATTAATAAATGTTTTTTGGCACACTCGAAGTTTTTCATCATTTAATTTCAAAAAATAAACCTTTGTACCTTCTCTTCTAGAGGTGGAGCTATCACCAGTTTTTCTTTTTGTTGGAATAGTATCAACCATTGAGCGAACAAACATTTTTTTTTCATCCCACGACCAATTTTTCCAATATGATTCGAATATTTCTTTTCTAATAGATTCCGAAAATTTTTCGCAATTAATAACTTTGGACTTCTTGCAAAAGTTTGAAGTGCAAGCACTACCCATTACCCTTTCCTCTCGGTCTACATCTTGAATAATTTTTTTCGACGAATCTGTTCGATAACCAACATAGTTTTTCCCTTCCTCCCGTAATTTTTTATTTTTTTGTCTTTTCCATTGTCCGGGATCTCCCTTCTTCCTTCTCTTTACATTGCCATCGTCGCCATGGAAAATTGTTGAAGATATTGATGGTGTAGTTGATGACAGGTTGATATTTCCAGTTGAATCACTTAAGTTTTCGAGAGACCCGGTTGTACTTGGTGCGTAGTTCGGATCATCAATACTATCATCAAAATCAGACCCTGCTTCTGATGGATTTAAAGAGTTGATGGATGTAGTAGGAATTTGACAATCAGAAAGTTTTGGGTTTGGATTGCTTTTCACTATTTTAACTCCAGAAGAGTGGTCAGAAGAAAGTAATGCTTCAATAATGGCATCATCGCTAAGCGTGTCATCAGGTAAATTATCCGCCATCTTTAAGGACTATAACAAACAAATAAAGGAATATAATTAGGAAAAAATAGGTAATCGTTTGTTTTATTATCTCAATCTTGAAAACAAAAACTAATGGCACTACCGCGAGAGTTTATAAAGTAGGTATAGATATATTTTTTATAAAATTATTCAAATTCTACTGTAATTAATATATTTGAACTCACCTTTAATATTTTTGAACAGCTGATTTAATTGAAAACACCGACAAATTGACAAAGAGCGAGCACGAAATTAAAACACTGCCGCTAATTCGCAAACTCTTAATACACTGAATAGTAGTTACGCGGTATTACGGGAACTAAAATGCAGTTAGTAGATCAGCGGTATTGCAAGTGACCTCGCTAGCGATATTCTATTCGTTGGATTTTTGTGTTCATATTTTTAAAACGTGCTGTTGATAATCACGCACCCTTGGCGTGAAAAACTCTGTTTCGATACTTTTTTGTACTTACGCGGTATTGCAGTATCGTCGACGCTATATAGGAAGGCCTTAGTGCTACGTCACATCGTGCGGTCCAGCATTCGCTTGCCTATATCTGTATGTACTTACCTGTACGCTATGATATCTGTCTGCACGCCGGCGGCCTGGTGACGCGAGAGGAAAAATGGCCGCCAGCGCCTTCTTATATACCTTACCTTACCAGTCGTCGTCCTCACTGCTGAGGGTCGTGGCCATCATGCACTCTGTTGTGGACCATTGCTCGCCAGGATGTTCTGTCGGCTGCCAGATGGACGGCTCTATGTAGTGTCGTGGTGGGAATATTTTGCTTTATTCCCTTCTTATATAACGAAGCGTTAAATCTTCGACAAATCCTGATTGACGTTTAAACTGAGCATGACAAATTGGCGGAAAAATTCAAAATAACGCTGTGGATCTCACCTCGAGAGCGAAACCGGTCGTTTATTATTTCTTTCACGCCAGTAGGGCCTTTTACAGAAAAATAATTATATTATGGAGATAAGAATATAGTGCATTGCGTTGCTGATTGCGTTATGTTAAGTCAATAGTTTCGATTAGTCTTATAATTAAAATATGTAGATGTTATGGTTATATTGGTTATATGTATAATATGTTTCCTATCACATTAATATGTCCATTTTTTTAATATATATATTTTTTTTAAGAAAATGAATCTGTGCTCAGTCAAAGTGAAGACAATATGTAACAACAACTAATGACTCTAACAAATTTTTTTTTTAAACGAATCTGTCGAAGTGAACACAAATACACTTTTGACATCTTTCACACTAAGCAAATGCTTGTGTCGAGAAAGTGGAAAATGGTCGGCACGGCCGGGATTTGAACCCACGACCTCCGCACGAAACAGTGAGAAAGCCGGCGTCGTAACCGCTGGTCTACCAACAACCTCAACCTCTAACAAATCATTACTGATGTTCGATTTTAAAATGGAACAAACCACTATGGGCTTACGACCGTCTTCTACTGTTATTTCGAAGGCTGGCTTAGTGTGATCACTTTAATTTAACAACGTTCGCCATTAGGTGGTAATGTTTAAGTCTCCGAAACTCCTAATCATGAGAATCCTCGACATGTTACATGTTGAACATGTCGAAAAATCTCATGTATACAAGTAGGTAGATATTTAATAATTAATGAAATATAGAGATAAAAGTTGGAAATTATTGAGAAAACAAATACTCTCTGATTCTTTCACAGTAAGCTACTTAAAGCTTGTGTCGTGATATGATTCCATATTTTAGCTCTCTTATGAAGTTGGGTTTTATGGTGTCCATTGCTATAGATAGGTACATACTTAAATAGCTCAGCTGGAATGTTCCTGGTCAATTTCCATTTTTAAGACTTTTTAAAGCAGCTTTAATATCGAGATTGTTGATGGGAATCTTGATTCGCTGCAGAGATGAACAATATATTATGATGTAGTTGGAAAATCATTTATAGAAACCTTGCTCCAGGATTTTCATGGGCTCCATTCGCACCTCAGTGCTGCAAAGTTCTTCCGGTCCTGATTTTTTTTTTAAATAATTAATTTAATTAAAACGTTTTTGAATAAAAAGCTGCAATAGGCACACAAATATTTTGGTTAAAATAATATGCCGAATCTCGGTGGCTAACATGATGAAGATAATTCAAACAAAATATGTAGACAGGGTTAGAGACCAAATCTTGTTAAAAGCGGAACAACAACAAAGCTAACAACCATACGCACAGACTCCATACGCCTCAGACAACAGATCAAATCTGATTTACCGACGTGGTTGTCGAATTTCGTGGTTCTTGTTCTATGTTCGTTCACTTCAACACCTCCGCATGCGCACAGCAGAAGGATTTGTCGAATATTTAACGCTTCGTCTTATGCGGTGTGGACGGGGCGATATAAGGCCAGACGATATCGCTTGCATAAAAAAAATATCGTTCGGTCGCCCATTGATCGTCTGATGTGTTCACACGAGTCCACCGACATACATTCAATCTGTCAGGTGCGCTGATTGTTTTAAAAATGGCGGACGTCGAGGTAGAAGTCGCGGAGTAATTGGAGTTAGTTGAAAATATTGTTTTAGACGATATAAAAAGACTCTTAATTGAGGAAAAATAAAAAAAAACGCAGATATTGGGTGCGGAATTGGATTCTAAGGAGAAATAAATTTAGAGCAGTGCTGTCAACTGTCAAGAAACCGAACATACGGACGCCGCGCATATCTGCGCATGCGTGAATCGTTCCACCAGATACAAAAGTTAAAAGGCGTTCAACTTGAGGCGACATCGCTTTTAATCATTTTTATCGTTTCAGATTTATCGCCTATCTGTTCACACGGTTCAATTAGCTGGCGATATTTTGGTGTCCTGGCGATATTCGCCCCGTCTGAACACCGCATTACATAAGTAGTGGTGTTGGCATTTCAATCGGGATACCCACAGAAAAAGCTGGAACCCGTTTTCCGGCATGCATATTTAAATGCATTGAAACCATAGACAACAATCTTTGAGCTGGTCGGCGCGGGTCGGAATCGGTTGGGTAAGAACACGTAGAAAGCCGATTCCGATCCATGCCGACCGGCGCAAAAATGTTAGGGTAAGAACACGTAGAAAGCCGATTCCGATTCGCGCCGACCGGCTCATAGATTGTTGTCTATGGTTTCAATATATTTAAATGGGCATGCCGGAAAGCGGGTTCCTGCTTATCTGTGGGTGTCCCCGTTCAAATGCATAGTAACATTCTTTGCGCAGGTCGGCGCGTGTCGGAATCCGCTTTCTATGTGTTCTTACCCGCTGACGTGTTCTTACCCATACGCTTCGTTGATTGGAAACGGAGGTTGTTTTAAAAAAAAATGTGAAGGTAGAACACGCAGTTGCGTATCCTTACAGTTAAATAAATCAAAATTAACTTTCATTACGTAAATACACAAACTCTACCATAAAAATACAAATTATTATTTATCTACATATTATTTAGTTGTTCATTTTGTGAGCTTTTCCATAACATTAATAGCTATTTGAAAACACCAGATTTAAGCACTATTAAATTTACGTGTTGTTTTCAGTTCAAAAACAACAATACATGGATAGAAGGCAGTAATATTTTGCATTGTTACTATACACGCTTTATCACTATTTTACTAGCGTAGTATGCAAAGTATTCGTTAATTTTGAAATTCAATAGGGTATTTGACACTATGAAAAATAAGCTACAGATTGTGGTCATCCTGTTTGAAAATGGCCCAAGAATGCTTATTTCTTTTATTTTACAACTTAAACAGGCTTATTTTTAAAAAAAACACGTAATAAAAATCCAAATATTTCTATGGAACTAGTAACCGATGAAAACGCCTTGTTCTCTGTGACGTCACACGTCTGTAAATGACAGTCATCAACACTACTCGAAGCTCATACCAATACTGAAGTGTGACGTAAAATGCACCACGTGACCAGCGCCATTATACAAGACAGCGTTTTACGCGCGTTTTTGGATATTTAAACTTTAAACATGATTTTCATATAAAATATGGCATATCTTCAGAAAATATAAAGAACATGTACTTATAATGTATCGTAGAATAATTTAAAACGGTTTTTGGAAATTAGTCAAATACCCTATTATCCCCTTGTGGATGAATTGCCAAAAAGAGGGGAAAAAATCAAATATATTGTCTATGACACAAACCATAGACAAATTATATGTTTGAGTTTGACGTTTTTCAAAACATGAACATGATAAGAAGAACTAAGAAGAATTATGACAGATTTAAAACCTCTTTAGAGCTTGTTATGGTGGATTTTAATAAGTTAAATAGAAATTACGAATTGAAATAAGTCTTGAATTTTATCAAAATATGGCAGAAGAAATAAAATATATTTGTGTCGTTTGTGGTAACCGAGTAGAAGCATTATACAGAAAATATGGTCCTTCGGTTATCAAAGTAACAAATTGTGTAGGTTATGTTTTAATTCGTTACTACATTTTACTGTATTTATTTTGTAATTCTGTCAACTTGTTTTGACAAATGACATTTGAGTTGAGATTCCGTTTTATTGGCCCATGAATTTAATACTCATTTCACACATTCAGTACACTTTATACTTGATCATTAAGTATTCTACATTGTTTTGTTTTCAATGGTGCTATAGCCCTAAATGTACCCTTTGCTCCCTCACCTTGGCTGCCTGTTTCAAAGTATTCACCTGCGGGAGATGCACTGCGTTTCTTTTCATATCTTAATCCCAATTCTGCTTCGACCTGCCTACCCTTCTATTCACTCTGGCTGTCTGGTCAGGAGTGTTGTTGGTACCCCTGAGTCCGGAAATTTATGCATGTAACTAATCAGTGTTACATGATTCCAGCATAGATGTGGAAGTATTTCTGACAAATATATTGAGTATGATCCAGTGATCATTATGGTGGATTTGATTCTGTTATCCAAAGAAGCATATCGTCACGTTCTTTACAATACATATTTCAAGGTAAGTTAGAGTAATGAATTGAGTTACCTCAGAGAGTATGATTTAGTCGTTATATTTGTGCTTTTAACAAAATGATAAAATTTATCCAATTGATTGTTGCTTTTGTGAATTATTCACTAAATTAAGAGATATCTTAATTATTGTTTGTTTATTAACTAATTTATTACAAGCAGCAAAACCTGTTGAACTGTTGTTGGCACAAAGAGTGGGCTATTTATTGTTTGATTGAACTGGAAGTAACTTATATTGTCCCTTAAAGGATCCCAATTTTTGGTTTTCGATGTTGAGAACTGTGGACAATTTGACATTTCTTCCTGTAGCAACAGTTTTATATAGGAACCTCTGATCAAGTATCACATAATTTTTCGACTTGACAATGAAAATTATAAGTTTGAAAAATAATTCACAGTTGGATTGGTTTTATCATTTGAAAAAAAAATGAAATATGAACTTCCTAATTTTATAAATACCTATAAATGACAATAGTAGTCGTTTCTGAGAATTATAACATTCAATATGTCATTGTTTTCATTATTCTGCCACTAAACTAACTATTGTCGAAGATTAATGTGTTCCTGTCCTTTTACATATTTTAGGCATATTGGAAATTGATTTTGGTTCTTATTGTTTTGGAAACATACATAGAGTGGTCAAATCTAATATATCTAGAAAAACAAAACGAAAGTGAGTGTTATTTTGTAGATGAAGGCAAGGTATTCTGTAACAGGTAAACTTTTTTTTTAATTTTGGTGATTCTTGAACCAAATTTCAAGCTTTTCCAGTCTGTTCATGGTGTTCAAAGTCCAAATCTCCAAACCATACAGCAAATATCAATGTTCAAATCTCTATTTAATTTAGAACTTAATGACTTCTTCTCCTTCTTCTTAATTTAGTAGGCCTTGTGGCCTGTAATTCAAGAAGTGGGGTTGGCCTCTTCTTATAAGGTCGATTCCCAGCTATCCTTCCACCTTTTTGGTGGTCTGCCCGGGAGGCATCTTCCATGGGGTTGGCCGTGCAATGCCATGTGAGGGAGTCTGATTCAGTCCATTCTCCTCACATGTGCATACCAGAATCTAACTTTATGACTGCTGTTCTAAAATTCACGCCCCAACTCAACTCAATCGCTATTGAGCTGTGACCGCAAATAGAGTGAATGGCAATAACAACTCAATACTCAATAAAATGTCTATTCTGAACGAGCTGTTGAGTTGTCATTAGTGTTTCTATTGTCAAAACGCTGTAAAAATTAACTTTGCCCTTGAATTTTTGTGCATGATCAACGTGTGGCCATTTTTAACACACTGAAACTCACTATTTATTCACCAACAAGTGACATAAAACATAATTTAATCTCGCAGAACCACAAACATGTGCGCAAATGACAGCGAAACAACACCAAAATAGCTATTGCTTAGAACGGCAACAAACAACATCAAAAAAGCAATTATTGTGTTGAGTTGGATTCGACACAATTAACAACATTTAGGTGGTCAAATTTGAGGAATCCGTGAAATCCTTATCTAATTACTTTATAGCCAACTGATCATATTCTAATTACTTGGTAATACACTTATAATATGCTTGTATGTAGAAACTGTGTTTTATCAATCTAATTTTTTATTTCAGCTCGAGTGATGAGTTTGATAGTCACTGCAAAAATACCGGCAGTAAATTAATCTGCCAAAATAGAAGTGCAGTAGCAAGAAATTTTAGAAATTCTAATGGTGAGAAAATCTTGCCAGATGTTCTTACAGAGGTGTACGTCACCTTTTTTTGTGTATGTGTAGGTAATATCAACAGTATTATTTATCTACATATGTTGTAATTCATAAAAAAATATAGATAATTCTAATGGTAGAATTATTATTTTCTGACTTGTAAAACCCATTTTTTTTTATTTTTTCAAGGTATGCTGGTATTCTCTGTTGCTGTATTCATTTTATCAATTCTTTTCAAACGATCTTTTGTGCAGAGTAATAAAAGTAAGTTTTTACATTTATTTATTTAGGGACCGTTCAAGTATTACGTAACGCATTTTTTAAACATTATTGACCCCCCCCCCCCCCCAGAGATGCACCGTAACGCTCATTGTTACCCCTCTTCCCATTCTCTAAATGTTGCCTAACGCACATATTACAACTATGTATGCCTCAAATCACGATTATTACTGGTAACTAAATACCTTTATTGTGGCGCCGGTAATAGAGTAGTAACGTTTTACAAGAATACCCCCCCCCTCCCCCCCCCCTTTTGCGTTACGTAATACTTGAACGCTCCCTTACCCCTTATGACAGGTTTTACAAAGCAAAAGTTTTCTCAATCACTTTGATTTTTATTTTATGTTACTTAAATATTTCATCCTAATTCAACTGTAGAAAATGAAAAATGTAGTATAAATGCAGTAGAGATAAGAGCTCTACGAAGAATATGTGGAAAGACTCAGTGTGATATGGAAAGGAATGTGGTATGGAAGTTAGTGTTTGACAAAAGTGACGTCTAAATCTGTATAATGTAAGTGGAATAATATTGTTATTTTTAAGTTATAAAATATGTAATTTTTGTAACTTTATAATCTAAATAAAGAAAAGTGAAATGGTTTGCGCATGTGGAAAAATGGATGCAAACAAAATGACAAAGAGAATTTATAAAGCTGAAAGGAAAGGTGTAAAAAAGGGTGGCTGACCGAGAGTGATGTGGATCGAACACATCAATTCCGTCTTTAAGGAAGGGTAGGTCAGAAGTAAGATAAATAGGAGAGGTTGTATGAAAAATGGTATGTCGGTGGAAGAAGTGTGCTTGGATAGAAAAGAATGGAGGTCTGTTCTCTCTGCCTTCCCCTTATGGGACAAAGCATGATGGGTAAAGAAAAAAAGTTTGAACTCCTTTCATGCCATTTTCTGATAATGGTAATATGGATGAGTGATATTAATTCTGCTCAAAATGTATTTTGATATTTTTCAGTTCTATTCTCTTATTAATATTACAATAATATTATTTTTTTCCAGTCACATTTGTAATGTTACTGAAGGGCTTGACTCTGGGTGGAATGGGGAACCTTCTCATGTTACCAACCATAATTTGGGGCAATGAACATGATACATCAATCCATGCTCCATTAGTTTTAGCATACACCACATTAGCACTTATATACATCCATTCAGGTAAGATTGAGTGCATGTTTTCTCTTATTCTTTATGAAAATTACCCACCTGGGTAGCCTAGTAGTATAAGCGCCGACTTCTGATCAAGAAGTCACGGGTTTGATACCCAGTGTTTTCAGAAATTTCACTTCAAATGTCTACATGGGGTTGGAAACCTGTCTCAGATTGGACGAAACCAATTGACTGGTAGACAATGCTTCAAGCGTTAAGTTCCACTGGCTTTACCAACATCAATCAAAATTAAATGAAGTAAGACCCTCTTATACTGTTTTCTGCTTGTTCAAAACAGAACTGAGGGATTTGGAGATGTGTGGGAGGAGGTCATAAACATTACGCAAGATCGAGCGTGATCGAGAGCTGTTGTTGCCTCTCTATCTATGCCTTGTAAAAAGTAATATTTTTCATTAGTTTTATCTTTATTTAGTTTAAGTCATCTTATAGAGTCAATTTTGTCATCCTGCTTTTGATTATTTGAGACCCATAAATGACCCGATGATTACTTATGGTTAAGCAAACTTTTCTTCTGCATAAGAAAGAGTTTGTTCGATGTCAGATCGATAAGTTTTAGTCATTATTATATGAATTTTATTATGAAATTGGTTTTCATGTACTTTTTTTTTCAGTAATGTTTGAATGCGGTAAGATGGCTTCATTTGTGATACTAGCACTTTCATTCATTATGAAAATATCTGCAAGAAGTCAGACCCGAAGCGCCATAACATTTTTGCTGGAATACCACCAATGATAATATATATTAAAGTGTTTGTCGGTGTCATGAGACATAAGAAAGCAGGACAGTGCTGTAAGTGCACGGCACATATTTACTGGTCAGAATGCATCAGCTTTGACGAGATACTCAACAGGGGCGGAGAGAAACTCTTTAAAAGTATTGCTCAACAACGATCAAAGGTTGCAATATTTGTTTCAAACAAATTTTTGGATACTTAGGATTTTTGTTGGAATATTTCCATCGAGAAAGCCGATAAAAACCTTAAAATGAACCATTTAATTTATTTAAATATTTCACACAATACTGTTTGTATGGATTTAGAAAACCAAAGACAGACGTTTGCCAAAATGTTGTACATCGTGTGAACCCTGACAACCCATGCAAAATAGAATAAATGCTAAGCAACAAGAAATTTGAGAAGTACTTTTTGACAAAAAAAAATTACTTAATTGAAAATGCCTAAAATGACTATAATATCACTCTTATTTATTTATGCTTTACTGTATATTGAAAGTATAATAAACAACACACAAAATGGGATGTTTTTTGGGGAACTTCCGACAAGACACACTAGGTGGCACCACTTCTAATCAGGTCTATTGTCAAATTCAGTGCTGCCAACGTAGAGATGTTTTTTTCCTTTTTGTGCCACCAGAGGCGCCCTTGCTAACCCGGTCTAATGTCAATATCAGTGTTGCCAACGTTGGGAAGTTTGTTTTCCTTTTTGTACCACCAGAGGCGCCCTTGCTAAACCCGGTCTAATGTCAAATTCAGTGTTGCCAACGTTGAGAAGTTTGTTTTCCATTTTGTACCACCAGAGGCGCCCTTGCTAACCCGGTCTATGGTAAATGTCAAATTAACGTTTATATTCAATATCTACATACAGTCCGGCTAAAAAGAGTAGAAAATAATTGAGGGCGCTGCAGTCGTTTGTATGGCAACATTTAATAAGTACTCTACATTTATAAAGTATTGTAACCGCCAAAATATTGAAAAAAAAAATACTATTCAATGTGGTATCATGAAATGCTTTGTAGAGGTTATTTAAAAGAATTTAATAATGAACTGTACCAGCCATGGCATTAAAAACGAGATGGAAAAAAATCTATGCAAAACGAGTCAAAAAACAAGAGATAATAAGATAATTAATGGGTGCTATAATCCACAAAATGGTGCTTACAACTGCTTACTATTCTATGGCTGAATTTGCATCATATAAATGTCAAAATATTTAAACATAACCTATAATTTATTTGTAAGTGAATATTATAGGAATATACAAAAAAATATGTTGGAAAAATATCCAAATTAGTAAAAGGTACTTAATAATTTTTAAAATGAATTGGATGTTGTGTTTACCAGTTAGAATTGCTGTCCATTCGTAAACATTTGTAATGTCAGACAATAACCTATGTTCAGTGTTGCCAGAGTGATAACATTTTAGTTCATCAATAATTAATTTCTACTCTTTTTAGCCAGACTGTATATATTATTAATACGTGAAGGAAAAAGTTTGTGACTATTTTTACGGAAAATGCGCAGACAGAGGAGTATGAAATTTGGCACACTTATAGTTTATATACAGGAGGGGTGGCAAAATGCTAATATTTTCTTAAAATTATGCGTAACTTATAAAGAAGATCAACTTCATAGGAAAAAATGTAAAATGTAAAGCGCCTCATAAAAACCTCACCTTTTTGTGAAGTTTATGTTGTTTTTTTATCACTTTTCTTTTGTACATGTTTATATTGTTAATGGCACATAGCCGTGAATAAATAAATAAATAAATAATGGGCGCAGAAAGCTTTTTGAAGGCAGTATATTTAAATGGAAGCTGGAGTTGAAAATAGCGGGATATTCAAACTCATTGCGTCAAATTGAGAATAGATTAATACTTATTGTTTTTTTTTTAATAATAAAAAAATCTTTATACATAATATCAACATTTGAAATTTGATGTATCCATGTCATTATCTTGAAAAGAAAATTGTAAAATAGCACTTCCTCGGTATTATTTTCAAACTTATAATGTAAATTAGTTATGGTTGAATTTCGAGCACTGGTCGACCACTAGTTCATAATATGAATGTGCGTGCGTCTTGTGTTCTATTTGGAGTCTTTCGTAAATACTTTAAAATTTATTTGTTTAAAATATGCCTTCAACATACTGTTGCGTGCCGTTTTGCAAAAACAAAGGAGGACATCTTTTTCCAAAGGATAAAACCTTGATGTCAAAGTGGTTACATGCTATTAAACGTGATAATTGGAAACCGTCACCTAGCTCATTTTCAATCAAATGGATCAAGGAAACTTTAAATTGTAAGTATAATATGTATTATGAATATTAGGAGTGAGTAGACTAAACTTGACATGAAAAATTAAAGACAAATTAATGAATTTTCTTTAGATAGAATATGATTGTATACTTACAATATAAAATATATTAACATATTATTTAATGAACACCATAATCTGTGACTCAATCCTAACACTGATCGTGTTAAGGTATTATGCTGATTATTATATCACAATACATCAATAAACTTTAATCTCTTTCAGATGGAACACCTAGTTTGGTTCAAAGGCTGCGTAAAAATGTAGTTCTTTCTAAATTTCATTGGACAAAGAAAGAAACCACAGTGGCTATAAACAGAAAGGAAATGTATCAAAACCGAGAAATTAAAACTGTGAAGAAGCAAAAGTGTATAAGAAGGGTCAAAGGAAAGGAGAATATTTGTCCTAATGTTAGTGATTCAGAGACACCAGGCACAAGTATCGCTGCTGAAATTACCCTTAGCACTTGTGAAACTTTAGATACATTACGTCGGTGGATTATTGAAATCTGCTATGTGATATAAACAAAATTCTACAGGAAACACATAAAACTGTTTAAAAGTTTTAACTAATGTACCTACATAGTAGTTTTCAAATTCCTTAATAACTTTTTCACACCTCAATATCACATAGTGGGTTTCATTGGTAGATGCGCCTTGACGAGACGATCATTTTGGTACCCAAAACTCATTTTTGGCATTTTGGTCACATAGCAGGTTTCAAGAATCCATCGACGAATTTATCAGATAATGTTTGTGTGCTGACAGAGACAGATTCTGTCTCTGTCAGCACACAAACAGATAAAGAAAATTATGGGATTTTAAAAACAAAAAAAAATGCGTGTTCTCAAACCATGAGATATTGCCCCTTTCGCATAATGACCTACAAAAATGACCCACAATCAATACATTTCTTTACAGGACTATAATGTTTCGAAAAAGTTGTTTTCGTGTTTGAGTCGTTGGGAGATGCATCTCACTCACTTAAATATTTTTATGGTAATCCACCTGCATCTATCAACCCCTTTGAACAGTTCTTCCTCACTATTATAATACTGCGAACTCATAAAACCTTTTTTGAGATATCCAAAATGTGGATGATCTCAATAAAAGATGTCAGCAACATTTTTATAACATGGATTAAATTTATGTCTCTCCAATGGAAAGAGATCAATTAATGGACATCAAGGTCTATGATAAACTATTTTAGTCCTTCTGATTTCCGTAACAAATACCCGAACACTAGGATGATTATTGACTGAACGGAGTGCTCATTCAGACGCCCTGCATTACCAACAGCACAACAGGCATCATTTTCCACGTACAAAAATAAAAATACAGTAAAAGTCCTCATTGGTTGTACACCAAGTGGCCTTATTAATTATGTATCTCCAAGCTATGCAGGTTCTGTAAGTGATCGCCAAATAATAGAAAGTGGCATTCTCCCGAGCATGTGCGAGCCAGGTGATTCCATCATGGCAGATAAAGGTTTTAATGTCCAAGACATTTTTGCACCTTATGGTGTAGGTGTAACTATAAATATTCCTACTTTTTTAAGAAGTGTAATAAAATTAATAATGAAATTTTGAAAAATGATAGGAAAATTGCGAGTAAAAGAGTTTTCGTCGAGAGAATAATAGGTTTGGTGAAAACTTATAAAATATTAAAATCACCAATGAATCATACGGAGACTTTGCTATCAAGTGATATTATATTTATATGCTGTATGTTAGTTCATTTTAGATCAGCCATCATTTCAAGAAAATTCGTAAATATTATATTTTTTATATTTTGTGTTGCAATAAAAATGAAAAACCAATTTATCATTCTAGTTTATATCAAATTATTCAACTTATACAGGGTGGGGCAGAATGGACTCCCTAGTTTCAAACACTCACTGTAGAGCGCGCAGGTGGGAGTAGTGACGTTAGGTGGGGGAAGCGACACCATTTTCATTTCGAGTAGTCGCCATGCAGTGGTCCGGTGAGCATTGATTTTAACGAGCGTTTCTAATACAAAGCCTCGATATCAATGATAAAATCTGTAATAATTACTTTGTTTCTACTAAAATGAATTAATCCCCTTAAAACAACAAAGACATGTTGGTGCAGCACATTCGCATTGCGCTTCAAAATTATATTGTGAGTATATTTTATATAGATTATATATTCCACCTTCTTCCTATATTCTGAAGCACATGCTTCATCACATATATTGGCACTTCACATATAAATTAAGTATTTTTCTTTGTACATATTGAAGGATTTACCCATGTTATGTTCACACCCAGCGGCAAATCGTCTAAAACAATCTTCAGATAATTAAGGAAGAAGAGTTGATATCCGAAAATTTGTTGTGTTCGGGAACACACATTTCAGAGACTTTAGCTGCGGCGCTCGATCCATCAAAATTTGACAATTTATCATAGTCTTGAAGCCTGCAATACACATTAATCATTAGTAAAACTAACATTACCATAATGTGTATTAAATATTTAGAAAAATCTTATTATAAAAATCATACTAACCTTCCTACTAATACGGCCTTTTTCCCCACAAATCTTCGCATTACGTCTTTTTAATTCTTTTTTTAACTGAATTATAGACCATTCTCCGTAATTTGTATTCATTTTAAAATTATTTCTAAACGCAATGGTAAAAATAACAAAAATACAGTCTTAAACCGACAAATCTCTGAATGTATATATGTTTTAATAACCAGCTGTCATAATATTTAGACCTGATTAGAAGCGCTGCCACCTAGTTAGTGTTACGGTATTTTTTCATTTGTAGTTAGGTATATAAAAAATAAAAAAAGATAAACAATTTTATTTGTAATAGTATGTAAAAAAAA
The DNA here is from genome assembly GCA_963576905.1 of Mystacides longicornis. Classification (NCBI taxonomy): domain Eukaryota; kingdom Metazoa; phylum Arthropoda; class Insecta; order Trichoptera; family Leptoceridae; genus Mystacides; species Mystacides longicornis. Next base: position 13,110,465 of record OY756428.1, read on the forward strand.
ATGTACAATGATTACTCTAAACCTATTGTAAGTTATCATGTATAATAATATATATATAAGTTGTTTAATTTGAAATAAACTAGAATGATAAATTGGTGGTTAGATTGTGAGCGACTATAAGAAGAAGAAGAAGTAAATCGCTCCCGTTGGCAACACTGAATTTGACAATAGACCCGGTTAGCAAGGGCGCCTCTGGTGGCACAAAAAGCCTTTGTAATTGCGATACTTTTGGATATCGGCAGGTGTAAATGTTAATACTCCGTCACTAATCATACTTCTGGGGTTCTCAAAAGTTTGTTGTTTCGATTAACCTTTTTGCTGAGCTTTCTTCATGGTTGTTGTTTTTATCGGACACAACCAAATGAACTTATGTGAATTAGATGCTGAAAACTCATTCTTTTTCTTGAATGTTACAACTGGACTGCCAAGATGGGACATTTTCTGGGCATGATTGCACCTTCTTCAGGCTATTCTTCTATCTGTCTGTCAACCACATCAATGACATTGGATGATAAGTGCCGTGGTGGTTGGTACACTGGTCCTTCATCTTGAGTGTTCCTTGGTCTGTTTGTTTCTCTTAGTAGAGAAGTCTCATTGATAAATTCTTTTGTTGTTTCTGATAATCTCTACTTTTTCTGCTTGCATTATCATATCTACATTTTGGAATATTTTCCTTCCTAATAAAACGGACATTGGCAGCATTCGATCCTGAACTACATACAAGGTGACAGGAATCTCACAATTGTCAACTTTCATATTTATGTTAAATCTTCCCAATGTGCTCACCATCTGTTCTCCTATGCCTGGGAGATTTAACCAAATGTCCATGAACTTTACGTTGTTCAAATCCAAAAGTTGAGATATATTCATTAAGCTTACATTGCTTCCAGTATTTATAGATGCTCTCACAGTCTTCTCATTTAATGAAACATCCTTGTAACTTGGCGAACCAGAATTTTCAGAGGTCGCTTGCATGATCTGCTTTCCAGCTGTATCATAGTATTTACATTTTGTTGTAATGTGGCCAAACTCATTGCACTTAAAACATTTCAATCCTTGGCTTTTATATTTACAATCTGAGAAACGATGGCTCCTTCCCACAGTTGAAGCATCTGATGTTATTTGGTGCACTTTCTAGAGATTTTTGCTCCATACTTTGCCATCTATCACATACTCAATCAAAACAGCATCGTCGATCGCCCCGCCGGAAGCGTTTTTCTGAACTGTTCACAAGAGCAAATTTTTCAAGGTGTCCCATCCACTGACTCTCCCCTCTAATTGTAGAAATAGAACTCTTGATTACCTTTTTGCCGTTGATAACCCTTTAAATGTCTCTCCATTTTGCCAACGCTGCTACATCTTCAATGTTAGAAATCCATTTCTTAACCGTCACCGGTAAATATGGTTATCATGTCTTCAAGGTCAAGAAACTTTGCATGTCCAGGTTTTTGTTTGACCGTTGTCTTGTTACACACAAAACGAGATATTGTTAGTAAAACACAATACAGTTTGGTTCAATTGGGAGACGAATCTTTACAGAATGTTGGCTCATCATTTTTGTTTGATTGCCGCGAAAATCTCCAATGCCCAACCAATTGTTTTGCTTTCTGATGCACGTCGAGGGCAGAATAAAAACAGTACCATGATTCAATTACGTTTATGGTGCTTATGCAAAACTTCATGATCGAAATAATCCATTTATTTCTGGTAGAGGGCATTCATGTGGAAAATGTGACTGAAATTTCAAACTCGTGAAATCTATGTTGCAAAATCCGAAGAATTCAACAGCAAAACCTAAAAAAAAAGAAGCAATGTTTTTGTGCCATCAAAACCCAAACCATTATTATTGGGATTATGGACAGGAATATAATAAAAAAATTGGAAAGAGGCTCTGGCTCCATTCTTTTTACAACAACCTACAACGAAGAGAAATACTTTTTGCGATTCAAAAATCTCTATTGACAATGTACAAAGATGGATCACTATTGACATCTTCGACATATCTGGAAAACTACACATGCTTTTGCAAGAGATTCACTCCAGAGATTTTTTCCAGACATCAACTGGTTGAAGTTGTATATTCACCCGTATAAGATGCCAAGGAAATAACATGAAGAGCTATTTTCATACACTGTAAAGAAAATCAAGAGTGGGTGCGTAATATTTTTTATGACTCATATAATAATAGAGGCAATTTTTTTTTATTTTCTTTTTGTTGATAAATAAAACATAAAAATTGTGAGTATGTACTTACCTAATTTTGATGTCTACTGAAGATTTTTTTTGTCAATAAATACAACTTTTGAGTAAAATAATACTTTTCATTCTTATTTATTAGGTTTTCTCTGAAAAAAACATATTTCATATTTTCTTCAAATCGCCTATTTTTGAATTATGTGACCTTCAGGTTGCTGCATCAACTGCAAAGCCAAATTAATCACATTGTCACATCTTTTTATAGCATAATATTGTATATTCTGAGAACTCTTTGATTCTGAATGACACATTTAATGCTGGGCACTAGAGGGAAATAATGATTGATTCTGAGGGAAAAAATTATTGATTTTAATTTTGTTAACAATTGTCTCAAATGCTTCATATGGCAGACAATTTATGAACAAAAGCTTCGGGCTTGAATGTGTAGTTTAATGAATAAACAGAAACTAGGGAGCAATACAAACTGAAAATAGTATCAATCAGTTGTAAGATAATCATTGGGTGTCATGAAATGCAGAAAAAACTTCCAGAAATGTGTATACCTCTCTGCATAGGACAACATTTGATGTGAATATGGAGAAGGAAATCCAGCACAGGTGGAGTGGCAGAAAGGACCCTGGGACACACAATGTAAGTTAGACTATGATAGCCATATCATAACTGAGCTGAGCAATACATTCGGTATAAGAAACTTGACTTGAAATCTGTTAGAAATGAAATCCATTTTATTACATACATACATACATCCACGGCGCTACAATCCTGTGTGGGTCTCGGCCCCCTTCATAAGACTTCTCCATCTCTCCCTGTCTGCTGCCATCATTTGCCAGTCACCTATATTCAGCACAAATGAGACAAATTCCAATTATTTTTAAGATTAATCTTCACATTTTTCCGTATCCATATTTCTGTAAATATTAAATGTTTTGAGTTATGGATCAAGAAAATTTTGATAGACGTTGCTGGTTTTCCTTGAGGACGTAATCGATGAGTTTGATCCACGTGATTCCCAGTCAACCACGCCTTCTTACACCTTTTCTTTCAACAATAACTTCCATGCCACATTCATTACCACATATTCTTAGTACAGCTTTCATCTCTATTACATTCCTGGTTTTTTTTCCATGTCCATGTTTCACATTCACCTAGGCAGAATCTGCACAGATGAATTCCCACTAATTTCATTGTTCAATGTCCAGTCAGTTTTCTGATACATTCTCTCTATTAAAAGCAAGAATCTTTTCTAATCTTGTAGTTTGCTATCGGTGATATGGCATTGCTTCCGTCCTTCGAATTTTTAGCCAGATTAAAGAAAAGAAGAGCAGAAAAATAGATTTCTCGAAGAATGTGGTTCTTAAAATGTGGAATACAATTGAAGAAGTTGAAGATGATAATAAGGATCACACTGCATTATTAGATAGTCAAATTATTTATTATGAGTAAATATGTACACAAATAATCACAAAACTAAATAAATTCAGTCATATAAAAAAAAATATACAAAATCATACTTTACAAAACACGATACTACAAAATTTAACATAATGATACTAGGAAAAATACATGTGCCTTAAGACTATGGTTTACGTAAATAAGACTAAACTATTCCTACATAAATAACGGTTAAAAACTTTGGATATCATTGATTAGGTTTACACTGGAGATCCCTAATTCATTTCTTCTTCATTTACTATGTGAGATCAGGCGAAGAGTTAATAGCAACATTAAAAACATTGGAATATGACAATTATTGGCAATATTATAATTATATTAGTAAAACCAATACAGCAAAAAAATAAAGAAATGCAATACTTTATAATATTTACAGAAGTAATATATTGATTAAAATAGTTTTAACCACACTACTACAGTATTGTTTCTAAAGCTTAAGGTGAAATTTTAAAAGTATACAGTTATTATGTGGTTAAGTTTATAAATTTTTTTTGTGCTTTGTTACATCAATAAATTACTTATGTACATTTTGATATTTGTTTTCTTTGACACACCCTTTATTGTATCATTTAGATTATTTTCTCAGTGGCAATTCATTAGTGGAACAACACTTCTTCTCGAATACTGCATAAGAGATAGGAAATACATTCTTATAATATTTACATTGTGCTGATATTATTTGTCCTCCAAGTTTCGAGTTTCAATTATGTTTAGATGACATTATTGTAATACCATTTTTTCCCCATTATTGACTTGTGAGTGCATGTTAATTTACAAATTTTAACATTATTCCATTAAATTACATTCCATTTTGTTAAAATATGCAACTTTTCATGCACTTGAATTAGTACATGTGTCATGTAATGTGCGACAAAATTATGATGGATCATTTTTCAAATACATACATTAAATGTATAAAAGCTAGTATTTGTTATGGTCTTTTTCAAAGGACATTGGATATATAAACAGATAAATACTACCATTTCGCCGATAATATTTTCTTTACTGATTATTCATCAAAAAGCACTTAATCCTTTGGTCATGGATTATCAACTTGGGTTCTCCTTTTTTGGAGTCGATAGTCTACATCAAAGCCCTAAAATAGATGAAAAAAATTGCTGGATTTATTATTATTATGTTTTAATTTTCAATTACTATTTTGGCTCAAATGATCGGCAAAAAACTTGATATCGTTGCAACGTTTCAAGTTATTAACCCAACAATCTGTTTAAAGCAAAATATTATATAGTTATTGTGATGGAAAATAAATAAAACCTTTGGATACTTAACGTTAAATACAATTGAATCAACACAATAAAAATAGAGTAAGATAAACAATATTTTTTAAAAAACTTATTTAGACATCATTTATTTAAACATTTGGCTTTAAAAAAAATACCTATAATTTATCTAAAACTATATAATTTTACTAACATAATCACATGTACCTAAAAAATAAATTTCATAGAATACTTAAAAAATAATATAACTGAAATAAACACATATTATTTATTTACAGTGTGATCATAAAATATAATAAATCAAATCAAGGGCGTGCATAGGCTGCATATTTTGAACATAAATTATTCTTAATGTCTTTTTTATTGAAACATGAAATATCACTTTCTGCAGTTGAGCAAATAATTTACGATGTCTACAAACAAACAATAACTGGCATGAGTTGTCGTTATGCCAATGTCATTCCTAATTTTACAGTTTATAAGTGCAGCAAGAGGGGCATTGTAGAGTATACTACAGAAAATAGTACCTATTTTTTTTAAGACATTTGCATATCTTATATAGGTATAAAAATGGAGAGCTATTTCCCGATGTCATCGCATCACGCCTAAAGGCTGGACCGATTTCGCTAATTCTTTTTTTGTCGTGTATGCTTTTATCAGGAGAATGTCCTTTTAGAAGAAGAAAATTGCACGGAAAATTAGAAAATTTAAGAAAACTATGTAGACAACCTTATTAGTACTTTTTACCTTATAATTTTTATTGCAATTTTGAAATTTTGTTTTAATTAATTTTAATAAACTTTAATAATTAATTCATCACCATACAAATTCGAATTCAATATTCACATTTAGGAACACAGGACAATGTCTGTCGGGAAAGCTAGTTTTTAATATAATTGTATGGAAAAAGATGTTTCGCATAACAAGTTAGACTATGAAACGAATTATGCTTGTTATAGGTTCTACTGTATTCACAAGGACAGAAAAAAACATCAAAATGTTTGTAAAACGATATTGGTATGTAGTTACTAATTGGTATTACAAGTTGTATACAGTGCAAGACACATTCAGATGAAATGAATGAGTAAGGATTTTTATATTGAATTTTTAATTATAAAGGTTGTATTAAATAAATAGTGTTTTTGGCACAAAACATCCTAATGGATGAATTGCCCAAAAGGTTATAAAAAAATAATAATTGAACCTAAAAGATTTTTTTCCCAAAGCTAGTCTTCAAAAAACCTTTTTTAATAAAACCATTACAAAATAATAAAAAAAAAATGTTGACAGCAGCATAGCTATACAATAAAATAAAATTGATTAATTATACAATTCTGGTATTCATATTATGCATGATCCAAAATTATACCCATAAGAATCTTTTGTTTACTTTGTAAAGCAAATGTTAAATCGTTAGATATGATAATTGAACTCACTAAGTGCAACAAATTTGTAAAACTCTCTTCACCTATATGACAATGTATCAGCATGTTATTTTTATTCATTCTTGAAGTACCTAAATCATATATGAATTGATTTAATGCATGGATATATTATTATTATGCCTAACTAGTAAAATACATTATTTTTACGACACTATACACCAAGCGACAATAGTTAAATAATAATAATAAAATATTTGTTTAAATGAGTAATGTAGCAATATACAAGGAGATACTGTACAGCCAATGTTATTTATTTACTAATCATAATATTTAGATAAATATTCCATTGAATGTCTATCTTAAAATATAATCTCATGCTGTTATCGGAGGGTCATCTTGTCCAATCATTACATCTTCGTAGTTAGCTCCTGTATTTCTATTAGAAAATATTTTATTATGCACCCAGTGTAGAAGATTGTAGCGACGGACAATGAAAAACAGCGCAGACCCCAGCAAAAGAAGTGTTAAAAATACAACCATCACGACAGATGTTGTGCTACTGCCACTATCACTATTGCTGTCAGGAATGATTTTCAAAATGCACGGATTGTCCGGGTTGTCTGGATGAAATTCATACCCAATACTGCATTCACACTTTTTGGTGGATGCATTACATTCAATACCAGCCATTGTACCGCAACTGTTTAATTCGTTAACATGGCAAGACGGAAGTTCGACTGTAAAATAATACCGAAAGATAAAATATAATGAAAGATAATGAGGATGAACACAACAATTGAATCAATTTATTCAATAATCTATGAACGTATATACTTACAACATTCACACACGGATAAGATCATGTATTGAAGGATAAGAAACATTAAATCTTTTACCGCCCCCATTTTGAGTAACGAAATCATCAGCAACTGATTATATTTTCACGACTTTTATATTTATAACAATATTGTCATTACGCGTCAAAACACTACTCAGCAAAAATTTTCCTCCGGCATAAAGAAACTAATCTGACTGATTAAAGCCGTCAAATAAACGTCAAACAATTTTCAGTTGACAACTTGATCTTTTCTATGGTTAACCATAGACAAAATATAGAACAACCGGATTTTTTTATATTGGCAATCCATCCAGTCTGCGCTGATTTATTATGCTTGTTTATTTATTTAAAGGAAGTGCCTCTAGAGCCGTAGCCGGATCCCGTACCCGCGTCCGTAGATTTGTGTGTTGCCATACTATTACAGTTCATACTATGGTAACACTCAAATGACAGTTAATGTCAAAGCGTGAATTGGCGCGAATTTCGTATTAGTACCAAAGGACAGTTTGAATTTTCGTGCGAATCTCATTGGGGATACTATTAGTATCCGGAAATAATAATTAAACATCTATATTATTCAAAATTTGAATTTTTATTTGCATGTCTTTACATAAAGCTTAGTCTTTTTTACTAATTTTTAATTTTATTTCTTTGTGACTTTTTTAATAATTTTTTTTTAGTGATATTTTTTTGAATACATGAAATTAATTTGTGTTTAAAGCCGAAAGCCGTTTATATTATGTAAAATAAAAAAATATCAAAAATATGGCGGATTACCTAATTCTAGGAATCCCAAATTTATGTCTCAATACTTGGCAATTTTGCATGGTTGATAGTGAAGTGTTAATATTAATCAATTATTCAAAAATGAATGTTGGTGATACAAAGATTTCCCAAATGTTTTGGCTGATAAATATAATAGACGCAAGGAGTATTGAAAATCAAATAAAGTGGCATCATACAGAAAAAGATGCTAAGGAGTCTTTAAAATACTATTATGCAACATTAAGTTGTATAAGAGGTGGCAAGAAATACCACTCAAAAAGTGAAAACTCCACAAGAAATATTTTGTCACAGATTGTCCCGCTTCCATCCACCTTCATAGTAAAAATGTGGACAATTCTTTACTGTGACAACTGTAATAACCATGCATCCTTGCAAGTTTATTTTAATGCATTGTGGCAGCAGCTACTTAAATTGCCTCCACGTATTGATTAAGAAGCTCAAGAGCAATTGAGATTCATCCTCATCTTCATCGGTCCCTCAATTCTGAGGATCATGACCATCATCATCGTATCAGCCCGCGAACTCAATAATTACCAAATATTTTTTTACGTTTTAACTTCTAAAATGTTATATTGTGGCAACCATACTTCTAAAAAATAAAAACATCTACATTAAAAAGTATTCTATTGTTACTATTGCTGATAGTTGTAATTTTGTTATACAATTACATTATTGTTCAACAATATTAATAATCAAATCCGTGCTCAGCGACAATTTAATATCATCTGTCAATGTCAATCGTCGGCTAAACAAGTGTCAATTTTTAGTTGTCTATGATAAAATATTGTCTATGGAGATCTACGGACGCCGTACCAAATTTTTTATGTTTCCGTCTACGGCTCTAGAGGCACTTCCTTATTTAAATCTTCAGCAAAATACAAAAATAATCAAAGAAAGATCAATCGTTCATTCCAAATACTTACCTTGAATTCATATTTTCGAATTAAATGAACAACGGGATTTTACGAGAAAGGTTTCTTCTTCTTCAAGGCCACGTTGAAAATACTCTTCTTCTCTGCTATGTGAGTGCTATGTGGCAATTCTCTCTGGGTAGAGTACGTAACTTTTGATATAGCACGACTAACCACACATCAATCTAACAACTCATAACCACAGCTTAACTACATAATAACCACGCTGAAACGCACAACTAACTACATTTTGTAACGTTACGTACTCGCGCTAACTACACTAGGAAGTAGTTAGTCGTGCTATAGCCCTTACGTACTCACCCCCGTGGAGAGAGTGATCGAGGGTAGAGGTTTAAAGAGTTGGAAAAAACCCACATCCATTTTCTTGTTTTTAATAATTGTATATTTATATTTTTCTTCTGTCCATGAATTAATGGGCTGTTAAAATACGATTAACTTTTCTTTTTGTGGTCGCGATCCCCAACTTTGTTCTGTTTCCTCTGTAATAATATCGTCTTTTATGTAAAAGAATATATATTAGTACTTAACAAAATAATATACAAGTAAGTTTACAACTTCTGGAGATATTATAGAGGTATTACAATACTTCATTTTGAGACTACAACAGGGGCTCTCTTCTCTGGTCAGATCTTGCGCAGTTGCAATAACCTCTTTGTGCATCAGGTCCAAAGATTTCTGCTCTCCTTCGAAAAAACTGAACACATCGTTTTTTTTTTGAAAAATAAATTTTTATTCCCTCTAACACACTCTTTGACTTTTCACAATAAACTACTGAAACTGAATGCTTTTGTGTTATGAAAGAGGAAAATGGTGGCACCTTGAATCGAGGCAACATTAGATAAAAAATAAAACTCAAAATGATGTTTGAAATTATTTTTTATTTAAAAATCATAATCGGCTCCTGATCCATAGGAATATCCTGAAGGGTTATCATAGTTAGCAGCATCGGCCTCATCGTATCCAGAGACAACTACGGCAGCTTCTGCTCCATCGTCGCTGCTTGCTTCGTCTCCTGCTTCGTCGCTCCCTTCACTTTCATTGTAGTCATCACCACTGTAAATATAAAATAAATCTACTTAATTAATCTTACGTCATCATTGTATAGTTTTTACAAGAAATGTGCTGATAATATAATAATATAGCTAAAACTAGCTGATACCATTGCTGCTTTACCCCTCAAAAAAAGCTACCCTTTTTATTGAAATTTATTACAACTTTTAAAATATTTTCGAGAATACGAAAAATCAATCGTGGAGTCCGCAGTTACGAAAATAAGTAAATTACTTATCGTTTTTTATTAGGTAAATATAATATAGAAACGACATCATAATATTATTATTATGTAAGTATAGGAATAAAAATAATTGTTTTTATGTTCGAAAAATAAAATAATATACCTGTCGTCACTTATTGATTCTTCATCGAAGTCGGCTTCATCGGCAGCTTGGTAATTAGCTGAAAATCAAGATGTGAGTACAATAATTTTGCATGATGATCTCAATTATTATTATCAAACAATATTCCTTATTATTGAAAAAAAAAATACTAATCACACCTACGAAATACTCCAAACTATTTTTTGCATCGTGAAAATTTATTACATAAAGACATCTAGCGATTTTGTGTATAATTTTTATGACCATATAGTACTCTGCCGATGAAAGTAAAATGTTGTTTAAACTCTATGCCGACCTTGCACAAATATTTTTATGAGTTTTCAACAGATGGCCAACATTTTAATGAAAACTGTAGCTTTTGATTTGGATGTTGTTAGCACCAAGCACCTATGAGAATAATCAGTTTATTCAGTAGGCGCAGATACATTGATTTTGTTAATGTTTGTATTTTTTAAAACCACTAGGGCCGGTGCGGCTTTTGAAATTACTGTAAAACGATACATTTTTACGGATGTCTTTTTAATATTTTTTCATGCATTTACTTTTAAATACAATTAAGAACTTCGAGTAAAAAATATAATATGATTAAGTTAATCTTCCATTTGGATTGATTACAATTAAAATTATGATAAGTGTCTTTTTAATTTAATTTTTAGGCAATAACATACTGTATCATAGTAAAAAAAGCTTGTTTCTACCTTTTTTACCATCACCGTGTTTGACAGAATGCCCAGTGGCGTGACCATCAGCTCCCTTCTTTCCTTTTATTCCAAAAGAGTCGTGCTTTTCATAGCCGTACGAGTCTCCCCCTTTCTTGTGGAATGAATCGAATGTTTGGTAACCGGATTTGCCCTTGTCTGCCACCTGTCTGCTGTAACCCTTGTCCCCTTTATCTCCAGAATCGTAGGACTTGTGATAATGGGCAGGAGCTACATCGGAATCCTGGAAAGATTTGATTAGATATTAGATTAGTAGAACTATGGCATAAAAAATCTTCATTTACGAATTCCTTCTGAGCAGATTGGTTGTTTTGTTACCATACTTACTTACTTCTCGATTTGAATAAAAAAATGTGTTGAAGGGCTATTCAAGGATGGTTTAGAAACACAGTTTGATCTTCTTTACACAACTTATTTTTCGATTCTCAGGCGGGATGAAGTTCGACGGAGAGATAATATTAGGGTGCATTTAATCCAAACGAACATAGTTCCAGAGTTGGAAGTAGAGCATAGTTCTTGGATTGTTAATATGCATGGACGCTTAACCTGTTATCGCCCTTAGTTCTTGCTTGTTATTGTGTCCATGGTGTCCAAAATATCGGCAATAACAACCATAATAGAAAGTATGCTCTGTTCGTTTGGTGCAAACGCAAAAAATAGAAGATATAAAAAAAATAGAATAAAGTTCTCTTTGGTCACCTTGATTGCTCGGACTTCCCTGACAGTAGATTCTACAATGGCGGAATCTTCGAAAAGATCGTCTTCATCCAGTGCGGGTGCTCCATTCGAGACACAAACAAAAACACCCAAGAGAAGGAATGCAATTGAGAACTGCATCTGAAATAATACGAAAAAAGTACACACAAAACACTTAATAGAAGTTTTAATTAAATTGAGAACACAGACACGTTTTAACACCACGATTTTGGAAAACTGTCCAATAAGTATCTATTACCTTTTCTTTTTGATCGAGGTAGCGAAAAATATTATATTGTTCTAAGATCACTAACAACTTGCCGGCATTCACGACGGTTGCTTGATATAATGACACAAAATAACGCAAGACAAACAGTTTTATTATTATCTATCGATTTCGCAGTTGTTATTACTTATTTGTTTATTTTAAATCTATTGCGACAGTTTTTCAGTAAGCTGCACATTGCAATAAGCACCAACTAAATTGTTACTACTGTGTTTTTATGTTTCTGCAAGTAGTACCTAGCCTGATGTCTATGGTGAACACAAATTAGTTTTGACCGTGAAAGGAATTTCCCAACGTGAATAATCACAGTGACCACCAATCGAATAATCCAAACACAAATAAAATAAAGACTATTTGGCGAGTATTGTGAAAGCATCAATAAGAGAAACTTCAATGGTATTTTTTATTGATAAACTCTGGTACCAGTGGCGTACCGTGGGTTTTCGACGCCCGGGGCGGGATTAAACTTTGCCCCCCCCCCCATATAAATAGGCGCCCCACCCACCATTATAAAAAAACAGCCCGAAAATGAAAAAAAAAATAACAATAAAAAAGAAAGCGTATTTTTTTTTAATTTTACATACTAATAGCTCAACAATATACCTAGTAGGTATACAGATATCAACTTAGTTTAAAAATTCAGTTTTAGGGCAGAGCTAACTTCTGACACAGATTTCTCTACCTTTTTTTTACCGCAAATGTTTTTTGTCAAAAGACCTTCACCCGAAATAAATGTTATTTTTGATAAAACTGAAAATGCCGATTTTATCAATCTGGTCGCGTATTAAGCACAAGCAGATTTTGCCGCCCTGTCAATAGAGGCGCCCGGGCGCTCCGCCCCACGGTACGCCACTGTCTGGTACCTATACAATATCAATGCATCAATAATTATTGGTCGTGGAAATTTGCAATCGTCGAAGGGATGGCTGCTCCCCAAATCACTCGACAACGAGTGCAAAGGGTTTAAAAAAAAAAAAAGGGATGGCTGTGTGAGAATTACCTTAGTAAGGCTACCGATGTGGTTGGACTCTTTTGAGAGTTCTTGAAAATAATGGTTAACTGTTTATCCATCAGTGTAAACTCCAAAATAATCCAACACGCTGCACTGTAGACAATAACCGGGTCTGGCTCTACTAAAATCTATAACTCCTTTATTTGTAAAGATATTCTTTTCAAATATTTTACTCTCAAAAGCAGAAGGTTTGTTTATTATGCTGATATGAAAATAAATAAGTTTTAAAGTACAGTTATTTTTTTAAAACATTTAAAAACTGACTTTTGTAAATAAAAATCATATACTCACTTAATAGTCTATTTATTGACTTTTAATTCGATTTTAGAGTACGTAAAAGTAGTTTTGTACATAAAAAAAAACAGATAAAATGAACTAAAAATCAAAATAAAAATGATCTATACAGGGTGTATAATATAACAAATCAAAGATACTTTACTTGTAGAATCACAACTAAGCAAGTATATTTTGTTACATTTCAAATTCAAATATCTTATCTATTGCTAATAACTAATGGTATGTGTTACATATTTTTGGAAACCTTATTTTATATAGATAAATTTCAGCCATATAAATTTAAAAAAAAAAAGTTTTTTTTAATAATACTGTAAAATTATTTAAAAATAATATCTTCCATAAGTTTGTCGTAAGTTTTCACGTTTACCAACGTCTTCCGACGCGTTGAAATTTATGTTAAATTATAGCCTAGATATATATCCTTAACATATCAAAAAATTGGCTGCTCGGTTATGCTCTTTTAGAAGTTATGAATGATAAAATTACACCCAGTAATAGTAGAGTGCCAAAGAAAATCATAATGCTAAAACCAGGGCTGACTATCACAAAACTTATTTTTATGGTTAAACGTTGAACCATGTAAACAATTAATACATTAAATAAAATTAAAATAATATATTGTTTCGATTTTATTCACAATGACTATTTAAAAGCATATATTATTTTTGATGGATATATAAATATAAGCGTGTGCGTATTAGATTTCATGACCTTCAGGATCAAAAAAGTAGATACAGAGTACCTACTTCATCAAATTCGTTCATTTTTTAAGTTACCTACCTATGGATTCCCAATAGTATTATGTTATTATAGGATCTGGAGCATGAAGAAGAGTATAAAATAAACCATATAGCATAAATAAACCATATAGCATAGCTATAATAGCATAAAGAAAGTAATTGTGGAAAATTATTATTATTATTATTATTTTAATTGTATATAGTGATCATGAAGTGTAATGTAAAAGCATGATAAAAGGGTTAAAGGATATTAATACCTATTGTTTTCAGCATATTTACCATTGTAGTTTTTCAGTAATATTAAAATTAATTGTTTGAAATGTTTATCACGTTACACCCTGAATAGAATATTCTCTTTTATTATTTTAGTTTATTTTATCTATTTTTTATATATGAAAATTATTTTTCCTTAATTTAAAATCGAATTAAAGTTCAGTAAATATATTATTAAGTGAGTATGATTATTATTTACAACAAACAATTTTCATATATTTTAATAAAAATAACTGTACACAAAAACTTAAAAATATGTATACCATCATAATAAATAAATATTCTGCTATTATTGTGCAAAATTCGAAAACGATATCTTAACAAATAAAAGAGTTATAGATTTTAGTAAAGCCAGCACCGGTTTTCGCAATAGGATTATCTGCGACACTCTACTTGTACCGTGTGTACTTTTTTATTCATAACTTCTAAATGAGCAAAAACGAGCAGCCAATTTTTTGATATGTTAAGGATATATACCTAGGCTATAATCTAACATAAATTTCGGCGCGTCGGGAGACGTCGGTAAAAGTGAAAATCTTCGTCAAACTCATGGAATTGATATTTTTTATGATTTTACAATATTATTAAGAAAACACTTATAATAAAAAAAATACAAAATTTTTTTTGGACAAACATTTATCTATATAAAATAAGGTTTTCGAAAATATATAACACATACCATTAGTTGTTAGCAATAGATAAGATATTTGAATTTGAAATGTAACAAAACATACTCGTTTAGTTGTGATTCTACAAGTAATGAATCTTTGATTCGTTATATTATATACAAATAAATGTTAAAAATGTAGAAATTTGATATCATTATAATGATTAACATTTATTTTATCAAATGCAATTAAAAATATGTGGAAAATGTGTACCTAAAAATCATTAAATATTTGCGACTGTTCTACCATATTCAACAGTGCGCTGCCGTGAACGAATATTTTCAAAGCTAATTTATAATTTAGAAAACGCTGATGGCTGTTTGCAGAAGCTTTGCATCAGATATAGTCGTCCAGAACGAATCCTTCCATCCCTTTGGAGGCATTCTCCGGTATATTTTATTAGCTCCAATGTATGTTATTCTGAACTTATCTATCTTATTCATACCATCTTTCTAGATTTTTCTGTCTATGGTCTTCTATCTAAAAGGACCCCTACTGAAGGCTCCGTACTCTATGCCTATAGCGTCCTCTCATCGATGGTCCTGATTATTGATGTTCCAATTAGGTTTATAATCCTGATTGTGGCGGGTATTTTGATCTATAATCTATACGATCCGTCTTTATAATATAGGTGCAGAGGAGTTGCATTACAAGAGCTTGGTTTTCGTACTCGTAGGACTTGTGTTTTCAAACCTTATTAAATTTCACACACTTTTTGTGTTTTTTTTTTCTGCTTTTCTTTTTTTATTCATTTTATATTATTTATTTGTTCCATATTACATCCTGTTTTTCTTTCATACAACCGCAATCAGTTGATTTGAAGAAATCGCCATCGGCAATAAGTCCACCAGTTGGGTTAAAATTTCGTCTCAACAGAATGTTCTGAATATTAAAAGAATGTTCTGAATATTTATGCGACACACATAAACTACGGAAGCGTACGTGTTTTCTGACTTTAGTATATACGAGAGATGTCTAATTTTTATTTTATTTTATTTATTTTCTAGCTACGTATATACTATATAGTCTTAATGACAACATTTAAATTATATATTTCGTTAAAAACAATATGGGTCATTACAATTTGCGCTATGCAAGAATATCTCAGCATATTTATAGGGCACTACTAATGTTATTTCTCGGACGACTTTTTCCCTTATTACCCAGCATTATTCCCCTAATATATTCAGGGATTCATTTAAAAAATGTAGGCCATTTGTTGGCCTTTAAGTTTTTTTTTACAATCTTTTAATTAATTCGTGGATATCTGGATCTGCATTGGTCTGAGACATGCCACTCAAACGGCATCAGTGTTATTGTCCTCGTGCATGTAAGATGTGGAGAAGGTTCCTCTCTTTTTAGCTCCAAGATCTCTCATAATTATTTTTATGCTGGTAATTTTGCAATCTTTTTATGATCATATTGTGAATAAATGTAAAGCACCTACAAACCACAATTTCTTAAAGATATAGTATCTATCTACCTACTTGGTTTGTGCGAGAACAAAAAGTTTTGAAAACACATAATAAAGGAGACGGGAGACTTCGCTGCCTTGGATCCACTCCTTATGCTAGATTTCCTGAAACGTCTGGGATTTTGCAAGAGAAGCACAGTAGACCGCTATTGGTCGGAGCGCACATTAGCCCTATGAAAAAAAATTAAATCAATTTTTTTTAGATATGGAAAGTGCTTTCACATTGATGTAATGTAAAAATCGATGCAACTTAGTACTAAGTGGGTACTATTAGAGTCCAATTTAGTAGCAACCATCGTTAGATACACCAGTTAAATATAAGCAATTAGCTATTATCTGGAAAGCCGTTTTCCGCTGTTCACACTCGTTGATCAGACACTCGACGGATACAGTTAGTTCAATTGAAAACACATAAACACAGTTTATTTGTTTATGTAAGAATTGTACGATAAGAAATCATTAGATACTCATTCAGATACAATTACCAACTTTCTGTAGCTTTATGGTATATGAATGCCGATTTCGAATCAAGAGGCTACTGCTTCGATTCCCGGTCGGGCTAGAATTTTTCAGTGTTTATCTACCTGGGGTTTTCATCCTGTCTCAGATTTTGTGGGACCGGTTAATTGGTAGAAATTTCCTAAGACAAGAAGGACATTTGTATAGAAAAGTATTAAACAATAATTCATCTTTATATTTTTTTATTTAACTTCACCTGTACCTTGATTTTGTTGCTTATAACTATCGTTTCTATGACAACAATAATATCATAGGTATACAGAACCTTATTAAAAATACTTTGTTTATGTTGTTTGATAACGGTATACAACAACAAAAAAGTTATTATAACAATAATATTTTTTATAATAATAATATGTGTTTGGATCTATATACGTAGGACGTAGGTACATAATATCACAATACTGGTATTATGTAAATAAAATAAGGTTTTTGTTTAATTTAATTAAAATATCAACATATATTTGATAATATTATTTCATATTAAATGTAAACTTTGCTGCTTTTCAGTATTTAGTTCTAGTCCATATTTGGTCACATCAACAAAAAAAATGACCACTGTGGGTGATATTTGTACAAACTACTGCAAGCCAGTGAACATAGTATATCAAGGCCAGGGAGGAATTTCTGAGTGTTAACCCGCTTTCTCAGTAAGCATTTGTGTTCTTACATAGTAATAGTTTGAGCCCAAAACTTTACTAATTTAGGCAAGTAAAGAGCACCGCACAACAAGGTATTTGGTATGGAGATTCAGAAGAATTTTATCTTCAAGTGAAACGTTGATTTTTTAGTTCGTCGGATGATTAATAAGGTGAAAGGCTTCTGTTTGTAACAATTTCAAATATCATACATTTTTAAAATAATCTGCGAGACAGGCTATAGTTATCGAAAAAAAATGCATTCACTCACAAGTTAAAAAATAAGGGGACAAAGACAGACCCCTGTGGCAGTCCATTTATTAAGCCAGACCCGACTAACATCATCCTCAGCCTCAGTATCTTAACACATGGAAGTAGCCAAAGTTCTTTATGGTATAATCTTGAGAGCGCATGGTGCCAGACGATATCATCGGTGGGAGCTAAATCCGTATGCGATGCGTGCATGTAAGTACCAGTTGGTTCTTCTGAAAACCTAACCATAAACTTTGCTGACATAAAACGACCACACTAAGCCAGTTAGCACAAAAAAGTTGGTATGTCCTTACAATTTTTATACAATATTGTATAATTATTTATGGGATTTATAGCCTGTAGTGTGGCAAAGGGTTAAGGAAATTAGCATCAACAATCGACATCACTTAAAAGAGTGATAATAAAAACTTGTATCGCATTATTGAGACATTATTTCGGCGACATTCACACGCCAATCAGTTGTGGCGACAATAAAAGATAAGTTACGACATTAATAAAAAAGCCAAACAATCGTTATAATATTGTTTTGAAACAATACAACGTGTTCAATAGTTAGATTCAACTGATAGGTAACTGTTAATCAATATGATCAACCGTATTCACGGATGAAGTTAAAAGAGCCGCGGTTTAATCCTACGAATTCATTATTTTAGTAATTGCGTAGGTATTTGTTGGTCTTTTGGATATTGTCTATTTGAGATTTTCATTTATAATATACCTAGGTATTTTTTGACCTCATGCATGCGAATGCGAGCGTGACCTGGAGGTTCATAATAAGAGTATTGTCTGTCAACAGCGCTCTAGGCAAAGAGCGCTTGACGCCCCTCTAAGCACAATAATTTATGAGTACGTTACTAATGGCGTTTTGCAAAAATGTAGATATTTAAAAATAAACTCAAATTTTTGTATAAATAAAAAACGTTTCAAGGAGGTTCGTATTTATTATGTACACATTTTAAAATTCTTGCCGTCTACATTTCTGTCTTGCTAAACTGTTAAGTGTTAGGTAATGATATCATCATAGTCCAAAGAAACCACTAACATTGATTCGATGTTAAGCATTGCAAGCGAATTATGTCGATTATCTGTCATCGTTGAACGAAGGTAATTTTTCACTCTCTTAAGACAAGAAAAACTCCGCTCACCGCTACAGTGGGACTAGTACGAGTTTTATCGAAAGCTAATTGCACGCAAATAAGCGCTTATTAGCGTGCAAATATTAAATCAAACGATGGAATCATTCGATCATTTTAGAATGAAAATTTTTCGAAACTTTTTCGATGATCGTTTCAGTTGTCGAAACGCGCATTCTTAACGCGATGGCAATTTTTGGATAAATTATTTCCATCTGTTTTTTTCTTACTATCTTCAAAATTGCGTTGGTTGTACGCGGTAGTCATTTTTCTTGACTCATAGTAATCAAATATGATCGCAGATGAATGAATTCTTGTACAAAGCATTGTTCCAAGTCCCCAGAAAATCTATTTATATTTATCAAGAACGTTGCTTTGTTTTGAAGTACTCTTCGATGGACAAATTCATTAAAAATTCAATCATTCAAAAACGAAAAATTGTCGTAATATTTTTTGTACGCATCACGTCTTTTTTGAAGTACCGATAAAAGGTTGTCTATTATGACCAAAAACCAAAAACACAGACACTTTGAACATTTCGCGGCCAGACGGAGAAGAAGAAATATTTTCTCTTGAATCATCCGGTGTGAATTTTCTCTTTCGCGTTCTTTTTGTGTCCTTTTCGTATTCCTTTACTAATGAGAGTCCCAACGCCTTGCGCCGGCAACTTACGGGTTGACGGATGACGGAGACATCAACTGTTGACTTGTTTCTTAATTACTAATATAATATTTCTTAAAAGCACGGGTTCACCCTGTGACACTGGCGCCCCTAGGCGGCCGCCTAAAGGATAATCCGCCACTGATTGTATAATACCTGTATATTTTTAATCTCAGAACGTAGTATGAAAATGAAAGGGCATATTTCGACTTTAGAAGTCCGAAAAACACTAAATTATTGTATGCTGTGACGGCGCGGCGGTACGTTGTTCATACTTTGTTATTTTTGTTAGGTTACAGAGTTTCTTAATAAATTGGGATAGGTAGGTATACCTACTGATGTTGATTAGAAGCAGGTGCATGGGAAATATGGGATGACGTGATGTCTTATGCAGTGGGTTCCTAGGGAACGGTCCGTCATCTGACAAGACGGCAGTCTTTCAAAATTATATGACAATGTTTTTTGTTACTAAGGAAACAATATTGCCAAAATGTTCTCAACTGACATATTCACCGCTGTTTGATAGTAGCGGCGTATCCGTAGGAAAACAACCCATTAGAGATTGCTTTTTTTGCATTTGCAATTTTTCAATTAATAATGTACGGTTAAATGTACTTAACTGTTTCTATCTTGCAGAGAATGATCTCTTAAATCTTAATTACTTACCGTGTACCAACAATCCAGGGATTGTCAACTTGTTTATGATCCATTAAAAATTTTCGATTTTATGTAGTTACATAAGCTGTTAATTGGGAGAATAAAGCAATCATTAACCCGGACATTCTTATTTTATAATAACAAGGCACACGACATTTAATATTAAATGTTTGAAGTTAAAGATAAAAAAATATTGTATTTATTTATTTAGTGAAATATTAGTGAAACAGACTTAACTTAATAGGGACAAACTCCAGGGGACGCCCACGCCGAGAGTACCTGGAGGACCAGTTAGTGGACGTGCGATGCCAGTCATATGTGGATCTTAAAAGAGCCGCACAAGACAGGGAAGAATGGAGGAGAAGAATTGAGGGAATTGAATCTTAGGATTGAAACCAGAGAGAGAGAGACTTAACAGCTTCAAAAAGCCTATGCGTCTATCCAAGGGCGTCGCCAGCCCTTGACCCAGGGGGGGGGGGGGGTCAATTTAACCCATTCATAGGCTATTCTCCGTATACCCTATATTATGGAGGATGAGAAAAATATGAATTTTAGGTATAGTCAAGAGTATGAAGAGTTTTTAGGATTTATCGGCAAAGCACGGTCTTATAACTTTGGTTGGTTGGTTTGGTTTAAATTTTTAGGAGGGGGGGGGGGCAGCTGCCTCCCCCCCCCCTTGGCGACGCCCTTGCGTCTATCACATTTACAAAAATGAGGAGTACCTATATAGATTTGATAGCTCTTAATTTTAATCTTTAGTCCCTCAAACTAGCTATTTTTTGCGATACTTGGAATACCGTAGACAGAATTAGTTACTAACACTGAATTCTATAAATAAAAGCCAACATCAGAAGAGAGTTACCTACTACAAACCATAAAGATCCGAAAAACATTCTATCTGGGACACTTTGTGCGTTCGGATAATGATTAAATCCTTCAACTCTTAGAAATAACAAACATTGTTAGATCGTTTTTTTTATTCAACAAAAATATCACTACACTATTACAAATGTATCATCATAATAACAATAAGTGTATAACATCTATTGGTAGGTAATCAGTGTTAAAATGAAGAAAATGAATAAATAATTAATATCACTATTACGTATAACAATATAAGTAATTCAGAGTAAATAACACAACACATATAGAATCTTATATGTACCTACTCCAAATAAAAGAAATCAACCAGACATCTTGGTATGTCGACTGTCGAGTGGTACATTCTAAAAAATTGAATGCTAAACGACAGTTCATGAATTAGTTTTTTTATTAATCTTCTAGAATGGTTCGCTGTTCGACAAATAAATCTGAGTGCCGCTTAAGAGGGTCCCGCCCGAATTTTCATTGAGATTGATTGCACAGGGAATAGGGATGCCGGTTAAATAAGACCTATCCTATGAGTCCATTCCGTATTTAACGGATTTTCAAACATGCTGTATTTTATGGCAATTATTACAAAGTTGAAAATCGCATGATACGTATTAATAAGTAGAGTTAAAATTCAAGTATAAATGTGCTAGTTTTGAGATAATTGTAAGTAATATGTATCTATTTGAATACACCTGCAAATTTACGATTTTCTTAAATTCTGTTCGTAAAAAGCTTAGGTTATCCTAAACGAAATATGTTTTCTCTGAACTTATTATTTCTGACTAGCTTATACCCGTCTTGCTTTACGTTTTTGATTCCGAATGTCAGGCTTGATCGGTAGGTAATTAAACAGGTTCTAGTCTAGCTTCCCATTGCTTTGCAGACCTCTATAACTGACATAAGCACAGAAAAAGAAGAATGAAACTTTCACAATTCATAAAAAGAGAGAAGAATGACACTTTTAATGTTTATTAAAATTTTGTATGAAGATCCTAAAAAATAGAGTTTTTTAAATAGCTCTAAATATATTAAAGTTAATGCAGCAAATTGTATTAAATAACCTTCTCCGGCATTTTGCACGGCTCTGTGCAGATTCATATCTGACGTAGCATTTGTATTTTGAGCGTGATGCTATGACATACGGTAAAAAGCAAATAAAAAAACATTTCTGAATTATTATGTAGATATAGAATTATGACCAAGGGTGTTTGGAAGTACAAAGTCAGCTCTCAAAGAGGAATAAATAATTAAACAAAACTTCAGTTTTGTACTAATAATATTAAGAAATTGAAAATCTGACGCAAATATGTTATGTCGCGGTCACTTCACCACATACTTATGCGTTTCTTACCCAGGAATAGACCATAATATACGAAAATGAAGACTCGTAATTTGTACAGTGTTGTTTTGATTATTTTATGGCATACAGTTTTAGTAAATCTGTCAATTTAAGCGGCATTTTCTTTCTTTTATAACAAAAAAAATTAATATAACAAAGGAACAATACGTCATTATATTTGTAAAAGTTTAAACTTACGCAACGATTCTTTAAAAATGTAATAAAATGTATTGTCGTATTAGCATTGAATAAAATCAAGAATGTACTTCCGTTTTGAATAAATGAACAATCGCATTATTTATAACAATAAAGACAGTTTTTTGTCCAGGTTTATTCATTCATCGACAAAGCCGTTCATTGATCGGAATGGTTGAGATAATTTTGTTCTCAAGAGTATAATTTGCATGTTGCATAATTTATTTAAAATACACATATTTTTAACTGTTTTATTAAAAGAAATGATTCAATAAGAAGATAATATTATGTAGGTTTTGATTAACAAGTGCATTAACATTGTGCATTGACAAATAATAGAAAATATGGAGAAGGTTTGTAACTTAATTTTAATTTATCACTACTCTCACTAAAATAATATCTAATCTTAACACTTGAAGCATACAGAGTTATATATTTTAGAATTATCCTTATTCTACCAGATGAAAATCTTAAATGTTAATATTTGGCGGCATCAAAAGCATTTAGTAAGGTAGAAATTTACCATTAACATTATTTTTCTCCAAAACGCCATATTTTCAAAGAAAACCAATACCTCATTTTTTTGTAAATTTGATGTCACTCAGCGTCGCGTAATGAAAACACCTTGCTGCTTAGAACCAATTTGCTTTGAAAATACTGCATTTAGGCGAATTTTAGAACAAAGGCAGGATTTTGTAAACGGTTGAAAGACCAGTGAACTTTCCTCTAACCTATTCTAAGTTTATTTCTTATGTCCAGATTTGTACCCGTATTCCTTCCCACCCTGACTTCCGCCCTTCTTGCCGTAATCTGTGTGATGTGAGTGGTGTTTTTCGTATCCGTTTTCATTCTTGTGCCCTTTATGGGCTTCGTCAACGTGACCTTTAGCGTATTGTCCCTTTTTGCCGGAATCTTTGTGATCGCGGGCGCTGTCGTGGTGGGCTTTCTTGAAGTGGCCTCCGTCTTTAGAGCCGTGTTGAGCTTTGAAGTCTCCATATCTCGAATGAGAACCGCTCTTGTGGTAGTCGTCGTAGAATTTGTGTTCCTTGTGGTATTCATCTTTGTGGTACTTGTTGTGGTAACCTGAGAAGCATGATATAATATTTTTATAAGAGAAAAACTATAACAAATCTGAGTTTAAAAGACAAACATTCAATATTAATTAGGTAGAATGCAATTCTTTTTGTAGAATTTTTCGACATAATTAACTAACTAGTGGTCGACCAGTGCTCGAAATTCGACCATTACTTATTTAAATTATAAGTGGTTGGTATAGTCCAGTGGTATCAATCGGTGGCTTTCGTACGTACAGCGTATTGGAGGTCGTAGGTTCGAATCCCGGCCGTGCCGACGATTTCCGCTTTCACGACACAAGCCTTTGCTTAGTATGAAAGATGTCAAAAGTGTATTTGTGTTCACTTCGAGTGACCACAGATTTATTTTTATATAAAAAAAACAAAACATTATTAAGGTTCCATTGTAAATAAATAAATAAAATAAAATAAAATAAAATAAAATATACTTTATTGCGCACAAAATATAACAAATATAATATATTATTGTGGAAAGGGCGGGCTTATTGCCGAACGGCAATTTCTTCCAACCAACCCTAGGTGAAGAAAAACAGTTATCTAATTTTAAACATATCGCATTAAAAGCTTACAAACTAATGGACTTTATCCATTAAAAACAATACAATATAAAAAAAAAATACATAATACACAGATACAGAAAAAAATACATAATATACATAAATAAGCAAGAGTATAGTAATAATAATATATAAACTAGTTATGAGATAAGAGGGAGTTCGGGAGGGGGTGGGGGTTGGGGGGTGGGGGTAGGGGGGGGTGATCAGGGATTGTTAAGGTAGTGTTGCTTCAATCTACATTTGAAGGTGGAAATTGAAGGTGAAAGTCTGATATTTATTGGGAGGCCATTCCACAAACGAGCTGCCTGTGCGGAAAACGAAGTCGTAAAAAAAGTTGTACGGTGCGCTGGGATCGTTAGGGTGCGTTGGGCTCCCGAGCGTAGAGGCAGGCCGTGAGATGCCAGAGGAACGAAATTCGACCTCAAATAATTTGGTGTGGATGGACTGTTCAAGACATTGTAGAGAAGACAAAGGACGTGGAGGTTGCGACGTTGCGAGATTGTTAGCCACTTGAGTTCTTTCCTAAATTGTGAGATACGGTCGAACTTACGTAGACCGTATACGAAACGGATACAAATGTTTTGGAGACGTTCAAGTTTCATGATTTGCTCCTTTGTAGCGTCAATGTACGATACATCCGCATAGTCCAAAAGTGGAAGTAACAAAGTTTGAGACAGCATAATTTTGGTTGATTTGGGCAGAAAGTTCTGGTGGCGTTTAAGTGAATGCAGGCTATAAAAGAATTTGCGACAGACTTCACCGATCTGGGGGCCCCATGATAGGAATTGATCGAGGTATATGCCAAGATTTTTTACTTTCTTGGAGAGAGGAATAATAGTACCGTCGAGTGTTATGGCAGGTGAGGAGTTGGTCTTGACCTTGGAGAGTAATCTAGAGCTACCCATCAAGATGGCTTGGGTTTTAGATGGATTGAGAACCAAACCATTTTGCCGTGACCAGCGGGATATGCGATTCAGTACACCATTCATGTGTTCGATTGCAGGCGTCGCTTGATCCGGGTTAAAGTGCGAATATACCTGAAGGTCATCAGCGTAGAGGTGGTAATGTGCATTCACATGTTCGACCACTGGGTTAATAAAAAGTGAAAAAAGGAGGGGTGAAAGGATGCTACCTTGGGGGACTCCCGACTCCAACGACACCCAGTCGGAAGTGGCGCTGTTGGCAGTTCTAATGCACTGTCGCCTGTCTCTTAGGTAGGAGTCGAACCACATAAGAGAGATGTCTGAGAGTTTATAGTACTTTAGTCTAGCGAGTAGTATGTCAAAATCGACTGAGTTGAAAGCACTACTGAAGTCAAGCAGAGCAAGGAGTGTGAGTTTTTTATCCTCCATAGCTCCTCGTACATCATCCGTGACCTTGACAAGAGCCGTTGTAGTGCTGTGGCCGGTTCGGAATCCGGACTGGTACTGAGACAAAATATTGTGGGATGTCAGGTGCGCGGACAGTTGCTCATGCACAACCTTCTCAATAACTTTAGAGAAAATGGGTAGTATTGATATTGGACGATAATCTTTCACTGATGATGGTGATGTTTTTTTAGGAAGTGGAATGACATAAGCTTCCTTCCAGGGAGTCGGAAAGATACCTGAGTCAAACGAGAAATTAATTATGTGTGTTAGGACAGGTGAGATATGCTCGATTATAAGTTTGACGAAAATAATACTTAGGCCATCAGTACCGACCGACTTGGATTGAACAGAATTAATATGTCGCTGGACTGTGGAATTGGAGACATGTCTGAGGGTGAATGTTGGTGTGTGCAGGGGAGGTAAATTTTGAAAGCCGGATAAAGTAGCACTTTTAATATTTCTATCAAAGTCGCAGGGCGCAGCTGCAAAGTGTCGATTTAGAACATTGGGGTCGTAGTGCGTAGTTTTATCTGACGAGCCCTTACTATTCAAACCCGTGGCATTCAGGCTCCTCCAGATATCGACCGATGGCCGATCAACGAATAAGTGTTTAAAGTGCGCTCGCTTTGAGTTTCTACACAATTTATTGCAGTGGTTTCGGAGAGTTCGATATTTTTCCCAATGATAAGATGTACCATATTTATTATACTTAACCTTGGCTCTGTCACGTTTTTTCATGAGAGTTTGAATCTCCACTGTGAGCCAAGGTGCTGCTGGGTGTTTGATACGGACGAGTTTTAGTGGGGCGTGTTTGTCGCATAGCTCTCTAAGAAAGGTGTTGAGTAATTCTACCTTTTTGTCAATTGTAGTAGCTAAGAAGATCTCGTTCCAATTTATATTTGCACAATCAATTTGCAGCTCACCAACATCTATCCTTCGATAGCTTCTAAGTGGGATTACCTTAGGTTTAGGCTTAGGGCACTTGACCATGTACCTCACAAATATGAGGTCATGGTGGGAGAAAGCCGGAGCGATTGTAAAGGCTGAGCGAGCGAAATTTCAAAAATTCCTTTCAAAAACAATGACATGGATATGTCAAATATGAAATGTTGATATGTACAAAGTTTTTTAATAGTTTAAAAAAAAAATAGTATTCGCCACTCCTATAAACTATAAGTGTGGGAAATTTCATACTCATCCGACCGCGCGATTTTCGTAAAAATGGTCACAAAGTTTTTCCTTCACGTATTAATAATATAGATAATAAATTGAAATGATGCAAATTTGAATGTTACAACATAACGGCGAACGTGTTAGCGCAAAGGATACCTAAAAGTTCTCTCCTTGTCCTTGAAAGATCTTGAAAGGTCTCTCAAAGGGTCTAGCTTTCGAGTCATTAAAAATGGAACGTAATGAACAATGAAAAAATAACAACTAATGACTCTAACAATTCATTATTAATGTTCAATTTTTAAATGGAACAAACCACTACGGGCTGACGACCGTCTTCTACTGTTATTTCGAAGGCTGGCTTAGTGTGATCACTGTACGTTAACAACGTTCGCCATTAGGTGGTAATGTTTATCTCCGAAACTCCTAATCTTGAGAATTTTCAACATGTTCAACATGTTAAAAAATCTCATGTATGCAACAAGTAGAAATTTAATAATAAATGAAATATAGAGATAAAAGTTGGAAAATTATTGAGAACAAGAGAATAAACAATAGTTGGTGGTATTTTATGTTAAATCTAGCAGAACAAGAATAATAATTTGAATATTGTGTTAAAATAAATAATTGTTCTATAAAGTATAAAGTAAAGGAATCATAGTTTTGTATATTATAATCAACAAGCTGTAGTTTACCTTTGACGCATTAAACTAGAAAACTGTTGGTCATGATATAACAACACTACGTAAGAAGAATAAACATATTTCTATATGTATATACTTTATAACTCTAACTATACTTTATAACTCCAGGATTACTATTTTTTAACTGGTGGAATTTATAATCAAGTTTTTCATGTAAATCCTCAAACGAACATATATAGTATGTAATATGAGATGAAACTCGGCAAATAATATGACATTCGAAACATTTTCACAGACACATTTCCTGTCATCAATTATGTAATTGGGATCTTAAGTGTATAACTTTGTATTATACCGTGGCTTTAGCTCAAATTAGTACACTTCTATCAATTGTCACCTTTTGTGTTATGTCCTTTTTTGTGCCCTTTCTTCTCGTCAAACTTGGCTCCTTTCTTGCCCTGCCCTCCCTCGTGGTGCTCCCCATAGTGACCAGCGGAGTCATGGTGGCTCTTCTTCTTGCCTCCTTTCTCATCGTACTTGCTGTTGTGCTTCTCATGTCCTTCGCTTCCCTTGGCTCCGCGTTCATTATGGTGCGCCGATTTGTACCCCTTGTCACTCTGTATGAAATAGTAATAATATACATATTTAGTATTAAGATATTTTTATTTGAGTGGTTACATACATGATAATAATATTGTCAATCACCGATAGATGTCAATTCAACATTATTACAGTCAACAATAGTTTTTTTTTATATTATTGTTTGTAATAATATAATTTATCTTGTAATAGCTGATCCAATTAATTAAGATTTTTAGGTAGGGGCTACTTCTAATTTAAATTCTGAATCCATAACAGATATATGTGCTTATACAATTCTTGTTTTATTCTTCTCTGCTTTTTCATAACCATCAGCATGACTTCAAACGGTGCATAGATGAATACTGTAATACTGGCTGATGAAAGAAAATTATATATGAAATACATACGTAGGTAATCCTATATTTTTTTGGATTCTGACTGATTGATGCTTGAGGAAAATCAGAATTGGCAGAATCTGCAGTTGGCAGCAAGTATAAAAAATTTGCTCAGACAATAAGTCGTTGAACTTTAAGAACAAACTAACAAATCATGGCGAAAAACAATTTGATTGTTTTTTTATGATCAATTTTACCAAAACTAATAAATTGGGTCTGACGATCTTTAACAGATTATCTGTTATAATAATCACTACTGACAACAGATAACGAAGATAAAATACAGCAATAAGGACCATGTGCTGTTATATTCTTTGTTATATTATCTGTTTTTGTTATTCAATAATTAAGGATCTTTCATTTTTTATAGGCATAGGTATGTGTCCAAAGGGTGGACTATGTGCTACTCAAAAGATAGGTAAATTATACCAATTAGATGAATATAATAATATAGAATATGCAGCAAATAAGCAGACAAAGAGTTGGATAATCTATTTTAATGGATTGTTTCTTGCACCCTGGGGATTATGATTTGTGGATTTTCCTAGTTCCCTTTTCTGATCTGAAAATTTGTATAAGGATGCATGTTTTGGTACCAATCAAACAATACTGATCCGACTTTAACCACTTAACTCTCTACACTTGACGACAAAATGCTTGAATTATTATTCCACTGTCACTGGTATTAAAGTT
Source organism: Mystacides longicornis (assembly GCA_963576905.1). Classification (NCBI taxonomy): domain Eukaryota; kingdom Metazoa; phylum Arthropoda; class Insecta; order Trichoptera; family Leptoceridae; genus Mystacides; species Mystacides longicornis. The sequence goes on from OY756428.1 coordinate 13,139,670, forward strand.
AAATTTAATAAGGTTTGTGAACTCGTTAAATTCGTTTAAGTGACAGGCAATTACCTAATTATTGTCTTGTCTTCGACTGGCGTCAATACAAGCTAATTATATTATTGACAACTTCAAGAAACATCGCTTGTTTCTTTATATGTCATTGATACCTTTATATTGTTCTTGAAGCGATTCAGGATGCAACCATTTATACCTTCACGATGCTATGTACAGAGAAAATTGTTCCAACCTCTAGTTCAACCAATTTGATCTCTCAGTGCTATTATCGACAGCATAACCCATAATTGGTACGTGCCCATGTTTATTTCTCATGTGATCTATGCATATCGGATGCATTTCAGCGATCGACAATCATCAAGAGAGTATCAACAACACAATAACAATTAAGTGTGGTTGTTGGTATTCACGTTCTGTCTCCCATGAATCCCGCTAAAGCCGTTTGAGATGTTCGAGTAAACATAATAAAAAAATCTCGCTAATATGAGCGTGGGGATACTAGAAATTTTAAGGAAAGGTTTTTCTGGTATTAATGATGATTTTTAGAATTGATTTCGTTCACTGTATTTTTTTTAGTAAATAATCTAAAATACCAGCGGAACGCTTTTCTGGATAAAGAGAAGGTGGGAAAATATTTATCATTGCTTCAAAAATGTCATGATGGAAAATTTTGAACAGAATAAAAAAAAATGCTCACCTTATGTCCATGTTCATTTTTGTGTTGAGCGTCTCCTTGGTTTCCCCCTCCCGATGCATGGCCATGACTATGTCCATGAGATTTTCCAGAAGCTGAAGGAGCCTGATCAATAACACTAGTATATCTAACTACGGGAGGAGCTCCTATGCCGTCATTTGCAAGATGCTGCGGATCTATTCCCCCAACAAAACTGTATGCGTGTTGTGGAACCTTTACATAAGCAACGCCCTGGTGATAGAGAATCTCTGGCGTATTGATAGATTTGGTTTCTGAAACTAGTGCATCAGGATCTTCTTCAGTAACTTCATGCACCTCGTACTGCATCGTTTTTTTGGTGCCTTTCGAAACATGTTGAGGGACAGGATAAGATTCGTCTACTTGTAAATCATCTTCGTATCGGTGGTTTTTGTACCTGGTTTCCCTTTTTTGTTTATGTTTAGTCTTCTTATCCACTTTCGCATCCTCTTCTATAACTTTTTCAAAGGGCGCTTCCTCTCCCTCTTCTACTTCAACTTCATCAGCGTTCCAGCTTTGGGCTTCGTCATACTTGTGTTTCTTCTCTTCTTTAAATTCTTTATCTCGTCTTGGTCTAGGTCTATCGGCGTATCTGTCGCTTTCGTAATATCTGTCTTGTCGATCTACAGCCCTATCTTTCGGTTGATAGATGTCGTCTATGAATTCAGAGTAATGTCCTTCAGAATCACGATATCCCCATTCTGGATTGCTTGGTTCGTTGAACTCAGAATATTTGGCAACACCGTGGCCCAGAAAAGCAGCGAGTAAAATCGCTAAAGTACACGACACTTTCACTGTTACACTCATTTTACGTTTGATTGATCACAGCTCTTGCAAGAGTTCAAATCAAACTGAATATATTATTTTGTTTTGTAAGTATTTATATTACAAACTATGTGTATGTATATTTACCACTTCCCTTCTCTGTTAATTTTGAGGAATAATGATTATTCGTTAGCAATCACCAACATTTTCATGACAAAACTTTTGATAAATTTAATTTTGTTTTAAAGATGTTAAGAATTTTGAATAAATTTATGTCTCTCATGGCAAATACGTCACAATTTTTGCGTTAAACCGGGAATAATCGATATTGTACGCGCTATTGATAAACTTCAAAACAACCAGGTGTTACAACATAATCAAGGCAATGTTTAATTCGTTGGAATAACCAAGACAAAGTTTGTTGCAAAAATAACTATTTACAAAACAGTTTTCTCGCAGCAACGGAGTAACCCGCAACGAACTCCCGGGACTGATAACACGGCTCACGTCCGTTACAATCATAAGTAACAATAATAATTTATTTGAGATCTAGATACTAAACGTTGATAGCAAAGAGACTAGAAGCAAGTGGCAGTGTGACTAAGCCGGCGTTCATCAGGAGATCGTGCGCCTAAAAAATAAACTACGAGAGCAGGGCCGTCGCGTGGGTGGGGCGACCGAGGCGGTCGCCTTGGGCGCCGCGATTCGAGGGGCGCCGCCGTGGGCAAAACAAATCTATTTTGCTTGTAGTACAGTCCAGGGATTCACATGCGAACTCATAGCTGAGAAAAGCCAAAGGAATGCAATATTTGCTATAAAAAGTTTAATCAATTTTTAAATTTAAATCTTAAAAAAACCCTAACTAAATTTTATTTTCATTGCAACCGAGCAAGCAACAGGAAATTTTTGGCTAAGAGACGTCGCCAATCTAGGGAAAGAGCGACTTCATAGCGGAGAAAAGCCATACGAATGCAATATTTTCAATAAAAAGTTTAATAAACAACCATAATATGCTAAATCATCGCGGAGAGAAGCTAGACTAGAATCTGTTTAAATGAGCCTGACTAACGGAAACAACGACGAAAAGCAAGACGGGTATCAGATAGTATAAAATATTTAGTATAAAATACGAGTTTTATAGGGGGGGGGGGGCGCTGATTATGATCATCCTGAACCAAAACTGGAATGAACAGAATTACGAGATTTATGGGAGGGGGGGGGGGGGCGCTGATTATTATCCCGAACCAAAACTGGAGTGAACAAAATTACGAGTTTTATGGGGGGGGGGGGGGGGGCGCAGATTAAAGCCTCGCCTTGGGCGCCTGAAAACCACGCGACGGCCCTGTACGAGAGCCATCAATTTAGAGGCAAGTAGTATCTATTTTCATACATACTCAACATTTTCCATGTCCAAAAATATGTGAAGAAATGCCTCAAGCATATTATACTTAATTCAGATTTTATATTTTAATATGGCTACTGTTGTCACAAAACAGTCAGAATTACTTCTATTACTAGGTACTACTTTCTAAACGACCTTAGTAGCCTAATGATACAGGCGTGGACTTCAGATCACGAAGTCCCGGGATTCTCGGACGGGTCAGAGTTTTTCAATGTGTTATTTCACTTGAAATTTCTACCCGGGGTTGGTCTGTCTCAAATTGGACGGGACCAGTTTTATTATAGACTTTTTAGGATGCATGTCAAATGGCTTACAGTTGGCTGAGAAGGTCACTGCTCATCCTCCCATCAGAAGTGCGAAGTCGAGGAAATTGCGCAAAAATGAGCGAAATGTAGGTTATAATTATTATTCACTAGCTGACCCGCTCGTCGAACTTCGATCTAACCTCGAATAAATAGAAAAAATTTGAATTAAATTAAGATAATATTTTTTGCGTTATGTAATAATTATTATTGTTGATTCGGACGCGGGATGAAGTTCGACAGGTCATAAGTTTGTAATAAAACAAATCCTTTAATTGCGTAACTGTTTGAAAAATTCAAGAGATGGCGGTGTAGTAAGAAATAATAAGTCACATGTCATTGTGATACACACAGAACACATATACTCTCTAACGAGAGTGATACATGTTACGTTAATGTACATTACTACAGTACTATTATAATCTATGATTGTACATATAGTTGAAAGAATAATATGCTCCATTCATACCAAATTTTACCGAATTATTAAGATAAGCTTATGTCGGGTGCAGTGTATTTTTTATTTGTGAAGTTATTATGTGAATTCAACCAGAAAATGCATAAAAAATAATAAATAAATAAATAATGCTTTATTGTGTACATAATAAAAAAACAATTTTTATAAAAACATTTAAAGAGTCAAAGGGCGGACTTATCCCGAAGGATCTCTTCCAGCCAACCCAAATCAGCCAACAAAAATCAAAATAATCGCATATCATATTATCGTCTACATTTTTTTGGTTAGTAAAACAGCAGCCCTATTCACGAAAAAGTTTGAATCGAACTTCGAACTAAACTTAGACTTAAACTTTTCTAAATATCTAGTCATATAAGTAGTCTGTGATCTGTCAGATTTACTACCTGTCAGATTTACTCCGACTTTTCCAACTTATTGAGCTGTCAAAAATTCTATCTGTTAGATATGTACATTTAGCCCATCTAAATTTCTTTTTCAGCCCTTATAATAGGGTATTTGACTAATTTCCAGAAACCGTTTTTAATTATTCTACGATACATTATAAGCACATCATCTTTATATTTTCTGAAGATATGCCATATTTTATTTGAAAATCATGTTTAAAGTTTAAATATCCAAAAACGCGCGTAAAACGCTGTCTTGTATAATGGCGCTGGTCACGTGGTGCATTTTACGTCACACTTCTGTATTGGTATGAGGTTGATGACTATCATTTACCATGGGGTGACGTCACCTTGACGTCACGGGGACCACAACTAATCACAAGGCGTTTTCATCGGTGACTAGTTCCATAGAAATATTTGGATTTTTATTACGTGTTTTTATAAAAAATAAGCCTATTTAAGTTGTAAAATAAAAGAAATAAGCTTTCTTGGACCATTTTCAAACAGGATGACCACAATCTGTATCTTATTTTTCATAGTGTCAAATACCCTATTGATTTATTCCGTATTTACAAGCCACATATATGCGTATTTATTTGTAATAATATTATTTTAATATGAATAAAGTTGGAAAAGTCGGAGTAAATCTGACAGATCACAGACTACTTATATGACTAGATATTTAGAAAAGTTTTCAGAAAAGTTTAAGTCTAAATTTAGTTCGAAGTTCGATTTAAACTTTTTCGTGAATAGGGCTGCAGATTAGGCATTAAAGCAACAAACGTATTTTGATGTTTCAGTAACAGTATAACATCTGTCATTATCAACCATAGTAATTTGTAAAAAAAATCTGAAGTGTCACGTTGTATGTGGTCTTTCATTGTCGAATATTATTATTATTCTTAAAACATTAAATCAAGTGTATAAAACGTAGATAATTTAGAAAAAAATCTAATAATTATCACAATAATTCTTGTTAGCTCAGTTGCGGGAGTGATAGCACAAGTAAGTGGGGAAAAATGTTTTATTCAAAATGTTTGTGTTTGTGTACAATAGTGTGCATATTTGTATTACTATTGAAGACATGCAGGTATTTAAGATGAAGAAACTGTGATTATTGAAGAAGTAAATTATGTTATAAAGCCTAGAAGATGGTCTGAGGACATACGGAAGGTCGTACACACAAGTAGATGAATAAATATCATGAAGAACAGGGCGACTTGGAATGCAGATGTGGAGGCCTATACAAATCGCAGTGGATTGAAGTAATTTTAAGGTGTTTAGAAAATCTAAAGCTAGTGCAAACACCTAAGTGTGCATTTGGTGAAGTATTCAAGTACTTGATAGCCCAATGGAAATTCTTAAGGTGACTTGGGGATGTGGTTTTTGAAACGCGCCTGTCTTTGTATGTAAAAAACGTTTCGTAAAAGTTGTAAGTTTTGGATATTCAAAAACGTTTGGGGTTGAATTAAATTATGACCAAAGGGTACCTAAGTACTAACTGTAGATTGGTGTTTGTTTCATACTGAGAATTAAGATGAAAAGTCTGATGTTCTCAAAACTAGGTGTGCATAATTTTATCCATTAATAATAATATTTGAAAATTTTTATCAAAGTTTAAAAAAAATCTTTAAAGATAACGGTCTGTAGGTACTGTTTTTAAGAAATTAAAAATGATTACATATATAAATGTCTTATATGAAATGCTGTTGAAGCCTATATCTATGTACCTATAAACATGAAAATGTTTTATTTTAATGATACTTGATAATAATGGAAGGAAATGTTTTAGGCCTTTTATAACAAGAATTACATAGGTATAGTTTTTTTTTGAAAATATCTGACAAATTCAAGAAAACAAAAAGACTAAAGACAGGTCAAGATTAAAGTATAGAGTGTAGGAAGACCCAAGTTAAGGAAACTAATTTTGGGATTAGGATGTAGAACACGGTCAACTGAGCTGTAGCATCAACGATGATGATACGGAAATAACATTCCTATGCCTCAAATCATAAGTTATTATATTTAAAACAATTTTCAAAGCAGTAACTTCATAAATCAGTGTCATGTATATGAATAAACAAACAAAGCAATAATTAATTTTATGAAATCAAGATTGCTTATCTAATTTAATTAGAAATAAATTCCTTTATAATAAATTTGAATCTGAAATCATTATAATTTATTTTTTATTTGTAGGTTTCATTCCAGCCCTGGGATTCGTCAAAGAACAAATAATAAATAATGAAAAAGTATAGATCTTCCGAGAAGTTGTCAATGAAATGAAAGATTTCATCTGGACGCGAAAGAAAGTAAAAAAACTTTGTAAAAATTCAATCAATATTGGAGGCTTTTCCTGGAAAGGATTCAGTAGGAGGAAATAAATTCATTAAAAAAAGAACAGGTAAGAAATGCACATTGTCACAAAATTACCACGCAGTCAATTTCTATTTAACAGAATTCAAAATCGCAAAAACAATCACAATTTACTAATAAAGAAAAATTACCACGCAGTCAATTTCTATTTAACAGAATTCAAAATCGCAAAAACAATCACAATTTACTTATAAAGAAAAACTAACAATGAAAAAGTATGAATTTAATATAAGTAGTTGCATTTGCACTTTTAAAACTTTTATCTCTACATACTGAACCACTAACACCACAACCACAATAAACACAAGATTATAATGTGGTCATTGCATTTATTTATACCTTCTGTTTCTTGTTATCTTATCTGCAGCCAAGAAGAATCTCCCAGTACCAGTAATAAAAATACACCAATCCTATCGTAATTTATTTTTGCAACTTTCTAAATATTTAGTGCAGAGATTAAAATTTTCTTAAAAAACCGTGTTAGTCAGACTATCAATACTGGGTTCAACATCTATATTATATTTTTTTTATTCGTTAGTGTTTGGTAGCATAGCGGTTACAACACCAGCTTTCGCACTGGAGGTCGTGGTTTGGATTCTTAAAAAAATGATACAATTTTGAGTTTTTTTTTTTTCAATTATTTAAAACAATGTAGAACCCATTTCCATAGCACTTATATGCTTGTGAAACCCATATTCATATATTTTGAATCCTTCTTTAAAAGACCCATAGCATATAAATTTAATAGCATCAAATAATATTTCTCATTGTGTTTCTAGGATTAAATATTCATTTATATAACATTAAAGTACCTATACCTAAACTATTTTATTTTAACGTTTAATGTAAATATCAAATTTAACGTTTATCATTTAGTTGTTTGTCAAGTTACTAATTAAGTTATTTATCCTAATGCAAATAATTGTTGAAGAAGAAGAAGAAGAATTGTGGACTTATTTTGGTAACTTTTGTTGTTTAAGGCTAACAATTACATTGTAGATGCATTGACATTAAAAAAATTTCATTAACTTTTATAATAGAAGCGTCACAAAGAATACATATTTTTCTCTTTACCAATTGTAAACCTGAATTAAACTGGTATGATTCATTTTGCAGTAGAGCATAGGTACTCAAACTTTTCATATTTTATTCTTACTTATATCTGAATATTCTCTCAAGAGTTCATTTACTGTTATTTATATAATACTTTAATAATTTAGTTTCTTTCACTTGGTCAATAAGTTACTTACTTTACTTTTCATTTGACATTCCGGAATATCTTCACCCTTAGAGGGCTGCGTCCCAACCTCTTCTATAGTCTTGGCTCCAGCACCATCAGCCAGTCCACCATGTCCATCAGGCCAGTTTTGGAGGTTTCCTGTAAACTTTTTGAGCTGGCATTCTTGCACAATGTGTTTTAATGTCTGCTCAGCCCCGCTCTCACAATCAAGGTTAATCAATAAGTTGTTTAAATTGTCTACCAATCAATTGTATTCTTGTTTGGTAATTGACGGTATGTCTAAATCAAATGATTGAAAAAAATCTCATTCTCAGAAAATAGATGTCTTGGCTGCGCTTAATCAGGGGCTGGACTGACTTCACAACCGTGATTTCAAATGTTCAAAGCATCCCAACTAGATAAGAATTCGCTAGATTTCTTTCCTTGGGAAAAACCAATGAATACTTTATATAACATTTGCAGACAGCTAGATATCTAGCTTTCTTTTGGCTGACCTTTCTTCTCCAATTTTATACATATCTCCAAACAAAACATTATATTAGTTACTTATATATTTTTTTGTTTTATGAAGAAAATAGGCTTCACTTAAAATTGTCAAAATAATTTTTCTGCTTCATTTTATGCGTTACACATTTCTGGAAATGATAGCATACGAGTAATGTTGACTGAGATGTCAGATTTTTTGGTAACGAAGAAAGGACATTGAGAAAGAGTGAAGGTGAAGATAAGAAGACGTTAAACCAACAGCTTTCACAAACATTTGTCAAGAGACAATGTCATAAATTATTTGCCTGAATTTTTCGTCTTTACCCACTTGCATTTTAGGAATTTATTTAGTTTGTTTACCAAAGATGCTAGCCAATGAACTCTTGATTACTTACCTATATTATTTCTTAACAACTTTTCTTTTGATACAACAACCTCACTAGCCAAGTTTTCTGAGATGCCAGACTCATTATCTATATACATCCCGGATTCGATTCCAGGTCTGGTGAGAATTTACCCATTCGCTATCCACTTGAAAATTCTACCCTGGAATAAGCTGAATGGTTTGTTCAAATTGACAAAAAGGTTTTGAAGATCGTCACAATATTCTGGTTGTTGCTTAAAAATTTTCAACTAGTATCTTGAACATGATGCGTTATGATGTGCCCGAGTGCCTTTATTGGGCCTATGGTGCAAGCAATTAAATAAATAAATTCTTTCTAGATAAATTTCCACCAAACCCCAGTCAGAAATTTCAAGTGAAACGCAAAGAAAAATTCTAGCCTGATTGGTAGTTGAACTTGGGACATCTTGGTTATGAGTCTGGTGACAACTATGCTACCAAGGTTGGTTATCATTAGTCACTGATGTTCGTACTGCCTTGCCATTTGCAATGTGTTAATTCCTTAAGATTATTTAATCTAGGTTTAATTAACCTGTTAACCGGGCAGAACGTATAAATATGTCATACGTAAAAATTATCGGATACGGGTAAGACATGAATATGTCCTTGAAAATAATGTTGCGCCCTGGAACGTGCGGGACTTATATTTTCGAACAGCTATAGTAATACGTCATTCATACGGGTCTCGACATGAATTTAATACGTGGATGGAGTCAGTTTCATTTTGCTGTTGCGAGCGGTGGGTTGTGTTGTGTGACCAGTGACGGGTACGTACTTATACTTACTTACGTATTTTTTTATTTGTTTATTTAAATACATTCAATGGCTATAAAAATATTTCCTTTTATATATTATTTGTATGTCCAACCTTTTATTTAAAAAATATCTTTATTTCAGTGTCCATCAAAATGAATGAGAGCGATATCAGCGATGATGAATTATAGTTGGTATCTTTTTGTATTCGTAGAAATTTTGTTTTTTCCATTGTATTTTATACATATCAATTACGATAAAATATATATTTCATAGTTTTTTATTTATTTTAAGTATAAATAAAAAAAAACAGTACTATGAAATGACGTTCTCCGAGCGTGGCGTGTTGACACGTCCTAGTGAAAGAATACGTGCCTGTTACATGTTGCATAATTAGAATGGGAACTCCCCGGTTAACAGGTTAATTAACTAGTGACTCGGTAAATATTACCTTATATCCTATCATACCTTATTTCCAGTCACACACATCCAAAAAAATAGTGATTCTTTTTATGGCATTTTTACACATTTGATAGGCAAGAACACTTTGAATCGGAAATAAATATTGCTAATTTTCTATATCTTCTTACCATTTAAAAATATTCTGAGTTTATACAAATATTACGGAATCAAAATAAGCCAAATCGATACAGCCGTTCTTGAGTTTTAACGAGACTCACTCATCTATAACATAAAAGAAAGTCGGGTTAGTGCGAACACTTATAACTCGAGATCGGCATTACAGATTTTTATGATGCTTGGTTTATTCGATTCTTCTCCGCTCCGGATAACAGAATAACAAACTAATAAAATATATAAAAAGGAATATGAAATTATATAAAATATAATATTAAAGTTAGTATGGAACTAATTTCAATACAACAACGCCATCTGTGAAAAATTCTACAGAATCACAATTTTTATTCACCTTACAACCGTTGACATTAAAAATCACACAGATTTTTAAGGAATTTTTTTCAAGCTTTTTTCTAATTTGTTAACATTGAAGCACATTTGTTAAAAATTAAAACACGAAAATTGAATAAATCTAATTTTGAAATCAAATTGTCGGTTGAAAACTCTAATTTGTTTGATAGTTGGTGGGATTGACAGATTCGGATGGAAAATATGTGGTTTCAAACAGATGCATTGATCGGAATGACATTGGTTAAAAGTCATTTTTATCATTCTTAATCAATATTCATAGGTAGACCACTGGACAACGTCTGTCGGGAAACCTAGTTTTCATATATAAGATTATAGTTTCACGGGACATGTTTGAATATGAAATTAAATAAACTTTATATTTAAATTTTTTTTATTCAAGAATTTTCTTTATTTCATGTATGTATTGTTAATTATTATTGTTTGTTTATTATAAATACATGATAATTTAAAACCTTATTCGTTATAATATTCTTAATGGCGTATATGCAATGATAATGGAACAAGATAAGATGGTGATGCGTTATTTCAAAATATAGATATTGTTATATAACACATGTGCTTTTCTTATGGCATTTGTAACAATTTACTTAAAACTTAGTCTAAATACTGTTAAGTTTTATTATTGGCATAGAAATTCAAACAAATATTGTATAATAACTAATTGGTCTAAACAATTCTTAATAGAAAGTTTTGAAAAAACTCATTATTGTGCCCTTGTGGGTTGAGATTTCAAAAATATATCTTCACCTGTGCTGCAAAATTCTACACTTGAAAACAAATTTTTATAGTGTTAATTGTAGAATTAAATTTTGCCATCGGAGATTCCACATTCAAATTATGCGGTAAATTTATTGTAAATATTTTGAAAAATTTAATGAGTTAATGTTGTTTATCGTGTTCAGCTAGTTTTTGAAAAAGCTTAGTCAAAAGTGAGTTGAATATATTGTCAGTGTGAAATTATTTGCAAATGATTCATTTTTTTAAATAAGACCTTTAAGAGATTAATAATAAAATAAATGAAAATTGTAAAATATAGTTAGCCAAAATGTTTACAAAACAATTTATCAAAATACAAAGAAAGAAATTTAACATTTTACCGTACCCCTGTCGTTCGTTGTCACATATTTTTATTTTTAAGCACTCAATTTTTCATCTACCTTTTAATTTATCTATCACTATTATACACAAATATATTCTTAATATTATTGTAATTTGGCGAAAATATCACATTCAACCTCATAACTCAAAATATACAAAATCCTTATCCAATAATACTCGGTGATAAAATATACTTACATACATGTCTTTACTGCGTGAAATAATGAAAATCAGAATAAATTTTGAACTTATGAATGTTATTTAATATTGTCATTTTAAATAGTTATAAAATAATAGTTATAAATAGCAAAATCTTAAAATCTATTCAGGAATATACAAGATTATTTAGCTCATTTTTGTGGTTGAATTTTTTTAGTAGTAGGTATGTATGTACAACATTTTTGTATAAATAATAACATCTACCATTAATCAACAATAATGGTCTTAAGGATTATACAAATATTCTCAAACTTACAAAATTATACTTAATTAGGAGTTGAACTTGCCGATAAAACCTTTCAACATTATTACATACTTTATGAATGTAATAAAATATATTTATTTTTAATTTGGAATCTTTTGGTTTCCGGCTACATTATTTAATTATTGTGTTTCATTATAAAATTATTATTAAATTAAAATATCAAAGGGTTTAAGCAAACGAAAAATGACAGACGCTACAACATATTTTTCATACGTTTCCTGGCTCCATAGAGGACATCAATTTGCCGACGACTTAGGACAAAAATTATTGATTGAGGGAATTTAAATTGTCTTTATGATTTTGACTTTAAAGCCTCCTTTTGCCATAACGCTGTGTTAGTAGGTATAGCAAATAAATCTAAATTTTTTTTCATGTGATTTGCTACATAATTTGCAGTTTCTATTATCGGTAAAATCTCAGTATACTAAAATTCTTTTCATAAGGGGAGGTCATAGGTTTAATAACTATTTTTGTAATTATTCATATGTTTATAAAAGCTGCTTAAAAAACTTCTTTATGTACTCTATACGGATATCAGATTTCTTTTATGAAATATGTTACTTATTGAGGACTTTGGTATTTAATACAATGAGATTGATACTCATATAAAAATACATTTAACGTTTGTAACGAAAAGTTAGTAGAATATGAACATTTCCCTGGTACAACGGATTCAATTCAATCTAAAATAACTTAGAGAAGAAACCTCAAGGGAAAAATACCTAAACTGAGCCATAATAGTCTAAAAATTAACATACTTAAATAATGTGTTTTGTTTCTCAAAAGTTAATAAACCTGTAGTAAATAATGTAAAGCTGTATGTTTTAAATAGTTGGCAATATTATGATGTATGATCTTTCATAATACAATGACCTTAAACCTAATTTTTAAATCTATCACAAAAATATATCCTTTATTATTGATTTTCCCCCCTCAATTTTTTACAATATTTACTGTTAGAATATATACAATAATATAAATACTTAATCACTATTGTTATCTATTTTATGAAACCTTCTGAAGTCTTTTTAGAATCAATACGATAAATACAAAATATTTGAGTACAAACAGCATGGTTAAACACTACAAGGAATCAACGATATTTTGCGTAATCCAAGATGTCAGGTGGTCAGTGTTGAGATGTTCTTTCAGATTCTTCACATTCTTAACTTTCTTTTGATTATTTCTACATTTGACTTTTTTACACATTTTTAGAATGTTGCCTAAACGTATGGCGTAAAAGCATCTACCCCTTTTAAAACTAACCCTATACATTTCTGATTTGTTGCATCTTAAAAAAGAATTATATGTATCCATAGATAATGAACTATTTATATTTATTGTATTAATTACTATCCTATCTTTATTTTTTGATAAATCACTAACGATAGGTATTGATTTATTACTATCCACCGTTACTTCTCTATTGCTTTTTACATGACTTTCACTAAGACTAGTTTCATCTACGGAATGCTGTTTGAATGTTTTAGAATTGATTCCATCGTCCATGAAAGTGTTGCTTTCGATGACCTGACTCACAGGATGGAATATGTTGACGTTTTTTCCCGGCTTTGGTAGCTGCGGTTTCACAATATATTCGTTGATGTTTCTCGGTGGAGAAGATTGTTCTAATACAGAATGGTCCAAACATGTTCTGCCACGCTGAAAATCCAAACAGAAATTGTAAATAAAAATGCAAATTTCGACACACTGTGGAATAAATTTTAAACTGTGTATAACTAATATCATCAGGCAGGCAGTTTCTACTTTTATCAATCAGGCATTTTGACGGTATTCAGTATTTATTTACTAGTGTTTTATTATTTTAAACCAGGTCCATATTATATTTATTATTTTACTAATCATATCGTACAGGATATTTTCTTACATCAATCTTAATCAACTTCTCATCGTCACACATTTTTATAAAACAATGAAAAAAAAAGATGTCAACGTCAAACAAAACCAAATATATTGTTGACGAGAAATTGCCTTTTGTCAGTGGGGTGATTGTAGTGAGACGGACAATTCTGATTCAAGACTGCCGACTGCCCCGGCTCGGTATAGACAGCGCCACTTATTTCAATGAAAACATATTTTTTGACTGTTGTGTGTGAATTGACTAATATTATACTAATGGTCTGTTTTCCTAGGAATACGATACGGCTATAAACAGCGGTGAATGTTTCAGTGTAGAAGTTTGTTTATGTGGTTACTGTGGTCAAAAAGATATTGTCATATTTTTCAAACACAGCCGTCTTGTCAGATGAAGCATCACTCCCTAGGAACCCAGTGCATAAGGCTACAGCACATTAAGTTTTGTATTAGTCTTATATATTTGTAAATTTACCATATTGTTACCACGATCTTCTTGCGATAAGGAATGATGTGAATAGTAGTTAGCTCTTGTTGTAAGCTCTTGTCTTAACTTCCATTGATGGAGATAAATGTCTTTGCCAAAATGACTGGCCTTTCCCCATCTCTTGCCAATATGCCACCTGAAAGATATTTGTAAATATAATCAAATTTATACAGTCCAATACGAAATTGATTTATACACTCGTAATGCCATTCTTAGTACCTGGAAATTAACTGTAGAATTCTTGATCTTTGCCCTAGTGACCTCAGGATAAGGCAGGCACCTCTTAGGGATACAATGTCGCCTCCTCCTTGAAATAATTTACGTTCGGAAATACTGAACGCACTCAAATACATTTGAAGAGATTGAAGACGCAAACCTAAAAAACAAAAAAAAAATTAGCAATTATGAAAAGCAATATTAGCGCATGCTATCAACTTTTTTAGACCACATAGTGGACGCGATTCTTATGAATACACATTCAATATCTGTTGCAAACATCACATTTGTATGAGTGCTATTTCAATGTTTGTATGTGTACCATTAGGGCTTACGACCTTCATCAATCATGATGGCTGGTTTAGTTGTGATCACCTTTACGTATACAACGTTCACCATTTAAGTACACTGATTCGAATATTATCTCCCATTGCTACGCTGGGGATTCGAACCACGGCCACTCCGATGATGTTCGAGTGTACCTGCTGTCGCTAGCACTGTTTAAATTAAATACATACTTCAGATACTTACATAAATATTTAAAGCTACTGTTACAATAAGTTTAAGTGGTTACTGCATATGTGCATTTTTGAAATGACTATAATTTCTTACAACGGATTTGAAATTTTTCAAATTTTTATAGTTTCTAAAGTACCTACTTCCAAGGGATTGTTTTTGTGACTGTGTATTTTAAACTATCAACGCAAACAGTTGAATTAACTATCATTATTATAAAAAAAATGAAAAGTATACATACCATTTCTTTCTAACCACTGTGCATAGCGCACGTAATGCTGCCAGCTATCTGGTTCTAAGGATATAACTTTTTTGAGTAGTGGTCCTTTATATGATTCTGTTTTGAGATTCACCAGCTCTAAATAAGCGAGGACAAATTTGGGGTCTAGCTTGACACATCTTTCCAACATTTTTAACGATTCTTGAGTTCGATTATCAATTCTGTAAAAAAACAACAAACAGATTTGTAAAATATGAATTCCATTTTAAAGCATAGGTAGACCATAAAAAAACGTTATATGTAATAAAATACCTGTATAGTTTTCCAAGATTGTAATGGGCATTCACGTGATCTCTCGAATATCTGATTGCTGCTAGGAAGTGTTTTTCAGCCTTAGAGATCTCCATGAGGGTACCCAAGTTATTATGAGCGCTGGCGTATGAAGGCCATAGTCTTGAAAAGCAAATAAGTACACATAAATAAGTTCACATTCAACATTTTTCTGATGCCATACATCAAAATATTGGTCCTTGTCGAAAGGTGACAAAATTTTGTGGGTAACATGCCAATGATTAATACAATAATATTATGATTATAATAGAGTGTGAAAAGGCATGCAATGGAGTACTTTTCTTATTAGGAGTATTATTATACCACTATCAGTAGATGTTTAATACAATTTTCTTGGAATTATCAGTAGGTATGTCTTCCTATTATTTATGAATTATTTTGTTCATATAAGGGTGCGTTTATAACAAACGAACATAGAGTCAGAGCTCCATAATCCGTACATTTTCTTAATCGTTGATGTGGTCACTAAGGAAACAACAACGAGAAAGAACTGTCATCGCCCACTTAGTTTTTGGTTGTTGTTTCCATGGCATCCAATATCAACGATCAACAAAATATACTCTATGTTCCAGCTCTGGCTCTATGTTCGTTTGGTATAAACACACTCTTATATGGAACTGGTTGTGCCTTTTTGTTTTTTTTTTAAATTAACACCAAATTTGTTAATTTGATTACATTTTACGTAATTGAACATTTTACGTGTTTTGAATTTTTCCCAGGCATTATCTTTAACCTGGTGTTGCAATGTTGATTGCAATATTGACTTAGAAATAGTGTTTAATAAATTAATGAGAATATTGAATAAGAAAGACACTAATAAATTACTAAAAAAATTACCTCAGAGCCTCATTGTAGTGAGTGATGGCCAATTCCGGCTGATTTGAATCTCGTAGAAAATTTGCAAAGTTGTAATGCATTTTTGCATTGTGCGGCAAAGTGGAAATACCAGACCTAGAATATAAATCAGTATAATATATACTTATATACTAAAATATTATTTTAGTTTAGTCAGGTGAATACGATGAGCTGTCTCTGCTCTTTATCGCGCTTGTGGTTTATAGCTATGATACAATCCATTATATTAATCCTGTTTCACAGAACCATCGATAGATGTCGCTGGTGTCATGAAAAAAGATTCTATCATTTTTTTCTCTTTTTTGGCATTTCATCCACAAGGGGATTCTATCATTATTATTATCATCTCAAATTAATTGAATTATTTTGCCATTGACCTATTTGTTAATTTAAATAAAAATTTTGGCCGGAGTAGGTAGGTACTTTATAAATGTAATGTTTATTAAATGAAAATTGCAGAGTTGTCAATAAGATACAAGATGGTACACTGAACCACCGCCATTGTGGAGAGGAGGCGGACATGGCTGGGACATGAATTAAGCATACCGAATGACAGTTGGCCAAGGATAGCGCTGTCCTTCCTCCCAGCAGATGAGGAAGACCCTCTCATACCGTGTTCCGATCTGAATATGGTATAGGGGGACTCATCGAAACTGCGCGAGATTGAGCGCATTAGATAGCTCTTATTGCCTCCCTGTGCCCCTAAGTGGCGTCAAAAGGATTGGATTGTCAATTATGCGACGAACTCGCATCATTGCATAACTGTAGGGTAACCAGGCGTCGTCATCTCGGTAGCCTAGGCGTTGACTTCTGATCAAGAGTCGATTCGGGGTTCGATTTCGTGTCAAATTTTTCACTTGAAATTGTTGGCCTGCCTGAAATTGGACGGGGCCTGTTGACTAGAAAAAATTGCCTCAGGTAATAAGTTTCGCCGGCTATACCTACTGACACCTTTGTATAGAAAATTGATGATAAAACTTTTCCG
Organism: Mystacides longicornis; assembly: GCA_963576905.1. Lineage (NCBI taxonomy): Eukaryota > Metazoa > Arthropoda > Insecta > Trichoptera > Leptoceridae > Mystacides > Mystacides longicornis. The sequence goes on from OY756428.1 coordinate 13,157,005, forward strand.
GGGATCCCCAACATAAGATATCTCTGATGTATTTGCAATAAAAATCTTTACATGGCATACCTCAAGAGTGTTTCTCTGGACCTCCAGTCTTTGTTCCTTTGCATCATTTTAGCGGCACCGAAGATTAGAAGCAAGCTGACTCCAAGTATGGCTATGGCTTTTCCAGTGCGACTCTTCCACCAGATTGCTCGAACCCCGCATGTCACCACAAGCACGCTACCAACGCTGAAACATTATACAAACGTGAAAAATGAGAACAACTAAAAATATACAAGAAACGTAACCTTAAAATAAATATATTGTCTTCCATGACATAGTGACAGATTTAACACTTATAAAAATAATTTAAAGGCAAACTCGTAGAAGTGAAGTGAATGCGTAAATTTGACATTCGAAAAAGGAATAAGTACCTACATATAAATAGCCAGAATCAAATTAAGACTCAAAATAGGTACCTACCTAAAACCTTAAAAATTGGAACGGAATGGATGTATTGTTAGTAGCAATAAAGTTGACTATAATAGAGATATGTGGTATTAAAACAAGAGCCGACTCCTAAAGAACAGAAAGTCTGCTGAGAAACGCCCAGAGAACCCTACGCTCCATCACGGAATAAACTATCCGAGACAGAGTACGCCATTTGGAGAATTCGGGATGGGCGTACAAACAGAGCTTTATTTGAAAGATCATGCTGGAAGAACACAACCGATGAGAGGGGTTAGAATAGGCGTAAATGAGATTCTTACCAGCAATCAGTATAGACAAGGCCGTCCGCCAAAGAGTTAAGAGGGAAATTTGGATATCCGCGTACCAAGAAGTGGTTGGTAGCCTAAGGGTTCCTTCGCCGACTTTCGTACTGGAATCGAGGATTTTTGTTTTTTTTTTGATAAAAATCGAATCTGTGCTCGCTCGAAGTGAACACAAATACACTTTTGACATCTTTAACACTAACCAAAGGGTTGTGTCGTGAAAGTGGAAATGGTCGGCACCGCCGGGATTCGAACCTATACGACCTTCTATTGAACGCTGTACGTACGAAAGCCGCCGATCTTTACCACTGGACTACCAACCACCTCCACTTGATCTCAGGTGCCGACAGTCTTTCTCTTTCATAACACAAGCTTTAAGTAGCTTACTGTGAACGAGTGAAAGAGAAAATCCGAGAAAAAATACCTATGTAGTTCTAAAAAATCAAAAAGAATAAAAATGGTGGCAAAAAGTGGCCAGGTAAGAGATGATGACCCATGATCACTGATTTTTAAATAAATTAAGTAGGTATTTAATATATATTCATCACTCGATCTTTTTTCGGGTGAAAGTCAGAAAAAAAGTATTTAATATTTAGTTTATGGATAAGTTTAAGTGAAATGGAAACCTACTTTTTAAGATAGGATTTTTTAAAAGCTCTTCGAAAACAGAAAAGTTTATCAGCCATAAAGTTTTCTTATTAAAAAAATACGAAGTTAATTAAAAACATGGGGTGCAACAGCTATGGGGATGTTTGCCTTCATCTATATTCATAGTGGGACTTTTCAATCCGCTTATTCGAGAGTTGCGAAGAAATTCCAGCGTTGATATCAGAATATCCAATACAAACGTACGTATTATAGTACATGCTGGAAGATGTTCTCGCTGCATTTGACCGGTTAATTGGCGAAGCAGCTGTGTACTGTATGAAGATATTCAAGAGCACTTCGAAACCAAAGAATGGGACGATGCGATGGGCGCAACCAACCGTTCTATTATAACGCGAAGAATGTAGATGGAGAGAGGCTGTGTGTATAGATGGCTCTCGACTATTATCTGGCGGATAGGTAGAGATGTTTGTATATAGGTGCCATTATTAGCCAAGGAATGAAATGGAACAATGGAAAGGCGGAGAATTTCTCTTGAGTTGAGAATATTCATTCAGTAGACTGTTTTACAGCAAAGCCATGGAAAGATTGCGGGCATTGTTAAATTTAGAGAAGTACCCTTTACCCACAATACTACACTGAATGGCTTCAGTATTGTTGCATCTGCTTTATTTACTTAATAAGCCTTTTATGTAATTTTATGAGTCTATACAAATAGATACTAAGAGCCTGGCTCTGAGGACTCTAAAGGTAAATACAAGAAGCAATGCAGAAAATTTTGATATTATGTGCATCGTAGAATACTAAGACTGGTTTTTGTGCTAATTCAAAAATGACTTCATGATGTCAAAATCTAAAAAGTGACGTATTTAGGTTATAAACTCGGAGAATGAGAAGTACCATACGACATGTAAATAAATCAAGATAGAGGATCGTATAAGGTGATGATATAGTACAGAGATTTCCTGCATCCGCATCTATGTGATTGGGTACGAATAAGAAGCGTTGATGATCTGTCCGAGACAGTCAAGCCTTCTGACGGTTGTAGTCAACGAAGGAGACGATAGAGTTGTGCCTAAAACATTTTTGGCTTTATTACTTAAATTGAAGTGATTGGTAGCTTGGTGGTTCCGTCGCTGACATTCCTACTGCTAGGCACTGGAGGTCATGAGATCTTCCTCGAACCCACGACCTCCGCACGAAACAGTGCGAAAGCCGGCGTCGTAACCGCTAGACCACCAACCACGTCACCTATCTAAATGAGTTAGGAGTTAGGTATATAAAAACAGTGGATTCATTAATTAGACCTCCGACTGTTTACAGTAAGTAGACGCATATATAATATGATTATTTATTGTACGATTCTATCGGGAATGCTTAGAAATTAGACAAAATACTCGGCACAGTTCCTAAATACAAATAATATAACGAGATTACACTTAATTACCTTAATATAAAATTATATACAAGTTTGAGGTACTTATTATAATTGAATTTAGGGATGATAAAACAAATGGAAGTTTCCACGTGAATAAATTCGTAAGCCGCCATTTCGTTCTTGTCGTAGATTCTTTTGATCTCATATAAGAATCTTGCGTTTATCCAAGTTTCGATAAATAATAATACCTATGTAATTTTATATATATATAGGACTTTTTATAGAGTTTTTTTAATATCCACACTTATCACTGAAATACTGGAGGTCTTCGAAATTTGGACGAAAAGACGAATGTTAAAAATGTCTTGGAGAGAACCAGTGGCGTAACGTGGGTTTTCGCCGCCCGGGGCGGGATTAACATTTGCCCCCCCCCCCCCCATCTAATAAAGTTTGCCCCCCCCCTAATCTAATAAAGTTGGCGCCCCACCCCCGTATATAAATGGAAAAAACTACTAGCTAGCTTACGCTGAGACAGGTTAAAAGGAAAAAAACCTTTATTTTATCAATTTTAAGAATTTTAGTGATTTTTTTCTCATTTATTTTCCCTTCACAAACTCGGAGCCCCGATTTTTTTCTCAGTTATTTTCCCTTCACAAACTCGGGGACCCGATTTTTTTTCTCATTTACTTTCCCTTCACAAATTCTCGTACCTATTTAAGTTTTGTGTTTTTTACCAAGTTTTTTTTTATTTGTCGGCTCATTTTGCCGCCCCCTGAAAAGTGCCGCCCGGGGCGGACCGCCCCCCCCGCCCCCCCTTAGTTACGCCACTGGAGAGAACATATTATCACAAACGAAGAGGTTCTTGCAAGTGTTCGGGAGGAAAGGTAAATAGAGACATAAAAATTTACAGATATTGGAGTGAATGATCAGGGTTCGATTGCTAGAGGACGAACATTATTGCCAGGAGTATTTGCATCAGATACTCGTATGCCAGGACATGGAATGCAGTGTTGATACTTTGAAATAAAGAGACCAGCGAAGAACCGAGAGGAGTGGAGGAGGAGACGTTCGCGTTTGCTGCCAAAGGAAAAAACTGAAAAATAAACCGCAGAAGAAAATAGTACTTTTACTTTTGGGTGCTCCTCTTTTCCTCCTTTCTCTTTTCACTATTTTAAGGCTTTTATTTCGAGAATATTTTCCGGTAGATAGAGAAAAGCTTTCAGATACTTTTGGAGAGATAGAAAATTCCGAATAAAAAGCAGCAGGTTCGATGCCAGACATCTAAGAGATGAGGAGAAAATGAAGTTAAAAGTGTGTACTATTGCAGATTTTTAAGAAGATAACAAAGATTAGAGGCAGTTCGTTCATGATGCCTATCATAGAATAGAATACGACCTATAAAAAATATTTAGAGTAGATTTTTCGGAGGATCCTCCTCTCAAAGACTGTAAGCGGTTGTTGATTCATTTTACCGAGCAACCAGGTTTCGGAGACGTGTGTTAATAAGTGTAATAATTATAAAGGATAATGTTCTAGGCTTTATTTTTACAGACTTACGACTTATGAAAGACAATTCAACTTTTTTATTCATTTACTGTATTGAGAAATATTCGCGCAAGTGGTTGTAATTCATGATGAAAATTTACCTTTAGTTAGACCAAAGCCATAAAAATTAACGTTACTTCATACTAAATTGGATTGACTATAAAAAATTCCCTTTGGGAAAAATAAAACAAGAAAGATATTATTGTATGATTCGTTCCCAACAAAATACACGTTAAAGTTGCTGGTATTTATAATACGATTAATACGTAGACATTAAGCCATGTTACAAGCGTACTTAGATATAAAAAAACGACGCAGGCATTTTCTTCCACATGTAAATTGGACTACTTATGTATACTAAGATTCTTCATGTTTTGTCATAACTTTCTAAATTGTATCAGTCTATTTTAAGAGGGCTGTTCTTCCTCTCATCAGGGTCCCGAAGACGAGGAGGAAGACTCTCTCTCACACTGTGTTCCGCTCCTTCGAAGCAGAGCTGAGGGATTTGGACATGGTGTGGGAGGAGGTCATACTCGCAAGATCGAGCGCAATGGAGAGCTCTTGTTGCCTCTCTACGCTCCTGAGTGGGGTGTAAAAAGGGAGATTGATTGATTGATTTTAAGAGGTGGTTGGTAGCCCAGCGGTTCAGTCGAAAATTTTGGGGTCGAACGTCGGAGTCGATCATTTCCACTTTCACAACACAAGCTTCGCTTTATGTGAATAATGTCGAAAGTATATATGTGTTCACTTCGGGTTAGCCAAGATTCATGTTTGTATGAAACAATCCATGATTATGTGAAGTCACACACTGATGTAGTGATGTAACAAAAAGTTTTCCTTCCAAACGTTTAATTTTCATCCGAATTTAAATGAACGGTTATCAGTATTATGAGGTTTGCAGCATAGTCATCGCTATATTTTTGAAAATCTGAATCAGAATGATCAATCATGCCAGGGATCCATACTACAAATGACTTGTATATGGATTAGGTAATCTCAATAAATCAATTAATTTAATAGACAGATGCTTAAGGGATAGACATTAGGCACCCAGGCCCGCTCTTTACCATCATTGAAGTAATGCCCGTCCCAGAGATAATATAGAACCAGGTGATTGGGTACATATATGCTTTAGCACCTATCAAGGACTAAAAAGGCTGAAAAGTGACAGGAGGAGTGGAGGAACGGATTGGTCAACAAAAAGCATACAAGATTTGACATTAATTAATCGATCGAAAAGCCAATATCCAGATTTTCTTTTGTCATGAATTAAAAGTAGAGCTAGCAAAGCACTTTTAAAAGCCTTATTGGTCAAATTAATTCTTACAGTCCTTAAGAGTGTATCAAAATTGTGTATTGGAAATTAACAAAATCACGTGTAAAAAAAAAACAAAAAAAAAAAAGTTATTGTAATAAGTAAGTTAATGTCAAAACTGTTTTTTTTTTGTTGAAGTTGTAAGAATTAACAAGTCATGGAAATGACTAGGGTAATTGAGTTTTAGGGTACTTACCTAGGAATGTAGAGCACTCGCTCGGCCACCACAAATCCCACGGTAACAAAGAGATTGGTCGCCGGCAGGAACGGCAGAATGAGAAGGAGCATTCCCAGGACAACTGGTACGTGTCTCTGTTGCTGCAAAAAGGATGACACGCTATTTTAAACCTACGTATTTGTATTCGGAATCCTCTACGTCCCGAGGTTGTGCTGAGAATTATTTTTGAGAAAATACGATGAAATGAGAATGATAAAGATTTTTTTCAACGTAAAGTTAAAAGATACCCAAGTTATTTTCAGTTGTTATATCATGTGAGAAAAATCATTTTCTATCTTCTTGTTAGCTTAGGTAATACTTATAATGAAAATGGAAACGAGAGGTCTGACCCTCTCGATTTCAATCGAGCGTTTTGATTTTTTTCTAATAATAAACTTTACTCCTGGTTATATGTAAATTGTTTTGCTTTGATGATAAATAATTGACAATTTAAATAGGTAAACGTAATAGCAATATCGTAATTTTAATTATCTCTCACTAAGAATTCAACTATTTGATGTATCGCCGAAGATATCTTCTTTGTACCCATGTGGCAAACTAAACATTGCAATAATTCTCAATAAACCTTACGACACACAATGATTTTTCGATCAACCCTGTTTGAAAGAGTCTTACAAGAAATACCTAAGTGTGACGGAGATGGATTCAAAATATCTGTTCATTAAAATATTTGTCCTTACATTTCTTATTTTCAATACTCTCAGTATAAGTTACTCGTTTGTCGACTTGAAATTGGTGATTTTTAATACTATGTGAGCCGTCAAAAAACGGTCAGATTGAGATTCGATCAGAGTCGATCAAAATGGGTCATTCCCATACTGTGTGAGTTGTCAAAGACTATGATTCTATGATAGTTGTCAGAAATTTCATCGTAAATAGTTCATGTTAGATCAAATGAGAATTCTTAGAAAAAACTTTTTTATCTCCGTAAAATTGATCGAAAACAGTATAACACTTGTGACTCATAGACGTTTATCTATGTTCAAATCCAACAATATTCCCAAGGGTATCTTTATATATAAAGCAATAGTGAGAATGACATGCTGTGTGTCTATAATATGTATATTATATAATTTGAATGGGCGGGCTTACCTCGACATCTGTGAGACTGCGATAGAGAAGTAGCAGAGCGGCGCCAAATGCGACACAGGTGACCAGGTTTCTGGAATCACTGACCGTGGTCACGAGCGGGACCGACCCCATTTGCCAGTCGTGCGAGAGAGTCGCCGGACACAGCATCAGCCACCAATTAAACGCCGCCAGGTAGCAGAACGTCAGGAGTCTGGAAATTTTCATTAGATAAAACATTCGGTTATTCGAATAAAAAAAATGAACTAAAAGATCGGTTTAAATTTAGTCAAAATCCATCCTCTTGGAAAATAAAGCTGAAAAGTAGTTAGTAGGAAAACGTGAAACAAAGAGAACCAAATTCCTAGTATTGGTTAAATCAAATAAAAAAAGCGAATATGTGCATACTTATACATCAACCAATGATTCTAACAATTCACCAATGTATGAAGGTATGAACAAACAACTACGGGCTTACGACCGTCTTCTAATACCATTTCGAAGGCTTGCTTATGGTCTATTTTCCTAGGAATACGTTAATGCTATAAACAGAACATCGTCGATGTGGTTGCCGTAGTGACAAAAACATTTTTAAAGACAGCCGTCTTGGCATACGACGCACTACTCTCTAGTCCCTATAGGAACCCAGTGATTAAGTGTGATCACTTTACGTTAACAACATTCGCAATTAGGTGGTCATGTTCAAATCTCCGAAACTCTATCGTGAGAATTTTCAACTTGTTCAACATGTCGAAAAACCACATGCCCCCGGCAGGATTCGAACGGTGCGTCCCTAGTCGTCCTTTGCAAAGGCGCTAGCCACTGGGCCAAATAGCCCGACGATAATTCCACCGAAATCTGTGTATATTATAAAAAGCAGATTATTAATATTAGGTAATGAATTTTTAATTACTATACTCTTGTGACCGAGACTGCTGCCATGTAGATGGCGCCAGGATACGAATATATCCATTTTTGTTGATGTGCCATCTTTATTGGAATAAATATCAAATAAAAAGGTTTGTTCATTTTCGGTCTCGGTCGGCAGCGACATTCACAAAACACTCGTAGAAAGGAACATTCCAAAACAATTATAATAACCCAATGCTACATTTTAGTTAAAAAGTATAAATTTTTGCTATAGAGCTTTTTTCATGATCTTTGAAGAATTACTGCGTATTAAAAAGGCTTAAATAATTTATTTTTAATATCTAGTGAATAAAAAATATCAATTATTGTATCACTAATATTGCACGTGCAATTTAAAATTTAAAATAAAAAAAAAAAAACAAATTGTGGATTGAATTTGTTAAAAACACACCTAACTGTTCAAACATTTACAATGTACAATGTACATACAACAAGTACTTATTATTTTATTAATGGAATTAAACAATGTACGTACCTACTACATACAAACGTGAGATGTGCAATTTTTAATTTAAGTACACGGGCTGGGTATGTTCAGGTAAATATTATTATAATATTCACATCCTGAAATATGTACATTGGACCATTGTAAACATCACTATCTGTTATAATAAAAATGTTAAACTCATTCAAAATAGACAACGTTTTAATTTTTTTACTATGTGTTATCTCGACACTTAATCTAACAAAATGTGCGAATAATGGACAAACATTTATTGATAACAATCCGAAAAATAAAATTTATTTAAATTTATTTCATTCGATGTTCACCTATGTTGTACAACTCTGGGCAGAAGGCTCTATTTTGCGTTGTCCTCATTTACTTTGGCGGTGTACATCACGAAATCAAAAAGAGAAAGCCCCAGATTATGTGAGATAATAATTTATGAATTAAAGATCCTTTATAAAAGGAAAATAAATTTAAGCATTTTCATCGATAAATTTTTATTTATTTATTTTCAGTAAAATAAACACAAACAGTGATGATCTAAGTTTTCGCATATTTGTTTGATCAAGTGTCGAGATAACACAACGAGATCGCATTTTTATTAGCTTGTGTAATAGATCTTACATCTGCTCAAGTCGATTACTCTAAACAGCCGCGGGACTCCAGACTTCTTTAGAATGAAAATCTTCTAGATTGTGCTGCATCAAGCTGTGATCTAGACCTTCACTCTTGCTCCATGTAATCTTATCTTATCGCATCCCTTCAGCAATTCGTATTGGTGCCATGAACCTAGTCTTTATAGCTTGCTTTTGCCGACCTCTTTTAACATTCTTTTTCCGCAAATTATTGGTTTTTTTTTCGACAAAGCATTAATTTTCTCCACTGCCGTTTGACCATGTTTGTATAAAGCAGGAATACTCCAACGTCTAAATGAGAGCTTAGTTAAAAGATGGGTATTAGATTTCACAGCGGGTATCTGCTAGTAATTACTAAATTTATGTAGCTACCTACGTACGTATACACTGGTTGATTGTAATTAAATTCATTCATTTATAAAACCTACTTAACAATTAAAACCATTAATAGCACACCGTATTATTTGAACAAATTAATATAATGTGGATTGCTATGTGCTAACCTGTATTGACATAGGTAGTGTTCCACTAGTTCCTATCATGGATATTACATATTTTTTCACATTATAGTTTGAGCTTTCCGCTCGCATTTTATAATTGCATTTTGCGTAAAATAATGTTAATTTAAATCCACATTATGCAAAATGAACACGTGATAATTATTATAGATGGTATCTAGGTTTTCAAAGCGTTAACGGATTATTTGTTCAATAAAATATACAAAAAGTAATCATTAAAATATAATTATTATTTGTAACGATGGCAATTAATCATAGGTATATGTTAAACCAAATCATTAAAAAGTGTGAGGTATTTTTGTTTATGAATAATGCCGTAAGGTTGTTAACCGTGCGCACCAGTACAGCGCAGCAGCCAATCGTTTAATTCATACAGAACCGCAGTTTATGCTGACCTTATCAAATGCTCCCCATATCCCTCCCAAATTCTTGAAGTAACCGGATGGGAAAAGAACATTCTCTGCACTCACAAAGATGCTGGATAAGCATGGATAAATCCTAACGTGTCACCGTAAATTTAGGGATCACCTGAAAAAGCTGGGGCTTGCTGGGGAAAACTCAAGATATCCATGCATACCGGAATGAAGTAGTGCATGATTGAGCAATTTTTAGTATACAAAGGATAGATGTAGAGGACTTCCTGATTATGTCTGGAACTGGTAGGAAAGTTTTGATTGAGAGAAATCATGAGCAAGAAGGCGAAGCATAAGATAATAGGAGAATAAAAAAGAATCTGGGATGAAGCTGTGCAACTGGCGTGAGATGGACAGGCTTGGAGAAATTTATTGACGTCCACATGACTTACACTGGGAGCGAAAGTGTGTTGATTGAAAGTGCACAATGGCATGGAATACAGTTGGCAACTTTTATTGTCTTATGAATTTCTTCGGCACAGAAATAAAACAGTAGGTACCATTTCCTTTAAATAGGTGGACCACCATGAATTGAATAGCAGATACAAAATGAGGAAAAGAGGAATCGTATGACCAATAAGTTGTAGGATAGACATGGTGAAATAGGTTGGATTAGGACGGAGCGAAATCATTTGTATAAGGGAAAAGATTTTGGTTCTGAATTATAGCAGTCTGATCAGGTCACTTTTTTAACTCCCTTAAATTTGCAATATTCAGTGCCTCTATGATCACACCATAAATTAGAGTTTGCATCTTACTATCAGAGTTCAACAGTTTTGAAGGTTCATACGTGATTTAGATTTTCGTGCAATCTTTACAGTCTCGCAACATATATGTTGGACTACCGATAAGCTGCCTAAATATGTAAGTACCTTACAGCGATGGTGTTAAGCCCTCAGCGGTTTAAGCTGTCCTTTATAAAAACTGTAAATTATTGTACAAGCCTGTTGAAATAAATAAAAATATAACGGCTTAAACATTCATCATGCCATAATTGAAGTGGTGATTAACTAAATTATACAGTTAAATCCCAATGTGTTCGCTTTCCAACATCCATATTAATTAGTCAAATTTGTTTTAAGAGTTGACGAATAATAGATAGGCACTAACTCGTACAAAAACATGTCGATTTGATTTGGATTAACTTTCCGTTGAATTTTGGCAGTTCTAATTTTGATTGAAGATCGAACGTAATGAATTTAATTAAAATTTAAACTTTATAGCTACGTTAACTTTCGTCAGTATTATTGCGATCAATCATTGTTTCGTCTTCTGTTTAATTATTATTTTGACTTTGGTCCCCAAAACATAAACATAAAGAGAGCATATGAACAAACAAACTAGATTTATCTTACCATAATAATTCAGTAAAATTGCCATAAATGGAGTCTATTCTTTCAACAATTTATACAATAAGTAAACGTACATCACATGTGATGTATTTCCTACTACACCGCCATCTCTTGGATTTTTTAAAAAGTAAAGCATAGAGGAATTGTTTTGATTTCAAACTTATGACCCATCGAACTTCATCCCGCATCCGAATCAACGATAACTACTAGGTACATAATGCAATAAATTATTAGCTAAATTTAAATAAGTTTTTATAAATAAATTGTATTTTATTCATAAATCCTTTTTTTTTAATTGGGTTAGGTCGATGGGCGGGTCAGCTAGTAAAACAATAAATATGAATAAAAACTTTAGAAATCCTCTCTGTATACGCCTAAAAGGAGAGAGTGTTAATTTTATTATAATTGAATAATATGCCGTCATCCTATTACGAAGTTTAGTAATCATTGTACATTTTCAACCTAAACTTCGTTGAAGGTTGAAGAAAATCTACATTTTCGAATCACCCAATTTAAAAATTAGGCACATGTAGCTTGTAGAATATTTAGATCAGTATTATGAACATACAATAAGGAACGCTGTTTATAAAACTTACATCAATAATTACCACAATCATTTCGGGTGGACTGCCAAATTACATATTATAGGTAATGGTCGGTATAAAGCAGCAAAGAATGGTCTCCTATTTTTTTAATTTTCTGCAATTCCACTCACAATTTAATGATTCACGATGGTCTCCTATTTGTTAGGTATTATACAGGTTGGTAGGCACTTAAACGTTGTATTGCTATTTCAGTGCATATCTGAACTTTTATTATAGTTTTCCTACAGTTTAGTGTCCTGATATAGAATATAGATTATGAGAAGTTGTTTGAAAACATACATTTGATATTAAGATTTTGTTTCTTGTTGGTTGTGCACAAATGAGAATATTTTGGAAGGTAATATAAATAGACGGGGGTTGAAAATACCAAGTATACTTTTTTGAAAGTTGTTGTTGGGATAGTAAGTGCCAAATTTCTTAACTAAAGTATAAACACGAATATTCAAACGCATATTTCAATAGAATATAATACACAAAGTAATGCAATGTGATTTAACTACCTGACATAAATGCATGGATGAAATGCTGTTGGATTATCCTGTTGAGAGAATTTTGGCAAGGACCCTTGGAGCAGAGCCAACCTGATAGCCAGCAGCAGAGCCAGGGAGAGGATCACTTTCGCCGCTCTCCGGTAGAATTGCACTGCACCATCGTTCCATCTCACTTCAACGACGGTCCTGGAAGATGACAGAAGTGTTCAAATTAGATTTATGCCATGACACCCTTCTTAGGAGATTCGAAGAAGACAATAAATATATTATCACTTAAGAGGAAATGCTTGCAAAACAGAATTCTGCAGATGTAAAATATTATTTTGATGTAGAAGTATTTGCATCCATGAGTATTTTGTTTCTACTAATTCATATCATCTTTTTTGTGTTTTTTGTTTGTGTTTTGTTTAAACGGGTGTTGATCGGGTCCTCTTGTTGGAGGCACACGTATGACGTATAGGGAACGTAATAGTTTTAAATTGTTGTCCTCTTCTATGTTTTTGTTGTGTTCTTTGTTTATTTTCATTACATCTACATAAATACCATGGCACAACCTCTCTCTACACAAACTTTCTGAGTTTTATGAGAGAGGAAGAAACTTTTTATAATAATATGAATATGCAATAATGAAATTAAATGTAAATTATAACTATTGTAAGGATTTGATTGAATAAAATAAAATAAATATTTTCTTATTATTAAAAAACAGGTTATTCATCTTATGCTAAAAATATCAATATGTGCCTACTGAAAAATAGTTTTATAAAAATGAGCCATGAGAATCAATCCAACTACCCAATAATTACAGTGTCTTGGTCAAACATCCAGTTTTAGCAATTATGGTCTTTGCTATTTCGTTATCACGAGTAAGAATTTATACGCACAGCCACAGTATTTTCTTTATCAATGACACTGTAAACGAAACCCGCCACCTCTTCCAGAATAGCTGTAAATTTCTGAAAATCAATCGCTGCATTTATGGTGAAATATGGAAGGTGCATGGCGATAAACGCCTGTTTATGACTAATCGTTTTATGCAACTGTATGCGTGATTATTTTGTGCGGAAAGTACATAAATGCTTCAGTATCTTTCTCCCCCATCAGCGGTTTACGCAAATATACGCGTAAAAATATAATATCTAAATAATTTATTGCCAAAATAGATCATAATTATTATTGGGGACAATAAAACTGTTCGTTTATAGCCGCAGATGTCGAAAATTAAACCAAATTGGCGGAACATCGCGGAAAAATCATAAAAATGTAATTAACGTTAATTTTAAATTACGACTAAATGACAACCCATCGCGTGGAAAAAACACGATTTAATGAAGAGATATCGGCAAGAGGGAGATAGAGATAGGGAGGGAATGAGAGACTAGAACAACAATAATTATTAAAAATCTAAAATTATTCTTGCACTGGTTATTTTGTAACAGAACGTATTCCACAAAAAAAATAAATAAAATGTATAGGTGAATCAGTTTGCAACATTTATCTATAAGATCTATCATAATTTATTATTATTTTTTTCCTCTGAAATAATACAGGTACCAGTACAAAATATGTGTTTTGAACTTCACCTTGTAAATGTTAAGGGTAATTATATAGGTATGCGAAGGACCTTAATTGCAGATGCAGAGGTCGACCAAATCATGCTTCATGGTCCAGATACCTTATATTATTATGCTGTACCAGATATACTAAAACTGAACTAAAGAAAGATCAGTGATATATACCTAGGAATAATGTCAACAAATCTCAGAATTGCAAATTCTAATAGACAAAGGTACTCTAAAAAGATACAACATAGGCTTTACTCAAACTGATGATAACAGGAAAGAGGGTCATCGCGGTGCTGGGAGGAGAGAGGTTTGGAGATTGAGGAACATTCGGGAGTGGATGGGATTTAGGAATGTGGAGCCACGACCCGAGGGCCAACTATCAAAAAGACCACGACACAAAAAATATAAAAAAGTCAAAAAGATAGATGGTACTTACAATTTGCATAGTGTATCAACTTCGAATACTTTGGATACATGATATAAGTATGTCCGAATGTTTTCAAATATTTCATTACTTTTTCAAGAAAAAAAAAACCAACAATTTTCTGGGTTACCTCCTGCCGCAAATAATCCGTCTACTTTTATTATTATTTTTGTTAGGATTTTCTCGCGGCAGATTAAACTGTATTAAAACTTGTCCGGTGTAGCCGCGATAAAAATTAATTGTCGATGCGTAACTTCAATTTTGCGGACGCCGACCTCGTGCTGTGTGGGATCGCTTTAAATCCTTTTATTGCTTTTGATTAGAATTTTCGCTCGCGAACATAAAATAATTCAACGAATAAAAGCCAGAGAGATTTGCATGGGGCTGTACAAAAAATGCCGGCAAAATTTATTACAAAGCAAAATAGATCACAGAGTAGTAAGCATATCCAAGATAATTATTTAAAAAAATCTTGAATTTATGAATTCACCCGTATCTAGTGTTCAACTTTTTGATTTGAGTACTCATTTACTTTTGGTTCGAAACTTTACCAAAGAATGTCTATGGTAAAGTTGCAAGACAGCTACATCTCTCTTAAACGGATGTTTTTCAAACGATCTATAAGATTTTTCAGATAAAAGCCTTGCGCTAGATTATATGATAATCTCTCTTGGTACCTGCGCGGGTCTTAAGGTTCGCGCCGAGACCGAGACATACTTAAACGACACTCGAACAAAATGCGTGGATCTTATGGTATACGATATGATGATAATCTGTTCCAGAAAAGAAAAAATTAAAGAAACTAAAGAGCACAAACGATATATTTTTTTTTCACTTTCAGGGGGACAGCCTGAGTCCATTTCTCTTCAATCTCATCATGGATGAGATTGGGAGGAGATAAAAACACTTGAAAAGGGATACAGGCTGGGAGAGCAAGCCAATATTGCTATGCAGACGACGCGGTGATATTTGCCGAGACTGAGGAGGACGCGCAATCACTTTTGCAAGCTTTTCACCATGCAAGTCAAGATCACAATATGAAGATCTCTTTTGCAAAGACAAAAAGCATGGTGTTTTCGCGGTCTCCGGTGAACCTCAACCTATCTATGGAAGGTGTCTCCGTGGAACAGGTCACCAAATTTAAATATCTTGGAGTGGAGTTGTGTGGGCAGACCGATCTACCAACTGAGATATCGGGTCAAATTAACAAGGCTGCTGCAATCTCAGGATACATCCGAAACTCTTTTTGGAGAAACTCCGATATGAGAACAAGCAGCAAAGTTTTTTTTAGACTCATAATAACGTACGGGATCAAGTCCAGGGCAGATACCACTACGACCAAAACTGCGCTGAGAGTTTTAGAAATGAAAACTCTCAGGAGAGTACAGGAAATATGCGAGGTCGAGGACATAGTAAGATGGGGAAGGCAACGTAGAAATAAGGTTCTGGTATGCCCATGTGAGGAGAATGTACTCTTCCAGACTCTCTCACATGGCATTGCATGGCCAACCTTATGGAAGACGGCTCCCAGGCAGACCACCAAAGAGGTGGAAGGACAGCTGGGAATCGACCTCGCAGGAGGCAAACCCCACCTCTTGATTTACAGGCCACAAGGTCTAAATTAAGAAGAAGAACACTTTCAATTCGATCGAGTCGATTTGAAAATAATTTCTATAGTGACAATTAATAGTCGCTAAATAATGCATTGGGAGAAAGATTTTATCATTTACAATATTTGTTAACCGTAAAATCTTAGGTATATATTGTAGACCCAGTCAGCTACTCTCATAGCATCATACACGGTTAGCAGCCCTCGCACTCACAAATCACTGCCTTGATTGATTAGGGTAATACATTAATTTATTATTTATTTTCATCTATCATTCTCAGACACCTAACATACATTAATATTTATTTTTCTACTCACGGAATTGCACTTCTTTTTCCTATTCAATATTGTATGAGTCGTATTGTTATTATTTCTAGATGTGTAATTCATCAACGAACAGGCATGAGGGGGGCTATTCGGGTACGTTTTCAACGTGAAACCATTTTTGTGTGCGTATTGTCTACTGATGGTGGTGTAGGTACCTCTACTTTATAATAAAACTAGTTCTGAGTATGTAACCTTATATCCCCGGTCAAGGTATATATGTTTAAAGCTTGAAAGAAATTCTATCAATAATCTGCGTGTCAGTGTTTTGAAACTTTGGTTGTCAGGTACCTAAATAAAAATTGTGTTGTAGATGGCATTGGAGTCGCGAGAAATCCGTTCTATAGTAACTTTATTATTATATTTTATAATATTTCTAATCCATTTTATCAACCTTTTATTAGTTATTCTGTTATTCGGAGCGGAGAAGAATCCAATAAATCAAATATCGGAGGAATCAGTTCAGCCGATCTCAAGTTATAAGTGTTCGCACTAACCCGACTTTCTACATCTTCTATCATCTTACCATAATAATTCGGTAAAATTTGGTTTGAACGGAGTCTATTCATTCAACAACATAATTTACAATAACGTACCGTGTTTCATTTGTGACTTATTTCCTACTACACCACCATCTCTTGGATTTTTTTTTAATTTTACGCAATTGTTTTATTACAAAATTATGAACCGTTCAACTTCGTCCCGCATCCGAATTAACAATAATTATTACATAGCTACATAATGCAATAAATTATTAGCTAAATTTAATTCAGCATTTATGTCACAATCTGTATTTAATTCATGTACTTAATAATCAAAATTATTTGTTTTATTCTGGGTTAGGTCTAAGTTCGACGGGCGGGTCAGCTAGTTGATCCATATTTGTGAGTTGATTGAATAAAAAATAATACCCTATAATGATAAACAGTTCAAATAATTGTATTAATACCACAAATAACTGTAAAAGACGAAAGCCGTTAATTGCATAAATAAATAAATAAATAAATTCAACGAGTCGTGGGTTCGATCCCAGCTGCCGACCATCTTCCTCTTTCACGACACAAGCATTAAGTAGCTTACTGTGAAAGAGTTGAATAGTGTATTTGTGTTCACTTGGAGTGAGCATAGATTCATTAAAAAAAATTTGCAGTGAGTCTACATAATATGTTGTATGTTTACCAAATTATCTGATGTAAAAGGCTTTAGAAGCCGTAGAAATGTTAAATAAATATACGTCTTACACCGTTTCTTTCGCGCTTTAATCGATTTATTGCCGGCAGTTGAAGAGGTAAACATAGAATACTTTGTACTTGTCTCAAAAATACTGCGTTCGTAATTTTACGGCCGCTTTTCTTTTATTGAAGAACATAGCATTAACAACATTTCTTCTTTTCAGCCTTATCTAAAGATGTTTATCCTTGAAGGATATAACGATTTTTAAAACCTGCTTTCCACGTGTTTCAATTTATAATGAGATTCCACAACTTTCTTTTAGGTTTATTTAACCATTATTATGACAGGTGTTTAATTTCAGGCCCTCAAACGTTTTTCAAAATCGCGAGTTCACCTGCCTCCCTGCTGCCCAGTTCTTCCACGTGATTTATCGTTTATGTTTATTTGGTAAAAAGTTTTATTATGTTAATTATTGCTGGTAATAAATTATATTATTGAAACCTTGAAAATATATCCATGCATAAAATGGAAATTTCTTATAAACCTGCAATAAATTTAACATAAAATATAAAATTATCTGTTGCTATATAAAGAACAGGCTGTTTCAAGAGACATTTTGTTTTATTTTGCCGTCATTTTTGGCTCTTTGACGCTTTATTTATTTATTTATTATGCATCAACGCGACAATGTCGCTTTTACAAACAAAGAACAAAATTATTCAATATTTGCAATCTGTGTCGTATGTTCATATTTTGTACCAAATGAGTATGTTTTTTTTAATTATTTTACTATTTTATTATATATAATGTTGTGTATGTGTAAAGATCTATTGCTTTTTTGATGTAGTATTGAAATGATTATATTCTTAAGATTACATACCATATTGTAATATATATTATTTTTAAAAGGCCCAACTGGCCGTAAATGAATAAATAAATAAATACATAATAATATGCACTTAAAAAAAAACAATTTAACAAAACATTACGTGTACTGTAGTACCTATAGGTCATACCGCTGTTATAAAGTGTTTACTCTTTTTAAAATGAATCTGGGCTTACCCAAACTAACCACAAATATATTTTCGACATATGTATTTTGAGAAAGATAGTCGGCACCGGAGTCCGAACCCAGCACCTGTCCACCAAGCTGCTTGGTACCAAAGCACCTGTCCACCAAGCTGCTTGGCTACCAAAGCACCTGTCCACCAAGCTGCTACTTTGTGACTCAATTGTGAGTGTTGTAGCATTTTTAAATATTAAATCAAAATTTTAGAAAACAATACTCGAACCTTTTTTTATTATTCAAGCATGTTTTAGTTAATTTTTTATTTTTTTTATAATGACGTTACATCCAAAAATAATGATGAAGCCAATGATGCTATTCCAGCTATCAAGAGTTGATGATAATAAATAAAACGAAATAATGGATTACAACATAAAGTAATTGGTCATTATTACGTTGAAAACTTTCAAACTTTCTCTTTCTCCCTCCATGTACCATTATTCCTGTACCTCACCCTTAGCCTAAATCTCAATACCCCAGCTGTGCTTACACATTATATATGCGTTTTTCTGTTGTTTGTCTGTATTATAAAATAAATAAATACACAAAGAATACAACTATTGAAATTTTGTCGGTTGTCTTACCTTCTAACACAAGGCCAACATCTGTATAGGTCGAAGGCGAGGTTCAGAACGAACACGGTGATACCAGTTTCCTTGGCCAGCATGCTGAGTCCTCCCAGGAGAATGCTCAATCCGACATGCTGAGTGCCACTCTCCAGTCTGAAACAATGGTAGAATATACGATCAATTCTTTAAAAGTATAATGATAAAATAAATTATATTGAAGACCGATCACAACAACCTTTAATGTAAGAAGATACGAAAACGTCGACAAAATCGATGCTCTCGTAAAGATCAATGTGGAACCATAAACCAACTTTGTGAGATATCTCATGGATTTTAATCTAGAGAATCCTATCTGAGTAGAATTGGAAAGACTAATTTGACTGCAATTCTACACATGAGTAGAATTGCAGTCAAATTAGTCTTTCCCAATCTCAAAGACGAGCAAATGGAGCGTCGGCTTCAGCCATTTTTTTGACCAAAAACGGCATGAAACCGACTGTTCACCCTGCCCGCTCTCACTCATTGGATCTATCCACCTGTGATTTCTTTTTGTTACCTAGACTCAATGGGACACGAGATGAAATATAAATAATGTGTAGAACATTGTAAGGAAAATTTGGGGTGGTCAAAAAAAATGAAATGAAATTACGCAAATTCTCGCCCAGATAAAGCAGTGCACGTGAAGTTTAAATAAAAAGTTTCTCCGCTGCATAGGATGCTGAAGAAAATTTGCAAGATGACTTTAATAGAAGGACGACAAGAATGCAGACCATATCGTCACAGAGTTCTGGAGACGCGAGCTAGAGAATGCCTCGAGGGAACAGAAAACCGCAAACAATAATAATTATAAAGACCAGATTTAATTGTTTGCGAGTAGTTGGATAGTAGTTAATACAGCGCCAGCGTGTCGCTGAAATGTAGAAGTAGAAGTAAAAATGTAGTTGTTTGAGTCATACTTAGAACCCTTAGCAATCTTGAAATAGTTGGCTTTGCCAGGAAGTGTTTTGAATAGCTGATAGCTATTCGTTAAAGATTTTTCTTCTTCTGTATTTTCTATGCCCTATGTATGTGTGGGGCCGGCTTTTCGGTTTGGTTGCTTTGATCGAGCTGGGGGGTCGGTTCATGCGGGTCAGGTTTGCTGCGGATCGGTCTCCTCCGGACTGGCTTGCGTAGAGTGGGGGACCTTAACGGGAGTATGTATGTATGTATGTGTAAATGATTTTTTTAATGAATCTGTGTTCACTCAAAGTGTAATACACCCTTTGACACCTTTCGCTACTTAAAGCTTGTGTCGTGAAATTGGAAGATGGTCGGCACCTGGGATCGAACCCACGACCTCCGAACGATACAGTACGAAAGCCGGCGTAGTAACTGCTAGGCTACTAACCACTTCATATATATATGGGTATATTTTTCGAGAATCCGACACTTTTGTTGATCAATATGCTCATCTCATGTTAGTTTACAATCTATTGAAGTCAAGGATTTTTATTTAATGACTTAAGTTCGGCATTCACAACAAAAAATACAAAAATTTCCAAATTTTTTTGCCACATTTTTTATTTAAGAGATACCTACTGAAGTGAGTGGACGTCAAGGGTGAGAAAAAGCAGTGACTGCGTCAAAAAATCATAAAATCATCTTAATTAGTAGTAATGAATATGCTGTAGGCAAGTGCCCTTTCGTATCGAATGGAGTAAGGCGGGGCTATGTTTATTCAAAAGATTTCTAATCTATTTGCATATTGGTGTTTTAAATGATGCGAGATTTGGAGCATTTGGAAAACAACGACTTTTGTCGAATACAGACCGTTACAAGGGTGACCGGCGCCCTCGTAGACATCTGAATTTCGCAAACGACTACAAACGAATTATTCGTTAATGTAGAGTGCGAAAAAAATGAACTGTACTCTGGAACATACAAACAATAATTTAAAAGTATAAAAAATGGACGGTTAATTTTCTCCCTACTCTACATTGTAGAAAAATTCATTCGCAAAATTCAACTTGTCTAGGGCCATTGGTCCTTCTACTTTATAGCGATATTTTAGGTAGAGATGCTGCTTCAATACGTAGTAAAAGTAACTCGAGGATTAAAATTTTTAACACAAAAGAATATTTGTATGAACCAGACGTCTACGGATCAAAAGACGTCATCAAGCTGTCGCTTCAAAAGTGTTTTTGTGTCGATTCTAGAACGATCCAATATTTCTCGCTTTTGTAAATGTAATACATTTTTTTTCCACAGGGTAATTCGAGAGGATTCAAATCAAAAGAGGATGTGAGCGCCTATTTTACGAGTTCTCTCGGTGTCATCAATAACCAGGATTCGCGGCAGACGCCGGCCGTCCCGGAACGTATCGCGGATCTTATTATTTCACGCTGAAATATTTCCTCTTTCATACGTTTGATATTTTTCTGATATATCTTTCGAAATTCCGATATTTATTGCTTTATTTTCTATTCAACGTCTATTACTCTCGTTCATTTGAGAAAAACGTACTAAGCCCCTCATTCACGATCACTCCAAATGGATGACATAAAAAAATCCCATTCACGATCACTCCAAATGGATGACATCCATTGTGAGAAATGTGAAACTTGTTTTTTTTTTCAATCGTTATAACGTAATTTCTCTTCGTTAACACACGCATTCGTTATTATTAAATTTAAAACAGCAACATGTATGTTGTATACCCTGTTGGAAGGATGTTGTCAAAATGAGACAAATTAATTTGTACTTAGGTAATTTTTAACACTGACAATTACGTAACATGACAACTTGGACCAAGTCCAATCGATTTTTCCCCATTAACGATACGTTTGGAGTGATGGACGATTGTCTTGACGCGTTTAAAATTTGGATTGGTGGATATCCGACTCACCCTATCACTCCACATCGTCCATTTGGTTTTTTCACATTCGCGGTAATTTTTTGGAGTGACGTCCCTCAGTTTGGACGGATGGAGTTATCGTGAATGGGTGGCCTTACATTATACGAATACTAGAAGAAACACCGGTCATATTATGAAAAAAAGTAACATAAATGTTTAAATATAAAAATAATTTTAGTCACAGATACATTGATAGCTCCTTCTATCCATGTCACAAATTATTTTTGACATAACGTTGCGTGGGCAGGTAGGTACCTACATTGAGTATATGAACGCGATATACGAGTTGGCGTTTTATTATTTCGCTATGAGAATATAATATTATGACGAAATAAACAATTTGTATACAGGAACAATATACTCATGTCAAGAATACTACTTATAATGCTTGTTGTTATTCTCGTATCTGCAGTTGTATCCAAAAAATAAACATCGAGTGACAGAAGAAATGAGCAAATTATAGAAATAATTTGCTCATGGATCATGATGACGCGAAGCGATACTACTAAAAAGTGATCCGAAGTCACTGTTCAATGCAGAAAACCTTCCTCGAGTTTTACGTTCCATGGGATGTAGCTTCCACTTTTTGTCTTTCTCTGAACCATTTCTAACATAATTGGGTAGCCAGGACATCTTTTCCAGATATCCGTTTCATAATTTACACTTGATTTGTTCGACTACGAACACGTTTTTATAAAAGAACAAAAAAATTCAATCCGATTCCTTATGACCCTCTAAAAATATATGTAAAAGTATATTTTAACTGACAGTTCCACTAATATTGTCATAATTCCTCTAAACTGACCCATTACTCGATCGATTTAAGAGGCATCTTAGAAATACCAAAATTTCAGACGTACAGCTTTTATGTCAAAAATACTCGTGGCAATTTTTTTCTCAGATATCTCTCTTTAAAACAACAATCAAAACCTTATAATGTATTGTTTCTGGAGGAATATTATTGTGACCTTGTTTTCATCATAAAAGATACGTTAATAGAGTTATATTTCTTGATCAATATGAATTTTTTTGAGATAAAGCAGATTTAGCGGCCATTATAAGAATATTGATATTTGGAAATCATTGGCTTGAAATCACTTGCAGCTATATTCACTTCGATCCACTTCTTATTCAACTACGCTCGGCTGGTTGAAATCACTTGACATTACCTTCTAAATTTTAGTGGAACCGATACAGATTTAGGACAATTATTATTATTGTTTATTTTTTTACGAGATTTTAATTAATAATAATTTTAATTTAATTTTAATAATAATTTTAATTTAATTTTAATAATAATTTTAATTTAATTTAATTTTTTTTTATTTTTTATTTTAATTTTGCCATTTGTTGCCTACGATTGTAGGCAACAAATGGCAACAAAGCGCTTATTCATCAAAAGTGTTTTCATCGAAACATGTTTTAATCGAGTCGATCGTTTATAACGGAGATATCATACGGCTTTTATCGACTCGAGTCGACATTCGATCTACCAAGTAGCATCTCATACCTAAGTAGAGTCATAATCAACCCTGTAGAGTAAAAGAAACGCAAAAGTTAATGACGTTTATAAACTTAGAAGTCAATGTACTGAGTTTTAATAAAGAAATAATACAAGTATGCAATATTGCCAAGGCGAGGTACAAATAGTCCTTTTATTAGTGGCGAAAGTTTATTTTTTTAATTTGGTAAACGTTCTGCGGAGGCGGGACGGTTACTTTAAAGAATTGCAATTCTAGAAGAGAAATGTCGCCAATAAAACACAATAAAAAAGCAGACACAATAGAGGTACAATGTAATGTCCATCTAGTTAGAACCCCTAGACCAGGGGTATTCAACTATTTAGCTGTTTAGCATGATGATTAATTTGGTTTTCGTTTAAGATAAAAGATGCATACTGTCTTTTAAAACTCCCTCCAACTCCAATGTATTGGACAAAATATAACCTTAACTATAGCTTACACCAGTCTCCAAGTCAACTGTTTCACAATAATAATTACCAATTGAACTTAAAACGCAACTGCGTAAAGTCGAATGCGCATAGGTGAATACAGCATTTTTTTTAAGTGAAGGGATATCCATTAGCTAGATAAATAGTTCCGGAGTCCCACCGGCTAAAACCCCTCATTCTTCTTTGTAAACTCGATTACTACCTTGCGGCCTACAGCTTTTTAATGATGCTCACTTTCATTGTTTTTTATTAATTTATTTACATGAAAAATTTGTCTTCAATGTCACAAATAATCCCTTACGGGATTTTTGGTGACATTATCTTTTCCGGATCCTACATGGAATTCAATCCAAGACTCCGATGATGTTAGCATAATATGGTAGACCATATTGTCCGCACTTGTATCAGAACAGAGACGGACGGCGGACTCCCATCTCTTATTAAAAAAATCTAAATAGTAAATGTTTTTTGTATTATAAACGATACCTTTTTGGAGTCGTCAAATTTTTTTTTCAAGCAGCCCGAACGTGGTCCCTTGGGTCGCGAGTTGGCGAGCTCTGCTCAAGACAAAGGGTGCGAGTATAAGCGATGGGAGATGAAAGAGGAGGTGCCTACTCGTGCCCCATCACTGAGGGCGTGTGTACTATCACTGTGCCCCAAGTAGATACCCCGCGATGTATTGTGTAGGAGAACAAGTGAGATTTTGTAGACAGGAGGTAATGAGGCGCAATAAGGGTAGCTCTGCGGTTGTGTTATAGGTGGGTAGGTACCTACGGTGGGAAATACGAAAAAATACATATTGTAACAGCTCAAGGGAAGTGGATTAATTTGCAAAAAAGGGAGGAAAATCTTAAGAAAACTTTTGAGATAATTTTATTTACGTGGATTTAGTAATAATATTGTCAATGTGAAGTGACACGCATATTTGATCTCCGTATATTTTAATTGTTATCTTTGGTAATATATTGCGATTGTGGGGTGTATATATATCATTTGACGCAAAATTTCATGATCTGTTCGGTGTGAGTGGTGGTTTGGATCAATTTTTCTTAATGTGAAAGTTACAGTGAAAAACTTTGAAAACCGTGAAAATCACAAGAAAAGTGAAAACGCTGCTGCTCCTGGCGGCTGAAGTGTCGAGTTTCTGTCACATAACTGTAGAGGACCTCGGTCCGAAAGAAAAACTCCGCGGTGCCATACCCATATGTTGAACGGTTCATGTGAAAAACTGTATTTTCCGGAGTGAAAAGTTTTTGAGTTTTCCAAAGGGAATTTTTTTTTGTGAATTTGTAATCCTGATCAAGGTGAGAAGATATTTCTGTTTTTAAAATTTCAAAAGGACATTTAATAGGGGATTTATGCTGAATTTAATATTATAAAGTTCCTTTTTATAAAGTGTCACAGAAGTGAGCATCTTTTTTGTGAAGTGCCATACACTATTGAAAAGCCAATAAAAAATTACACAAAAAACCCCGCGGTGACTATTTGCTATATCTATCAGTGTTGGAGCTATTCAGGAAGATAACATTTTCCCCATACTATTTGAGTGAATGTGCGTTTGCTACCCTCATAGTGGTGAACTCAGCTTCAGGTTTCGTGACTGCCCAGGCGTTCAAGTTTGTGTAATTACCTGAATAATATAAATAATATATTTTATAAGATGCCGGGACGTGGTGTGAGGAGGCCCTGTAACCAGTGCTCTCTGTCTGTTAGCCCAAAGAAGCACTTGAAATGCAGTAGATGTTTCGAGATTTTCCACTTTACTTGTGGGCAAACGACTGAAAAGGAATATGAGAGGATGACAGCAGTTGAGAGGTCTTCGTGGAAATGTAAAACATGCAAGAAGCAGGATCCGAGATCCAATGCGTCGGCTATGTCGACTCCCTCAGCTGTTCTTCCAGCGGGCGATCAAGACACGCTCTCAGTGACTCCGGTCGCGGAGTCTCAACCCTGCCTCGCCGTGTCGACTGATATAATTGACAAGTTGACGCGTATTGAGGGGGAGGTATTGAAGACCAACGAATCTTTGCAGCTAATTTGGGAGGAACTTTTTTCTCAGCGTAAACAAATTGAGGCCTGTGTCTCTTCTGTTAGTGATCTAGACCAGAGAGTTACTGCGCTGGAAATGAAGGCGAAAAACGCTGCTGCTGCTGAGGTGGAGATCAAGACACTTAGAGCTTCTGTTCAGTCCCTTCAGATAGCGAATGAGGAGAAGGAGCAATTTCTGCGTACCAATAATGTGGAGATAAAAAACGTACCATTCGGGAAATCCGAAGACCTGTCTTCCATAATCGGTAAGGTTGCTGAGAAAGTTGGCTTTTCTTTGAAATCGGATGATATCGATCTGATGACCAGGGTAGCTACAAGGGCGACGGGACCCAAACCCATTATAATTAAATTTACTCGACGATCGCGCAAGGAACAGTTCTTGTCTATGGTAAAAAAACTAGGAAGACTCACTACAGCGGATCTTGGTTGGAGGGGAAATGAGACCAATGTGTATGTGAATGAGCATCTTACGGCATCGCGGAAGGCTTTGTTATCGAAGGCAAAGTTGAGAGCAAAAGAAAAGGGCTATAAATTCGTCTGGATCAACAACTGCAAAGTTCTTGTCAGGCAAAATGAGTCCAGTCAGGCTTTTTGGATACGAAGCGATGGCGACCTGTCAAGGATATCATAGGTTCACATGTCTGCAACGTGTATATGCTCTTTTGCAGTTATCATCGTAAAATGTTGTTTCAATACTTCGTTTACTTGTTGATTTCTTATTCATTGGAAAATCTTTTGTATGTTGGTGTGGTGGTTGTAATGGATGTGGAGTTGGTTTTTATATTGATTGGTGGCTTTCCTTGCTTAATCCTATTCGTGTTTCCTCTCTCAAATTGTTATTTGAAACTGTGTTCATCTTGCCGTCGTCGATGCATGTTTTATATAGATATATGTGACGCATATATGTACATGTGTGTGTTATATGTATTTTTTATGAATATATTTATATTATTATTATGGCCCTGGCGATGGCAATAGCTTGACAGTATATCATCAGAATGTGCGCGGTTTGCGCACAAAAACTGATGATCTATTTCAAAGTGTTCTGTCTAATGACTATGATATAATCTCGCTGACTGAAAGTTGGTTAGACTCGGATATCTACGATGGCGAGCTTTTTGATGCAAGATATAAAGTATATCGTAGGGACAGAAACTATTCGGGTTTGAATTTGACACTTGGTGGTGGAGTTCTGGTGGCTGTGCGTGCGGGATTGGATGTTGTTCGTCGTGACGAATGGAGTGCAGGCACGATGTCCCCTGTGGAGGATCTCTGGGTTACGATCAAGGTTAATCGAAACACATACATACATATTTGTTGTGTTTACATACCCAGCAGATCTAACCATAGTGCGAACGTTGAGGGTTTCATGGAGGGGGTAACTAAACTTATGAATGACTTACCAAACGACCACTTTCTTATTGTTGGGGATTTTAACTTACCAAAGATCTCATGGTTGAAGGTCTCTGACGGAAATAAATGTGCTCCATCCGGTTTGGGTGATCCGATTTCATCGATGTTCACCGATTATTTGAGCTTGAATTGGCTGAACCAGTATAACTATATACAAAACTGTTCCTCAAACATACTTGACCTAGTCATATCAAATGTGGATGATATTTTTCTGGTACCGTCAGATGACCCGTTGGTTCGTGAGGACTCCTTTCATCGATCTGTGGTGTTTGAAATGAGGTGTGTCAAAGAAAATTCTTTGTTGCCAGTCACCAGGACTATAAGGCTTTTTCATAAGGGTAATTACGATAGAATGAATGAGAGATTGGGCAATATCAATTGGCAAGAACAATTTCAGGGTAGGGATTCTGAGGAGTGTACTGATATATTTTACAACATATTGAATAATTTGATAGAGGAATACATTCCGAAAAAAACTAAACAGGCGAATTCATACTCTTATCCTCCTTGGTACACATTTCCATTGATAAAATTGTCTAGGGAAAAATTTAAGGTATTCAGGAGATACAAGAGATATGGTAATCATATTGATTATCTCACATTTGCGACTCTTAGATCTAGACATAAGAAACTTGCAAAGGAATGTTACAACTTCTACCTGAACAGTATGAAGAGCACACTGAGGTCCGATCCTAATACTTTGTGGAGGTTTGTAAAGTCTAAAAATAACCAAAACTATATTCCCAAATCAGTGTTTCTCGAGGGGGTCTCAGCCGATAACGTTCATGACATATCGAATTTGTTTTCTGCCCGCTTTTATAATTCTTTTAATCATGCCGCACAGCCTACATTGCATACTTGTTCAAAGGAAACAAACGTAAGGATACTGAGTGAGATTGCTGTAAATCCGGATTTGGTGTTGAAATATTTATCAAACATTAATGTAAGCCAATCGGCTGGAGTTGATGGTATTCATCCATTGCTCGTAAACAAATGTCGCAGTGAACTTTCTGTTCCTTTATCTATTATTTTTTGTAGATCATTGAGTGAAGGTTGCTTTCCCAGTAGATGGAAGGACGCTTTGATAACACCAATTTTTAAGTCAGGTAAACGAGAGGACGTAGCTAATTATAGACCGATATCCAAGCTTTGTACTTTTGCAAAAATTTTTGAGCATATAGTGGAGGATCAACTGAATTCATCAATCAAGCCGTATATTAATGAATCACAACATGGATTTGTACGTGGTAAGTCTACTTCTACAAATCTCATTCTCTTTACAGATTATGTGGTTGATGGAATGGAGCGGGGTGGCCAGGTAGACGCTGTCTACACAGATTATAGTAAGGCGTTCGATAAGGTGAACCACTCGATTCTGTTGGCAAAACTGGAAAGTTTGGGTATATGTGGGGACTTGTTCAGATGGTTCTCTTCGTATATTACTAATAGAAGACAGGCAGTTGTTATCGGTGGACACAGATCAGACTGGATGAGTGTCCCTTCCGGGGTGCCACAGGGCTCTATTTTGGGTCCTACACTATTCAATATCTATATAAATGATATCAACACATGTTTTGATTTTTGTAAATTTATTTTGTATGCAGATGATATGAAGGTTTACTCACGCGTTCGATCGATCGATGATTGTATAAGATTTCAACGTGACCTTGACCAATTGACTGCCTACTGCAAAATAAACTGTTTGTATTTGAATGTAGATAAGTGTGTTTTGATCAGATTCACAAGAGGTAAAAATCCCATAGAGTTTCACTACAGGCTTGGCGAATCAGAATTGAAAAGGGTTGATGAAATCAAAGATTTGGGAGTTGTAATTGACGATAGAATGACGTTTCGTAGCCATTATGAAAGAATAGTGTCCAAGGCTTCACGAATGCTAGGTTTTATCTGCAGGGTGACTAAACCTCTCAGAAGCCCCGAGGTTGTTAAGACTTTGTATAGGTCTTACGTAAGAAGTGTTCTTGAGTATTGTTCATCTGTGTGGTGTCCCAACTTTGGGGTTCATAAAGACAGAATTGAAAGAATCCAACACAGGACTTTACGGGTGCTAAACTTTTTAAGTTTTAAAAAATTTGATAATTATAGTGATGCTGAACGATATCATGGCCTGCAGTCTCTGTCTGTTAGACGTAGAATTGCTGACCAGGTATTATTATATAAAATTGTTACTTCATCAGTCGATTGCCCGGCTCTAAATCAACTGGTGCACTATCATGTGCCCAGAGTTACAGCACGACATCCCCGGACGTTCCATATTGCAAGATTTGAGACGAGTTACGCCAGAAATAAATTCATTCGGCGTTCTTGCGAGGATTACAATTGCTTGTTTCAGTCGGTTGACTTATTTAATCTTACTCTTACACGATTTAAGACTGGAATTGCATCGATGGCGGTAGATTTGTAGTGGGATGAATATTTGCATCCTTGGAGAGATTTTCTTCCTTCTTTCCTTTTTCCTTCCCCCAATAAGCCACTAATATTTGTTGTTATTGATTAGCTTTAAGTGATATTATTTTTAATGCATATTTCATTTTGATATTAGAGCACAAATGTGCCATCTGTAATTGGGTTAATTATAAATATATATATTAATTGTACAAATTTGTAATAAAACCTGTAGATGAGCCAATAAATAAAATAAAAAAAAAAAAAATAAAATAAAAAATTAGACATGATGGATTCTTGAGTGCATTTATCGAGTTGGTCAATATACAATTTTATCAGCCAAATTTTTTTTTTCAATTTTCAAAAACGTTTTTTAATACATAATAACTAATACACAAAAAAATACGACACATAAACCAGCAAAGGGTTTTTAAGGGTATTAGGGGACGAAGGGCGCCGAGAAACAAATTCCCTGACTACACTTTGTGAGAGAGTAGACCGGCATTTGGAGAGTAGAGTTGTTCCGAACGGAGCAGGATGAAAAAAGATTTTGATGAAAGGATAGCTAACGACAAAATCATGCCCCAAATATTCTGAGGCAATCACATAAGTTTCTTTAAGAGTGAACTCCTTTCTGAGCGATTGTCATATTTCTCATAGTTCAAAGTAAGACGGGTTTTAATTGGCTTTGGCTTAGTTAATAATTGAAGATTGTCAACTAGCCTCCGCATTGTATTAAAAAATAATCATCGAAAATAATGAAAGTGAATAAAAAAGAATGACAAAGAAAAAGATTTATGCTTGAATAAGCCTTTTGATGAAAGTACAAGCATGAGAGTTTATTGTTTGAAAAAAAAAATTGAAAAAAGAGGATTTTGTAAGGTGGGGAAGACAGAGAAGATGGCTGGAACAACTGTGTCTCGAGAATGGAGGATGCAAGTTTTGTGTAAATTGTCAGAGACAAAATACAAGAAGGAAACAGATCTCCAGAACGACCATCTAAATGCTGGAGAAATAGCAATCAGCTTCCCAAGAGGATAATGTAGCAGGAACAATAGGCAAGCAGGCCTTATCAGAGAGAAAGAATGCCTTGAAGTGCATAGTCAGATTCCCCCAATGTTGGCTATCACTTGAGCAAGATTAAACACAATTTTTGACACTGCGTTTGGTTAAAAAATTGAATAAAATTCAGCAGACGGTTTGTAATTTACGTTTTGTTAAAGTGCTTTTAATAATATGATAAACCCTTCTTGTGATACACAAATATCAAGTGGTACAACAGATGTCAGATGAATATTAAGTAAATAGCTACGTACCTACCATGTCAGATATGCTACAGAACCCATCCAATAGAACCTCTGGTTGACAGTGATAAATGCATTCAAATATTTTAAACACACCTAAATGTTTGTACTAGTATAGCAGAGGCTAATGCAAGGTGCATCTGAAAACGGTCGCATCGGATTTACGAACGTAAATAATGGAACTGCTTTGATGGCGCAGAATATGATCTCGATGCTCGTTATTTGCTCCACTGCATATCGTTATCCATATTCAGAGTAACTACTATATACGTGACGAATCAGGTTTTTGTTAATCTTAGCGATTCAGCACCAAGATATTCCTATTAAAAGAGACAGGAAAAAACACTACACTTTTTTTAGCGTTTCAGATGTCAACTGAATAAAACTGAACTAACAAACTATACTCAACAGAGTAGTGATATATGCTAACTAGGAGTTACCCGTTATTACATGACGAAGTTCGTCGCCCGTGTTTATTTGTTTATTTATTCATCAACGGAAAATTGCCTCTTAAAGAAAAAAAAATACTACAGAAAATAATAAAATACAAAACAATAACAATACACACAAACATTTTTCATAAGCATTACAGTGATAAAAAGCACATGTCTGACATTTGTTCAGTGCAATAGAAATTAGAATACATTTAATTTACGTTGTATATTTTCTACCATATTTGCCAAATGGTTGTACGATTATTGGCAAATAAGGTAGAAAATGGTGGTACTAATTGATACGATTTCCACATACTTTGGCCACATATTCTGTGGTGAAAAATATTCCCTCCTACAACTTATGATTCGAGGAAATATAGGAGTATGTGGCGGAAGAGAGTCTTAAAATCTTAGGCAGTGGTTTGGAATACCGGATGCAGCTTCATTAATAATTCCTAATTCGTTTGCGCAAGAGCGTAAGAAGTTCAAACTGAGGGTAGCCAACCTCCGTTAGGAGAGGCACATGAAGAAGAAGAAATAGGTACTTAAGCTCTTGTCGCTTATGCACTGGGTTCCTAAGGAGCGGTCCGTCGGCGTCGTCTAACAAGACGGCAGTCTCAAAATATATGACAATGTTTCTTTGTTACTACGGTAACAATATTGACAATGTTCTAAACTGACAATCACCGCTGTTTATAGTAGCGCCGTATTCGTAGGAAAACAGACCATTATAAATATTGCGTACGCTTATAAAAGTTTCCTATGCCTTAACATACGCTTATAATATAATAAGCTACCTGAACACCTAAAAAGCGAAAATAAAATGCATTTTCGGAGAGAGGCGAAATCGCATTTGGTTGATAAAGCATTTTATTCTGTTGACGAAATAATAAATGAATAAAGATAAAATATGTTAATGTACTTTTACAATACTTAAAAAAAAAGATTATAGGTATGTGAGCATATTATAATATTATTGTGAATCTTGACGACACGCTGGATTGGACCCTTTACACCCAGCCAGCGTGATCCATAAATTCTAATTTTTAATGATGATTTGCAATTGTTGATAATTTGTTGCTTCTTTTGGTTTTATTTTATTATTGTATTTATGAGCTTGAAACTTGTATAATTTTGATGAGTCTCAAGTGCCTGTTTGGGGTATGACGAAAGGAGAAAAATAAAAACAAATTTAATAACAATCTGATGCGGTGTATCTATGGGGTATTATTTGTTTCTATTTTCAAACAACAAAACTCACGCACCAACACCAATATGGGTAGGTGCAGCCCGAGGGGAACGCTTTTTGTAAATGGCGTTAGTCGAGTATCAGTGTTCTGGGCTATTATAATAAAAGATAGAATATCAGTTCAAATTGAAAGAACAGAATACATAGAAATGCCTCGTACAAAATGTACGAGTATCAATGCCAAACATCAAGTAAGTCAGCTCATTCAAAACCGAGCGAAGCAAAGCCTAGCACACTCTAAAGGTCTCATTCATTTGCTTACAAACATGTATGAATGAATGCACACATTTTAACAAATTAATTCTAATATTTAAAAGGATGCGAATAGTGGAAAAAGTTTTTTGAATTTCCTAAAATTGGTTGCCTTTTCATTACGATTCCTGCTGAAATCATTTGTTTCCTGAGCGCTTCTCAATTCTTCCCAGCAACAGATGGAAAATGTGGTATTTCACTCTAAACAGTATAAGATAATAATATGATATTTTCTGGACTTTGATAACCGATTCCAACTCTGTCAAAACAAAATTTTCTTTATAATGTTAATAACCAGGCATGGTCACCAGATCATTCAGAAAAAAATTAGTATGTAAAAAAAGTACCTATGTCCAATAAAATCGGTAAAAGTAGAATTTGAGATGTATAAAACAATAAGAAATCGGCAAAATAAAAAAAACAAACCAACAACAATAAAAAATCAAACCTGTCAAATATATTAAAAATAGTAGACTTAAAATATTCTTTTTTTATTGAAACACGAATAAATAAATGGTTCATGGATAATTAACAAAGAACACTTCAATAGATGAGATGGTTTTGTCTATTTTCTGAAAAAAAAAAAACAAACGCTATCAATAAACAAAGACATCCCGGAACATCACAATAAACATTCGTCTTGAAAGGTAATTAAGGAGACACCCAAGATCCCCCGAATAACTAAATAAGTAATATCATGGCATTAATTTCCCAGTCATTAGGTTTTACACGCAACGACCGGATATTGACCAATTTCCCCAAAGAATATCGGCTCATTAACGGAAGCAAACTACCCCCTTAAAGAAATTACCTCCCTTATAACTTGTCTTTCACTTTCGTCTCTTACAATATTCAGTTCGTTTAAGAGCCTATCTTTTTATATCCTTTGCTTATTCATTTAGGTGTCTAATTAACTACTGCCAGGTTATTTTTTGATAAATGACCCGTTTTTAATAGAAACCAGCTTATACTCAGCGTGAACTATCGCGCTAAAAGAGGAAATAAGTTTTATGAAATGTAGTTTTCTGGTCTAAAACCATTTTCGCATTCGAATATACGCCTACTTCTTGATATAGAATTGTGAAAGCAAAAAGCCTGCTAAGTATGAAGGTAACAATTCCTTCCAGCTTTCAATTCTTTTAGAAAGAACTGTAAAACAAAATCTGAATTAATAGGTCTAAAATTGTTGGCATAAATCAATGTATTGTTGTGATTCTAAAGATGTACAGGACAGAGCTGAGAGACGGAAAAATTGATACGACCAATCATGATCCATGATCTACAAGGAGAAGAGGATGCGAGGATGCATCTGTTACGTTACATAATAAGAAAATGCCGACATTGGAAAACAAAGTGCGTTGAAAAACTGTTTTGAGGTGAGCGAGACATAGAACCCTAGATGTCACCAAAAAAGAATAAAGATTTCATGTAAGAATTATTTTCAATTAAGTAAATAATATAGTTTTTATAATAATTATTTAACTACGGCTAGATGCAGTGTTTTCGTCAAAGCTGTCTTAGTAATGCTCAGATTAAAATAGCAACATATGTAAGTTTATTTTTCACCACACTAGGCCTTGACTTATTCCCACGGTATGAATGTATTTAATAAGTAACAAAAATATTGCATCTTTAAATTATTTGTGTGTCGTGAACACGGCGCGGTGGTCCTGAGAATAGTTTATAAAGTTCTATCTAGTCACATGTGTAATAAGACGAACGTGGTGTACTTAAAATGTGTTTGTACACGTGTAAATAAAATATCCATCCAGTTACCTAGCGAATCAACCGGGGATTACTACTTGGACCTGGTAAAGATGTCTATTTGTAGGTTAAATGCTAAGTGAAACTTACTGCATCATGAAGTTTGCTTATCTTGACGTGAACGTAGAGCAGTAGCTGGCTTGAAGGAAGCGGGGAGCAGCGGTGTTAAGAGATAGCGTAACACCCCATCACTGGATTCGTCCGTTTACTGCACGGTAATATATTAGTATTGGACGACGAGGTAGAACTCTAGCTAGAACATTATGTACGTCGCGAGTTAGCTCTATTCCTACACGTACGTGCTTAAATGAAGTCTTTGAAGGTACCGCTCTAGAATGTCTAGCCTTTGAAGGTATCTACTTTATACACACAAATGCACAGTACGTACAATAGTGGAAGTATTTGAGAATTTACGTAGTGAATACGCTTTTGTTAATCTCACGTTATCATAAACACTAATGTTTTCTAAAT
Organism: Mystacides longicornis; assembly: GCA_963576905.1. NCBI lineage: Eukaryota > Metazoa > Arthropoda > Insecta > Trichoptera > Leptoceridae > Mystacides > Mystacides longicornis. The sequence goes on from OY756428.1 coordinate 13,192,209, forward strand.
TTCACTAAAATGCACGTTCATTATACACAATAACTTTTTTTTTCTGTTTTATATCGCACCACATAGACTCGCGTGGTGCCGGCGACTTTCAAGCATAACTACTACCCCTCCATTGCGATGCATAGTTATTAGTAAAATGCTGGGCAAGGGTGGGATTGTCGGCTTAACGACGATATTTCACTTCCAACCATATCGTGAAAGCACAGATTAGTAAATTAAATATGATATATAAAGCGTACGTTACTTTTTGTAGTGAAGGTATGTAGAGGGCAGAACTCAGATTTATAAACAGATACTGTGCCTCGCCTACATCTTACTTATTTGTTATATATCCTAAACTAATTCGACCATCTTCCTCTTTCACGACACAAGCTTTCAGTAGCTTACTGTGAAAGAGTCAAGGAGTGTATTTGTGTTCACTTTGAGTGAGCACAGATTCATTTTATAAAAAAAAAAAAAAATTGTTGGCTTACAAGACATTGTCGATAACCTGAGTTTGCGTCAACTATGTATAGTCAAAACCAGGTACAACCGACGAGGCATATCGGAGAAGAAAAAAAGTACTCGGATGGTAACACTCTTTAAGGAGATTTAAGTATGGAGATCGAGAGGGCGAAGGAAATATTTAAAACAAAATATAAAATAAAAAGCTCGGGTTTTAACGGCGTAGAATAATAGTAGCCACGTTTCAGCGAGATAAGGTAGAGAGCAATTATTTAAAGAAGGGTTAGCCTACATTTTATATCGAAAAAAGGAGAAAAGGTGATAGAACTAAGTGTGTTTGAATTTATTGCTGGAAGATTCGAGAGTAAATTACAATATCCACTCTTCTCCTCCGCACGCTCTTACGACTATTTTCCATTAAAATTCACTTTTGGGTCAGTATTCCTGATTAACAGCGTATTGTTCCCTAATAGCAGCCATCGGGCGTCGATAAGGCTTTCGGATGAGCTTTTCAACTTGATTACGTTTCAAATTACGGAATCGGAATGGAATAGCGTAATGGAAATTCGGGAATAAAATAATAGAAGGCCGACTACATTAGGACGTCGAAGGCTTTTTTAAAAAGGCTCGTGAGTGAGAATCATTTTGTAGTTACAATCTTATGCGGTGAAGCCCAAATTATTTTACAAAAAGGGATCTGGAATCTTTGGAGTTTTCTTTTCATCTTAAAAAAACCCTAGAGTGATTACACAGGTTTCCTTCACTATAATTGTTTCATATACGAGTATACTTAACTTTAAAAAAATCTTCCTATGAAGTCCAAATGTATCTTGTACGCGTTACTTAAACCGCCAGTAATACTCCACATACAGCATTGTAGTTAAGAGGTACACAATATATTATGGTAATCCTCCTTGTTGTGATTTGGATCTCAAAGGATCTCAAAGTTTTCGACGAAGCTGGAATATACCAATTTTGGATGGACAATCATAATATGCTGCGTTTCTGAGACATTCAACCATGTTCTTAGCCTGTCGGTCACCTATACCTTTAGCTTACGAATTCTAGATATGTATTTTGGAAGTTTTCTTTCATTTATTATTTAGTATTGTAATAAAATAACCGTTGAGTTTTTATATCGACTGCGGGGGTAGGTATATATCAGTGGCGAGCGGCTGGTACAAGCCAATAATCCTGGCTTACCCTAGAATTTTCGAGAGGAATATAAAAATAAAAACATTTCAAAGATTGCTATAACTCTGACGAAAAATTAAAAAAACTTTTGATGGACGTCAAAAAAATATTCTCACATGACCCCTGGTTGCCATGGTATAACAGTATTTTTATATTCTATGGACCAAAAATAACGAGAAAGTATTACTTTCATCTCCTCTGACGTTCCTGAAGCACTCCTTAGTCAAGGCTCAGTGCGTCTCTTTCGCACTAGCATTTTGCAGGCGGATCCCTTCCCTTTGATTTTGTCGACACCGCCGTCAATTTCAATAGGCCCACCACGGGTCATTTTTTTCCAAAGGAAATTTAATCCGGGATTATTAAGAGTTGCCAACTCTACAACAAAATCACGAAATGGAATTATTGGAATTACTTTATATAATTCAGAAATTAATGAGGATTGCATACAAAATATCCTGTTATTTGCTTTTTTAATAATAAACAATGAATGTATCACGGAGCAGATTAACACATACATATTTTATCGGTTACTATAACAACAGTATATTCACATTATTTCGATTTATTTTATTTTTGTATTATGGCAATTTAATCGGTAATATAAACTGTCAAAATGTATTTTAACACGGTGTTTTTAAACTGAAGGTAAAGGGTCATTGTTTATTATATCGGTTTTAAATTTATAATATAGTTTTTTTGTCATTTAATGTGAACTTTATACTTAGGTAATTTAGTGTCTCGACGATTCAAAACCTGTTGGCCTTTTAAGGCAGCCGGCCTTAGAAAGTTTATCAATGAAAGGTTAAAAAAAAAACATCAAAAGTTGTGTTTTTAATAAAATAATACAGTTTCTGTTTAACCTGATCATGATTTAATCATGTTTTCTGTGTCCAGTCATTATCAAGAATATTACTGACGTCAAGGTATGTTTGATTTCGCAATATGTTTTTATATGAATAATCTCAGAATGTTTAACAGTAAACCTTTAATTAATCTCAGAATACTAGTTTTTTAAGTGCGCCCATGGCCTTTTCTTGCAAATTTTGCTTTCTTATAGCTGAATTCATATGTGAGACTTTAAATCACTTGATTCATAATTGAACTCTTCATGAAAACTCAAAAAACATCTTTAACTTTTCATAACAAAGTGTGCATTCAAATGGCTTTTATCATGAGTTATTATTTAATTGATTAAACTTTTTATTGCAAGAATTGCATTCGAATGGCTTTTCCCCGCTATGAGTTCGCATGTGATAATTTAAATTACTTGAGTCCGCAAACTTTTTATTCCACACATTGCATTAGTAAGGCTTTTCTTCGCTTTGAAGTCCGGCTGTGCGTAAAAGATTCCGGATTTGGTAAACTTTTTCATGCAAACATTTGCTTTCTTATGACCGAATTCATATGTGAGACTTTAAAGCACTTGATAATAGAACTTTTTATGAAAATTCAAAAAAATCTTTAACTTTTTATAACAAAGTGTGCATTCAAATGGCTTTTATCATGAGTTATTATTTAATTGATTAAACTTTTTATTGCAATCATAGCATTCGTATGGCTTTTCTCAGCTATGAGTTCGCATGTGACTTTAAATTACTCGAGTCCGCAAACTTTTTATTGCACACGTTGCATTAGTAAGGCTTTTCTTCGCTAGAAGTCGCGCTGTGCGTAAAAGATTCCGGATTTGGTAAACTTTTTCATGCAAACATTTGCTTTCTTATGACCGAATTCATATGTGAGACTTTAAAGCACTTGATAATAGAACTTTTTATGAAAATTCAAAAAAATCTTTAACTTTTTATAACAAAGTGTGCATTCAAATGGCTTTTATCATGAGTTATTATTTAATTGATTAAACTTTTTATTGCAATCATAGCATTCGTATGGCTTTTCTCAGCTATGAGTTCGCATGTGACTTTAAATTACTCGAGTCCGCAAACTTTTTATTGCACACGTTGCATTAGTAAGGCTTTTCTTCGCTAGAAGTCGCGCTGTGCGTAAAAGATTCCGGATTTGGTAAACTTTTTCATGCAAACATTTGCTTTCTTATGACCGAATTCATATGTGAGACTTTAAAGCACTTGATAATAGAACTCTTTATGAAAATTCAAAAAATCTGTAACTTTTTATAACAAAGTGTGCATTCAAATGGCTTTTATCATGAGAGTGATTAATTACTTGATTGATTAAACTTTTTATTGCAATCATAGCATTCGTATGGCTTTTCTCAGCTATGAGTTCGCATGTGACTCTTTAAATTACTCGAGTCCGCAAACTTTTTATTGCACACGTTGCATTAGTAAGGCTTTTCTTCGCTAGGAGTCGCGCTGTGCGTAAAAGTTTCCTGATTTGGTAAACTATGCTTTCTTATGACTGACTTCGCATATGAGTCTTTAAATGACCCGAAAAATTATTTTTCTCCACATCAAGACCTTTAAAAAAAGTGCTCAGCCACCAGTCATAATAATATGTTACTTTCAGCCATATTACTAGAATAAAATTTGTCTTTAGTTGCGATCTTCTGGGAAACGCAGGAACTACAGCGTTAATGACATCAGTCAGTGAGGCAGTGTTCAAGATAAATATTAGACAAATAGATATAACAGTAATAAAAAAGAAGAAGAAGAATTTTTCCAAAAAATTTTTTCGCTTGTTCCGCATTTTTATCCATGAATCATCAATGTTTGTAGGTAGTTATCTACTGTTAAATTTTATTTAGGTATTTTCTAAAAAAAAAAAAAATTTTTTTTTTTTTAAAATAAAATTTAACAGTAGATAGCTACCTACATTGTACATACATTGATGATTCATGGATAAAAATGCGGAACAAGTGACGTTTTTTTTTTCGGTGAAATTCTTCTTTTTTTTTTGTCGGCTTGCCCAATTTTTTGAAAAAATAAAACCACCGCACGCCACTGGTATATATGTATTTAAATCAATAAAATGCCCACGGTATAAAAATGTGCGAGTTAACAACGGAAATAGATGTTTCCGTAATATCCTTCGGTGCGTGAATGTCGAAACGCCGCTGTGGAAAATAACTAGGAATCTTCCAAAGTATCAATAAAATGTTTAGAAGTTTTTTTATGGGCGCTTAAAATCTCTGTTGAAACGGGTGATATAAAATGGCAGAGAGGACAATGTCTTATAAATTTTAAGTATGACAATGATGTACCTCCTCGGAAATAAAACGGGCCGGCGCAAGTGTGTCGTGGTATGTTTTATTGGGAGGCTTCTTCTTGGGGAATGGCGCATTAAATTCTTATAATGAAACGGCCCTGATATTATTAGTTTATTGGAAAAAAAGAAGAAAAAGAGATGCTATAAAATAACATCAGTCTATGCTATTTGTTTTGAAAGTTAATAAATTCCTTAACTACTTCATAAAACTTATTAAACATCGCAGAAAGTGGAAAGTAGATAATATATTAATCGTGTGGGCATTATATTTTTAAGCACCATTCATGGTGGGATCTGTATTGTGATTTCTTAAATACCTGGCAGTTGGGTCTTCCTCAGAGATTCCCAGAGCAATATCGTCAATAAGTCAATGGTTGCTTTTACAAAGGTATACTTTAATATACTGTCAAAATGATATTGATATCTTAAAATTTGTTTTTATAATGTTTTAAGAAAGCCGAATTATAGTTGGACAAAGGAGAGCGCTGTTCTTCTTCCCATCAGGGTCCCAAAGACGAGGAAGACTCTCTCATACCGTATTCCGCTCCTTCGAAGAAGAGGTGAGGGATTTGGACTTGGTGTGGGAGGAGGTCATAAACATTGCACAAGATCGAGAGCAATGGAGAGTTCTTGTTGCCTCCCTATGCTTCTAGGTGGGGTGTACAGAGAGTTTAGATTAGAATAATTGTACCATTAGGGCTTGCGACCTTCATAATTGGTGGCTGGTTTAGTTCGGAATTCATAGTCAAATATTTCATGTGGACATCTGTTGATTTAAGATAATCTTTTTATGTGAGCTTTTCATAAACTGCAAATAACACTTTCATTAACACAAGTCGTTTGGTGATTTTTAAAAATAATTATTGACATCTATCACGTAATGAACTTTTTCAACGTATTAATGGGCAATTTTATGATTTCATTGACGTGTTCGTAGAAGAAAGCACTTAAAAGAACAATGTCTTGTTCCAACAATAAAAAGTTTTGGTTTATGACGGGCTTAGTTTGGTGCCAAATAACATCTCAGCCAACTCCAAGTTGTGATGGATGAAGCGAAAGCTGCCTGTCACTCCATGTTTCAAAGCATTTCATCGAGTAACATGTAATATACGCTTATACAACACTCATTATAGTGCATTTGGAGTCCGGATTCTCAAAGATATTATGTTGTGTTCCAAATTTTAAAAATTCTGGAGCTATGAACTGTCTTAAGTAAGCAATCTTATTGTTTGATAAATTTCTTCAATATAATGACTGGTATTCTCAAATTCACGTTCCAACTCAACGCAAGAAGCTCTTGCCTAGAACTTAATCGGTTGCCAGTAGTTACGCAACTAATGTATTGGATAAAACATTTTCATAATACAGAAATGTCAAAAGTCTCAATAAAAATTGGATACGACGCAACTCAATCGTCTGTTTTTTATTTCAGAATAATAGTCAATATCCTAAATAATAATTGGTTAGTTCGTTCGTAACTCGTTATTTTCGTTGAAACACTCAAACCCCATGCGAAATATTTTTCATAAATATGAGACAACAAATCCAACTACGGGAGATATTTTTCATACTAATATCATTCGTCTGGTAAGTCGATAGTAATTAGTTGCTATGACCATAAATTTTAATAGGAAAATATTATATCGAAGAAATATTAATATGTGATAATTGAGCAGAGATTCCTACATAAAACTGTTGCCACGATGATGTCAAATTATCCGCAGTTCTCTACGTACCTTGTTAAGTAGAACTGGGATCCTTTAAGGGACGATATAATCGATTTATAGAAAAATCAAATAATAAATATGTAACCCTTTTCTATGCTTGTCGTCCGACAGGTTTTGCTGCTAGTAGCCAATAAACTTCTATTCATTTTTGTTGACTTGCATTTGAGGAAAATAAATTGTGGTGAATTTGGACTTATAAATACTTTACTGGATGCAATCAAGCTTCATACTTATTCATTTATTGCTGTATCAATCACCTAATAACTTTCATCAGATAACCTTACGCTTTACACATGACAGTTCTTATCCGTCTAGATTTCAAAAAGAACGCAAGATACTTCAAAAGAATCTTTAACTTCAATATTATATTACTGCTTCTGTTTATAAATCAGTATTATTATATGATAGTATGGTCCTTCTCCTGTATGGGTGAGAGGCCTGGCACCTGACCAAAGCCCAGGCACAAAAAGTCTCAGCTTTCGAAATGAAGTTCGCACAGAAATCGATTTTGAGACTAGTAGTGGGGGAACAGGTTTGCAACGCGGCGCGTAATAATATTTTAAAATTTAATGTGTTATCAGCTAAAGGCTTGTTCTGGCAGATAATGGTCCTTGACCACTTTTCAAAAACCGAACATAAAGATAAACCGCGACATATGCATCACACTAGATTTAAGTTTAATGACGTGTATGGTCCCCAAATAAATACGGTAAAAGAACATTAGAGTATAACGTGCCAAAGATACTTAATATGATGCCGGCATCTATTAAGGAATGCAAAAGTAAAATATTGCAAAAGTTAGTCAAGGAATGGTGGGTTTTTGTATAATTAGTTGTTAAACTAAGAACTGAATTTAATTTTAGGTTATCTTAATGTAGTATATGAAGTTTATATTTTAACATGAACATAGAAAGAGAACACGCCGACAAATCTTATAAGATTTGGCGCGACTCAATTTGTTATATTTGTAAATATTTATTTGTTTTATATTTAAATAAAAAAAAAGTGCCTGAGGAGAATTTTGGGTACCACCGCATCACGAGCGACGCTATCGAGTATCACGAGTAAAGGGAGTTTGGAGTATGGTCCACACTTTATAAACACCGTTTCTTTTTGTAAACATTTTGAATTTCACACAACGTGTACAAGTTTCTTTTGAAAAACTGAGCCATGGTCTACGGTTTAGTTTAGATATTATTATTATAACAGGAACTGGGTACCTATGTGATTATTATTTCCAGTCAAGACGGAATCAATATACCTAAGTCTTTTGTGATAGAAAGTCTTTCATCCATGTTCCAGGAAGAGTCATGGAAAATTACAGAGTTTGCTCTTTAGTTATGACTTTATTTGTACAGAAGTCAAAAATTTAACTTCTCTCTTTCATGGAATATTTTAGTTTATTTAAAAAAAAACATACACCATTGAAAGACGGTTTTGGGACTAGGTCCTCCTACGTCTAATTTAAATCACAGAAACCATAAATTGTACCTATTGGAAAACATATGTGGAAATGGGCAATTCATATTGAGATTTGCAAAAATAAGGACGAAAAGAATCATTAAATATCTAAATTAAACTTGAAAAATGAGTATTAGTAGACCACAGAAGAGAGATGGGCAACATTGTCTTAGGGAAGGTAATTGATCTAGAAGGAACAAACAAGGAGACGTTTCGAGGAGTATGGAAGCGGCCTTCATCGAGAAATGAAAAGATGTCTAAGGCATGAATAAGTTAGTAAAAAAACAAAAACAAACAAGTATATTGCATATTATTATTGTTTATAATTTATTGTGAAAAAAAAAACTTGTGAATCGAGAAAAATACAAATGGTTATGGTCATGTTAAAGACCTAATTCTCATACATGACTGACTAAACAAGGCAATTAGATAGATTCTTAGAATGACAAAATTATACAGCTAAATTATTCAAGGTCCATATCACTGTAATGTAACATTAATAATTAAAATAATAATAATATGACAGTTGTTGTCAGTTGAATTTTCAAAGGTAAGAAACTTTCAACTGTTGTGGAGTAGACAATGACATGTTTGATATTAAGTTAAAGTTGAATGAAGAGTTACTTCTGTATGTAAGTTTTGAATTAAATTTAATTTCAAAAATAAAAATGTGCACGATTTCTTGGATATATATTTAAACAGGACACGAGTTGCCTATTTTTTAAACACCTATACAGATCTATCAAGGGAAACATTTGTCCTTCTTCCTCTTCTCATTAATTATGTAAGGTTTTCATTTAATGTACCTACTCATTCACCATAATAAGGAGAGAATGTAACCTTCTGCAAAGTCATTTGCTTGTGTGATGTTTGACGTTGTGAGAAAGCCTGAATGATACCATAATATAAAGTTGTTCCTGAACACACCTATTAACACACCTACTTCTCGAGTCATTTCTAAAATCGCCTTGCCTTCTGTGTTCATATAGAAACTGGCTTGGCCTTCATCCCGATTATTAGTTCGTTTTATAAATACTTACTGTATTGGAAACTAGATAAGATTTGCTTTTTTACACTCACTCTTTACAATGTATGTTAAAAACAAATAAACACTAACGTAAAATTGGATTATGTTCACGAGATCACTGTGAGACGGAATATATTCGTTTGCCGGTTGTTATATATTTTATGGGCAGTTCGTAAAACGACGAGATTCGGATGTTTGAAAATCTTTGTTGTGATTTAATAATAAAAGAGGAAGTATTTATATCTGGTCCATAAACCGGGATACTGTATCCGCCGGAGTCTGAGCTGACGTAACATGGAATTATTCTATTATTATTCTCTTTGTTTAGTTGTAAACTGGAGTTATTCATTGCAATTCGACGACAAATACATTAAGTTGAATTCGAATCTAGTAAACCCACTGCGGCCAAACGAGTGTTCAATAAATACCATGTTTAATGTTGTCTCTCGCTATATTTCATGTCGGATATTTCCATGGTGATGACCCAAGTATAGTAGAAGTCTCCTGATCATGTTTTAACGATCCTCCATGTAATAATATAATATCCTTGGAAGTTTACAGCGGCAGAAGAGGTAATATAAACGCAGTAACTAACGCCCGTATCAAAATATCCATTTTGAAATTAGATATCCATCTATGTAGTTGAAGAAGAGTTAATAATAATAACGAGGTCGATTAGATTGAAAATCGCTTCGGGCCTGTATAATATATTTTCAAAGCTAAATAGATTGAAATTATTTACTCATATTGCTATTAAGTATATCGATGAATCAATAAATACTACTACAATAATATTTTAAAATGATTGTACTGCTATGTGACGTACAAAACAACCAGAAGAACGGATCACTTCACTAGTCCAGTGATCTCTTTTCGCCACAATATAATATGTATATTATGCGACTGGAAAAGAATCGAGACAACTGAAACACCTTACACAGTCGCTCAGTACAAGGACTCTTTGAAAACGTGGCAGAGCAAGAGTAATTCGAGCACGTATATAGACCCAAGTTGTTGGTTATCTAGCTCTAACGGTTAATCTGCAGACTTTCATTCATAGGCTCAATCCCGAAGACGACCATCTTACTCTTTCACAACACAAGCTGATTTCTGTGAAATATAAATAAGCAAACAGGTTAGCAAACGAAGAGTTATACTAATATTATATGTTTCAATAGAATCATATTGTTAACGTAAAATAAAACAAGAAATATTTGAAAAAAAAATCATAGTTTAACATTAAAAAAAAACGAACTAAAAATGAAAAAGAGTCAATATATAAATATGCATCTTAAGGTATACATTAATTTAAAGGACAAACATAATTTATTGATTCAATATTTGAAATTCTCCATACAAACATGGGACAAAATCCTAATTAACGTAGACATAACTTTACTCTCATATTTTCCAAAGTTTTGATACATATTGTAGGTATCAATCGCATATATACCTACCTATTCTCGTGAAAGAATTTCGCGACATTTGAACAAGAATAATTATTATTGCTACTACTTAAATAATTTATTTGTGAAAGAGAGGAAGGGGACGAATTGCAGGGAGGTTCTCCCTTCTTATTTCCGTTTTAATGAAATTCATTTTGTCACTCTTTGTCCGGCAACAAACAAAAACAAATTTGAAATTAAACTCAATAAATAACAAGATGCCAGATAGCGTTTAGCGATTAACAAAAATGTTCTTTGTTTTAAAAAACTTTCTCCAACAATAATAATGATATTCCTTGACAGTCTTGAAATTTACTTTCGCAAAGAGAATGTAGGTAGCGTGTATCTAAGTTCTGTGATATCCTTCACTCATGCGTGACGTTTACAAAATTTCAAATTCAGAGGTGATGATAATAAGCTCCCATGTACCAACTAATAACTCGCTCGAAATTACAGCAGAATTAAACATTTACATTCAGACTTTGTTAATGTGATTTCTGCGATGGGGTTGTTTGACAATTTTGACAATAGAATGTGTGTACCTACCCACCTGTCTACGTTAAAATAACTTTTGCTTTATTAAGGGAATCAGTTTTGATAATATTTTCTTCATACTATGTCACACATATCAAAGTTGGCACAGAACTTTTCATAGAGTTTGGGCATATTTGTCTTAGCAAGGCAAGAAAAGAAAATTCGCAAAAGCTCAGGATGCGAGCATTGAGCAGTGAACCGAAATCATATACATAATATGTAAAACCCTCTTCTTTTTGATCTAATATAGTCGATTCCGCTTAATTGGGACACATCATGACTTGGGAATTTTGTCCCAATTAATCGAATTTCACTTTTTTTGAGGAGGAAGAAATTCCAGCTGTAGGTATGTTTTAAAGGTTGTCTAAGTGGGTACTCCCTCCTGGTAAATCCTCCATTCTTTACCCCTTAAAGCATCAAGTTGTAGCACTTTATCCTATGATCAGTAGCTTTCGTTTATCAGTACCTGACATATTTGATCAGCATAACACAGTAATGTGGCCCATCGCATTTTTATAACCAGACAGTGCAATGTGTTTATAGCATAAGGATCCATCTGGCGTAGCACGATAATGGAGGCCGGTTTCATCAGAATTGTAAATGCACAAAAATTCTCTAAAAAAGTAGGAATCTCAAATTTACTGTCCCAATTAAGCGGAATGTTGTCCCAATTAAACATATAAATTAACTATTGGTTTCTTGGTTTGGTTTCTGTTCTTGAGATTTGTCCCAAATAAGCGGCTATCCCAATTAAGCGGAATCGACTGTACTAAGATTTAAAAGCCTGAAATTTGTTTGCTCGCAAAGTTTTATTAGCAAATATGTTAGGTAGGTACTGATTGATTGAGCTGAATTGTCTTTGATTTTTAATTGAAACAATTTGTTCCAAAAACCTTGAAGAGAGTTTTATTTTTGTTTGCGATTTAAACAAATTAATGACCAAATTCTTGAGAATTAAATTTAAAAATGTCGAAGAAATGTCTCCTTTTTGTTTTATTAATATTTATGTTTAAATTAACACATCTGATTTCCTTAAAAGCCAGATGAATATTATTATTATTTCCGTGTATTTCTCAAATAAAAATGTTTCTCCGTTAAATATTTAATTAGTACACTTCCATCTCATTTCTTAAGCAGAGAGCTTCATTCATACACCGGGAACATAAAGCTTTGCCGTCTCCTATTAATAATTAATCATCTCTCTTCTTTGAATTAATTCTGAGATAATGAAAAGAGAATGTCCCTCAAATCGACAAAAAAGTTAATATGGAAGCTAATTATTACGGAGAGCGGAAAGTGGGTGTCTGACATATTACGGAACGGATTAGGAACATTATATTAGTCTAACACACACTATTATTATTTATTAACGTTGATAATGTACTGAATAGAAATAATCTTACTCGCATGAATCACTATATTTTTATCACCGAGAGAAAAATAAGGATTATGTAAGTGATACAGAATATGAGATAAAATGTTTCTGAAAAAGTTAAGTAATGTGAATGAATTTTTTTATCACCTAATTTGAGACATTATTTGTATAAAACTGTATTAACTTAATAGCCAAAGTTATGTATGTAGTAAAATTAAAAGCATAAGGCTTTTGATACCACTTTGGTCTAAAAACATCAAGTTCAAAAACAAAAACCAATATGTTAACTTTCTGTCAGTACTTGTAATATAGAAACCCATGAAGATAGCAATTGTTTAAAAAAAACATAGGTACTAGAAAGATCTTTAGACTTTTTGATTTGAAATGAACTACTCGAATTGATACTTTTGGTACATTCTCAAAGTGCGTTTCCTATAAACGTATGGAAACGTTAGCAGAATGAAGTATGAACCTAAGATTCCCATCTAGCACAGTTGGTTAAAGATATGATATGTATGACATAGAGGGTCTAAGGACCAACACTGGGATAGAATAGCGGATAGGGAAAGATGGAGCTTTTTGGAGTAGGCCAGCATCCACTCTACAGTGGGCCTGATTACTTCTGGTAGCCTGGTGGTATAGGAGTGGACTTCAGATCACGAGGTTCCAGGTTAGATTCCCGATGCGGTCAGAGTTTATCTGTGTTTTTTCACTTAAATATCAACTCGGGGTTGGCCTGTCTCAGATTGGACGGGACCGGTTGACTGAAAAAAATGGCAATAAGTTCCGCCGGCAGTACTGACACCTTTGTAAAGAAAACTGTTAATTAATTTATTTATTATGTACCGTACGAAAGCTTTCATAATGTCAAGATATTATTGCACAATAAGATCTACAATTTTTACACATTCTTGTTGGAGCAAAATATAGCAATACGATCCCCGTTGGATTCGACTATGCCCTTAATCGTTCACTGCTTCTCAGCACCAAGCTCATAGCTACTGAATTGCCTCCAGAATTAATAAAGGTATAAGGTAAGTGCTTGATTGCCTTATGGTAAGCAAATATGTACATTTAGATGGCTTCCTCATTATTAATTTACTAATTGTGGAGTACATATTATATTATGCCTATTTGATCATTCTCCAAGTTTCTATTTTTATCAGTAGCTCAAAATAGTGCTTTGAATCATTTTGTACAAATAACATATGCTTGAGAGTTCACAAAAGTCAAATCGTTTTCATTTGTATCAAATTTACAGAATGTGTTTTGTTTCGAAATTAAATAAATACTCGAACGAACTCCGTATGTACCTACGCCTCGAAAACTCAGCGTTAACGAGATAACATTAAGAAAATAAAGATAACTTTATGTATTAAGATCAAATAATGTTAGATAGAATGTCACAGTTTATTCAGCGAAATGAGAAATGTGATTGAATATTTTGATTCGAATATTATAATATGCTTCCTTTTGTTTAGTGAGTACCTATATTATAAAGGAGGTAAAACGTCAATAAAAATATTATATAATATTATCAAATTTTATAAGAATTACTAGCTTTCCCGACAGACGTTGTCTCGTAAGGGCATATAATTTTAGTACCTATGCCGAAGATCGCCACCGCAATGCATTCTCAACAACTCCCCCCATCTTTCCCGGTCTTCAGTCATTATTACGGACCCGTGTTGTGTGGTACCCGTTGCCCAAAACTCGAACCCGTTACAAAAAAGTATAATTTTAGTGCAACTATTACAGCTGTTCGTTATCCGCTAAACATTAGGTAGGTACTTAACTTTTTATTACAAACATTACACAGACGCGGTTTTTTTTTCATTCAAAGGCCAAAAATACCTATTTGAATAATGTTTATTGCAAATTGAGATAATTGGCGAATATAGTCAAATAAGCATATAAAACCATTACCTAGCTTTATCATTTCTAATACCTACTACATACACGTATTTTAGAAACGCCATAATATTGATGTGCGTTATATTCACATTTTGAAAAAAATGGATTTAAACTATTTTTAACGTTTAATTTATGGTGTAGGTAGAACATGGCTATTTTATTTAGAACCATAGTAAACAACTATAAAATAATAATATATTTAAACTTGCAGATATTTGGTCTCTCGTTAATAAAACCGGGCCCGGCCTTATTATGTTCGATTTAGAATTAAATTATTAATTTAGAGTCCAAGTAAAGATTATCGATGACTGCAGACATTTTTGTGGAACGATGTGGGTAAATTATAAATTAGTAGGTTTAAATGGAAATAACCTCGATTGTTAAAATAACTTTTCCAGATAGCATATCTACTCCTGTCCGTTAGTGATATAAGCCACGCTAAAAACTTTCATCGGTCACAAGTAACGATTGTAATATTAAATGCGGGTACATGCCTTTGCTATATTTAAATAAAGCGTTAAAAGTTAAATGGGAAAACTTAAGGACCTGGGCAATTTTTATTTGATTTCCATTCTTCGATTTTCATTCGCGTATTTTCTTATTAAAATTACTGAATGGGGTTAAACGTTTCATTTTGTTTTATAAACGTTTTTGAAGCGTGATTACTATAGATTTGATTGGTTTTGTTTCTTTAACATTGTTTTTACACTTAGGCACTTACCTCAAACCATAAAAAATTTATGTTGGCATAGGTACTATGTTTGTGATATTTTGCCTTTGAATCGCTACCCCAACTACTTAAAGAGGAAACTCTTTGATGCGTGTAATTTTCAGTGTGCTCGCTTATGGCTGTAAAACCTTTCTGTTTACTAAAAGAATACTGAATAAAATAGCTATGATACAACGAGTTATGGAGAAAAGGACAAAATAAAAAAAGGAAACTTGGTATCTCAGTAAGTGATAGGAAGACCAATACATGGATTTATTGGAAAACAGGTGTCACGGATCTGTTTCAAAAGGTCGCTAAACAAACTCTTGTTGTATCTCTATGCTCAGTGGGAAAAAAATATAGAATGAAAAATAAATTGATATTTTTCTTATAATAATAATATGTAAGTACTTAAAATGTCTTATAATTAAATAAGTTTATGTTTTGCACGAGTTTTTTTTAACATAATAAAGACAAAATTTGATTAGTGTTTTCGATATTATGACTCCGTCAGAGATGAGTCAAGTGCTACAATGAACCGATTGGAGGCGATTGAGATGAGTGGGTACACTGGAGAATGCTCCGCATACAATGGATGGACATGGTCAGCAACACACGAGTCCTGCAAAGGGCTAGGGTTAATAGAGGGTTGCTGATAAATATCAATATCCGGAAGGTGGTCTACTTGGGTCATGTACCTACTTAGAGCGAAAATACTATTTGCTGCACTTAATTATTAAGGAAAAAATAGAGGGTCGACGAGGAGTGGGCCGACGGCAGTTATCCTGGTTCCGAAATATTCGTGAGTGTACGGGGATCTCGAGTGTTGATGACCTATTTCGTGCTGTCACAGGTCGGGGATGCATTCTCCAGAGTGATAGTCAACGTTGAATGGTGATCTGACATGACACAGAAAGAAGAAGAAGTTAACATCCGCTCTTTATGTATAGTGCATCTATCTGTGGAGTTCCAATAAATTACGTAGAAGGAAGTCAATATATAAATAAAGGACGTGGACAGTAAAGGACAATGCTATAAAATGAATCATCAAAGATTTATTGAAAGAAATTAAGAAACGACTCACCATGACCAGTGGGCCTAGACAAAATCGCATTTGGCGATCGACTACAAACGAACTTTACGCCAATGGGTCAATTTGGTAGACAAAACCACATAATGACAGTTCATTAGAAACGATATTTCGATTTCGCTTCCATGACGTCACGATTTCTTTCGACGCTCGACGACGCCATACATTTTGTACGTTCTTCGTAGACAAACACATTTATTTTGACACTTTGGCGAAATCTTCGACAAATCGCCGTCATCTTTGCGACGATAAGAATTATTTGTAGAAAAATAATTAGTTGTTTTTTCAGCATTCGAGACATATTTATTAAATTATTTTAAATTGAAAATATGTAATAATATATAATTTATATTTTATACTTCCATTTATCGACGCTTTATTAAAAAAAATAACGTCAGTTTGTATTTTTTTTGGCATTTACTATATACTTAGTAGTTTTAATCCACAACTAGCTGACCCATCGAACTTCATCCTGGCTTATAATCATGAAATGATTTTCAAAGAACTCGTCGTGAATCATCAGTAACATATTGTTGGATAAAATCAGGGTTATCAGGTTTTTTTTCCCAAAAAATAGCGAACCAGTGTTCCCACTTGGTATCTGAAAAGAATGAAAGTTCACCATAAAAAAGTGATTCTCGAGATTTGGTATCTCCAGAAAGATGACAATTCAGTAAAAAAAGAAAAACGTTATTCCAAAAATTTCGGAAAGGACTGGTTGGAAAATTACTTGGAAAAATATACCGTAAAATTTTCTTCATAGCGAACGCCGAACATGGTTCTAAAATACCGAAAAAATTCGGTAAAATGCCGAACACCTTGGCAACCCTGATTAAGAGATGAAAGATGTCAACGGTGTACTTATTTATATTTACTTAATTTTAATTTTTATAAATATAACATTCCTGACATAATATGCACCATTGTCGAGAGTCACCATAGATTTTTATATATAAACTAGTTTTTTAAAGGCGCCCGTGGCGCCCACCTATGGCCTTTTTTATGCAAACTTTACTTTCTCATAGCATAGCTGTGAGCATTCACATGTGAGACTTCAAAATACTTGGTTGATTCAACTCTTTATGAAAACTCAAATACCTACAACTTAAACTTTTAATTGCAAACTGTACATTCAAATAGCTTTTGGCATGTGGGTATTTACCGATTTGATTGATTAAACTTTTTCACGTTAACTTTGCATTCGTATTGCCGAATTCTTATATGAGACTTTAAAACACTCGATTAATTGAATTCTTCATGAAAACTCAAAAAACAACGTGAACTTTTTATAACAAACTTTACATATGTATGGCTTTTCAACGCTACAAATTCACATGAAAATCTTTAAAAAATTACTCTAGGTGTGTAAACTTTTTATTGAAAACATGACATTCGTATGGTTTTTCTCCGCTATGATCTCGGGTGTGTGGATTAAAGATTCGTGATTTGGTAAACTTTTTCATGGAAACTTTGTATTTTAATGGCTTTTATCATGATTTATCATTTGATTGATTAAACTTTTGATCGCAATGGTTGCATTCGTATGGCTTTTCTGCGCTAGTGTGCATTTCAAACATTGCATTAGCAAAGCTTTTTCTCTGCTATGATATCTTGTCTATGGGATAAATTTAAGATTTAGTAAAATTTTCATGCAAATTTTCATGTCAGACTTTAAACCACTTGTTAATAGAACTCAAAGAAAATTTTAAAAAACTTGTACTTTTTATAACAAACGTTGCATATGAATAGCTTTTCAACGCTACAAATTCACATGAAAATCTTTAAAAAATTATTCTAGGTGTGTAAACTTTTTATTGAAAACATGACATTCGTATGGTTTTTCTCCGCTATGATCTCGTGTGTGTGGATTAAAGATTCGTGATTTGGTAAACTTTTTCATGGAAACTTTGTTTTCTTATGGCCGAATTCATTTGTGTGACTGTAAAGCACTCGATGATAGATTATAACTATTCATGATAACTATTTATAAAAATGCAAAAAAAAAACTTTTTATTACACATATTGCATTAGTAAGAGTTTTCTTGGCAATGAAATCGCGTCTGTGATTTAAAGATCTGATTTGGTAAACTTTTTCATACAAACTATGCTTTCTTTTGACCGAATTCATATGTAAGACTTTAAACAAATTTTGAACTTTTTCTAACAAAATATGCATTTAAATGGCTTTATCATTATTTTATCATTTGATTGATTAAACTTTTTATCGCAATGGTTGCATTCGTATGGCTTTTCTCCGCTATGAGTTCACAAACTTTTTATTGCACACATTGCATTAGTAAAGCGAAGTCCGGCTGTGCGTAAAAGTTTCCTGATTTGTCAATTTTTTGGCCAAATTTGCAAGTGATACTTTACAGCACACGGTTGATTGAACTATTTATGCAAACTTAAAAACGAAATTAAACTTTTTATTGCAAACTTACCATTCAAATAGCTTTTAGCATGTCATTGGTTGTATAAATTATTTGATTGATTGTACTTTTTATTGCAATTATTGCATTCGTATGGCTTTTCTCCGCTATGAGTTCGCATGTCATTCTTAAATTACTTGAAACCGCAAACTTTTTATTGCACTCATGGCATTAATAAGGCTTTTCATCACTATGAAGTCCCGCTGTGCGTAAAAGTTTCCTAATTTGGTACACTTTGCTTTCTTATAGCTGACTTCGCATGTGAGTTTTTTAATAACCCAAAAATTGTTTTCTCTACGTCAAGACCTTTAAAAAAAGTGCTCAGCCACCAGACATAATAAAAATAATATCATTATGTTACTGTCAGTTGTCACTGCTGTCAGCCATATTGTATTAGAAGAACAATATTATTATTTGTCTTTAGTTGCGAGTGGCGCGCCATCTAGCGGCGTTAATGACATCAGTCAGTCAGTCAGTCAGGCAGTCAGTCAGTCAGTCAGTCAGTCAGTGAGTCAGTGTTCAAGGCAAATATTATATATAAATACTTTCATTTCGCATGGAATTTGTTTATCAGCGAACGCTTTGTTTCCTTGACAATATTAGAAAACGAGTAAATTATTATCGCCACGACGAAATCTTCGAAAACGAAGTACAGTTTCGTAGACAAACAGACTTCGTTATCTACTTTTGAATTTTTCTCTTTGGCGATGCATCGGCAGCGTCGATTCGACACATTACGTCAGACATCGTCGTTTTTCTGAATGTTTTTTTGATTCTTACATTGGTACCACTCGCGTTGCCGAGCTACTATTTGTTTGTTTACAAAATTTTGTATGAAATGTCATCTTCATACAAAACAAACGCAGATTCAATATTTTTTTTATAATTGAAGTAAAAACTTATCAGTGATTTATACGTAATCTTACGATGAACCATTTTTTCAGAAGTAAGACGGTTAGTGTTTGGATTTTTATTTAAATTGATATTGTTGAAAATTCCGTTCAATATGAAAAATAATTTCGATATGACGAAAACAACCAGCAAAATTATGTATTTTTACAAAAACAATGTCACTTTTTACGTGGTGCATTAGAATTCTAAATGGAACAATCAATAAAATCGGGACATCCAAAGACAACGGATAAATTGGAATTTATGAAACATTTCCACTTCCAATGTCCGTCAGAATTGAGCCAGATCAAGGTTGTAAGCATTTTCTGTACAATAATATTTTCTTCTTATTTTGCAGATCAGTCAATACCACATCCATGTGCTCTTCTGTGATAATTTTATTTATTTCAAATTCAATATGTACAATATTAGTAAACACAACACAATAATAAAGCTATAGAACATTATCTAATTGTTTTATTTATTTATTGATTCTTTACTGTACATTAATAAGCATAAGAAACAATATATCTGTGCATCCAAGAGGTTTTCGAAGAAGGTCTAGAAGCTTTTCAGATTTTGATAGGGCTAACAACAAGTTTGCGACAGTGGAAAAGCAAAGCGTAGCTTGCAATTATAATAAGATAGGAATAGAAGGGAATATGAATGGAAAATGGCGCACCTGGATATTTAGCGAAAACAACTATAGACATTTACGCAATTTAATACATACATAGGTATGCTATCAACATCTTTCAAGAAAATAACAGATGTTCTTGTGAAACAAAATAGAGAACAGCATCATAAATGGATTAGTTGTTGCTAGTTCATTTATTAATCATTTTACAACTGTTTTGATTTTCAAGAACATTAATTATTATCTCTTAAGTGTCGCTTTTAAAAGAATTAGCAAAGTGTTCATTGTTCCTCCTACATGTTCTGTTTGTGAACTTCTATCTTTAGTTCTTTGGAATAGAACAGGGTTCCACCTATAAAGAGTCGATGGACCGTGGCGAAAGCAATCAGACGGCTTCCGTTATTATGTATTACCCCATGACGCCTGGTCCATACTGGGGGTCGTCAGGACCGTCAGTGTTTCGCCTGTCATCTTGAAGGACGCACTCATCAGGCGGTCAGAAACAGGTTCCCAATCAAGAAGGCGAGTGAAGGCATATTTACTTAAAAGTAGAGCGACGCCGTGCAGTTCGGTGACCAGAGTGCAGCATGACAAAGTTGTCAGCGTCTCTCTGCCCCGCCCTAGGTTGCATGCCTAGCTCAGCCCCAGGATACCCAGTCCATAGTCTCCCACCAACTTGGCAGCAACAAGCTCCCCGGCCGCCCTCGAGTGCGGAGTGCGGATATTCAGGGCTCCGATCATTACTCCCTTGTTCTTTAAACGATCCGGGGTCATTTCTGGGGGAAACGAGCTACCTGAACCCCCCCTGGTGGGGTCCAGGCAATGGGGTGGGATTTCTGAACAATGGGGTGTATATTTTATTACCTTTATTTTATTGTAAAACATAATTAAAATGTTAGTAAATATTTTATTTTAGAAAATTTCCTTTCAAAGTGTCGAATTTTTAACAAACGAATTATTTTTCTTCGTTATCTACAAAGATTTCTTATCGTCAAAAAGATGGCGGCGAAGTCGAAGAATTCGACAAATATTGACGAAGAATTCGCCGAACTGTCAAAATTAAATGGGTTTGTCTACGCATTACATAATATGATTTCATAATATATATGGCGTCGGCGCGCGTCGAAAAATATGGTGACGTCATGAGATATCGTTTCTAATGAATTAATTAGTCTATGATTCGTGATAAGTAGGGCCAGGATTAATATGTAAATACATTATTATTTTCCATATTTCATGGTTGAGTCCATATTTCACAAAAATATCACAACCGTCCATATTTAATGATTTTTTTCACAATCTCACAAGATAAAAGCACTAGAAAATCCTTCAACATCGGTAAATGAAAACCTGAAGATTATATTGAATGAATATTGTATTGCTAGTGCGGTGGTACCGAAGACCTAAATCATTTATTTATTTGAATATCCAATAATAATTCCTGACAGGTTCCCATTATTGTTTTTTTCGAATCCGATCTATACTTTGCCACAACAGTAAGCAGCGACAGTCATCGCCTTGTCGTTTGCCAGGACAAAGTATTGCAGGCAACAACTTCCCCCATCAATGGGCCCATTATTGAATGAACTAAGATGCCGCGTAGAATTCCGATCTAATATTTCTATTCTTTTATCAACCGACAATACAATCCTTCTTAAAATTTTATTATCTTGCATTAAGGCCAATATTAAATAGTTACGCATCTTATTCTGTACGTATTTTTCTAAATCTAACTTTAGTAAAATATAAACACAGCAATTACTATAAACAAAGATTTTGATATTTGTCATAATTAATATACAATAAGAGATCATGGCATGAACACCCTATTTTTAGGAGTAATATGTTAAATTAATGAAGAAGAAGAAGAATATAATGACATATCGACCATAGATCAACGACAATAAATGAAATGGCTGCCAACGTAACAATTAAAAATCATAGAAAAAAAACGACGTTGTCTGACGTCATGTGTCGAATCGACGCTTTGCGTCTTATCGCCACGGCGATATAGAAACGAAGTGTGTTTGTCTACGAAACCGTACTTCGTTATCGAAGAATTCGCTTTGTCGATTCGAATTTACGATTCGCTTTCTAATGTGTTTTGTCTAGGCCAGCTGGATAATCTGTCGAGTTAAAGGATGGAATGTAAAAAAGAATGTGTATTGTATCGTGGTAAAACTGGAGAATTAGACATTCCTTATGTTAAAAGGTAAAACAAGATTCATATATTATGTAGTTCACCAAGTACGGCGATCTAATTACTTAAATCTGTTTAAGTACAACAGCGCACACGATAAAGTGACTGGGCAGCGTGTCTAACTAAAATATATGCGATTTCTAGTATGAGTATTAGTTATACTGGAATTTCTTACTAGATTATCAACAAAAACCTCCCGTTTTATTTAAAAAAAAAACATACATGTGAATGTCTCTAGTTCATTTAAAAGTATGAAATTTTACGTGTTTTAGTATTCCTTGAGTTTCTTACTGGACTATTCAATAGGACGAATTTGATGAGGTTGTATGTGTACGAATAATCCTGGAATGTCTTTTGAGACTATTGGATAAATCAATAGGATGAGAGTTTTAAAATGAATGAAATTCCCAAATGGAATGTTTCTCATAAGAATAAATGTGGCTCATGGCATAACACCAAATTGGCATAGCTACAACGATAGTTCGACCGCATAGATTCATATTGTTTCCTTATGATAAATGAATGCCTTTAGATAATAATATGGATGATTGTGGGTGTTTTATATGATGCTATGCTATAAAAACTTTCACAAAAATCATAATGAAAAGCTTCATGGGTTAATCTTTAGAATTTAAGAAATTGCCATTGAAGAAAATGATCAAATATTGAGATATTATTACTAAGCCAAAACGATCAACGGGCTTAGTCGAGGGCATAGATATTTTCTTAGCCACATTTCAACACTTATTTAAGATAAATACTTTGAGAATATTGGCTCTTCTTATTTACAGAGACAAAGCGTTTGGGGCGGTAAAAATAACATTTGATGTCTTCCTTTTAAAGGACCCGTGAAGACAAAGTGTAGGAGTAAAAATACTTAATAGGAAAAATAAATATGCACATTTTTCAATATTGGTTGAACAGATAATAATTTTACAAACGTATCAAATCCTTGAATGTGCTAAAAAATCAAGCTCTTGTTGCTTCCCTACGCTCCTAAGCTTTTGTTGTCCCCCTATGCTCCTAAACGCGAAATCAAAAGTGTAGTTATACTTTTACTTACCCATGATACAGCAGCAAAGATATGAGGAAGAATATGCAGGCCAAAACATCCGCTCTTCCTACTATGCCGGTCACCTGAAAAGAATTAAATTATATATGTTAAAAAATATTTAAACATATTCATATTTTTCAACAAACATAATGCATAAACCTATATGTAGATTATAGCTTATATCAAACACTGTATACATTTGGCATTAGTGTCACTCAATGAGTGGCTTCATTATGCTAAGTTTTTAATAATTCTGGTGTAAACCAATCCAATCCAAACTCCCTAAAGGCCCCACTTAGGGGCATAGCGAGGCAACAAGAGCTGTAAACCAAGAACAAAAAATCTCTAAATAGGTATATGCGGAAACTTCCATCAGGAATTGAGTAAGAGGCTCCAAAATTCTGATGATTTACGATGTTCAAGATGTGGGTTAGAAATATAAGAAAATGCCAAAGAGATGTGAAAAACGTTTTTTCAGCAAGAGTTAATAAATAAATTACCACTTTATACTTACAAAGCAGTCAGTTTAGCCGTTTAACTTCTTGCCTGAGGAATTTTTTTCTAGTCTACCGGTCCTGCCTAATCCGAGAGAGGCCGACCACGGGTAGATATATCGAGTGAAAAACTTTTTGAAAAAAATCTAACCCGACCATGAATCGAACCTGGGACATCTTGATTAGAAGTTAACAACATGACAATTGAGATTAATAATATTTTGGGAAACGATAAGTCTTCAGAAAGCAGAACACAAAAACATAGAGCGACAGCTAACATCAATAGTCGAGAAATAATAAAGCAGCACAAACTAAAGGCAAAAGTAATGTTCTGCACACACATAATATGTAAGTAAAGAATTTGTATGTCATTGTTTTGATATTACCACAATTAACTCAAAAGTTGAGGGTCCTACCGTTAGGTTACCAACAATTTCTTTTCTGCATATATACCTATGGGTATGGTAGTTGGTAGGTAGAGTGAGTCTTTAAAATGTAGGGAGTTTGATATCTCGTAAAACATTTATTGAAATGAAAATTCCTTGATTTATTTCGTCTTATTGCCATTGATATTAATTAATTTTCAACTCCTCTATCAATGAACGCTCCCTGCCTTTCCGGCACAACAATTTCATAATAATGATAATTGCGCGAAATTATTCATTTTATTTCATCACTAATTTCACAATAAATAATAATAATTACGGATGATTGTTACACAGGAATGAAACATTTTTCAATTAGTTCCGCCTCCAATCACGTACAAGATATTTTTTGGAGAGGGGAAATAAATATTTACACAGCCGGGAATTTATTTTCAAATATTGAAATTTCTACCGTTAATGTCCGATTTTAATTTTAACAAAAATTCGAGCGAATTATATTGAAGGCTCTCGTGTATTTCACGAGTACCCGGTGGAATCTCTAGCGAGAAGAATCAGGTTATGTTTCGTTCTTGGAAGTATAGGTACTTTTTTAATTAGTTGATTAGCGTTTTCATTAAATTAGTTGCATGCTTGATTTCCAGAAAGAAACTCTTACCCCTATATTTTTTCTATACAACAAAACTCATCACCGACCTCGGTAGTCTAGTGGCAAAGGCTCCGACTTCAGATCAAGAGGTCCCGGGTTCGATTCGCGGTCGGGTCAGAAATTTTAAATGTGTTTTTTTCCACTTGAAATTTCTACTATAGGGGTTGGAATCCTCTCTCAGATTGGACGGGACCGGTTGACTGATAGAGAATGCTTCAATCATTAAGTTCCGCCGGCTATACTGACACCTATGTATTAATAGAAGAGTGTTATTTATTAATTTATTTAACACATATGAGTATGAGAAAAAAATATAAATTTACTTTATAAGATGAAGATGGAAGTGTTTTTTGGCAAGTTTGTTTATTTCCGTAAAATTACTGTCTGCAGCCTTATTAATGGATACAGGAGTCTTAATATAATTTCATGTCTCGCCAATATCACCGGTTTTAACGTCTCAACTCTCAATCCGACAATATCATAAATTTTGTCCACGATTCTATGCTTCTAGATGTTGCACCAGGTTACCCTTTGTTCCTTGGTTCGAAGTGGTTGGTAGCCTAGTGGGTTTGTAGCCGACTTTCATAATGGAGGTCATAGGTTCGATCCCCGGTGCCAACCATTCTTTTTCCCGACACAAGTATATTTAACTATACTTTTTATGAAATATGTAATACGTTTATTTATGATCACTTTTTGCTTCGGAGTTGGCGTTGACGCATGTATTACGTTGAATGATGGGAGAGGACTGCGAAGGTAGGTTGAGTGTTGAGTACCTATATTGTTGGCACTTTGCTGTTTTTTTTTGTTTGTGTTTGTTTTTTGTTGTATGTTGTATGTTCGTCTTTATGTCTCTTTAATGTTTAGATCTGCTTGCACAAAACTATAATAAATAGTAAAGTTATTCATCATAACACACCAAATTCTCTAATACTCGGAATAAAAACCAATGCGCAGTATAAATACCTAGTATCACCCCAGCACGGGCTTTTGTCTAGTGGGGTGATAAATTCTATTATGTTACTCTGAATTTATATTTTGTATACATGAATCTTTTATATTAATATACACTATTTTCTTAAAATTATGCATGATAAATTTGATACTCCTATACACTTTCACAGACTACTTATTAAAATCATCAACATCATAGAAACAAAAATAAATGTAAAATGAAAAGCGCCTCATAATGGGCGCAGAAAGGTTTTTGAAGGCGGTATATTCAAATGGAAGGTTGAGATGGAATAACTCATTGCGTCAAATTGAGAGTATATTAATATTGTTTTAGTACTATGTAGTTATTATAAATACTAAATATTTTGTATGCCGAATTACTCGATAACGAGTGCAGTGCTAGAAAAAAAATCTTTTGTCACTTAACATAATGTGCAAAATATTTACCAATCCAATCCAAACTCCCTTTAGACCCCACTTAGGGGCATAGGGAGGCAACAAGAGCTCTCCATTGCGCTCGATCTTGCGCAACGGTGATGACCTCCTCCCACACCATGTCCATGTCCCTCAGCTCTGCTTCGAAGGAGCGGAACAAAGTGTGAGAGGGTCTTCCTCGTCTTCGGGACCCTGATGGGAGGAAGAACAGCGCTCTCCTCGGCCAACTGTCATTCGGCATCCTTAACACATGTCCCAGCCAAGTCCATCTCCTCCCCACAATGGTGGAGGTGATGGGCTCACGCTGGGTGCGCCGGCGTATAGCGTCGTTCGTGATGCGGTGGTACCATCTTACGCCCAGAATTCTCCTTAGGCACTTCATCTCAAAGGCTGAGACTTTTTGTGCCTGGGCCAGAGTCAGGTGCCAGGACTCACACCCATAAAGGAGAATGGGCAACACACACGCATCAAACAGTTTACATTTCGTCTCGACGCTAAACGCCGACGCTTTCCATATCTTGGTCATGTTGTTGAAGGCGCCACTTGCCATACCGATACGAATCGGGAGCTCAGCCCCGAGGTCACCAGCGGTGGTAATGGTTGCTCCCAGGTACTTAAATTTATAAAATACACTAGGTGAAAATAATATGATTTAAAATACAAAAAATTAATACGATCTAGCTGCGATCATATTCAAACAGTTTCACAAATATTATATAAAAAATCTTTTCTGATTTTTTTACTAAAAAATCATAAACTAAATACATTTCATAACAGACTACATAAACTAAATACATTTCCAAAACTGCTAAAAAATTTCGTTTGTTTACAATGCTATTTTGAGTTGTTCTTTTAGACATCATAAGCGATCAACATAAAACGTTTCTCATCCCTAAATATTATTTTTATCTTTGCAGAAAACGAAATTTAATACAAGAAGGAATATAAGATGATGAATAAGAATGTTATTTGGAACGACTTGTGCCTGAGCATTTCGCTTTTAATAAATAACAATGTCTGTCAGAGATCCATCATGCTCGCCATATTATTATTGTCTGTCGGAAGATTTCATTATTGCGACTGAGGGAGGACTCATAACTTCCCTGCTAATGACATTAACGTGACAAGAATTAAAGAAAAAAATATATAACCCCCAAATATTTAGCCGATTCGAATTTGATTAATTTAAAATTCACGACGATGAACCCGACCCCTTTTTATTAACTCTGCAGACTGCATATAATTATTTTGTTAAGCGGTTATTAACAAACA
The DNA here is from genome assembly GCA_963576905.1 of Mystacides longicornis. NCBI lineage: Eukaryota > Metazoa > Arthropoda > Insecta > Trichoptera > Leptoceridae > Mystacides > Mystacides longicornis. Next base: position 13,219,707 of record OY756428.1, read on the forward strand.
TATTATTCTGTATTCAGTATTCAAAACACTGCTAAAACCCAAAAAAAAACAACAACTGCACCGCATCTTTTGGTAAAAGTGTTATGCGGGTTAATCTACATTTACATCGCGGTTCCTATTCATACGCAATCTCCAAGGCACTAAGCCCATCTTAATAAGAAGATGGGGGTTTAGTCAATGGTGGTTGAATCTCATCCGCGACAAGGTTGTTATATCTAATCTTGAATAATTGTTGTGGTCTAATTTATTTATTTATTTATTTACTTTTTAAAAATAGCACCATCCAGCATCACAGGTTTGCACCCTTTGCGCTGGACAGTGAGAACATTACAATAATGCACAAAATAACAATAACAACAATATAGGCAAAATCAAAATGCAAAAGAAACAACACAATAAAACATAAAGACAATGAATTAAATATAAACAGTGTAAGCACCGAGCAGGTAGGTACCCTTCGGTGCAATAATATAGCTAGATCATAATATGAACATTACTCACACAGACACACTTCAAACACGGTACGTAGTGTCATTTCACTTCATTAATATTGTTCATCAAATAAGTGATGCGAGCGTGTACATCGATAAATTCAATAATCGAAAACTCGATGAGCCCAGATGGTACATATACAAAATGAAACTTGTAAAGAACAGGGAGGCAAGTTTGTTAATGATGGAGAATCCGAGTGCCCATTACAACATGCAAAGTTAATATGAAACTTTCGTATGTGACATTAAATATATCGACATGCTCGGATAATTCGTTCATCAACTTCATTGCTCTGCCGATAGGTGAGTTACTTATTATATAAGTTCTCCCAGTCGGCTCGTAGAATAATCTATGTCCTCTAGAACGAGTATAGGAATCTGGCACATATAATTGAATGGCGGATAAAATGTAAGGGTTATGTATTATTCCCATTATAAGTTTGAAAAAATGTCGACACAGATATTCATTACGTCTACACTTCAAAGAAGAGTAGCCTAAACAACCCATTAAGAATAACGAAGGGTATAGATATGGGTAGTACCCATATTCAACCCGATAAAGGTGTCGTAAAAACCTTTTCTGAATTTTCTCAACCAGGTTGATGTGGAATGCATCGGAAGGACTCCAAATAATTGATCCTGATTCTATTATCGACCTAACAAGAGATTCGTAAAGAGTTCTCAGTGTAATAGGGTTCCTGAAGAACTTCGGACGAATCCCAACATTCGATACGATAATCTAATGGTGAAATTGGTCTTTATTGATTTATAAAACGACCCCTTGAAGTTTTGCTGGCTGAGCTACTGATGGTTGCTCCAATTCCAATAATAGTCTCGACTGGTTTTCTCTACGCGTTTCTTAAGTGTAATACACATTACATAACATACTAAGAACAAACTTTTAAAACTTTTATAAGAACAATAAAGTTCAAACTCTCTCAACGTGAGGAGATTTATGTAATGTGATCTCCAGTTTATGAGTCTCCTTAAAAGGTGTAGAGTCCATTAAACTTGTGCTTTGTGTTCCTTTACCTGTTGTCTTTAGGCGAGGATTAAAGACCAATGTAAAAATACAAAAAGCTGTACAAAATCGCGGTGCTTGCACTGAATAAAGCTGTTGGTAAAAACTTACCTATGCGACGATTATCAATGACTATAGGTCATTGATAATCGTCGTAGACAGGGTAGGATACAGCGAGTTTTGAATGAACCGGAAAAAGGGGCGAGATCTGGGACAAACAAACAACGGCGTATAGCAACGGCAAAAGTCGGAATTATATTGGTTAAATAAACTCTGTTAAATTCGAAAAAAATGGTTAATTTTACATCCCTATAACAAATCATGCGTTTTGAAAGAAGCAAGAAAAATAGTTGGTTCAAAAAATGTAGATGGGCACCTACCATTAGGATTTTCCAGAAATGAAAAGTATCCTTTTAGAGAACCAAAACTCATACAATGCATAACTCACATACTTTATATTCTTACTTCACATATTAAGTATTCCGTTTATGCAACCCAAAGTATTTTCAAGTAAAGTGTGTTTCTAAATTATTTCTCATCTTACGAGAACCTCTTTCAGAATTCCAAAGCATGGTGGTGTAGACGAAGCTATATAAAATATTGTATCAAATTACAGCTCTTTTATTTAACTTTAACCTCTAAAGAGCCAACATTGAGTTTCAATTGAAAACGCTTGGCGGGCACTACATACATATTACGAAGAACATTCTTATCCGAGAAGTACAATATAAGCGCTAATACGTACTGCAGAATCCTAACTACATAGACCAATCTTGTTCGTGCACGTGGTCAAATGAAATTCCTTCCTAAAACCTAATCAAACTGTCTATTAAAGGACGAGTGTTTGCTCTCCTCGGACCAGTTAAATGTTAGATCTAAGTTTCGCCTGAGCTTTGAAAGCGTTTCTTCCTTTATAAGATTCGTTGTAAGAGCAAATAATCTAACAACATTTTACCTTTATTGGTTTTGAGTTACTTCGATTGAGAGGTAAAAATAAAGCAAGTCTTAAGATCATATTTTGAACATTTCGCTTTCGACGCACCGTAAAAGCATCTTATCAATATCTAGAAACGTGCATCCATAGGGAATCAAATGATTAGTGCAGAAGTAACTGAAGAACCGTTTCAAGTTGAAATGGACCCAAGATGAGGAGAATGTACGTAGTCATTTTCATAGCTCATCCAAATTTATTACACACTAGTCACTAGTGGATGTGCTCCTGCAATAAGTTATTTGACATATTATTATGATCGACGAGATTACCACAAATGGCAAAACTGTCTGATGAAAATGACAAGAGTATTTTTTGTAAGCATGCTGTATTATCCGCCAATTTCACACCACAAAAAAAGAAACGTGTTAGTCAAATTGTACAGTTTACGTTCTAATTTTTATGCGAGTGACCCCAGCCTTTGCTAATATTGGGATTTGGGAACAATCGATATCCGGCCTAGGATTCTATGCTTAAAAAATAATTAATAGAATTTTTCATTGTTTCAGTGTATTTGAACTATTTCTGAACTATAATATAAAAGAAAGTCGAGTTACTGCGAACACTTATAACTCGAGATCGGCTGAACAGATTTTTCCGATGTTAGATTAAATAATTGGATTCTTCTCCGCTCCGGATAACATAATAACTAATAAAAAAATGAAAAAAAAAATGGATAAGAAATAAATTAATTAAAGTTAGTATGGAACGGATTTATTGCGATGTCAACATAGAGTTTCAAATCACTGGTACGCAAATTATTGATAGAATTTCTTTCAAGCTTTCATAAATAATTTTTTAACATTCAAACGTAATATTTTAAACGTATTTTTGTATAAAGTACAAATTAGAAATCAATATTCATTGTAAGGACTACAGGACAACGTCTGTCGGGAAAGCTAGTTCATAATATTAACTGTCTAATGAAATCATCGATCGGTTTAGGGAACATCGTCTGGGTGGTTTCCTAGTCTAAAATGGACACAGTTTTAAACATTTGTTGTACCTATAATCATTTTTATACATTTAGATTTTACACGGCAGCATTACAAAACATCTATTTATTCAACAAAGATTATGATTACTCTATTTTTTTTAGATAATAGACAAATCTAGCCGTAAATAAATCTTAATCTTAATTAATATATATAAATCTCGTGTCACAATGTTTGTCCTCAATGGACTCCTAAACCACTTAACCGATTATAATAAAATTCGCACACCATGTGCAGTTCGATCCAACTTGAGAGATAGGATAGTTTAAATCTCAAATTATAGTCGCAATTTTAATTTATTGCTAATTATTTGTCTGTTATTATTTGACAGTCACAATTATCTGTTAACTCCAAATGATTCTAACAGATGTCGATACCTTTCGACTGGGTTGAGTAAGTAATCAATAGATGGCGCTGCTGTCACGGTGGTAAAGTGACGTGACACGATACATTGCAATGCAATTATTCCAGATTAACATAATATGCTATAAAATATTTTGAAAAAGTTAGGGATCTGTATGAAAACTAAATTATTTTTAAGTATCTATCTACCCGTGCGAAGCTGGGGCGGACCTCTAGTATATATATATTTTCATACACATAACCCTGATCTTTAATAAAACATTTATTTTCTCCTTACGATGTTTTTCGACAGTTTGACCACGAACAATTCTCTCTTTTATTGGTGTCACAAACAATTCTAGAGAAAACCGCCCACCTTATTTTTTATCGAGTAGATACAAAAAACCACTTTCAGGTAAGCCCGTTATCAATTTAAATAGGAAATTGCTTTTCTTCCATACTCTACTCTAGGAAGAATAACGAAGATACTCCTAAGGTATTAATAATAATACTGTCTAAAGTATTCTTTGAATCACAGCCGTGGCTACTTAGCTGTTGGGAAAATACAAACTTGTATACTGTGTTTCATCTAAGGATGCCGCCGCCGCGTTGTCTGGGGTACTCTGCCTATAGGGTGTACGACGTACGTACAGGTAATATTGGATGCAATCGAATATGTATTATTTTCCGAATTTCATGACGATGTCTTACAGTCTAACAAACTTACAGTCATTAGGTAAAATATTACAATATTTCATTGAATAAAAAAAATAATCGTCTATTTCAGTTTGCGGGTACATAAATAGTTGGCAAGCACGTTAAGTGAAAGCCAACGGATGTGAGACACGTTTACAAAATAATAAAATAGAACAAACAACAAAAGAAAAACAAAGCAGTCTTCTGGCTCGTGAAAGTAATAATTTACAAAAAATAAATAAATGTCGATGATGATATCAACCTACAATAATATGTAGGTATATTATTCATGTGAAATACACCCTTTGACTCTTTCACAGTAAGCTACTTAAAGCATGTGTCGTGAATAAAGAGGAAGACGGTGGGCACCTGGAAATAACCATATCGAAAATAACTTCTTGCGTTTACCCATAAAGCGCTCTTCCTTGACTCAATTATCTTAAACACGATGACATGTTTGTAATATAAAAGTACATTTGGTAACACTCGGTATTAACAGCAACCAACGAAGGTCCCTCGACCACTAACGCTAAACAACAACTATAACATAAGCCGAATTGAAAACCCGATCAGAGCAATCAGACCAAAAAGCCGGCAACACACAAATCAAGTCCGCCGCGGATCTCCCCCGAACCAGGAACTCAGGAGCATAGGGAGGCATCAAGAGCTCTCCATTGCGCTCGAAGGCGTCCGAGGCTCATTGTGCCTTTTCTGACCGGTTGAGGTTTAAGGACGTGAGGTGGTCAACCTCACGGTCCCTATCTGATTTTTCGATTTCCTGCCTCTAACAGGATGCTCGAAAAACCAACAAAAAGAGCAGAGGTGCCATTCGTAGCCGACAACCCCACGGCAACTATGCGCCTAAGTTATTATTTCATTAACCAATACAGTAAAAAATGTAGCGACACGAGGCATCGGCAAGGTGAAATGGAACCGAGTATACAAGTATAAACCCTTGTCATCTGAAAAGTAAAAGGTTTCCTAAAACTTTTACATAACATTGTAATAAAATTTTACAAGGAAATATTTTAACAATCTTACGAATTTCTCCTAACAAAAAAAAAAAGAAAAGATCTTGCATGTTTTATTTCTAAAAACTCAATAAGGCAACTTTCATTCGGAGATTGAAAGCCAACCGTCCGAAATTTGATTAGATACAAAAGAAAAAAAGCAAGTCCCTTGGAATCAAAACTTTTCATCAAAATGTCACATTTTTTTTCTTCTTGTTTTCTCTTTTTGCTATGAATATGGCGAAATCTCTAATATAAATGAAAGCCGGGGTAGTGCGAACATTTATAACTCGAGATCGGCTGAAAAGATTCTTTCAATGTTTGGTTTATTGGATTCTTCTCCGCTCTGGATAACAGAATAACTAATAAAAAGTTGAAAAATGGGTAAGTAATGATATAAAATATAATATTTAAGTTAGTATGGAACGGATCACATGCGACGCGTCAATGCCATCGCGGGAAGTTCCCTCTCATTCTCGCATACGTGATTGCCGCTCTTACAGTAGCCCATCCCACTTATTCCACCACACTGTTTCGAGCGTTTTAGAAAATTTTCATTCAAAGTCAATAAAATTATCTGGCACATTCGTGTCGGTACTTCAAGGGTGAGGTAGAATGTGTGCGCGCATATATTCTCACGTTGTTCCCGCCTGAGTTTTGAATACGAATGAAAAATGATGAAAAATTTTGACATTATTATTTTATTAGTAACTTAATCGGATTAATTATTTCTTTTTGTTTCTGGGGGCGCAGTGCACATATGAACGGGCCGCCTCTGGTTAGGACTTCAGGACAACGTCTGTCGGGAAAGCTTGTTTAAAATAAAAAACAAACACGAATCTCGATTGAATCCTTTTCTAAGTAACTTTTTATTGAACTTCCTAGAAACTAAAATAAAGATTCACATAACTTTCGAGTTTTCCTTCTTAACTCTAATGGAATTGAATATTGCTTGGGAGTATTGGGGCTTTGAGTCTTATAATTTCCTAATCTTGTTATATTTCATAGATACCGTTATGTTTCCTGCCTATACCGTAAATACAAATCGCCTTCGACTCAAAATACCCCGATTAAACTTCCGATTATTATTAACCTTTCTGTAAATTTTATAGTTTTACATAATACACATCTACACAACATTCTCTTTTGATAGATGTGAAAAATGCGAAACATACCTACATTTAAAAAAATGCCTTTTATATCTGTGCTTTTTTTAAGTATTAAGTTTGTGTTTTATAAAGACGACAGTTTCAATTTTATTGCTTCAAAAATTTGAAGATTTTTTTTAGTTATTCTGGCTTACGAAATATGCATCTCTAGTTAAATAAATATGTTAAAGCTCAAGATAATTATGATATTTCTTCTAGAAAATATAATTTTTAACTAAATGCATGAAGGTTATCTTACAAACAAAATTAATACATAAAATTCTCTTTTATCTAACAATAGAGTACATAATGTAATCTTTTTTTTTTTTTTATTTTCAAAATACTGTATTAGCGTCCGCCACTCTTCTCCATATCTACATAAAAATTCAGTAATGTTTGTATATTTGTTTTTTTTTTTGTATATTGGAGCATCATCATCATCACCATGAGGGACATGGACATGGTGTGGGAGGAGGTCATAAACATTGCGCAAGATCGAGCGCAATGGAGAGCTCTTGTTGCCTCCCTATGCCCCTGAGTGGGGTGTAAAAGGGAGAATTGATTGATCGATTGATTTTTTCAAATTTTTATTACTTATTATGTTATCCGGAGCGGAGAAGAATCCAATAAATCACACATCGGAAGAATCTGTTGAACCGATCGCGAGTTATAAGTGTTCGCACTTGTTTAATTCATAGGTAGGTGGGTGCTTACCGAATTAGATAAATGTAGATAATATGTATTTAATTATTAGTTCTAAATTTGAATTTATTTTCCATTTTAAGTTTCATTTATTTTATTCTAGAAATTGATTGTATTATTCGCTCTTCATAGATGATGAAGTTTTGTTGTATTATTTAAAAAGTAATAAAAATATTTATATATCCGACACGATATTTGTTCTCACATTTATTATTTAACATTTGGTCAATTCGAGCCGTGATAGTTATTCTTTATAGTGGGGCGTGTCGGGTAAAGTGTCATAAGTGAATTATGGAAGCAAAAAAATTGCTCAAAGTTAGACGTTACATAAAAGGACGTCTGACGCATTTGCAGAAGAGTTTCGAAGAACAAAATGATAAGTTTAATCATCAAATATTGAATAATCGCGCTGAAGAGCTATTCAAGAAGTTGCAGGATGTCAATGTTGAGTTGGAAGATGGCGAAGAACACACACAAGAAGGGATCCTTTTGGAAGAAGAATTCATAATATTAATAAGCAGTATAAGGAACAAAATTGAACAGTTAAAAAATTTAAAAACCAGTAGCAACACAGATGGACAACTTTGCATGCTGCCCAAGATAAAACTTCCAACATTCAGCGGTGCATACAGTGATTGGCAGCCGTTCAAGGACTTATTTGTATCTATGATTCATTCAAATATCCAATTAAAAGATGTGGAGAAGTTATATTATTTGAAGACTTGTTTGAGCGGGGAATCTGCGGTAGTCATATCATCGTTGGAAATAACTGAGAAAAATTACAGTGCTGCGTGGGGTACCCTGCTGAAGAGATACGACAATAAAATTTTGATCGCACATCATTACCTACAGAAATTAATGGATTTAGAAAAAGTTTCAAAAACAGCACTGACCCGACTTTGATTTATATTAGAGATAAGTACCTATCGTTTTACAACCATAATTCTTTTGAGGCACCATATTTCGAAGGCGGATACTTTTTGTGCCTAGGATTTGATAAGGTGTAGAAACTTACACACATATAGAAAAATAGGCAATAGAGTTTACACTTCGTCTCGATACTAAACGCCGATGCTTTCCATACTTTGGGCAAGTTTTAAAAGCGCCACTTGTCATACCGACACGTATCGGAAGCTCAACGAAAATTCAAGACCCTTGTTTAATTATTTTAAAATGTGTTAAAATAAACTGCTAAATAGCAACCTCGGCCGAAACCATGAAGAGTTTCACCAATATGTAAAATTTGGAAAAGTTCTTTTAAAAAAAAATTACACAATGACAGTCTCGGCAATTTCCGTTTATTGTTAAGTTGGACCCTATTTTAAGGAGTACTTCCTTGGAGTATTTGTAGGACAGTTCAATCGACCTTTTATTATTATTGTGATTCAGGAATGGAGAGAATAACAGAAAGATGTGTTGGAAAAAATCCATTAATCAATGTCGATTTCCTCTGAAAATGTATTGCTTTTTTATTTCCGCTGTTCCCATATTTTTTACTCGTCTCTTAAAATACTCCCCACAGCCATTTGTCCACTCCCAGGTATCTCCGTCTCCACATTGGCTTTTAACCGATTTACCAATAATTTCTATATCAGATATTTAATAATAATATAACCCGATGTCAGAATTGTAATCCTATAATTCTCATAGATTGACGCTTTCTGTCAGACTATTAAATTCCCCAACAGTTCTTGGATATTATTGATTTATACCCGAGTTTTTTTCAAATGTCTCTCAATTTACGAAAAAATCAACAGAAATGAGAAAATAAAATTGATAGATACTATTTGGAAAGAATTTAAAGTAGCTATGAATATGTAAGAAATTCAATTTGTTTTTTGAAATGTGATGTCGATAATATTACCAAATTTTGATGGCCTTTCTGTTCTTTCTGAGTGCGGTGCCATAAAATAAGAAATCAAATCCACAAGAATTCCTTAGAATCAATAAATTAACTATCGCAAGTCAATTGCCTTCTGTAACTATTCTCATAAGGATAAAGTTTTACCTGAAGTAGCGATCAACCTTCCAAGAAGGAAAATAAAAATTGGTTGTATTATGAAACGTTAAGCCCTTTGATCATAAACATACAGTTAACAAAAACGTGAACAACGTTCGCCATTAGAAGGTCGAATTTCTTATCCCATTTACAACATGTTGAAAATCCATATGGTCTTAAACCCTGGTGTGCTGTGCCGAGGTGCTAACCACCAGGCCAACAGATATGTGTACCAAACTGCCAAGTAGATGTTTTTTTTAGCGAAATGATGACATCTGTTGGACATTATGAGAACCTTTTAAAGCGACAAATTTTTTGGTGACTCTCCATTGACAATAGATGGCGCCAGTTTATTAGCGTATCCATTTTTTCGCGGTCTATGTTTAAACATATTTTAACTTATCGCTCTACTTTGAAAAGAAGTGTTCACCAACATATTTAGTTGGAGGATCATTGTTTTGTTTTTAGCCTCCTACAATATTTGAAGATATTTCAGTTCCGTTAGGCGTTATATCACAGTAATGATCAAATTTTCCTAAATAGACCTACATACACTTACAATAATTCAATATAAATTTATCCGTTTTGACAAAATGAGACTAATTTCGAAAGGATCACATTTATTGAACTTCAATTTCACTTCAGAGGATACGTGTTAATAAATAACAAGGCTTATAACACTAGCTCGCTAACTGATCCATACGTTTTATTATTCCTTACCTGTAGTTTTATTTCTCGGTAGTGTAACCTATCTACGTGACTGAAAATTACATTTTCAGTTATGTCAATATTATTTTGGACAAGACGATTGAATTCAGTGAAATTGCTTCTTATTGCTGAATTAATTGGATGCCCAAGTTTTGCTTCTCATATAGTTGCGAGTATAGTGTGTAAAATAAATACCTATTTATCGATAGTCACTTGTTTCGAATCCACATGAATTCATTGTTCTTCAATGCAAGTTTAGTTGAGTTAGAGGTTCTTTGAAGTGGTTGTCAGCGTAATAATTGTTCGGTCACAAACTTTGTATCGGGTATTTGTAAGGTGTTGAAAAAACAGGGATTCAAGTAACATTTGAGTGAGTTTTCTTCAGATTTACCAATTTATTCGGATTCGACCAATCCCAGCTTATAAAAAAGAGTGAAAAAGTACTGAGTCATGTATTTTCAATTTTCCCAATTTGGAATTCGACGCAATAATCCTTTTTAATTATTGTAATTTGTATTTTTACAACCACTATAAGACATTCTTGATATATTCAAAGTCTATTCTAGAAAACGAATGGTTATTCGTTCATTTCTGTATTGCCACTCTACATGAATAATGTAAAAAGAGATTGCACGTAAGCAATGCGGTATTAGTATAATTTGCTATTTTTGTAATTACTATCGCAGATACCGTAAGTGGCTTCTATCGAGTTTTTTTGTTTTAATTATTGCACAAAGTTCAAATACCGCACAGCGTAAACAATGGTACATTAGAAATGCAACTGATTGTGTGCAGACAACCGGTGCAGTGTGATGGACATTTCCAATTAAATGTAACAAGACGTAGTGTAAACGCACCATCAAGCAAAGCTTCTGTATATGTGCAGACAAATACATCTTCGCAAGACCAATAAACTAACCTTCACCTGTGTAAATTTTAACTTCTATTGCGGTCATTATATCGCTCCATTCGTACCAACTCACTGTTCAAAACTAATATTAATAATAATACTGGGACAACTTTTATGGCGCCGTTTAGTGAAACATCTTCACCTCAAGGGCGCCTCACATAAAAAGAAAAATCTACTGTTTAAGCTTAATTTTCACATTGTAAATATCCTTCTTATATACGGAGCGAATTTTTTTATCTAATATCTTTGACGTTCATGAAATAAAAAAATCAACATCTTTAATGTAACTCTCACAATTTTACAAAATATAGTGTAGTGAGCGATGAGTTTTCTTTTTCACAAAGGTAACAATATTTTAAGATAATAGAAAAAAATGCGAAAAAGCGATAAAGCGAGAGTCGAAAGTTTTGTTTGGGAAAAGTGTTTTTATTTTTATTAAGAAATTCAATAAGAGGTAACAAAATGAGAAATATTTATGTAATAAGACAATAACTCTACATCTGATTAATGTAAGTGATGAATATAGTAAGAATGTAAAATAACCTTTGCAATTATTTCATTTTATATCGATTAATATCAAAAAATTTGTTTTTTTTTTTACTAGATACATACATACTCCCTTTATGGCCTCCCGCACAACGCAAGCTATCCCGGAGAAGACCAATCCGCAGCAAACCCGACACGCACGAAACCGACCCCCCAGCTCGATCAAAGCAATCAAACTGAAAAAGCCGGCCCCACACAAATCAAGCCCGCCACTGATCCCCCTCCCAAACCAACCCACAATGCGGGAGGCCTAAGCCCCACTCAGGACCATGCATAGGGAGGCATCAAGAGCTATCCAAGGCGTCCGAGGCTCATTGTGCCTTTTATGACCGGTTGAGGTTTAAGGACGTGAGGTGGTCAACCTCACGGTCCCTATTTGATTTTTCGATTTTCTGCCTCTTACGGGATGCTCGAAAAACCAGCAATAAGAGCAGAGGTGCTATTCTTAGCCGGCTACTCCACGGCACGACTAGATACATTCAACAATTTTTAAAATTGTCTTCCCGGTCTCGCATAATGTATATTCTAAGTTTAATTTTATGAAGTGTAATATTGATTTTGTAAGTTTATGACTTATGTAATAGAACTCCCCGATACAGGCTTTTGCCCAGTGCAGAGGCTATTTAGGTTCATTTAAATTAAAAAAATAATAACTTAGAACGAATAAGATATTTTATAATGTATAATACAATACTTCCTTTTTGACTTCACTTCTTAGGGACTTCACTTTGCAAAAGAGCTCACCAACGCGCTCGATCTCAAATGTTAATAAAATAAAATTGTTGGAAGTAATAAAAGCCGTACCTACTAGGTATATATTATATTATTTTAGATAACTATAAAGACGAGCCCCTTAAACAATTGAATATCTGTTATAAGAAACTAAAAAAATATCATAACATTATAAATGACAGCCATTCACTCGATCTTCGTATCTATTTCTTTATTGGAGTAGCAAAACAATAATATCAACGAATAGCTGAGTTCTAAGAAATAAGTGTGGAAAAAAAACTATAAAATTTTACGGTTTTCTGTTGTACATAAACCATTTTGTAAAAGCTCCACGCTAATAGGATTTTGACTATTGCTTTGTCGTCTTTCTGTCGATATAAAACACGTTGTTGTTGATTTTATATTGTGTTAGAACAAATGGAACGGAGAAGCAATTTAACAACGTTAAGCTTAAACGATGCAATTCTAGTTAGCTTTTGGCTATTCGACATGAAGGTTTGCAGTTGATTAAACCGAATGTTTACTCGTACTTCGACGTGTTGTCTATTCAATTGTCGAACTGTTACGTTATGATGGTACTATGCATGTTAGGAACCTATTGGTCATTGATCAACAATATTGTGTTTGATGTATCCAGTTTATTTCTATATAAATAGTTTCGAATGTATGTTTACATTTCGAAGGGTGTTCGAATGCGGAGAAAGGAGACAATTGGATGGAGTAAGTGGTTTTTATTATAACTGCTTCGGTAGAGAAGCTTATAATAATTTGTTCTCGGTTCTATTTCAGGTTGAGTCATAATTTTTGAGTTTTATTTCATTCTTATCTTAATTTAGGCCATGTCGCCTGCAATTCAAGAGTTGAGGTTGGCCTCTTGCGAGGTCGATTCTAGACTATCATTCGACCCTTTTGGTGGTCTACCTGGGAGGCGTCTTCTATGGGGCTGGTCGTGCAATGCCATGTGAGGGAGTCTGGTTGAATCCATTATCAATCCATCTTACTCTATCCTCGAACGCATATTTCCCTTACCCTCGTACTTCTGACTCCTTTGTCTGTGGGTCTTCCCGGCTATGCTTCCGAGTGTTTCCATTTTCTTTTCATTCAACCTTAGTTTATTTCTACCCAATTTATTGCAGTATCTTTATGGACTGCCCTTAATTCCTAGAGTTAATGCTTTAAGTGAATTGATCTGAGCATAAGCGGATTATTTTTCTCAAAAATATAGACAAAAATATATTATTTCTCAATGGAATAAATTATGGATTTGCTTAGTTTTGCTACGAGTCAATTTATTTTCAAACGGAATAAGAGGTGATCTGTTTTGAATTATCAGTGTTGCTATCTTAATAAAATAAAAAAAATACTAGAAGTTCACAATAATTTGCACAATAATGTATATTTTCTAGAATTTTCTATATTTACACAGTCTGTTTATTATTATCCTACCTTTTGATAAGGTAACGAACATCAGACTACCTCTCACAAATGGTTCAAAACAAAGTTTAGTTGCGTCATTGACTGAATTTAATAAGTAACTAGTTATGATAAAATTTAGTGAGTAATGAAAGTAATATTTCAAAATTTATACGTGAAGTTATGAACATAGAATCGTTGGGTCGTTTCTAAAGGTACCGGCCTACTTCCTCTTTCTCATTGTCCTTCTAACAAATTACATAACCCTACCAAGACCATCAATAATAATAAAGGTACCTAAGTATCTAGTTTTATATTTTAATAAGTGGTTTATTTTTAATGTAATCGTTTTTTATAGCTGACCAAGGTAACTTAATTTAGACAGATTTTGTAGATGTAATTTTTTCTGGAATTGAAAGTTGGGATTTTTTAGTTGAATATAAAAAAGAGAAAAAAAAAAAAAAAAAAAAAAAAAAGAAACCGCCAAGCCATACGAAAATAAATAAAAAAAAAGAGAAAGAATGTACATCTCCTTTAATATTGTGGGCCTTCTGGGTCTATAAGGGATCCGCCTTCCTGTAATGTTCCAAAAGCTTCAATTTTCATATAATACAACTTCCAACTTATACTAATAATTATACAAAAACGGAAGTATAAAACAGTTAATAACAGGAAAATAAATGAATAAAAGTATAGCCAGCTTGACTTATGTATTAACTGAGGAAGTTTTTCCAGCCAATCGGTCCCGTCCAATCTGAGACAGGACTACCCCGGGCAGACAATTCAATTGAAAAACACCTAAGAAAATAATCTGAGCCAGGATAATAAAAGTCCATAGAAGTAATAAGAAATATCCATTCGGTATTAAAAGAATATTGAGAGGTGCTTCGCTGATAGTTGCAGTCAATTTACTCAATTTTCTGTAAAGAACTCGAAATTCGTGGGATTCGGGAAAACTTCCCCAAGCCTAATAGGTTTGGGAGTATCCTTTGTGGGACCACCCGTCAGTTCGTGTCTCGCGTTGTCCATAAAGAGTCTAACCCAAAGAATATACGATTATTACTAAAGTTAGTAGGCAAGCCGCTTGTACCATTATCAATATAATCCATATATTACAGTGATCTATATATTTCGTGATTGTACAAAGGTTTTATCACGTACATGAACAAATTAATATCTCCAAAGGGTTAATTCGGCATATTATTATTTACAAAGTGTCGATTGTTCTGTCAATAAATAACGCTCGCGCGCTCAAAGGGAGATCATACACGCGTCCATGTTTCAAATAAAATGTTTATTTAGTCAAAATTCGGCGCTTTGTAAATATTACTTTGTTAATATTTACGGAATATAGAAGACACAGCTCGTCTTTAGGCTGAGAATGTAGTATATGTAGTATAAATGCAGTAGAGATGAAATCTCTACGAAGAATGTAGTATAAATGCAGTAGAGATGAAATCTCTACGAAGAATATGTGGAAAAACTTTATGGGATATGGAAAGGAATGAAAATATTAGGAAAGAATGTGGTATGGAAGTAAGTGTTGTGACAAAGATGAAAGTTAATAAGTTGAGATGGTTTGGGCATGTGGAAAGAATGGATGCAAACAGAATGACAAAGATAATTCATAAGGCTGAAAGGAAAGGTGTAAGAAAGCGTGGGCGACCGAGAATGACGTGGATCGAACACATCGATTCCGTCCTCAAGGAAGGCCAGGTAAGAAGTATGAGAAATAGGAGAAGCTGTATGAGAAATAGTATGTCGGTGGAAGAAGCGAAAGAAGTATGCTTGGATAGAAAAGAGTGGAGGTCCGTTCTCTCTGCCTACCCCTTACGGGACACGGCGTGATGGGTAAAAAAAAAAAAAAAGTCTTTAGGCAAGCCTGAAACGGACTACTTAAAACACGAGTTTTATACCCCAATTCCCTATCAGATCCGCTAAAATTTAGCATCAACTAAAATTCTGAATTTCGCGGGCAATTCCGTGTGATTTCAACCAATCCTAGCAATATTGCTTAAGAATATTGCTTAGTTATTATAATTAATTATTGCTTCGAACGAAGTGAATATGGCTGCAAGTGATTTCAAACAAATAATTTTCCCATGTCAAAATTATTAATATCACGCCCGTCAAATTTCTTTTTTCTCAAACAAATTCATCTAGATCAAGAAATGTAACCATTATTAACGTTTCTTTTATGATAAAAACAAGAGCAAAATGATATTTTTACTGAAAATAATAACTTATTTTGTTTTGTTTTTTGTTTTTAAGAAAGTTGTATCTGAGAAAAAAAATTACACGAGATTTGACATAAAAGCGGTTCCTCCAACATTTTGGTGTGTCTTAATAAGCTTAAATTGATCGAATAGCGGGTCATTTTAGAGGAATTCCGATAATTTAAATGGAACAGTCAGTTAAAATTTTTTTTTTTTCATATATATTTTTTGGCGGAATTCTAATCTTTATTCGGGATTCGGCGTATACGGCGGGATTCGGGGTATTATATGCCCTTTCTAAGCATTTAATAGTACCTGACACATTCGTATACCTATCACAAAGATACACATAAAACAAGTTATGGGGACATTTTCTGCAAAATTACAAAAACTTGAAACAAAAAAGTTTCAAAATATCATACATACATAGACTTGTAAAATATCATGCATAATTTAATCTTTGAATTTATGATAATTTTTACAAACTTAAAAAAAAATTCCAGCGAATATTTTCAACAGAATAAAACTAAAATAATATTATATTATTATGGTTGAGATACCAACTTAATTAAAATTTTCATGTGAAAATAAACATACGTTATTTTTCAACTGAAGGTCTCCTACTAAAAACGCAGTCCATTTTAATATAAAAATATTTTTACCGCCTTATCCCATTCCATTGTTAGAGACAAAGATATTCGGGAATCCGTAAAGGGTTGAGGGGGAATAATTCCGTAGCTGAAATTATTTGACTAAACCGAAATGATATCTGTTTTTAGAAAATAAATTGTTGAACCGTTCCGCGCGAGGAAGTGTACCCGCGAAACCTCCCAACTATTGTCCCATACGAAAACGTTTTGCAGGGCTTTATCTCTCTCCCTCTTCTCCGAGTTAAATGCGTAAAAAGTTCTTGGAACAAACTCATTCAGGCCGTGATTCCGGTTTCACGCACAACATAAAAGCCTTAAAACTTTGTAAGCTTTGCAAGTCGCAGCCCCCCCTCTCTTTAACAAGGGTAGGGCATATAATGTATTACTACTTATTTTAAAATTGGGACCAAACTATGAGATTTGTAGACATCGGAGGTGGTGTTTTGCGGTCAGTTCAAACTTTTAAATGAATTTAGAAACACATGTGTAACCGAGCTCTTATGTGTAACCGAAAGATCCATCTATTTGAAATCCCAATACTTAATTCTACACTTATAAATAAGTTTAAAGTGTTAATAAAATTTGTTTATTACCACTTTTCCATATACATTTTAATAAAAATCCGAATGGATTTTCGTAATTATTTAGGAAAAAAATATTGAGGTATTCTTTTGCATAGCAGGTAGGTACTGAGTAAAATCTGCATTCAGGTATTTTTTTCAAATATCGTGAATTAAAATATATTGCAGGAGTTTGTAATAACCGTAAGCTTGTATTGAAAACTAGCTTTCCCGACAGACGTCGTCGTGTAGTCCTAACCAGAGGCGGCCCGTTCATATGTGTACTGCGCCCCCAGAAGCAAAAATACATTATTAATCCGATTAAGTTAGGTACCTACTAATAAAATAATAATGTTAAAATATTTCTAAAACGTCCATATTTCATTCTTATTCAGCGCTCAGGCGGGAACAACGTGAGAATATATGCCGACACGAATGTGCTCGATAATTTTGTTGACTTTGTATGAAAATTTTCTAAAACGCTCGAGACGGTGCGGTGGAGTAAGTGGGATAGGCTACTGTAATAGCGGCAATCACGTATGCGAGAATGAGAAGGAACTACCCGCGATGGCGTTGGCGCGTCGCAGGTAATGCGTTCCATACGTACTTAAATATTATATTTTATATCATTTCTTACCCATTTTTTCAACTTTTTATTAGGTATTCTGTTATCCGGAGCGGAGAAGAATCCAATAAATCAAACATTGAAAGAATCTGTTCAGCCGATCTCGAGTTATAAGTCTTTCATTTATATAAGAGACAACGGGAGTTAACTAGAAACTCACGATTGTGTTGTAGTGTATTATTGTGACGTGGTGAAAGCTTTATCGGTTTCATATTTTTTTTTTATTGAAATAAAATGAATATGTGTTTAATCTAAGTGAAGACAAATACACTCTTTGACTCTTTTACATTAAGCTATTTAAAGCTTGTGTCGTGAAAGAGGAAGATGGTCGGCATCTGGGATCGAACCCACGACCTCCGCACGAAACACTGCTAAAATTGGCGTCGTAACCGCTAGCCTACCAACCACCTTAATATATTATGACTAGCTAATACCCGTCTTGCTTTACGTTTTTAATTTCGATTGTCAGGATTGATCGGTAGGTAATTGAACAGGTTCTAGTCTAGCTTCCCATTGCTTAACAGGCCTCTATAACTGACATAAGCACAGAAAAGAAGAATTACACTTTCAAAATTCAAAAAAATAGAGAAGAATGACACTTTTAATGTTTATAAAAAAGAAAGAAGAAAAATTATAGTCTGCCACTCAGATGGAAAAAAAACTGCACGTATCATAAAATGTTACATCTCACATTTGATTCAATTTCACTGTTCAATCGAAGGGTAAAAAAATACTTTAATAATAATATTATACGAGCCTACCTACATATGCAAGTTTTACTCTCACTATGGTTTGAGTCTTTACTACATTCCCTACACCCTCTATGGGTCCTACACCCTCTATGGGTACAAATTTTATGTGAAATGACTAATGATAACGACAGCTGTTTTACCGACCTCAAATATCAATCGAAACGTAATCCAAAAACGTGCTTTCATTTCAATTTTTATAAAAATGTGTTTTATATGGTTTGAATTACATTTATTTTTATTTCAAATCGATCTTGAATCTTTTAAATACGTTTTTATTCAGTCAAACTTCGGTTCCATGCAACATTTACATAAGTAATTTTGTTTTCAAAAGATGGCTATCTGTGTTAACGGAGATTTTACTATGAGATTTCATAATATTAGAAATTTATTAATAACTTAAAATATATTTGATGAAATGGAAATATTTGTATTTAAGATTACCACAAATGCATTTGCGTAAACCTGCGATGAAAAAAATCCATCGCTGAGTCTACAAAAATATAAAAAAAAACAAATAAATATACATACCTACATTACTGAATTATTATGTAGATTATCATAATCTTAAAGACAAACAAAAAAATCTTTAAAAAAAACTTACACATATAGAAATTTCCATAATTAGAAAAAACTGTTATAGGTAGATGCTTTTTCCACAAACGTTGATTTGAATTTATTGTTGTGCTTATTGTAGAACTCATAGTCACTTATTATGTGAAAAGTATTATGTACCTGCGGTATGATGTTAGCGAAAATAATCCATAGTGCGCTGTATTGTGTTCCAGGTTGCACATTTAAAACAATTTTAAGGAGTAGCGGGTAATGTACACAATTCATAACACGAGCTCTACGTGGGAGGCTGTATACATACCTACTATATAATAATAGGGGTGTATCTATATTTACGATAATAGGTAGTAGTAATACAACCACTTTGAGTAAATGTTTTCTTTCAAATATTCAAAATGTGGGGTGGAATTTTTTGAATTCGCTGAAAAGCTTTTAAAGAAAATTGTTATTTAAATATTGTATTCCAGGAATATGATACAGACTGACGGTTGGTACTTACGTCAGAAAATAGGCAGCTAGATATTTTTCTTTCATAGTCTTTTGTTGTTGGTCACAACATATTCACAAAAGGCTAGCCGAAATAAGATTTATCGATAGTTATGAGTAAATAAACTAGTTCATAGTGAGATGGGAGGGCAACGAAGAAGGTTCTGGTATGCACCTATTGTGAGGAGAACAGACTCTTTCAGACTCCCTCACATGGCATTGCACGACCAACCCCATGGAAGACGGCTGCCGGGCAGACTACCAAAGAGGTGGAGGGACAGCTGGGAGTCGACCTCGCAGGAGGCAAACCCCACACTTTGAATTACAGGCCACAAGGCCTAAATTAATAGGAAGAAATAAACTATTTTTCAAATATTTTTTTTTTTTCGTTTTGTAAACATTTGACTGTGATGATGGACTTTGTACCGTGACCGACTAACGCTTTTACGAGCCATACACAAACACATATCTGGCGCAATCGATGTAGTGGTGCGTGATTTATGTTGTTTGATACGGGGGAATACACACAACAAAACCTCAGTATTAGAAAAGTTAACTAATGCAGGAAATTTAAATATGTAAATGGTGTTTTGTTTGAAGAAAAGAACTTTAGGTACCTACATCATTTACGTCTTGAATTGAAAATCAAAAGACGCACATCGTGCGTAAGCTTTTCCAAACTTATTGATAAAGTGAATGATTCATTAACGCATTATTATTGCTTTCTTTGCAATCGTAAAAACAAGCGACGATGTTCGCCACATGGTGGGGGTAACCCCTATTTATTTTTAATAGAGAAAGAGAATTGTTCATTTTTATGCTTTTTCTAAAAGAAAAAAAAAACAATAAATTGAAAGGTTTATGACGATAAACGTTTTCTTTTTTTTTACTTATGCAATAAATAAAATAATTTAACTACAAACTGAAGTTAGTGAAGTCATAAAATTCGGCTCGACACAATATTGTTTGACCCTAAATAGGTACAGTAGGCGGTGGCTAAGGTTTCTGGTAGGTGGTCGATATTAATTTTAATCGTTTTAGGTTTATTGCAGATTTATTGGTGCGGGAATTATAGTTTATTGTTAAACAATGTGAGGGGATTTCTGTAGTAGCAATTAAATACGAGACCGCCGTATTTATTCGGGTGTGGGACAGAACGGAACATTGATAGTCACTAATCCAGTTTGACTCGCCTAGCCCAGTTGTACAGGCTATTATTACCGATGTTGGGTCAGCCAAAATGTTCCAATAGAACTCTATACAATATCGTCATCTCGACACTTGATCAAAAGAAATGTGCGAATAAAAGGAAACAAATATTTATCGATGAAAATGCGAAATTTTGTGTGCATTTCAGTTTTTCATTTCATTTCAAAGCAAGTCTACCTATTAAAAAATAAAATGAAAGTACTCAATGGTATCAAATGGAAACTAATACAAAAATAATATTGAATTTTAAAATTTGTGAATAATTAAATGATTTATTTGGTCATTGAGTTAGACTTTTTGTATGTTTTATTTAATGTCATAACTTATTCTACGAATTCTTTAAAATAATTTTGGGTGGTCAATAAGTTAGACTCTTTGTTTGTTTATATTTATTTCATAATTTATTTTATTTTTATTTTTTTTATTTATTAAAACAATATTCATTAAAACATTTTACAGTTTTTTACAAATAATTTTGAGTCTATCTATTTTCGTTCTCGTGATATTCACAGCTCAAGTGGAACAGAAAAACGCAAAGTTGTATCTATTTCATTCAGCGTTCACCTACTATTACTGTAAACAGAAGGGAAATTTTTGTATTTACATCCATACATTTTTGTAGTTATTCGCACATTTCGTTTGATAAAGTGACGAAATAGCACATTATATCTACGTCCACTCTTAATTTGACCGCAATAACGAACAGATGTGCAACTAATCTCCTGCTGAATTATCGATGGGGAATGCTTATTCGATTGTGAAACACTTGACAATAAAATATTTAAACAGTATTTTTAATGGGTATATTTGGTCCTCGATTGCGTGTTCTAGATTTGCCTATACGGCGGAGAATAGTTACGGCGAATACCTAATCTCAAAAGATTATATGCCATTGAATATTGGTGATAGTATCATTCGGAAAAATTAACTCGCAATCAGATTAAAAATATATGTAGATTAAAATTTGGAAAGCACAGATTGAATAAACACCTCTTTCGAATTGTATTGGCGGACTCCCCATATTGCAAGTGTGGTATGGATGAAGAGTCCGCGGGAACACGCTCTTATTGCATGTCCGATAAGGGAAGCCGATTGCCAGGAGTAGGTACTTCCGTTCGAGGACGTTGAGTACCCAATAATTAATCTTCAATATCTGTTATCTTTGGAATCATCGACATTAATTTATAAAACTATCATTAGAATAATAAATAAGAATTTTGTCATTTTGTAAGGATTCTTAAATAAAATTGAGTCTTTAATTATTGAATAGTGTGTTTGGCACAAAGCATCCTGATGGATGAATTGCCGAAAAAGTAAAAAAAAGAAATTAATTATTTCTATTAAAAAATCGCGGCGATACAATCGGTCTGTCTCACAAGTTTTTTTTTTTTTACTTTACAAGTCTTTCAATAATGGCTAGATATGTGATCTCTTTATCCAATCTGGATTCCTAGGTAAAACATCGATTTTATATTTTTCAAATTCTAAACCAATTTAAAAATGGGGTTGTAATAATTTGGTTTCCAAAGTCAAATACGAGTAATATATTATGAAGTTGCCATATTAGTCAGAAAATGGTGATGATAGGTCGAATTAAAAGAAGAATTTATGCCTTTTTAATTATTTAACCAGTAAAATAGTCATTCATAAATCATAAAAAAATACTTAAGTTAAGTTTACTGCGGATTTTTTTTTGTACAGAATACTAGTTTCGTAAAAGATTTGAATTTCTTTATAAGCCTAAACAATGTAAGTTTATGGGTGCGTGTATTTTCGTTTTAATATACAATGAAACTTTTATGGGTCCAACGACCTAAAGTTTTACTATTTGACGTTTGAAACGTTGCTTTCTACGGTCAATGAATTATGAAAAAATATCGTACTGTTTTGAAAGAAAATAACAACGATCAAATTTCCGTCTTTTTAACATAAATACTATTTCGGGATATATAACGCACATCTTTGAGATGTTACGTAAAAAATATGGTACATGATTCGTACTCGAAGGAAATATTACCAGTTTAGTCAGTAAAAATGAAACGGTATGCTATACGATATAAAAGAACAATAAATCCCAATGAGCTTTGTTTCAGCACCTATAAACACGGGAGGTTCAAAGCCAGATATATTAACAAATTGTACAATTCAGGGGGTTGATGTGCGCAGTAATTGAAAGTTGCAATACAACCAGACCCATCAAAATATTCAGCAGGTACCCACTTCCTGTAGTTCTCTCTCTGGAATGGGTATTCTAAAGAACTTGTTTATATTTTCAGTGCAGGAATAAATTTCACTTCTGTATATAAAATTGCCCATCACAAAGGAATAAAAAGCTTAATAAAACTCAAAATTAAAAAAGTTATACGGAATGACCTGTTTTCTTCTGGGTACGTTTATATCAGCTAAAGGTTTATAGACAGTACAAGCCGGAAGAGTAACTACCTGCCAGAATGCCTTTGTCCGTAGTTTGTTTATCTTTCTTGCTTGTGTTTACAGCAACTTTTTTTACAGTAAATACGATTTTAACGTAGAACACCAATTGGGATGAAACGCAATAACAATTTAACGTAGAACACCAATTGGGATGAAACGCAATAACAATTTTTTTGAACAGGACAAAATTAATTGAGTTGTTGTTCGTTTGGAAGTCTGTACCCCTATTCTGTAGCAAGTGTAGGGTAGTCACTTGAAAAAAGTGACTATTAGGCGATACATTTTGTATGAAAAACGTCTATACGTATCGAATGCGAGAATCGCATATAAACGTTTTTCATACAAAATGTATCGCCTTATAGTCACTTTTTTTCAAGTGACTACCCTACACTTGCTACAGAATAGGGATACTGTTT
The DNA here is from genome assembly GCA_963576905.1 of Mystacides longicornis. Lineage (NCBI taxonomy): Eukaryota > Metazoa > Arthropoda > Insecta > Trichoptera > Leptoceridae > Mystacides > Mystacides longicornis. Next base: position 13,243,328 of record OY756428.1, read on the forward strand.
ACTTACTTGATACTTAAAGTCAAATTTTTGTTTTTAATAAAACAAATACACGGTTTTTATCATTGGAAGTAAGTTTTTAGTCTTATTAACTTTAAAAGATCCAACAACTAAATGGTGGTCACCTGCCAACAACTAAATGGTGGTCACCTGCCAACAACTAAATCTATGTTCCCCTTCTTCCACTATTTTTCTTTACTCGTCCTTTTCAATATCTCCGTGATAATAAAATTGGAGATTCCCCGAATTTATGATATTTTTACTTATGGCATGACGGATGACAAAGTTTACATTTCTGTGGTTTTAAGAAGACTTTTAAGAAGTGGCGGACACCTCTTATTGGAACACTGGTGAATTTTGTATTTGTTGTGTTAATTAAGGTCTAGTCAATACACTATAGTTTAGAAATAAAGTTTCTGTATACATGATAGTTTTCCATATCTATATAAGTGTAGTCCAAAGTAATTGAATGATCGACTAACGCCGCCTTCCCAAATTGTTATCCTTGGGTCTTGGGTCAAACATTCACACATTTATTTATTAGAGACTAAGAGAATACTGAACAACATAAAAAAATGAAACAAAACCTTCCAGTGCTACGATAACAGTTATCTCCTACATGGCTATTGTGAATAGTTAGATAGGCAGGTTCAGCCATCACTTACGCTTCGAAGAAATTATAATTCTGTCACCGTGTGACTCCTAATCGGTTAAAAAAAACTGGTTCATGTTTGAATTATAAATTTTGTGATAGAAATATACAAGAATCTTTCATATTTATTTAATATACATTTATTTTACTCCTAATTTTAAAATAATAACCGAATGCATAAAATTTGGTGTTTTTAAAAAATATTCAATTATTATTTTCTTTTGTTTTGCAAGCACGATTGTTTTTCCGTATCTTTGCTAGGAGCTAAAATTAGCCATATGGCAAAATATACGTACACGCGCACACATAATATAATGATATGTACATCATATTATTTCCTTTCACGATTCTGTCTCATCTCCTTGTCTCTACACACAATAACACTAGGTAGATAGGTACTAATATAATATAAGTTATATTGTGAATAATATTTTGTCGTGGTTGCTTACACGTTCCCCTACAGCCGAGAAATCCGTCACAATTTCCGTTTCCAATTCGAGCTCCTGTGAAGCTTGATTTCTTCAGAAAGAACTTGTGTGTGGGTGAGCTTTATATATTGTTTGTTACGTGTGATTGTCGTCTCGGAAGGGGGTGAGACAATCTTTATTATCATATTATTATACACGAAATAATATTTCTTTGAGGAATGTTTCACCTCAGGCAAAATGAGTATATCAAGTAATAAAGAGCTCCCCTGCTTCATTTGAATCATTCCATGTTGAAAACATTACGAATGCTTAGTACACACTGGACGACAAATTTCGGCGACATGTTAATATCATATTCCTGATCCAGGTTGAGCTGGTTTGGTCATGTCATACTTATGTCCCCGAGTTAATAGACTGGAAGCCTATTTTACACATCAGGTGCTACAAGAAAACATGGCAGACCAAGACTCACCATCAAGAGAGCTTAAGATGAAGACTTCTGATATACCGGCATAGATTGGAATGACGCCTTGGATAGAGATGGCGAGGCTTTGTGGCGACCACATGATCCACCTAGGAAGCAAACGTAAGCGTGGGTTAAATAATGTACCTACCTACAAGTAAGTAACAACACATTGTTGACAACATGCTACATATTACTATCAAAGAGATCTGTTTCGCTTGTACATATACGTGTACTTATTCCATTTCAAACGGATAACACCATCCATTGGGGTGTTGAAAACATTTCGAGTTATGCCCAATGGTTGGGGTTTAATTTATGGCTCTTTTTACCTTCGTACTCTATTTTTAATTGATTGTTTTGATATCTATTCTAAATTTCTATAATTCGTATTTAATTTTACAGATTGTATCCAGATACAGTAAAGTTGAAGCAACTGTATCTGTGGCCAATAAAAATTTGTCAACATGTGGAGAACTTTTTGTTGCTCAGTGTGGAATAAGTTAAGGATTCAGGTTTCAAAGCATTGTCAAATAAAGGATGTTTAATATTGTGTCAATACCGAGACATACTTCATTTATTCTCTTTCTCCCTTTGAGAGTTTACTAGAAAGGAAACCACATTCATCTATTGCACCAACACCTACGAATTTCATCGACATCATCAAACATATGAACATAGTATTTTCATATCACTCCAATCTATTTCAAGAGTTTAAACAAGGTATAAAAAGTATTTACTTCCTTTCACGTTGCGTACCCTAGGAAATAACATAGCAGAGGCTGAAAGGCGAATTACTAGCACCTCCAAACCATGACCAACCAAAGGAAAGCAAAAGTTATAGAAAATTCCCCAAAGAAAGCAACGGGAACTTTCCCGAGTAATCTCCATGGCGAAAATTCTGTCTTTTGCTGTAGTAATCGTCAAATTCGGCGCGACCTGATAATATTGCACACTTAAAAGAAGAAGACGCATACTAACCAATGTGTTATTCTGAATAATTTCGTGTTATACCCATTCATTTGCACTTAAACATTTGCACTACTAAAATTCTGTGTGCGATGATAAAACATTTGGTCATGTATTCCAATTTTTTTATATTTTAGAGGTCTACAATAAGTATTATTAGCAAACATATTATGTTGAAGCACGTTTTGGCCGAGGTAATTAATTAAACCCAGCGTACATAGGCAGGTACATACTGCATCATAATATTATTATGTAAGTATAACAACATTAGCCAGTGATAAATATTTCAACGATGAATGCCCGGTCCTGAATTAATATTAAAGTGGATAAACATTACTCATTGTACCGCGCTGTGGCAAGACTTCGCCACTCTAAATAATATTCATTAACGGTACAATGCTATGAGAATAATAATACATCAGCCGTATTGAACAAAGGTATTATTTGTCACAATTAGTTTTAAGAATGTGTAGGTGTACACAAATACATGGAAAACACAAATTTAGATTATTAACAACTCAAAGTTGGAAGTTAAGAACTGTTGACCTGTTCAATGTGATCAATGAATATAATCTGGAGGATTTAATATTGACTGAAAAAGCTAATATAATAATAATAATAATAATTTATTTTGTCTGGGTGTTCTCTCCTGTGTGGTTCTGAGTATTTGCACAGACATAACGATGTGGCTAAAATAGTTCATCAAAAACTTGCCTTGAAATATGGTTTGCTCGATCTTGAAGTACCTTATTATAGGTACACCCCAATTTCGGTAATGCAAAACAGTAATACAAAGTTGTATTGGGATATACCAATACAAACTGACCGAACGATTAACGCAAATCGTCCGGACATTGTATTGGTTGATCGTAGGAACGGGATAACGTATCTCGTGGATATCACTATACCGTATGACGAAAATTTGAAAAAAGCCGAGCAGGATAAGATAATTAAATATCTTGATCTTGCTCACGAAATCAAGGATATGTGGCATACACCAACCACCCACATAATACCTATAGTGATATCGACGAATGGAGTTATTCCTAAGTCTCTTAAAGACAATCTAGGGAAACTTGGCATCTGTTGTGGTCTCAGATATGCCATCCAAAAGGCAGTTCTGTTGTCCTCATGTAGGATGTTAAGAAGGTTCCTTTCTCTGTAGTTCGAAGATCTCTCATGATTACATTACATCGTGATGTATCATGAGAGATAATACCGATATTTTTATATTTAGTATATAGCATTGTATTCAATTTTAATTTATTTTTATTAATTTTTTTTTACAATGATGTATACTTCATATGATATATTGTGATTTAATGAATAAATGATTTGAAATAATAATAATAAAATTTTATTGAAACAACAGTTTGAAGTACATAATAATAACAATTACACCATTTTCGTTCTTTTGTAAAAACCTAAAAATATCTCACTGGGTTTGCACCCGTATCGAGGTATTTTTTTTTTTTTACATTATATAATAAATTCACACAAAAGATTTTCAGACTCGTCCAGTCCCAGGCCAAGCAGAAAAGATTGTACTGTTCTTCTTGATATGCACTGATCTGGGATCCTCAGTAGCACGGCATTATAGAGACGTGGTCCGAGAAACGTGTGGAACCGTCTGGCAAATGAGGTGAACACCTGCGGCACCGCAAGGTTTCCACTCTGTCTTGTATTACGGCTGTACACCATGGCCATATATTTTTCATTTTTATTAGTTAGCATTATAAGTTGAAACATATAAATTTGTCTGACATTCAACATCTTGATATCATTGTATAATTGTACAGTCGGGTATCTATATTCTAATCCGAGCATAACTTTAAATATTAGTTTTTGCGCTTTGTATGCAGGATCCAGAACTGTTTTGGCTGCTCCTCCCCATGCTAATATGCCATAGTTAATTAGAGAATAGCAAAGCGCAAAGTATATCATTTTGATTTGTTGAATTTCCAAGATTTGTCTAAGCTCTTTAAAAAAGAAGACCAGTTTTCTCATTCGTCCCGTAAGATGGGTTATGTGTTCCTTCCAGTTTAGGTTTCCATCTATTTGTACACCCAAATATTTCAAACTATTGCATCTTTTCAAGGATTCACATTGTGTACAAATTGAAGGATAGTTACAATCCGTAGTGGAATCATGTACACACTGATGGTAGCATATACGGACCTCATTTTCTTTTGGTGAACCAGTTCTGTTTATTGAGAAGCAAATAAAACTTGTTTTGGATGCGTTCAGTGTCAAAATATTCTCTCTCAGCCAAATACCAACTTTATTAAAGCCATCTTGAGCAGACTTCATCACTCCATCCCAAGTTTTAGTTCGGAAAAGCAGCACTGTGTCGTCTGCAAATGTGACAACCCTGCCATTTCCCACTTCCATACAACACAGGTCATTTATATATATGAGAAACAGTAAAGGACCCAGGACACTACCTTGTGGGACACCATATGAGATCACCATTGGCTCACTTTGAGCATCATTATATTTTAAGATTTGTTTTCTATTGCATAAATATGATTCAAACCACTGCTATGCTTTTCCTCGAATACCTGTTTGATATAGTTTTCTTAGTAGCAATTCATGTGATACTGTATCGAATGCTTTGGCCAAATCCATAAATATCCCTATGCACTTATCACCCCTATCCAATCCCTGTGAAACATACTCTGTAAGGCTCATTATGGCTCCTTCTGTATTTCTATCTGTTCGAAATCCAAATTGATTTTCGGATAGTAATTTGTTTTTTTCAAGGAAATTGAGTAATCGGGTTTTCATCAACTTCTCAAAGATCTTTGAAATATTACTCAGAAGTGATATGGGGCGTTAGTTAGTAACTTCTCTTGGGTCACCTTTTTTTAATATAGGACAGAGCAGTGAAATTTTGGCTTCATCAGGAAATACACCACTGGATACGCTAAGGTTATACAAATAAGCCAATGGTTCAGATAATCTGTTCATTGTTTCCTTTAGCACCCTAACGCCAATTCTATCCATCCCTGCTGCACCTCCCGTATTAAGGGTTGTTATTATCATGGCCACCTCAGTAGGATCTGTTGGATAGACAAAAAAAGAGTCTCTCGGTCTGTTTGGTACATTCACTTTGTTTGTTAATATTCTAATGTTACCAGACACACTCCTTAACTGTTCATTTGCCAAATTTTCACCCACAGTAGAGAAGTATGCATTAATGTGATTCAGTTCAATCTTCAATTCATCAGAATGTTTATTGTTTGTAAGGCTGTTCAAATCTGCATTAGTTTTGTTCTGCTTATTTAGATACTCCTTTATAACTCTCCAGCATTCTTTAGAATTTCGTTTGTTTTGACCAATAAGTTCTCTGTAGTAAGTGGCCTTAGATACTCGGATCAGTTTTGTACACATATTTCTATAGTCTATATAATATCTTCTAAGCTGTGTATTAGATGGACACTCCTGACATTTTTTGTGGAGTCTATCTCTACGCCTCAGTGATTTTATCAAACCCTCAGTTATCCATTCTCTGAGTTTTCTTTTGGCTGCTGGGATATGTTTTATGACTTCATTATTAGCAATATGTTGTGATAATGTTTTTTTAAATTCATTGTAAGCCTCATTCACGTTTGAGGTGCCATACATATTTTCCCATGTCTCTGCAAAGACATCTCGCTTCAGACCATGATAGTTAATCTTTCTTAAAGTAGTACATTTTTTATGCTTAGGTTTGCCCACATTTTCAATTCCAATCATTACATTACATATGATTTATAAATTAAGAAATGGACTTATTAAAAGTAATATAAACGTTGTGACGGCTGGTGGGATACATGGTTACCAGAGAAGACAGAGAGAACATATCAGAATGGAATATCCAAGAACGAATAGAGCGAGATTTCGTTGTCTATACACTGCATCGTTGATATATAATTCACTACCAGAAACTGTTAAATCCACGGCAAGTCTTAATATCTTTAGCTGAAGAAGTTAATAATAAGTGAGAGATAAAGTTTAAATATATGCATACATACATAAATAGTGTTAATAACAGCAAGTGGTAAGTGGTCAAACACCAAATGGCAAATATGACACTACAGCTTGACCCTTATAACAGAAAAAATTCTGATTGGGACATGCCTTGTGTTATTTATATGATTTTTTAATGTAATGTTATAATATCTGTGTGTGTAAATATTATATTTGTGTTCAATAAATTCAAAGTTCGTATCTTCAGATGAAACACCTTATACGTACTTCAGTGTGTTGTCTTTTGATGATAATGAAACGAGTATTTTATAAGTCAAATCAAAACGGATTTTTAATTTTTTCATGTTAAATAAAACTGATGGAGGTATCGAGTTTCTTTATACAGCTCTCAAGTTTGTACCGAAATGCAAGGTGCAAACAGAATGACAAAGAGAATTCATAAGGCTGAAGGAAAGGTGTAAGAAAGCGTGGCCGACCGAGAATGACGTGGATGGAACGCATTAATTCAGTCCTCAAGGAAGGCCAGGTAAGAAGTAAGAGAAATAGGAGAGGGTGTATTTTAAATTTTATGTCGGTGGAAGAAGCGAAAGAAGTGTGCGTGGATAGAAAAGAGTGAAGGTCCGTTCTCTCTGCCTACCCCTTACGGGACACGGCGTGATGGGTAAAAAAAAATCATAAATATACAGTTCAAAACTATGTAACGGACTTTGTTTTATCGTTTCACTCAACAACCGTGTATATTGACATATCTAGGTACTTTTATATATTTAATGCACATTGACTTTATTTTAGTGTTGGAAATTCAAATTAAGCGACACTCATGTAAAATTTTTAATCAACCAAACATTAAATAAGTTCAATTATTTTTGCGATGAAATAACAACACGAATTAACACGTGTTGCAGGTTTTTGAATTTCATTAATTAAAAATATAAAAAAAATACATCAAACCCCTATGTAATATAAAAAATATGTATGCGCTGTCGTTAAAAGTAATTAAATTTACTAGATACCTACCAGCTACATAATAATATATCCGCGTTAAATTAAAAATGTTTTTTTTCACTCACACAAATATTTATGGATTACAAAACAAATTAACCCGCTGAATAATTGGTTCAATGATAACAAACAAAAAATGATACTTACACAAAGGCACCTTCATATAGATAATGTGTGTTGTAGAGTTTTTGTGGGTTAAAATGGATATTAACAAGAATGAGTGATGGCGTCAATTTGGTAAAAGGATGATACCCGGATGTTGTGAGCATAAAGAGGTCATATTTTAATGGCTGGGCCATAAAGTGCCTAATTCAAAATTAAAGGGCTCTCTTACGATGGAGTTTTTTTACAGTGAAACATTGAACACAATATGATAAATCTTGATTACGACCAAAAAGTGCATGACATTTTTTTATGATAGGTATAATGACCATGGCCACATGGCCAATTTTAATAAAGTATATTAACTGAAATAATTAATTTGTTTTTCCAAAAATTATGAAAAACCCTGAATAGTTTCAAAGTAATCCATAAAAGATATGTGAAAGTTAATTTTTTTTTCTTCGTTGGCAAAAATGACATTGTCCGCGAAAGAATACTACAGCTCTTCTTAACCTCTGTCATCCTTAATGGCAAATTGGGTTGGCTCGGGCACGTCCTCCCTATGTCCCCCGGACAAGAAGAAAAGGAAGACATGCATTACCATTGTACGAGCCTATACTGTGGACCTGAGGAGTATTGGACTGACCTGGGAGGAAGCGGAGTGGCTGGCACAGGACAGAAGTGCATGGAGGGACTTAGTGGCGACCACATTCTCTACCTTGAAAGCGAATATGGATAGGTAAGTTACAGTAAATATTAACGCACATAAAGCGCTGTGGACTCACGGAATATATCTCCCATACGCCCCCGGCTAGGAGACGAAACGTTATTCTACTTCCTTCACAGCTGGATGATAGCCTCCCTCGTATGTTATTTTGTCCAGACGTTTCTGAACTAGGCGTGATATATGCGAGGGGATGTTGACACTGCAAGTCACACTTGCCCACCGGGTTGACGAAGACGTCCATCCGCTATGACCCATGGATCTACACTATATTGAATGGTTTCCAGAAGAGCGAGGACGGAGGTGTGGATAGACACTTAAGATCAAATCAAATTCTGAGTACCTACAACGTGGACATAAAATCTTGAGTTAATATGATCTCCCTTTCTCCCGCTGAATCTGAGCCTGCAACTGAGCCATCTGTCGAATCTGACGAAAATTGGGCATGGAAAATCATAAATGACCACGGGATAATGTCCCTATGACTTCAGCCATTAAATATCTTTACGTCCGTCGTAAAAATCTACGAAACCATTGTTTTTTGTTCAATGGATTCATTTGCTTTTACTATGAAAACAAAGCAATGTTTGATTCTCAGTTAATATTATATATGAAAAAAAATGGCATATAGCCGGAGTGTCCAGTTTCTATCAATAGTGGAGTGTTTTGCTGGTTTATGTGTCGTGTTTTATGTGTATGGCTTCAAATGCCTATTATTACTAGTAATTACTAGTAAATTATAACTTTTGGTTATCCTATTCTAAAACAAAAGTATCAAGGCTCTAACCTAATAGCAAAAACGGTTAACTTCTCTTAAAAAGAAAAATCAACGGTTGAATGATCCCGTTTTGTTGTTTTTCTTTTCTCAAATAAAACGACACAAATCTACTTTGTTCGCCGCATTCACCGTTTATATGCATTGTCCGTGAAGTATAATGTCCAGCCTTTTGTTTGTTACCAAACACAAAAACTTTGGTCGTTATATCGCCGTACAAAATAATAATGGTAAAAATGACATGACGAATGTATCGCTACGGATGACCGTACAGTCCACTATTAAATTGATGTCTTTTGAAGTTTTTATCTTTAGAAATAATTTGTTTTGTTAATAGCTCCTTTAAATAAAACTGTGTGATTAAGATACTTTTTCCACTTTAATGCATTATTATAATTTCTGCTTTAATTAGGTAATTTCAGTGGCTTCTGCAAAATAATCATTTAATGTATGTAATCGTTTTTAATAGTTTAAGTAAATATTAAGTGTGAAAAAAATAATTATTTAGATGCTCCTTGAATATTAAAAATAAAATAATATGACATTTTACAATTTTCAATTAATCTACTCTAATCTACTCGTGGTGGATCCTGTATAATGTCGCGTCGGTCGGTCCAGACTAAACGATGGTACAAACTATCTCGATGAAGTCAAACGCACGAGAGTCGAGGGTTGCCGTGCATGGCTGTCCTACATGCAAAGTCTAAGTCCTACAGCTATACCTATATCCTATTCTTCTGCCTTCTAAAAGGCCTCTTCTCCATACTCACCTTGTCTAATCATTACGGAAGTAATCAAATTTGTGCCTGAAAGCCTCAATCCAAGGAGACATTCGACCTGATGGGTTGGTTAGTAACTAATGGAGGCTCCCTGATACCAGGAAACCTCAGGGTGACGTAAAACCATATCCTGCATTCGGGGCTGTGTTGGGCGAACACTTTTTCTCCTTATTCTGGCTGTGGAAAATGCACCTCTTGCACCTGATGTGGAAGATAAATCCAGTACCTCCACATCAGTGGTCAAAGAGGATGTAGAGAAACTGTCACTCTGTAAGGACTAGGCCAAAAATGACGTAAGGATGTCACAATAAACTAATTGGTTGCGATGGTACAAGGAGCTTACGGTCCTTTGAACTTCTTTGTATCAAAAAAACATTAAATTTGTTTTTTGACTTAAATTTAATTACACAAAAAAAGAATAATTTAGACTTAAAAATGAAATTCTACAAAACAAAAAAAGGAAATGATAATAAATACGAGAGAAGGTCTTTTTGTTTAAAATCCTTTGTGTCCTTTTCTTAGGACGTGTCGTCCTGCACACACACATTATGTACCTACCCTGTACAGTTAATTTAATAAGCAAACTTTCTCTATCATGTCATGTGGAAGGTAATTACACTCCATTTTTTTTCCCAAAAGTTGTTTAACAAATGCGGGTCGCGTAGATCTCTTTTGTGGAGTTTTTTTTTCAACCTTCTCTTCATTTTAGTGATCTACTACACTAGTTTATTTAAAACAAAGTTCTCGGGTTCGATTCCAAGGTAAGAAAGTAGTTGAAGTTTTTCAAAGCGTTTTCACACATGAAACTTTGACCCGGTGTTGGCCTGTCCCAGATTGAATGGGACCGATTAACTGGAAAAATTGCCTCAGGCAATAAGTTCCGCCGGCTATGCTGGCACTTTTGTAATTTTCAATCACAAAAAATATGAAATTTGATCTAAGTTTGATCTAGAATTTGAAAAGTTGTCTTCGTCCGTCACTGGATTTCAAATTATATTGTAATATCGTTAGGCCTTATTTTCTGAAATAGCTTCGTTCGCGAATGTTATGAAGCTAGAACGTAGGAACTCTGTACGTTATTGCCAACAACATAGGGTATTATGTCTAATATTAACATATGAAATTTGATTTTTGTTTGTTCTTTTGATGTCTCCTCCCTATACCTCCAGCCCCTTCATATTCTCGCGTCATCACATTTCATATTATACTTCTAGTAGTACTGTGTTATTATCTAGACGGGGGCTTTGTTCCTAAGAGAGTTCAAAATTTCAGGGCTCCTCAATATCAGGCTGCCTATACAGTTATGAATGAGCTAATATTTAAGAGTCGGCGCGTGATGTTAAATAATTAAAAATAATTGGGTAATCGAGTGTAAAAATAACAGTGCAATAGAGGATTTTCTAAAAAATATCCGTCTTTTTGTTTAAAGCATTGTTTGAGACTGTGGTGAATGGTAATTCTATCCACACATCATTAATTACACAAAAGTATCGATCTGTTTGAGCGGCAATATCACACTTGGTTATGGTCTTCGTGGAGAAATCAACAATCACAGGCCCAGATGATCAGATATGGGCATTGAAACTCCAGTCTGAAAATTAGGCAGACCGTTCGCTACATGGTTGTCAAGAATCAATCGGAACCTAAAAGAATGCGAAGAGGAACCAGAACTGCTGCTGGATTGAGAATTTTGATGAAGTAGGAGGATCTAACCCCAAATAATGGGATAAATTTGAGGGCGAAGAACAATATTCTTCTTCTTGTTTTATTTGTTTGAGCAAAAGATTTCAAAATCTAGTGCAATGTGGTCTCACACTTATCTTTCCATTTGTTGAGGTCTTTCCAGATCATCTTTCTAGGTTTTTAGCTCATAGCAAAGTGTAAAAGTCCTTTGTAGTTCATTTATGGCTTCTGTGAAAACTGGAAGTGCCATATTCACTATTTTACTCAAGGTTTAATTTGACTAAAAAGGTCAAAATTATAATTTTAGCACAGAAAATTATGTAATAAAAATTTGAGACATCAACAAGATACCTACATACTGTCAAGTGGCCATATCATAAGATGGCCAATGGCCATATCTCAGGAGTTAGGTGGTTTCAAACTTATCTAAAATATTCATCCGTATGCCAACACAGTTTGTAAAAAAACACAATATTTTTAAACGCGACTGTTTGAGAAGTTTTGTAGAAAGTAACCAAAACGCAATTCGTAAAAAATGTATATTTATCTATTAGGTACGTGCCATGTAACGACATTGCATATTATAACGAGCATATCATAATAATCCGTTGTATTATCTAAGGGGCTGTATGCGGATGATGTCTGGGAACTGGGAGTTATTGTCGGGAGTGATGAAACAAAACAAGGCGCTAACAAGTAATAATCTAATATAAAAGTGCAGCCCATTATCTCTGCGCTAGTTGAACCCGCGGACGTGGAACATCAACGCCAAGCAAAGTATTAAGGACTGTTTACACAGTGCAAGATCGCATTCGAGTCACTTAAACTTCATCTTTTGTTATTTCAGGCCGAGGTCTGTTTTTGGAACTTTGAAGTCCAGATTTGATGATCATTAAATTGAATTGAAAAACAATAAACCATTGAAGACCTTCTAAATAAGTATAGAAAATGAATCAGCGACTGATTATATTTTAAACAAGCTTTCCCGACATACGTTGTCTTGTGGTCCTTTCCAGAGGCGGCACGTGCGTCGTTCATATGTGCATAATGTGCACTGCGCCTACAAAAACAAAAATACATAATTAATTCGATCGAGATAAACTAATACAATTAAAACATTAAAATATATTTTCTAAAACATCCATATTTCATTCGTATTCAAAGCTCAGGCGGGAACAACGCGAGAATATATCATGCATGCGCGCGACACCTTCTACCTCGCCTTTGTAATACCGATGCTGCGTGTGCACATTGAAAGTGTCCGATAATTTTGTTGACTTTGTATGAAAATTTTCCAAAACACTCGAAACGGTAGAGTAAGTGGGATGGGCTACTGTAAGAGCGGCAATTACGTATGCGAGAATGAGAGGGAACTACCATCAGGTGCAGTAATCAATAATTTTGTTGTTATATTTTTTTTCATAGATGGCGATGGCGCCGCAGGAAATCCGTTCCATACTAACTTTAATATTATATTTTATACTATTGTCTTATCCATTTTAAACTTTTTATTAGTTATTCTGTTATCCGGAGCGTAGAAGAATCCAATAAATTAACCATCTCTCTCTCTCGAGTTATAAGTGTTCATTTATATTATAAGATATTGAAATAAACCTGTGATGACCAACCCTTAACAATCAGGTCTGCTTGTTATGTACTTTTTGTTCTTAGTATAATTTCCAAATTGTTTGTTCTTTTTGAAATCTAAGCCATTAAAACTCAAATTAAACACTGTAAGGTTCGAGATTTATTCAAGGCTGAGAATAACAGACTCATGCCGAATTTCTTACATTGAATTGCATGACGAACCCTATGGAAAAAAGGTCACTAGTCAGGGATAGCTAATTATCGAACTCGCAGGAGGCTAACTCCAGCATCTAATTTACAGTCTATTAGAAGAAGATATTCGAAACTAAATAGTAACTTATATATCGTATCTTCTTTTTATGTTGCGCAGATACCCAGTTGCAGCTGCAGTTACAGTCCACAGTCAGACCCACAATTTGTCTAGTGTAACCAGACCTTTATTTAACGCCGCCTCCAACCCCCGCAGGTTTGCACCCACACCCAGAACCAGCCCTCGTGATAATAAGCTTTCAACTTTTATAAACAACTTTTTACAGTTTAGTTGTTGCTTGTGTATTTCAAAGTTCTCGCCTGCTTCCTACCTACTTTACCAACTTTTTTCCCTTTTAATACCTTTAACATAGATGTAACAATGTAATATTTTATAATACAGCACAACCACCCACGCGCATGTTGTATTCTACTGCGATTGAATACTTTCTCCATAAAACATAATATTATTAGAATGTTTCTTACGAATGGATTTGTTTGTATGACTGAAATATTTATCTCAAAGGATTTCAACGTTCAAAGACTTGGAAAATTTTACATTTCTTCAAGTTGTTTATTTTTAGATTATTTTTGATACCATCACTTACAGTCCACTTCTCTTGTAAAATAATATTCTTATCGACTTTTTCGAATAACTTGTTTTCTTCACCTTTTAATTTGTTGCTTGTTACGCACAAAAAAGCTTTGTCAGGTCATTTTTTTTTATAAAAAAGTAAGTTGCTTGGATATTAGTACCGAAAAACATTCGGGTTATGAACAAACTGGTATTTCTTCCTGTAGTAGTTCCTGAGAAGTCCGTAAAAACATGGTTTAGAAGGAGGTTGATGACAATTCGAAACACAATTTTGGACTTTTGTTGCTTCCGTATAAAAGGGTTTGTCATTTGATTATTCGGTGTTGAATCTACTAAAAAGTCAGATCTTAGAAAGGCGGTACAAAAGCGAAACACAAAAGGAAAGAATACGTTTAAGCACAAAGATGATTTTGCTAAAGAGTTTTTGGTTGATATGTAAGATGTTGATTTGAAATGACGAGTTGGTTAACGACAAGATTTAACGAGTTTCTAAAATAATTAGTTATGAGAAAGAACCGCTTGCATTTTCATAACGCCTATAACATGCTATTTTATCTGATACAATGTGAGTAAAGAAAAGCAAGAAAGTAAATAGAATGGAGAGGAAGTTTCCATATGATTTTTTTTCACTTAATTTTGAGAAAGATATCGATTATCTAAGACTCGGGTGCAGAAAGCTAGTGAGTTCAAAATAGCGTGGTACAAAGAAGTTCAGAACTCGTGATGTTATTATTAACAAAATGTAAAACATTAAATACATTTGGCAAGTGCTATTTATTATTAACGATTCTAATAAATTTCTCTTTAGTACGATTAAAAGGTTTGGATCCAGTCGTTTTATCGTTTTTGTGGGATTGTAGCGTAATCAAAAAACAATAATACTTGTGCGGACATCCACTGAATTAATTATATCGTTTTATCAATACCTAAAAATAATTACTATGCGTACAGCCTTAATTTTGGAAACGTCAGAATCAAAATGTTAGGTACCTACGTTTAGGTTTGAGTATGAAAGTCATTTCACAAAGTGATCTGTCGCCAAGAAAGAGAACATTCAGTCCCAGAGTTTTCGATAAAATTTGCAATGGTTTATTAACTCTCAGGCTAACATAAATCGCAAATAATACACACAAGAATATTATCTTGTTTTCACTGTTGTATTCAATTTGGGTGAGTCCATCAGATGCTGCATTAAATTGATGTAAGTAAAAGATATCATAGAAGCAACTAATCGATATTAAAGGAATAACTTTTGGATTCTTAAGGAAGAAAATAAATAAGCCTTTTTTTTTCCAAGGTAGCCTCCAATAGTTTATTCGACAAAATTTGAGATTTGAGATGAACATTGAAAAAAAAATACTTTACTTAATTATAGAAAAGAATCGAACCCCGCAAAGAAAAACTGGCCTTCCAAAAAGGAATGTATGCATGGGCAATAAGAGCAAAATATTCATTAAAATAAAAAATTCTAATGAATCTGGTGGAATTTAATCGTACACAAATTTGGTATAAACATTAGAAAGATTTTTCATAGGGAATTTTAAAATGTGTTTTTACTGTATAATATGCTGTTATCCAGTTTGCCGGCTTTGTTTTTAATTTTTTGCTTAGTTCTCATGTTAATAAGTTTTATGCTAATGCATGCTCGAACCTTATATGTATGTAACGCTATTGAATAAAAAAAGTCATTGAATGGAGTTGCTGCGCAAAATCTAAAAGATGAAAAACATTGAGATAAAAAAATATCTATCGCATTTGGTGATCAAAATGTCATAATTTGAAATTAAATGTAATATTAAAAATGGCCAGAAGATTCGAGTTGTATAAATATGTTATTTAAATATATAAGTATAAATAATACAAAGCAAATAGGTCAGCAACTTGTTTGAAGTACCGTACATAAACTAAAAGTAGTTACTGTACAAAACCACAACCTGACCAGGCCTCGAAAGTACCGTTATGCACATATGTCGAAAAAAGGCTTTACACTTACTATTTTATTGTACAAACTTGACGGACAAAGGCTTGACACTTTTACTATTATGCAAACATGACGGACAAAGGCTTGAGACTTTTACTGTTGTGCAAACATGACGGACAACGGCTTGACACGGAACGAAAAATGAATTTTGAACGGATAATCCACTGACAGTTAGAAATGGAGAACAATGGCGCATTTGGTTTAATCCATACGATGACATGAATGCATCCGTTCTCGTTCTCAAGAAGATTTACTATGGGAGAACCGCTGAAAAGGGGAAGCTTTGAGGCTGATATGCCTGATGGGCTTTTTAAAGGCGGAGTATGGCAGAGCATGGTGGCATGGAGAAATCTTCTAGAAGATGCGAAGACCCACCCCGGGCTGTAGTTATTTCTAAAAGTCATCTTTTTGACGAAGGCACAGGTCTTTACAGCCAACTAACGATAATCTCACTGTTATATGTGACTTGAGGAACATGAGGTGAAGAAGCATACATCGACTTGGAATAGTGGAAAAGTTTTTCTTGGAAAGTTTGCTCGTATATGATTAGTACCGATACCAATCTCCAATATTCAATAGGTGCCCAGTAACGAAATAATAACAGAGTTCCGTGAATGGAGGTCGTAATGGCTACAAATGGATTAGTATTTTGGGATACGACCCTCCATGTAAGAAACAATACATCCTTAACAACCCGGCAAAAGCTATTATACCTCCCATAATTAGGATAAAATAAACAATACATACTGTTTATACACGAGATTTCAATATCAAATAAAATAAAATGGGTCTTAAGCATATCGTTCTACAACTATAATTTATTTTGGATAATATCGTCTCTATCATCAAATGTTTAAGAACAGAGACGGTAGTCTCCGAGACCGGTTCATCGATATGAGACTCTTTTTTTATTTTATTTGAGATGGTCTGCCACCAAGCAACCTCTGCCTATGTCGCTCTCTTCACAAAAACATTTTTTTAATAATAAATCAGAAGTTGAGTGTATTTCTAAATTTATCAGTTCTTCTGTTACAAAACAGAATCCCTTTTTCGCAAACATGATGATATTTTAACTATAAAAAGTCATTGTTTCTCCTATAATACTTGTGCTGTATTGTGAAGGCTGTGGAAAAGGTCTTTTTAATACAAAAATCTACCTGTTATAAAACCTGTATAAAAACGTAAATTTTGTTTCGACAGCCTATTATTTATAGGACTCTAATCTTAGATAAGGAAAGTATCGAAAGATTCTAACTGGATTCTTAAACGAAGATTTTAAGATATTTCATATTTTATAAATATTACACTCTAAGTGTTTTTGGTACGTCATTTTCAATTTTTTTTTTATCTAAATGGTCTAAATATTTACTATTTTGTTTTGCAAAAGTACAGTCAATGTTATTGAAGTATTGGGATGGAAAACCAATGAATAAATCAAATAAAAAGATATATTTCCCGGAAATATCAAAAATAGAGTTGAGCGAAAAGTTTATGTACGAGTCTTAAACTGCGGGGAGAAGACAATGAGAGCATTTCATTCGATTCAGCAAATTTCAATAAGCTTAAAGTTTGCGTTTGGATGTGGCAAGCAATCCTCAACAAACTACTGATAGGCGATGTTATTATTAGAATAATTATGGCGGATTCTTAAGTTCTACGGCGCCCGTACAAGCGTTTGTAACCTAATTTTTATTTCTTAAATTGTTGGTGGAATAAACAGCCCCCGTAGACAAATTCAAACTGGCGTTCGACTACAAACGAAGATTTCGCCAATGTATAGTGCGAAAAAATTATCTGTCAACTGGAACAAGTAAACAATTATTAAAACCAAGCAATGACACTGATATAAAATTATAAAAAGTGGACAGCTAATTTTCTTCCTACTCTACATTGTCGAAGAATTCGTTTGTAGTCGATCGCCAACTGTATTTTGTCTAGGCCCTCAGGAGAATAAAAATGCAAAATTTCAAAATGCAACTTAGGAATTAATTTAAAATCATCTCAAAAATTTTACAAACTATATTAATATATTTTTTTCAAGGTTTGGGTTAGGACTGTGCGAGTCCAACACGCGAACTAATCCGGTCCATTAATAATATGTTAATTGTTCAAAAATGTCTCTATCGCCCAAATTTATCAAATTTCGATTATAGACCTTAAACTATTCAATAATTTTTGTGCTTTTATTAAGAACTAGCTTATACCCGTCTTGCTTTACGTTTTTGATTCCGATTGTCAGGCTTGATCGGTAGGTAATTAAACAGGTTCTATTCTAGCTTCCCATTACTTTGTAGATCTCTATAACTGACATAAGCACAGAAAAAGAAGAATGACACTTTTAATGTTTATTAAAATTTTGTATGAAGATCCTAAAAATAGGGTTTTTTAAATAGCTCTAAATATATTAAAGTTAATGCAGCAAATTGTATTAAAGAACCTTCTCCGGCATTTTGTACGGCTCTGTGCAGATTCATATCTGACGTAGCATTTGAGCGTGATGCTATGACATACGGTAAAAAGCAAATAAAAAAACATTTCTGAATTATTATGTAGATTTACCACGCAACTTTTTTAATTTTTTCTTTCATAAGAACCTTCTACTGATAAAAGCCAACACGACAAAAAAAGAAATAGTGAAATCGGTTCAGCCGTTTAGGCGTGATGCTATGACATACGGTAAAAAGCTAATAAAAAAACATTTCTGAATTATTATGTAGATTTACCACGCAACTTTCTTAATTTTTTCTTTTATAAGAACCTTCTACTGATAAAAGCCAACACGACAAAAAAAGAATTAGTGAAATCGGTTCAGCCGTTTAGGCGTGATGCTCACATATACGGTAAAGCAACGACAAAAGGCAAATAAAAAAACATTTCTAAATTATTATATAGATCATCATCATCGGCGTCACGATCCTTGGGAGGTCATAGCTACTTCTAAGAATTGTCTCCAAATCTCCAACCATCGCAGCTTTGGCCTTCAACACATCTCATTCCAAATGGATCATTAAACAAGACATTTTTGGAACTCTGGTCATCCTAGGCTCCAGTGAGCGCGATGTGGTATCATTTCCGACATACTTTAATTTGTTCTGGCACATATCAGCGCAAAAAAATTAAACATTGCGCTACATCGAGCGCAATGGAGAGCAGTTGTTGCCTCCCTATGCCCCTTAGTGGGGTTTAAAGGGAGATTTAATTGATTAATATCAGCACTAGTGCTTACACACAGGTTTTTTCTTTATATTGCCAGACTTCGCGTAATATGATTTTGTTGATTGATTGGTATTAAGATTTGTTGTTTTTATAAACCATGTAATTTAACGCGAATCGAAATGTTTAAGTTGTTGAAAATTTCATTTACTAGTAATTGTGTTTTTGTCGATGATAATTTAGTATGTGTTTTGTTTTACTTACAGCTTCCGTATGTATCGGGTGCACGGCGAAGAGCAGACCAGCTATTGCCGCAAAAGTTCTCTGCAATCTGGCGATGGAGAGGCAGACCCTGGTGAAGAGAAGGCAAGCTGCTGCATGAAGGAGAGTGTTCGTTACATGGAACCAAAATGGCTGCAGACCGAACATCAAATAATTAGCCCTGAAACAAATAAAAATTATATGTTATTTAGAGTTTTACCGTAAATTTTGGCAGAGGGAAAAAACCATTCCACAATCAATTGATAATTGATTATGGCATAAACATCACCAAATTTACTATGTTAGCCATCTCCGCTAGTTAGAGCACAAAAAGAGAATGGGTGAACACTCCACGTACACTTTGTGGAGACCCACTGATGGTCAAATTGGAAGGAGTGTTGACAGATCCAGATTGAGATGGCTTGATTGCGATGAAAGATCTACAATCTCTGGGAGTAATTACTGTAAGTTTGTGAATTTGGTTCGAAGTAAAAAAACAACTTTTCACTTATTTTCTTTGGTTTTTTATTGTGTAGGTATGTAGATAGGGAGTAGGTCATAAGCATTGCGCAAGATCGAGCGCAATGGAGCGCTCTTGTTGCCTCCCTATGCTCCTAAGTGGAGTTCAAAGGGAGATTTGATTGATTGATGTTGATTTAGCCTTTTTGTATGTGTTTTATTTTTGCTTCTTATATTGTATAATATGTAATATAATGTTAATGGCCTATGGCCGTGTATGATTTAATAAATAAATAAAATAAATATCAGCAATGGGCTGGCAATGGTACCTGGGCCATTTATCTTCCATATTCCATCTAATTCACACAATCAACATATTCTCTTCATTGAATGATTCGGTATAAAATGATTTTATTTTTACTTTATGCTAATCTGATAATGTATTGTAATTTTTTTTAAACAAGGAAGTGTGTTGAGTATCAGGTCGATTAGACAACGGAAAGTAGTAGAAATATCGATCATAAAATTTGAAAAAAAATAGACTTTTACAGTATTATATAAAGGATGAGAAAAAACGCAGGTTAACTTTCAAGTAGTATAGTAGTAAAACACGGTCGTAACAGTAAATAGTAGAAGTCAAAGGTTACTGACACAACTAAATGATATTGCTGTTTAGAATTCAGTTATTAGGGTTTCGCCATAAAAACTGAGAATGAAGACCGCATAGAAATTGAAAACAAAAAAATAATAAATACCGGAAAAAATAATTCTCTATAAAAATAATATGTAAATCAAAGGGTATCAAAATCATTCCCTAATAAACAATCACTACTGTACTGTAGTGACTTTAGCCGCAAGATGTGAACGACAAACTCATCAAAACTGCCGTAAATTTTTGAGGAAATGGTGGTGCACTGATTTCTGAGCCTATATTTATGATTTCATAACCCGGAGAAATCGATATGAAGAAGAGCTGCATAACATCTCTCAAATTCTCAGGCTCTCCGTGCATGCAAGACAATTAAGTACGCTATAACGAAATTAAGCTAAAATTTGACAAAATATTGATATCAAAGTAGAGCTTTTCTATCGTGCAGACGTAGAGCATCTTAAAAGTTATAAATGTTAAACTAGTCAGAAAGTTAGATAAACATGATGTTTGCGAATTGTGGATGATCAGAAAAAAGGAAGGGGCACATAATATATCTGCGTTTGACATTGTGTTCCTACAGATGCATGAATACAGTTCTCTGGACCGAAAACATCACCATGGCACTGAGCAAGATTGGAAAAAAAACAAGGAAAATCCTCGTACAATAGGGTGCTCGTTGAAGATCGTGATCGTCGAAGGAATGATTGAGGGCAGCAATCGAAGAAGTCGCCCCAGAAACAGCTACATACCTAAATCGGGTGGTTGAAGATGTGCGCTATAGCTGGGAGATAAATGCAGCGTGGAGACTGCTTAGGACAGACCATCGTACAAATTGAGACTCGAAAGAGAAGGCGGTATATTAAAAAATATCTTGCAAGTTCATCAATGTGACTTTTAACACTACATATTTGAAATCAGCAACGGAGATCGATTGACTCCCGCAACTCGATGTTTATGCTAATGAATAAGGATCTTAATGGATTGTAACATAAAATTAAAGTTGAAAAATATCAATAACTGTTATCGGAATACTTGTGATAAATTCTAAATCTTATAATAATAATATTATACTGTTGAAACGCTTCATTATGTATCAAAATTCTTCAACAAAATCAAGCAAACGAAGTATTTCTGGGAAGTTCTCAAAGGGATTATTATTTTTATGTGTTTTAATGTTTGAAATTAGGTACTTTTTATGGTAATATGATCGGCTAGTTACTGAAAATTTCCATAAAATGTAGCTAAATATTTAAATATTTATAAATACCGTGATATATAGAAAATTTATACAAATTATTATTTTATAAGAAGAAATTAACTTAAAATACAATAAGTTAAATATAGACCAAATCAGAATTAGATCAACTAAACTTTTTGGGAACTGCGACTTGAATAATATCGTTTATCTCAGCTAGAATCCTGATTATCCATTTACTGGTAAGTCCTCCTCTTTTATATCGCAATCTGCTGTTTGGTTTGTCCCACGCATTGGGATTATTTTCCATGTTTTCCATTCGTCTGCCGATCTCTTAATTTCTAAGTTCGATTTTCAACGCATGGGGTCTAGAGTGACCTTTTATATTTATTTATACACTCATTAAGTAATTTATAAGTCACAAGTACCATCAAAAACAAGTAGCACTAGAGCCACGGAAAGGGCAATGTTAGGAATCACATTGCTAGACCATATTCCATATTCCAGACCATACGAAGAGGAACAGGAGTGGCCCACATTGTTAAAACTGTTGCTACCTTAAAATGGAGGGGCGGGATACTTGTGTTGTAGAGAAAATGGTCGCTGGAGCCGCAAGGTATTGAAGTGGAAGCCCAGAACAGGAAGAAGGGAAGTAGGCAGGCCACCAAATAGATGGAGAGAATGACGTATTAAGAGCGGCCGAAGTTGGATGTCGAGGGCAAGATGCAGATGGGGTTAGAAGAGTGAAGAGGCCCTAGTTCAGCAGTGGACCACAACAGGCTGCTGCTGATGATGATGAATTTACGTACAATTATTGTGTGAAATTTTAAATTTAAATGCAAAAGAATCTTAAAGGGAGAAAAACGTTTTTTTTTTAAAAAGAAGTCTGAATAATTATGTTAAGTAAATATACGCGTTCATCGTTATGTGTGTATATATGAAGATCTTAAATAAGTTCCGCGAGATTTGGGGGAGAATTCGCGATAATTTATTGATAATGACTTTTCAATCCCTCTGCATTATCGCACTCCTAGAAGCGGCGTGTTGAGAGCTTGTATAGCTTTGTGTTACGGAGGTACTATGGTAATTTATATCCACAGCCTACATGTGTTACTCTACATTTTTTATTCAATATTATTTTTAGTATAGAAATACTCTACTTTATTCTCTAGGCAGAATGGAAATATTGTTAATGAATTGATACATTATTCATGTGAAATTATCATTGAATTATTATGTACTAGTACTAGAAGCTGCATCTCTTCTTCTTCCTCTTATGCTGGCTCTTAATTTGACCTCTAGAGACCAAAGCCATTGAATCGCATAAGCTGTCAGTGCGTACAATTATTGCAGTCACTCATTGAATGTGAACAAAGGGCATTCGTTTATCAGATGATCGATTGTTTGTGTCATCCCACATATGCATGCTGGTGAATCCATCCTCATTGTATTGCATTAGCTATCCTCGATACAGGTTTACACCTAGTGAGGTAGCGTTTTCCTGTTATTTATTTTTTGTAATGTTAATTAGTATAACTTATGTAAGCACGGATGATTGTAATGTGATTTCTAGTAAATAAATAAATAAAAAATAAAATCTATGTAGGTTTGAAGCGGTGCAGTCTACATCTCATCTTATTCTGTAGACTCTTCATAATATATTTCTGGGTTGTGTTGAGCCAGACAGTTATTTTGTCGGGCCAGCTTTTGATTCACACATAGTTATCTCTATTTGAAAACGAAACAGTCGATTGGTCACCATACCCTTGCAATGATTTTCATTGGAAAAAAGTCTTAGTATTTCCAAATGCATCTGCACTTTCTCATATATCAAATTGAGTCTCGTATCGTTTCTTGTTCTCCTGTTTGTTTTGAGATGTACAAATATATTGATATTGTGAGCCTAATATTCACAGACCATTACCCCTATTCGCTATCAGATCCGCTAAAATTAAGAACCCCCCAAAAAAGTGTATAAAAAAAGTATCTTTTAACTGACTTAAATTATCACAATTCCTCTGAAATGACCCGCTGTTCGATCAATTTAAGCGGCACCTTATAAAGACCCGCCAAAATTTTAGAGGAACCGCTTTTATTATGTCAAAACCGTGTCTTTTATTTTCAGTTACCTCTCTTAAAAACAACAATCAAAACAAAAAAAGTTATTATTTTCCGTAAATATATCATTTTGCTCTTGTTTTCATCACAAAAGATACGTTAGTAGTGTTATATTTCTTGATCAAGATGAATTTGTTTGAGAAAAAGGAAATTTGGCGGCCATGATGATATTTTTTTTAATGAATCTGTGCTCACTCAAAGTGAACACAAATACATTCTTTGACTCTTCACAGTAAACTACTTTATAGCTTGGGTCGTGAAAGAGGAAGATGGTCGGCACCTGGGATCGAACCCACGACCTCCGAACGAAACAGTACGAAAGCTATGGGGATTTTATTAGTTTGAAATCAATTGCAGGTTTATTCACTTCCATCGATTTCTTAAGGATTATCGCTTGGATTGGTTGAAATCATATGGGATTGCCCGCGAAATTCAAAATTTTAGTTGATGCTAAATTTTAGTGGATCGATAGGGAATAGGGGTGTACATTTGTACAACTGTTATTATTCCTGTAGACGAGTCATTTCAATGACTTAACGGGTTCCGCTTATTTTTTGCGCTCTTTTCGTGTATTACTATAGGTATCTGTATCTTTATTGTATTTTTTGTTTGCTTTATTTTTTTTTAATAAAAGTAATATACCTACCTACCAATTCTTCATCATCTTTGAGTCACAATCCAAGGATTGGTCTGCACCAAGCATGCTGACTCTTCTTCTCCACTCCTCCCTGTCACTGGCCAACCTTTTCATTTCTTGGTAGGTGCTACCAATTAACTAATTTGAATAATATGTTTGGACATTCTTTTTTTTTATTAGATATATTGAGAGAGCGCTATTTCACATTTTTTTTTCAAAAACAATGACATGGATATTTTTTTTTAAACCCTTTGCACTCCAGGCATGGATATTTGATACGTCAAATTTGAAATGTTGATAATATGTACAAAGTTTTTTTTAGATAGATTGATCATACTGTAAAAGTAATAACCAATTCATTATTTTAACTGTGATGATCGTGTTTTGAAAATAATTTGTTTCACATTAAAATTATTATTTAAAGTTAATATTCAGACTCGCGTTTGTATTTCAAGTTGATTTTGGTCTAAAAAATACGACGGATGGGAGAACGGCGAAGTTTGCGGTTATAATTTTGAGATTGACAGTTTTCCATTTGCAAATTAACAGTTTTATAAATTTTCTGTTCACAGACCATCGAATCGGTTGTGAAATCCATCCATCAAACGGTATATATGCAGGACGTACCTACGAAGGAGTATCTATTGACAAAAAAATTAAAAAGGATACTCTGAATATAGCGTCACGCTGTGGCGACTTTCGATACACGTGGGAGTGAAATGGGCATTGTAAATCACCGCGTTCTACACACGTTACATGTGAAAGTATGTAATCTCTAATATAAAAGAAAGTCGGGTTAGTGCGAACACTTATAACTCGAAATCGGCTCAACAGATTCTTCCGATGTTTGATTTATTGGATTCTTCTCCGCTCTGGATAACAGAATAACTATTAAAAAGTTGAAAAATGCACATAATATTTAAATTAGTATGGAACGAATTTCATGTGACGCCATTTTAGAAAAAAATCTAACAACAAAATTATTGTCTTCTGCACGTGCACCCTCTCATTCTCGCATACGTAATTGCCACTCCTACAGTAGCGCATTTCACATACTCCACCGTTTCGGGCGTTTTAGAAATTTTTCATACAATGACAACCAAATTGCGCCCATATAATTATATTGAGCTGAACTTTGCTTTGTCTCTGTCGAGTCTGAGCTTTGAATACGAATAAAATATGGACGTTTTAGTATTTAGATTTTTAATGTTTCTATTTAATTAGTATATTTTTGTTGCTGGAGGCGCAGTGGGGTTAGTAACAAAGGGTCCACAGGACATAGCCTGTCGGGAAAGCTAGTATAATAATAAAAGTCTGTACTTCTTCAGTTCTGGTACCGGGTGGCACAAAATAGACGTCACGGTTTTAATTCCCTATAACTGTTTTAATTTTGACTTTTTTTTTCAGTATTTTGTTAGAAGACGAGGGACATGAAATGGATCAATACTTATTCGAACAATCAGCTCAAATTTTCGAAATTTTTCCTTTAAATCAACGGTCTAATATTTTTATTCAGCCTACAACCGCAAATTTAGCGAAATTTCCCGAACAACTCACAGAATTTAACAGCTTCCTGATTGATTTCCTTGGAGATACTTTTTGACGTTAATAAGCCAAGAACCATCAACAATTAATATTTGTGAATCGTGATCTGAAATTTTAGTACTGACCTTAAAATATTGCTATTAACATAATGTATACATCGTTTTAATTATTTTTTTTTCCTTTTGTTTCTTTTGAGAATATTCCAACGTATTGAAATATACATGTTTAGATTGTTTAGGTATGCATATATTTTTTCTTTAGGAATATGTAACAACTAATGACTCTAACAATTCATTATTGATGTTCGATTTTTAAATTGAACACCACTACGGGCTTATATTTACATTCTTCAATTTTTTGTTAACTAAGTACCTACGCAGTGAAAGGTTTTTTTTATGTTTTTTTTTTAAATGTTCAGACGTTGATTGTACACACCTAACTATGCACAATATCTATGCGGGAGATACATGTTATTGGAGCACTGGAAGTTCTATATGTTTGTTTTGTTCAGTGTTCTGTTGGTGTCTCTGATGTTAAATAAATAAATATATTTGTTATAATTATCGATTAATAAAAAAAAAAAACTAATATTGCATTCCAACAATAATGTCCATACAGTGCCACCGTGTACTAGATACTCGAGCACTATTCATAAGTTGGATATTGACGGACATTTTTTTAATATTGAAGAAGGATTTTAACAACTTTTAGAACTGATAATTCCATAATATGGTTTTACTTTGTACGTTTTGCAACTACTTTCATACGGAAAAAATATAGCTTTCTATCAAAGATTTGGTGTTATGATAAATCGGCTTATTTTGGTGTAGATATATTAATTAAGAAGTGGTTGGTAGACTAGCGGTTACAGCGCCGGCTTTCGTACTGTTTGGTGCGGACGTCGTGGTTCGATCCCAGGTGCCGACCATCTTCCTCTTTCACGACACAAGCTTTAAGTAGCTTACTGTGAAAGGGTCAAGGAGTGTATTTGTGTTCACTTTGAGTGAGCACAGATTCATTTTTCAAAAAAAAAAAAAAAATACTAAAATTGCCTCCGAGCTCCAATATTTTAATTGTTCTAAATGTAATATTTTATAATGTTTGCACTCGTTGTCGAGTTATTTGGGTGTTCAGGCAATTTCTTTCCTTAAAAATAAACTAGATCAGTATGATGTGCTCTTCGAGTACCTACTACAAATGTGATCGCTGGAAGATATTCTTCGGAATAAGTCAACTCTGTGTTTTTCTAATGTTTCTTACTGTACCTTGGAGGCATAGGACATTATCTCCATTTTAACAATTTTTCTATTAAAAAAAACATTTGTCTAACAATTTAAACAAATTAAAGTACCTACAAAAACGCATCTGGAATGTTTTAATTTAAAGAAATTCAATGTAAAAAAGGTTTTTCTGTTCTCCTATAAAATTTGAAAAATGGAGATAATGTCTTATACCTCCGAGGTACATATATGAGCAAAATTAATTTATATCGTTTTGTTTTATAATGGTGACAAAAACATTTAAAAAATCAATGAATTTATCACATATCTAAAACCTTAATAATAAGAATTATTTATTATTATTATGTACATAGAGGAAATCTTTCAAAAGACGAGTAGTTTCACAGAGCGCCAATGGAGGGTAGGTATCAAAACTAAACATTCCGTGAAATAACGCAGCGTTAACTGTATATGCATTGCCTACGCTATTCCAGAACTGGGTTGTGAGCAGCCTCGATTTATTCACATAATATCTAACATATGCAGCTGGAAGACGATTTGGAATTTATGGGAGCAGATAGACAATCTCGTTTAGTATTGTCACGTTTGAGAAATATGTTTCACTAGCTTATACCCGTCTTGCTTTACGTTTTTGATTCCGAATGTCAGGCTTGATCGGTAGGTAATTAAACAGGTTCTAGTCTAGCTTCCCATTGCTTTGCAGACCTCTATAACTGACATAAGCACAGAAAAAGAAGAATGAAACTTTTACAATTCATAAAAAGAGAGAAGAATGACACTTTTAATGTTTATTAAAATTTTGTATGAAGATCCTAAAAAATAGACTTTTTCAAATAGCTCTAAATATATTAAAGTTAGCAAATTTTATTAAAGAACCTTCTCCGGCATTTTGCACGGCTCTGTGCAGATTCATATCTGACGTAGCATTTGTATTTTGAGCGTGATGCTATGACATACGGTAAAAAGCAAATAAAAAACATTTCTGAATTATTATGTAGATAGAGAAGGAGGGGCTAATGCGAGCTTTATTTAATTTCCCAATTTACCACGCAACTTTCTTAATTTTTTCTTTCATAATAACCTTCTCCTGATAAAAGCCAAAACGACAAATAAAGAATTAGTGAAATCGGTTTAGCCGTTTAGGCGTGATGCGATGACATACGGTAAAAAGCAAATAAAAAAACATTTCTGAATTATTATGTAGATTTTCCACGCAACTTTCTTAATTTTTTCTCTCATAAGAACCTTCTACTGATAAAAGCCAACACGACAAAAAAAAATTAGTGAAATCGGTTCAGCCGTTTAGGCGTGATGCTATGACATACGGTTAAAAGCAAATAAAAAAACATGTCTGAATTATTTTGTAGATAAAATGCAATTTACGATGTAAAAACTTAATTAATTTTAGCTTATAATTTATAGAATTATGTTAATCAACGATGATTTGGGTGAAGGATGACGTTCGATGGGACATAAGCTTGAAATCAAAACAATTCCTCTATAATTGCTTTACTTTTTAAAAAAATCAATAGATGGCGGTGTAGTAGGAAGCACATAACATGTGATGTATGTTTGCCTATTGTATAGATACATCGAAAGAATTGACCAATTTAAACCAATTTTTCTGAATTATTATGTTATAAGATTTTTAGTACAGCCCCTAATATAAACGAATGCCTTTATTGGATTTTTGTACTTTTCACATCCTCCATTCGATTATATTAATAACTAGCCTTTTTACCCGTCCATAAAATTGTTGATGAAGTTTGTTGAGAAAAATGTGAATTACAGAACCTGATTTATGGATTAATAAAATATGGTACCTATAAAGTATGTCCCTAAGTGGGGTCAAAAAATGGAGAATTGATTGACTGATCGAGTTTGTATTACCTGTAAGTCTGAGGATTTGAATTGGTAAATAGGTAGATATAATTAGATAGTATGATAAATTTGTAGAATTGCTGTGGAGGCAGCAAAGGTGAGTCATAAACATAGCATTTTTATCTATTTTCTATACCTTCCCCTTCAAGTACATTTAGATAGAACACTTGATTTCTGTAAATGCTTTAGTTGTTCTTCTGCAAAAATATAATTATGTACCTACAAAGCTTTATTTATTCTTAATATCAAATTTAACAGGTAGGTACATAATTATTTTAAGTGTTAAGACCTCTACCCGAGCCAGTGATTTTGTACCTGAAAATCTTTTGTATGAAAAATTGTCAGTATAGCCAGCAAGAAAATATTGCATAAAAAATTCCTATAAATATTCTGACCCATCTGGGAATTGGAACCAGAAATTTCTTACCAGAAGTGGGTGTTAATTATTTTGAACATAGTAAAGAATTTTGTGGCCAAGGATTCGAACCTGCACCTCACATCCAGCCTTCGTGTGAATAGAAAAATCAGTGTAGATTGCTTATTAAAAATATAACACAGGAATAGGGTAATAATAAAAATTTCAAGTTGCTATGGCAATTATACCACCAATTTATTAAATCCCTATGCCCCTAAGTGGGGCGTAAAGGGAGTTTGGATTTCAAAAATTAATTTTACTTACATTAATAAAACAATCAATACAATAATTGGTAAAGAAACACACTTTTATAATAAATAACTAAGGTATTTTGCAGTTGATAAACTTCATTTAACAGGGTAAAACTTTTTAATAAATGATAATTTTGAGTATAAATATTTAGGTACTTCTAGAGAATTAGAACTCACATCTCTCATAGGTGCTTAATATAAGTCATACCAAGAGTTGAAAATTAATAAGAGATATACAAAACATGTAAATGTTATTGTTGTGAGAAAATATCTAGAAAATTTTGACACATTTTAAAATTCTGTAGACATTTTGGCATTGCATTCATTATAAGATATAATCCTAGGAATCTCAGCTCCATAGACGAATTATGGAAGGCATAAATGCAACGGGCCGTTGGCCCGGTGGTTAGCATCTTGGCAGATTGTTGAATTTGTCGATTACTCAAGGATTTCAATTTGACCACCTAAATAAGGAACGTTGTTAACGTGAAGTCATCACACAAAGCCATTCGAAATAGCAAGAGAAGAAAGTCATAATCCAGTTAGTACTGGTCAAATGTTAAAAAAAATGGCATTTTAAAATTGACCATAAATAACGGTGTAATGTTGAATATATCAGTCTGTAATAATATGAATTTTTTCGATGTTACAGGAAAAGAGGTCTGATTATAGAAACTTCAACTAAATTTCAACAAAAAAAAAAACAGGTTTACAATAATAATAATTCTGAAATTAAAATAATAATATATCTAAATTAAAAAAAAATTAATAGTTTGGAATTTAGTTAACAATAATTGTCCTCCAATGCAATCACTTGTAAGTTAATGATGTTGCTAGGTTCTTTTAACAAATCTATGAATGCTCTTTTTAGTATTTACTTAATACACATAATCTGCAAATTAAATATACATAGGTAATCTTCATATTCATAAGAATAATATTAAAAATTGTGAAAAATTTATAAGTAAATGACGTTTTAATCGGCCTGGTGTTGGTTATTTTAACATAATATCTATAAATATTTCTTCTTCCGATGGCGCTACAGCCTAATTTAGCCTTGGCTTCCAATACTGGACGCAGAGTCAACCTTGTCTCTACATCTGTCCTGATTTCGTGGGTCAAAAAGTTGCTCGGCATCCCTCCTGACCACATTCTCTCATTGCAGCCTAGGTCTTCCAATTCGGCCCGATGTTCACCCATAATTCTCTTTGGTGCTCGCAATGATGGCATTATCTGCTCATGTCTGGCCCAGCGTAGTCTTTATCTATAATAATAAAACCAATATTAGGATGGGACTTTCTAAGGTTAGACAGGTATCTCAAAATTATCTTACGCATAATTTTAAAACAAATAAGAGATTACACTTTTTAAATAAAGTAATGGATATAACATGAGTTTAATAAAAAGAACATATTTTAGGAGTGAGAAGTAAAATTAAATGTACTGAATATAAAATTCTAAAATAAATCTATAATTATTTTAAACAAAAGTTGATATTGATAAGTTATTATTGAGAAGATTCAATACTTACTTAGAATTGATTTGTGTTCAAGCAAATTTATATTCATAATTCATCCCTTAGTCAAAATATTATCAGATATTGCTCTGCGGTCTCTGTGATTTGTTGCAATGAAATGACTGGCTCCTTGGCTAGATACTTATCTGCAACAAAAAAATAATGTGTGTTGACAAATGTTTTAAATTTGCTGCATTTAATGTCTATTTCTTTTTATAATTTACAATAAAACATTGGAAGGAATTTGGAATAATGTTCCACAGGTTTAAAATGTGAAACTTAAGAAGTAAGTGAAGGTGATGTTTGTATCTGTATGATAATTATTTTTAGGTTATAAATTATATGTTTTTTTAAGCTATAGGTTACATACCTGAAATCCAATATTAATCAATTTAAATCTCAGTCCATCCATCAAACTCTACTGATTTAAATATTTTTCCAAGGAATGAATCAGTTTTGATGTCTATTTTCGACAAACCACTCTCAGACTCTCACAATTGCCTCACAATTTCACGCGTAAAAAATTTGACAGCTCGTGCGGAAGTACCATAGATGAAGATAGTGCATACAGTTCAGAAATAATTCATTATAAAATTGATTATATTGAAAATATGTTTTTTATTCATATAAATAATTAAAACCTTTTTTATTTAATAATTAATTATGACGTAGCAAAATTACTAATTAATTATAGACGACATTTTATTCCGCTATACATATTTTCTTTTGATAGTGTCTGTAAAACAAACCTTCATAAAAATATAATATGAAGTAGATGTCATTTACACACAAAATATACTATATAAATTGGTTAAGTAATATTATTATTTTATTATTCTTAGAAAACCCATCCTGGAAGAATGATTTGTGAAAAATACGCTGCTTTATTTTAATTAGGTAATCATAGATTTACTTATACATAGATCAATAGAATTCATAGTCAATGTCACTTGTCACTCATTGTTGATAAATATTGATATGTCAAAAAACATAAGAGAGTGATATAATGCTTCCAATTTTGAAAATATAAATACATAAATATGAGTTTGCTGCTCTAATAGATTTTTCGGTAGGTACCAAATGTTGTTTATTAAGATTATAATCCCTTCTTTGTAATTTTTAAGTATTGGCTCAGAAACATAAAAAAATATTGACATTTTCTGTTCTTCTTTCCATCGCTATGATTTTATTATTTTTTAGTTTAAGAATGCATGAATCACTTTTAAATGGTAACCAAATTGAAAACAAATGATCTAAGACTTTCATACTCTTTTTCAAAATATATAAGCAATATGATGTATGCTAAACTAAAAGATTTGATTTTAAATTCAACCATTAGTGCAAAGGGGGTTAGTAAAGAAAAATAAACGCAAATATTTATTGACTGATGATTAATTTATTCATTTTCAGTGTCACAAACCTTGGTTACTTTTATCTGTCATCAAATTGTGCTGTGACTGAGATACCTTTGGGTTTTTTTGCGTCAAAACCTGTCAATCTTCACAGACTACATCCAACGATTGCAGTTTTGGTCTTTCAAGGATTCTTTATTCTACATGATCATGTTTGAGATGTGTAAAGAGAATATGTTGTTGACGGAAGAAACTACTACAGCAATAATCCATGAAACATATGTGAAGATTGTTATATTAACGCAATAAAATATTAATATATATTTAACATTGTTTTTAATTTATCTTCATACCTATTAATTAAGAATTTAGATAATTTTGTTATTATAATAGCAAATAAAGTGATCTTCGAATAAAGTGATATTCGATGATTCTATTTTTTACTATAATAAACATGCACAAATACCTGACAAATCCATTATGATTTTGATAAACAGGAACGTCATTAGTTCCTGTCAGGTTCGCTTTCTTTCAGAGTTCTGTTTTATCGACCAAATCTACTAAAGAATTTTTATACTCATTTCAATTTTCAAAAATCATTTTTACGATTAATATATTTAAATGTATTATGAATTTAATTTCATGTATCTTTATTATTTACCAACATTTAATATGATTTTATCAGGTACTTACTCATCTAATGGCCACGACAGATTTACACAAACTGCGGCCATAAATTTTTTTAAATGTGTCAAATTACAAAATGGAGGAATTATATTTCCAAAATTTTGCATTAAATCTTTATTTATTGAGAATAATAAGATTTGAATAACATTTATATGTATAACGAATCAATCTCCAATTATTTTATTACATTTTCATACCGTAATACCAAGATTCCATTCAACGTTTACATGAGTAATTTTGTTTCCAAACGATGGCTTACTGTCTTTTTTGAAAAATTTGTATGAAGATCCTAAAAAAATAAAGTTTTTTAAATAGCGCTTAATATATTAAAGTTAACGTTGCCAATTGTATCTTAGAACGTTCTCGAGCAAATTTCACCGCTCTGCGCAGATTCATATCTGACGTAGCATTTGTATTTTGAGCGTGATGCTCCGACATAACGGAAAGTATTGTCAAAGGCAAATAAAAAAACATTTCTGAATTATTATGTAGATTACAATGAATATCATAGAAAAACCTGGAACTACTTGTGAACTCTGTAGAAAATTCTTAGATGTACTCACGGAGACTACAAAAAGTAAGAAAGAGCCATGTCCGAAGAAGCTTCAAGGTCTAACCCATAACCGACAAAAAAAGCTGCTAACCTAGGGTAGCCCTGAACTCATAGTATATTATAACAGCCTTTTCGTGTAAAACATATCTTTGCATAAAAATTCATAATTTTACGATTAAAATGAATTTATCCTTGGAATTATTATAGAAAATTTAAAATGATACATATCGATTATTGGAGCTTTTTATTATCTGCTTTAGAACTACATATTCAATATTAATCGGTACTTTAAGGGGGACACACTGAAGTTACAGACCTCAAAGCTTGTGTAGGAGCATAAGACCAACCCGTATACCAAGTTTTATGAAAATCGAAGAATTTTTTTTACTTTTTTAGCCCTTTTTCTAGAACAAGTGAAATTTTCTTTGGATACTTTAAGAGGGTTCCCCTGAAGGTACAGATCTCAACATTTTACTGACTCATCTACATCGAGGGGCTAACCGTTCTACCAAATTTCAATCAAATCGGATAAGAATTACTATGAGTTATGGGTGCGGACTCATTTTTGGCGTACGCGTACGGGTACGCGGAAATTAAATTTTTTTTTTTGCATTTTTGGAATCTACACCCTCGAAAACGTCGAGAAAATTAATTTCAGCGAAATCTATTTTTTTTTTTAAATCCGATCACAAGACTCATGTATATTCCATATACTATGAGTAATACAGAAAACAGATAATGAAAGTATTGAGATATCATGCGGGAAGTAATAAATTATTAATTTTTTAACAAATATATGATCATCACTTATGTGTAATTGAAATAAATAATTTATAAAAATGAAAGCTATGGACATTGGAATTCCAGTTATAAGACTCAATCTCAAGGGAAAACTTCCTGTCTTTGTTAAGCAGAGGGATATCAATAGAGTGTAGACACACCAAAGGTGCTGCCGAACCTTCTAAAGGAACTAATACCATGAAGATACATACAAAATGGAAAATAGCTTATAAAAGAAATTACATAGAAACGACGTACAAAACTATTTCAAAAATATAAAAAAACATCTTCGTACCATAGAATCACAAAATCATATACCAAGAATCCATCTTGGGGATTCGAAATTCATTTGAGATTTAGTTTCTTGGTGGAAAATGATAATTGATCGCTTGTTGAAAGTTTGTTTGACAAAAGAGATGAATCATAAATAATTGCTTCCGAAATATTCAAATCAAAATGAACAATTGGATCGCAATATAACAACGTCGGGGATAAGTAGAAACTCTTCACCGCGCGTCACTTTGATGAATTATATCACGGATTTCCCGTCGACTTTACCTACCTACCTACACCTACGTACAATATCTAGACATATAATTATCTGCTGTTTGAAATTAAGCGTTTTCGTGAATTTGATCCAAAGCGACAGCCACAATACCTATTATCTATTTAGGAAATTTTGTCTTCTCCTGTCGACATTTACAAACAGTGGGCACTGTCAAATATTACTTAAGTATATTAGGTATATCCTTAACTCGTCGGAACATTGTTATTCCACTATTTGACGGAAAAAATATGGGTTTAAATAATTATTGTCAAGGGTAGTTTAATAAGATTAAGGAGCTCAATTGTCAAAAAAAAAATGAAATACAGGATTGAAAGATTGTAAAAAAGAACATGACTGTCAATGGGCTATCACTACACTGATGCTATAGGTAGAGGTGGGAATAACGGCTGAAATGGAAAAACTTAATTGAAAATAACTTTATTATTAAAAGCTTAAAGCTTTTTTTATTTTTCAAACCTTAATGAAGATTCGGTAAAAAAGGTCGTTCAGTAGTTGACTATTATTTTTTTTCAAAACTAATATTTAAAAATATCGTTTAACGTGAATAACGTTAGAGGCGTTATTTATCTAATATTTTTATCAGCTATCGTTAAAATGCCCAAGAATCATTTTTTGTTTGTAAAAAAACTGTTTCAATTTTCATGTAATATTTTTCAGTATCGAATTATAATCTAACGATCGATCGTGTTTTTCTTTACTTCTTCCACAATTATTAGTCCTGGGTCCTTTTCATGATTAGCTGAACATCTTTTTAAATAAGCATATCCAAAAGTTTTTAGTAAGAGGCAAACTGCAAGTGAAGACGTGTGGGATGAGACGCGTCAAGCTTTGCCGTTTTACCCATCGAGCTCAAGTACATCGCATTTTTACTTTTCACCCATAAATAGAATCCAGAGGCTTGGAAATGAGTTTGCAGGGGTGGTGGATGTTTTTCACAGTTCGCTGCCTACCTACAGGAGTGCACTCTCGGCATTCCTTCATGAGCCAAGAAGGCAGAAGTATGAGTGAGCGAGTATGGCGGGTGGGACTAATTCGTATTAACCTTGCTTTTTTGTCTGGATTGTTTTCTTTCTTTTTTTTTTTTTTTTGTATTGTCAGGATGTCATCTGCGGTTGGACTTCAGTTCTGCTGAGTTGGCATATCATGTGTGGTAAATTTTATTTTTATTTTGTTTTTGGACAAGTTTAGGGAAGAAGGGGGGAAATAAAATATTTTTCTTTTTTGGTTGTTTAGTTTGTTTCTTGCTTGTAATTGATGTATCACTCGTGTTTAATTTTCATATCTGCTTGCTGCATGTTTCTTACGAGTTTCATCCATATTGTATAATTTATATTATTATTGCTTGTAAGATTATATATTCGCTGGCATTTATTATTATTTCAAATCATTTATTCATTAAATCACAATATATCATATGAAGTATACATCATTGTAAAAAAAAATTAATAAAAATAAATTAAAATTAAATACAATGTTATATACTAAATATAAAAATATCGGTATTATCTCTCATGATACATCACGATGTAATGTAATCATGAGAGATCTTCGAACTACAGAGAAAGGAACCTTCTTAACATCCTACATGAGGACAACAGAACTGCCTTTTGGATGGCATATCTGAGACCACAACAGATGCCAAGTTTCCCTAGATTGTCTTTAAGAGACTTAGGAATAACTCCATTCGTCGATATCACTATAGGTATTATGTGCGTGGTTGGTGTATGCCACATATCCTTGATTTCGTGAGCAAGATCAAGATATTTAATTATCTTATCTTGCTCGGCTTTTTTCAAATTTTCGTCATACGGTATAGTGATATCCACGAGATACGTTATCCCGTTCCTACGATCAACCAATACAATGTCCGGACGATTTGCGTTAATCGTTCGGTCAGTTTGTATTGGTGTATCCCAATACAACTTTGTATTACTGTTTTGCATTACCGAAATTGGGGTGTACCTATAATAAGGTACTTCAAGATCGAGCAAACCATATTTCAAGGCAAGTTTTTGATGAACTATTTTAGCCACATCGTTATGTCTGTGCAGATACTCAGAACCACACAGGAGAGAACACCCAGACAAAATATGTCTGAGTGTTTCTCCTGTTTGGCCACATGCACGACATTTATCAATTATATCAGGTGCTTTAATAATATATTTTTTATAATTATTAGTGACGATGACCTGGTCTTGTATTGCACAGACAAAACCTTCTGTTTCGCTAAATAGTTCACCAAACCTCAACCATCCAGTCGAATCTTCAAGACTTACATGTGATGAATTTAAAGTTTCGAAGAATCGACCGTGGAGAGACTTGCCTTTCCATATATCAACCCGATCTTGTACCCCAATTATCGGTGGTGAAACAGGATTTGATTATTATTATTATTATCAACTGTGGGAATGGGTATATATTCGCTTGCTTTTATTTTTCATGCCTGCTCGATGCGTATGCTTCTTGCGAACTTTTATCCATATTTTGTAAATTTTTAGTATTATTATTGGGTACTTATTAGAATATATATTCATTTGCTTTCATTTTTCATGTCTGCTCACTGCGCATGCTTCTTGGAACTTTTATCCATATTTTATAAATTTTTATTATTACAGATTATTGTTAATTTATTATTATTATTACTTATTAGAATGTATTATACTCATATTCTTTTATTTTTCATGCCTACTCGCTATGCATGTTTATTGCGAGCTTCTATCCAAATTTTATATATTTTTATTTTTATTATTTATTAGAATATATTACATTCGTTTGCTTTTATTTTTCATTATTATTATTAATTTTATTATAGTTTTTACTTATTAGAATGTATTATATCCATTTTCTTTTATTTTTCATGTCTTCTCGCTACGCATGTTTATTGCGAGCTTCTAGCCATAATTTATTTATGTTTGTATTATTATTGTTATTGCTTATTATCTGAGATTTTTGTAATGTGGGTAGGTACTTACATTTTGTAATATTGTCGATTGACTGTAATTGGCCTAGAGGCCGTATGTGTTATAATAAATAAATAAATTATTCGTTTTTAGTAATCAT
Organism: Mystacides longicornis; assembly: GCA_963576905.1. Classification (NCBI taxonomy): domain Eukaryota; kingdom Metazoa; phylum Arthropoda; class Insecta; order Trichoptera; family Leptoceridae; genus Mystacides; species Mystacides longicornis. Next base: position 13,281,610 of record OY756428.1, read on the forward strand.
TCGCTCTAAACACCTGTGGTCCATTCGTGTTTGGATCTAATCACTTAGCTCCTATCCTAAACACTCACACTTGGACTAATTAAATTGTAAATGGGCCTTTAGAGAAGGTAAATTTAACATGAACCAAACAATACGTTATTATCGAGTCTACTATTATGTTAAAATTACCTCAAACATTGCTCTCTGGGTAGCACGTAACAAAAAGGATAAATTGGTAATTCTTTCATTCTAGCATACACGAACGAATAATTTATCACTTTTAGCACGTCTGCTATTATATCGGTGACTTGATAGATATTTCATTCACATAATATAATGTATAGATTTAAACAAGAATAGACAGATAAGAGTAATGGTGCAATAAAAGGACAATTTTGTCGGAAAATCATTTCTTGGGAGGGAGGAAAAAGGCTGTGCAAGGCGGGGGTTATCAACGTGGAATATTCTAACAAAGAGAAATCGAAAGCTCTGGAGAAAAATCGACACAACCTATTTTTGATGCCGAAATGTGACACGTTAGCTGAACGCAAGGCGACATAATAAAGACAAGTCAGCGATTCACATTTGTCAGTGTAGTGTGAAACCGGGGTATTAGATGTACAAATTTGAGACGTGGTTAAAAATTATTAGATACTTACTTTTTACCTAGACCTTTTTTAGTCTGTGTGATCGATCAATCTTGAAAACTCCTTTATCTCTATTTTCTTATAATATTTTTTTTTTCAGTGAAATATTTCAGAGCTTTTGGTAGGGCATTACGACAACCATTCTATGATTGCAATTCCAGTATGTATAGAAAAATGTAAATTTTTCAGTTACTATTTCTTTGGCATTTTTCCCAATAGTCCTAAGATAAACCATAAGAAACAATAAATCTTTTCAATAAAATTTTTACCTATTACTTAATTCATTTGAAAATATATTATATGGGATCCAGCGAACGTGTTAATGTCGCCCACAATCTGATAGATATAATTATGGCCTATAAATGATTTTTATAAAATTACTGTGAAGATTGAAATGGTAAGTACCTATACAATTTAGAGTTCCATTGATTTTTTACAAAAATTAAGGTTATTTAAACCCAAAAAGGTACGTTCGATTTTGTTTGTTCGTTAGTTAGGATAAGATTAAAATGTCAACCCAAATCACGTATTTGGGGAGGAGGGGGGGTGGGGGGAGGATTAAAAAAACAAGAAGAATAAAATAAATAAACAAATTAGGTAGGTACCTAGTGCCTACATCCCCTTATCTAATACTGTCGTTATAATTATATCATGTTCTACTTAAAATTTTTACTCTTCAGACTTCTTCTTACTCTAAGAATACCAAAAAAGAATAGTCAGTTATAATTATTCTGTACCTTAGAGCATAAAGTGTGGGAGTCCACTTTTTTGCGATTTTGACTTAATGATACAGTTTTATTCGCAATTGAAGGTTCTATAAGTGGTCAAAATATTGAAGTCACCACTTGTTAAAAAAGGTGACTTTTGAAATTAAAAATATGTTTAAGTCCAATTTTTGTTAGAGCATAATCCATTATATTTCTTATTATAAAGAATATTGAAAATTGTATTAATTAAACATAAAACATGGTCTAATTGGTGAAAAAAAATATTTTCTGATTTAATATTTTTCATATAGAAAAAAAGTTCGCGTTTTGTAATTTCAAGTTTCACTAAATCCTCTCTCCTGCAAAATTACTAAAATATGACTCCCACACTTTATGCTCTAAGGTACAGATTAAGACTCCTAAGCCTACCTAGGTGCCTAATCCATAATACAGTCACTCACAATAAAAAAAATACCATCTATTGATGCGTCGCACTTGAGAGTTATGAACATTGAACTCATTGTATGAAAAAACTAAATTGTTTTTTTTTTCTATTTTCCACGCAATATTTCCCTATTTTCTCACCGTTCAAGAACATCCTGAGCTAACACAAATATTTCCGAACCGAAATCGATCCAGCCTTTCTTGAGTTAAAGCGATATACTGATAAGCATTCTCGAGGTCTATGGGAGGAATAAGCCACTGAAAGAGAGCCTTCCATGTCAAACGAAACTTCTTGCCAAAATTTAAGGCAAAAATAAAAACCTGAATGTCCGAGACTGGCCCCCATTCGATGCAATCTCCACGCCTCGAGAATGCTTATCAAATGGGCCCCACGTAGAGCGCCATTTACATGAAAGGCCCTCTTTTAGTGGCTAATTCATCCCATAGATCTCGAGCATGCTTATCAATACTCGCACATCAGTTAATCATTTGTTCCATTACAAATTGTCATTGCAAACTTCAAAATAAAATTTTATTCACTTTTTACAGAAGTGGTATATTTTTACCAGAAAGTAACAGATAGCTTCAATGAGTTCAACATCGAACTATATGTACAGAGCTATTGATCGCGAACATTCTCGGTCGCAGAATTTTTTGAAGCTTACGGTGTTTCACAACACTGGTTTGATATGGAATGAAGCGTTGGAACCAGAGCAATGGAATGGACTTTGTGAATTCCATATTTTACACCAAGAGAAGTTAAGAAGTCAAGGAAATATTTTATAGTTCTAAGAGTATTTTGTATTTTATTCAAAGTTAATTCTACGGTCTGTTTTGCTTTTATAGTTATAATGAAATTACTTTTCCGAGGGAGCATATGCAAGTACTCTCATCTATTATACGTGTTATACACACATAGACCACCCTTGTAAATAGCGAAAGGGGTTGAAATAAATTATTACGTAAGGTATTAAGTCAAAATCACACCAATTAGTCCCGAAAGTCGTTTCATTTTTAACAGGAGCGAAGTCGGCGGTGCACGCTTGGAAAACATAGTACCCCCTATTCCAATTCAAATTAAGTGCGCACTAATCTAAAATAAGAACGTTCCTATTTTAGTTAGACGGATTGGTATTCGAGAAATTTTAGAACGTTCCTATTTGTTCCTAATTAGACTTTAGTTTGAAATTAGTTCAATTTGGTATTGGGATTTCGTATTTAATTCAATTTTAGTGCGTTTATCTGTCAAAACGTTCCTAATCTTAGTTCACACCTAATTGTATGCGTCTAAAAAGATATCTGATGATATTTTTATGATAAAGGTTTTTTTTAACCAAATAATTATAAAACAAGTTTATTTTAATTAAAAATATTAAGCATTTCCCCCGAATTTATTATAAGTAGTACAAATAATAGCATCAAAAATTATTATCATTGAACACAAATGCAATCATACAGTCGTCTTCGTTACAATTCGGGTTGGTTCGGCAGTTTCCGGCGACCATGTTACTTGGAACTTGCTTGGAACATGGAGCTCGTTTGAATTTGTCTTCTCCGATTGGCAGTCCGCTTGTCAGCATCAACCAACAAGGCGCATGCTCGATCCATAGACAATTATAATTCAAAGAATATTTATGGTGAACTAATATTGGTTTTTAGAACACGGCATAATTCCGAATACGAATTTTAGTTTGAGTGAACTTAATTCTAAATCATTTGGAACGTTCTTAATAAGAACGTTCTAAAATCCGAATAGGGGGAAATGTCTACAGTGCGTACCTATTATATTTTCACCCGTAATATACTGATAATTTTCCAATGTGCGTGATACCTTATTAATACAGCACTTTGTCTAGAAGAGAAAGGGAGATGGCATAAAAGTCTCCGTCTACTAGAAAAATGGTAAAACGTTCATTGGTTTTTCAACAGGTTTGGGTCAAGTTTTGCTAAAAGTATAATAATAATACAATAAATTCCTACATATCGCGATAATCATTCTATGGATATACCATAGAGAAATAAAAATAGTAAACCGACTCCCTTGTAAAAAGCAGTTATCTATTGGCAGTCATAGAAAGTGAAAATGTCAAAATGTATAACGAGAAAATTTCACAAAAAAATATTTCATTTGTGTGAATATTTTTCTTATATTTTATTTCATTGAAAAGTATGTAATTGTGCTATCAAGATTATTTAGTTGAGTTTCAAAACTTTGTAATTCCATTGCGGCCCAGAAACATTTTCATTAAGACCTGTGTATATAAATACTTAATGAATCATTAATACGTATAGTAAATCATAATGTTCTACACGTTGAAATGAAACTCATTTGTACCAAGTGTTTTAACGAAATTGAATTTGACATAGGTAGGTACATTGAAATACATATGAAAACGCATACAATTTAAATATTTTAACGACAATTTTAATTTTTATTATAATACGTAGATATTTTCCTGAATTCTAAAAATGACCTACAATACTAAATCAATTACAAACACCAACAACTGTGCATAGCACGAAACGTAATATCATTTGTAAACAAAGTATTTTACTAATTCCGTAAAGTCACTCAATATAACATGTTTATTTAATTATTGTATAAGTTATACTTTGTAAAATCCCAAAGTAAAATAAGTGCCTGTTTAATAGTATGTATAGGCGCCGGGACATATGGGGTATCAGTTATGTTTATGGAAGGAAAAGGTTTAATGAGAAACAAACTTTGTCGGTTGATGCGAGAGAGGGGTGTAGAAATTATTACTAAAAACCTTTCCTAAATCGGGTGTGAGAGTCAGTGTGCCCACCCCTAACATGTTCCCACCTACTTACATCATTATGTGTTTTGTTTTTATACATATTATTATGTACGTGTCCAGATTTAATGAAAGTATGTCCTGATAATTTTTTCGTACGTACAGCGTATTGGAGGTCGTATATTCGAATCCCGGGGGTGCCGACCATCTCCTCTTTCACGACACAAGCTTTATGTAGCTTACGGTGAAAGAGTCAAAGAATGTATTTGTGTTCACATGAGTGAGCACATGTTCATTTTTATAAAAAAAGTCTACCTTCTTCTTTTACTTGATCATGGTCCTCTCTCCGTCCGTAGCTGAACACAGTCATCCTCTTGTTTTCCATTCTTTCTGTCATAAACATCCCTCATCCACACTCGCTCAAGTAAATTTCTGATGACGTCTGTTCACCTGGCTTGATGTTTACTGAAACTTCTCTTGTTTAGTTTGTTTAGTTAAAACCACTCTTTTAGCAACCTAATTGAACTTGAGGTTAGATTACCACTTATAACATAACCATCTAAATTGATGCCACATGGTGTTTGCTTGAGGTCCGAAGAAGCGGAAACCATTTAGATTATAAAATAGGCCATGGTCTATATCGACAGTACGAAGAACAACTAATGACTCCAATAGTTTATTACTGATGTTCGATTTTTAAATGGAACTAACTACTACGGGCTTACGACCATCTTCTTCTGTTATTTCGAAGGCTGGCTTAGTGTGATCACTTTACGTTAACAAAGTTCGTCATTAGAAGGTAATGTTTAAATCTCCGAAACTCTTTATCATGAGATTACTCAAAATGTTCAACATGTCAAAAAATCCCACGTATACAACAAGTAGATATTTAATTATTAATGAGACATAGAGCCAACTGTTGGAAATTATTGAGAACAAGTAGAGTAACCAAATTCAAAGACGGCAACTGCTGTCATGTATTTGGCGCCAGGATATGAATATATCAATTTTTCGTCAGTTTCAAGAAAACATCATCAAGCGTCGTCTGTTTATTATGTTCAGACAACTTATTCGTTTGAGTTCAAATATATTATCCCTTTATTTCGTTGAAGTAAAACCCTGTCTTTTCAAAATTCATATAACTACTTTCTTCATTTGCCATAATATAATGCGTTTTAATTAACAAGATTGGACATAGTTATGTTTTTAAAAAACTTCTATCCAGTTAAGTTCAATGATTTGTGCCTAGCCGGACAAAAAAAACGAAGAAGACAATTTTCTTAACAGGTGAAACAATATAATTAATTAAAGAGAAAATCAGTGCACGTCGTGAAATTTCAAGTTGTCTTACTTCAGATAAGTGGAACTAGTAAAGTTGATTATGAACTATAAAGTTGTCTTACTTCAGATAAGTGAAACTAGTAAAGTTGATTATGAAGTATAAAGTTGTCTTACTTCAGATAAGTGGAACTAGTAAAGTTGATTATGAACTATAAAGTTGTCTTACTTCAGATAAGTGGAACTAGTAAAGTTGATTATGAAGTATAAAGTTGTCTTACTTCAGATAAGTGGAACTAGTAAAGTTGATTATGAAGTATAAAGTTGTCTTACTTCAGATAAGTGGAACTAGTAAAGTTGATTATGAAGTATAAAGTTGTCTTACTTTAGATAAGTGGAACTAGTAAAGTTGATTGTGAACTATAAAGTAATTTTTTAACAATTACATACTGAAATATATTTAATAATGAAAAAATCTCGTTCATAGAATAGCGCATTTAGATTGACGCCGGACGAGCATAATTGTTAACTGCTAAAATGATAATTGCATTTTTAATAAAGAGAGGAGAAGAAAAATGAAGATAATTTTCCTTTAGAATTGAAACGCGAGTTTAAAGATAACACGGCGTCATGATTTCATTAAAACAGAATCTGTGTGTATGAGTGTGTGTGTGAGGGTGTGTGTATACTCCGGATTTAATTCGCTCTCCTGAAAGAAATTTTATTGGACTTAAATAATTAAACGAATTGCTCGAGCTGTATTCTCAAAGCAGTGGAACAGAACAAAGGACGCCGAGAAAGGAACCAATTGTTCATTTGCATAATCTATTCGGGTGGGTGGATATCTATGAAGATAGCGATATGATTTCAGGAACTACAAGTTTTATTGGCTATACGAACCATCTGGCCTGGGCTATAAAAGGTTCACGTATGGAATTTTTATAACGAAATTACTATGAAATCGTAAAAGTACCGACACACATTACATACAGAACATTTATGCTGTATTATGGGCGTATTATAACAATATTGTCGATTAAGAAATGATTTAATGTCGGCGTCATTCCGTAGTTTCAAATTGATATTAAAACACCTTCAATTTATTTCGGGAGCTTTGCTTCAAGTAATGGAGTATATTTTTTTGTATTTCTATTTTATTAACATAACAATTACAATGTTGTATGTCTTAAACCTTAACGTAAAGGTTAAAACAATATTTAAGCAATTATTGTCGATTTTAATTGACGTGAGAAATTCACTTCCCTAAAAAAATAGTTTGTAATGATGTGACCATAACAACAGTGTTTTGCAAACACAAAACAACATGTTGTTATAAAAGTGTAAAAAAAAAACTCTTTTCATAACGATATTCAGAGGGCGGATTAATAATATTAAATTTACTTAGGTACATCATCAATTAAACGCTATACATGACAGGGAATATCCCACAAGATTGTCTAAGATCTATACTTTTGTGGCATTACAAAGAAGTGAAACCCGAAAAAGTGTAATGATAACACATTGATCAGCCTAATGAGTCATGTTCTGAAATTATTCTTGAAAATTATACACGCTAGGAATCGTAATAACCGTGAAAAAGATCGGCTTAAGAATAGTGCATTTGGTACAAAACAGGCTTGTTGTTTGCTAATGTCGTGATCAAACAAAGGAAGTATTTTCTTGTTATATTGATAACGAAAAGGCCTTTGACAGGGTAAAACACTCAGATCTGATGGAAATATTGAGTGAGTGTGATCTTAACACGTAAGATCAAAACTTCATTCAAAAATTGCATGGTTCCAGAAAGCCAAAATAATGACGATAGGATGACTAGGATGTTAAGTGTCAAATGCAACACAACGGAGAGATAAAAGGGCTATAATGAATCTGCTGTGGACTTAAATCTATACATTCTATGTCTTCAAAAGAGCTCTCAATGATATAGAAATAGGTAAAAAATAAATGAAGTTATAATAATTAATATAATATTTCAGAAGTAGGAACACAAACTTAGTCAATCAAAATGGCACAATTTCCTAATATTATGAAGAATCTTATGAAAGTTAAAAAAAATAACTTGGTCCGACGGTTTAGAACTTCTGTTCACTATAATACATTTTAATTGTTCGCTTGTCTTCAAATGTGTAGGTAGTTTAAATTCAAACCAAAACTATAACGGATATTCGTATTTCCTACAAACTTGCTCCAGCCGCCGGACATAAATAAAATTTTATTCATAAGGGTGATTAAAACACGAAGACGAAAGATAATAATATATTTTAATTAATTAAAATCTGTTGTCGGAACTCGACTGAGAGAAAAAAATCTGGCGTTTTACGAAGTTGGAAATGTCTCATGAAATTCATTGCCTTTAAAGCAAACCTTCATTGTTCTTTTTCCTAACAACACCCAGTTCTCTCAATGAGATTCACAGAACATTTCTTTTACTATTTCGCTTCCTTCAATTACTTACTTTTTTCAGTTTCAAACTTTTCCCTCGTCTGCAGCTGTGTGCTTAAATTTGAATACTTATACCAACTTACAAACCATGCTAGATAGAAATTTTGTGGTATCTTATGAAAATTTCTAAATAATATCTTTGGTGTTCTAGTTTTACTATAGAAGTTATACCATAGTTATAGTACCTATAAGCTTATGTGAGTGCATGGTTTAAGAGTGTATTTAGGTATTATCTTAATTGCAATCCAAACTCCCCTTTACGCCCCACTTAGGAGCATAGGGAGGCAACAAGAGCTCTCCACAGCGCTCGATCTTGCGCAATGCTTATGACCTCCTCCCACACCAAGCTCAACCCCCTTAGCTCTGCTTCGACGGAACGGAACACGGTATGAGAGGGTCTTCCACGTCTTCGAGACCCTGATGGGAAGTAGAACAGCGCTATCCTCTGCCAACTGTTATTTGGCATCCTCAACATGTGTACCATCCTCAGCCATGCCCATTTCCTCTCTGTAATGGTGGAAGGGTTGGGCCTGCGCTGGGTGCGCCGGCGTATAGCGTCGTTCGTGATGTGGCGGTACCATCTTACACCCAGAATTCTCCTGAGGCACTTCGTTTCAAAAGCTGAGACTTGTTGTGCCTGGGCTTTGGTCAGGTGCCAGAACTCACACCCATATAGGAGAATGCGCAACACACACGCATCAAACTGTTTACATTTCGTCTCGACACTAAACGTCGGCGCCTTCCATATCTTGGTCATGTTGTTGAAGGCGCCACTTGCCATACCGATACGTATCGGGAGCTCGGCCCCGATGTCACCAGAGGTGGTAATGGTTGCTCCCAGGTATTTAAATTTATTCACCCGGGAGACCACCCGGGTGCCGCGCACTCCAGATCGCACAGTTCGCCCATTGGACCTTCGTCCAAAATTGGTTAACATTATGAAAAACTAGAGCAAGGCGTTACCAAGGAGAACAGTAAAAGCTTATGTCCTGCCACTGTTGCCGTATGCAGTGGAAGTTTGGATCCTCAATGTCTCAATCATGAACATGATTGCGTCGCGCGGAATAATCGCGTTCCCATGAGGAAATGTCGCGAAGAAAAGCCGCATATTATATATTTTGGCCATATTTTTCGTAATTTAAGATAGGACCTCTTACAGTCAATTGTGGGAGAAAAACAAAGGGCATGAGAGGTATAGGACATTAAGGCGCCCCGTGGTTAAATAATCTGAGACAGAGGTTTGGAAAGCCGGAAACGGCAGAGTTTTGTGCGAAACTAAGAAGCTTATTCGCAGATGGTTTCTGATCTCCTACAGGGATGGTGTTTAAAGAAGAAGACCTAAAAATATCATAGTACTGAAAAATTTAATATTTCATCACCGAATGCAGGGGTATTAAAATTTTAGTGGGAAATATCAGAAGTATAAAACTCTCAGCGGAGACCACACTCCGCATTCCAATTAACGTGAACAATTAATAATGAGTTCATAAAACGTTCACGTATTATTTTACAACTAGGTGTTACCCGTCACCAAGTGACTTCGTCGCCTGTATTAACGGTTAACACTATTATATTATAAGTAAATTTGGATGAATATGTCCTGCGCGTCATTCATATTTCAATTTGAGGCGTATATAATAGCTGTAGGTACCTAAAGTTTTTTATTATTAAATTTCCTGACACTTTTCTATCGCAGGGATGATTGTATCCCCCCGCTTCAAACAACAGAAAAAACGCATCACTACATAGATAAGTGTATGAGTGTCTCGCGGATATGGCGTCATAGCGTTAGTTGGTCAGTGTTCTGGACTATTAACTGTAATATAACATATTCACATGCATATACGTTTTCGGCTCTGGCGTGGGTGTTAATATAAATTATATGGCTTTGTATTGTACAAAGAAAAACAAGATATTGCCGTCGTGTATGTGTGTTGTAGAATATAAGTGCGGTGTGGGTACGAGCCGAGATAAAAGGCCTCTGGATAAAAGGAGCGGTGAGAACGCCTCGTTTGAATTTATAGTGTGAAACTTTGAGTTTCCACATGACTGACTATGGCCAATGCGAGAATGTAGGGGAGTTTTCGTATTATAGCTACGGGTCACGGGAGTGCCGTAGTTCAGTATCCTTTGTTAGGGCAGCGATCAGGGACCGAACACGTCACTTCGAACACACGGGGCAACCTTGCATCGCTTTCTTCTCTGACCTAAAACCCTTTATTTCTTTTTATTGATGTGTGAAACATAAATTATTATTGATTTCATAACTATTTTCATAAAAATATCTAGATTTCTCTAATAAACCCACCTTTAAAACCGTTTTAAGGAATATATTCATTTCACACAAAAATCTAGATTGGTATAAATGCTGTAAAAATGGGATCTTTACGCAGGACATGCGGAAAAAGACTGATTGATAAACGAGGAATGATGAAGAAAGGAATGTGCAGTGAATGTTAGCGAAGTGTATAAACTGAGGTAGTTTAGGAATGAATATTGACAAAATGGATGTATACCTAATTTGAAGGAATGGGTCTACGGAGACGGGGACCGACTAAATTGGTAACGTCAGGGGGGCCAAGTCAGGAGTATGATGAATATGAGACAATGTATGCGGAAAATAATTATTAACTTGTTGTATGAAGCGAATAAGGTTTGTATGGATAGGAAAGATTTGAAATCCTTACATTCTGCCTTCCCTTGAAAAAAATAAATGCATAAGCCAACTTATTTAAAAGATTTCTGACAGAAATATTTTGAACTTAGTCTCACATTTTTTACATATTGGTAAAACTAAAAAATAAAAATTTATATTATATAATGAAATTTTTATTTGCAGAGTTCAATAATTATCTATTGAGCTACGGTTTAAAATGAGATAAAATTTTCTAACAGATTTATTTATAACGGAAATTCCTACTCATTATATTACGTGTTTATAAATATTCACAAACGTCTGTCCCATCGAAAATATTCATGTCTCGAGAACTCAACAGGAAATACCCGCGATGAAATAAGATGTTTAAACAGGCGCTATAAAGGAGAAATGTTTACCTCTTTAAATTCTTAAAACAAACGATTTCTGTCTTTGAGCATCACATTTCAAACAAACTCAATTCATTCAAATGAAAATAAAGTTTTATTGAGACGCTGGTGAGGCGAAGAATTTTCTTGTCAATGCGTATTTGATATTATTCGTTTTATTTTGAGTAAATCAAAAATAGCAATATGTATGTATGTAAAAGTGCGAAAAACTATAGGTACGTTCATTTTCATTAAAATTTGGGACTGGGTCCGTCGATATGCATCTTTTAAGCAACTCCTTCACACTCTTCAATTTAGCAGCCTTTTGTTGTCAGTCGGCAAAGGATTTTCCCACAAAGTACTCTTAAACATTATCTTCATGTCTTGTCGCAGGTTTATGAAGGGCTGTTAGTTGGCATCACGACACTTCCACTGACTATGCGGGTTGACAAGTACGTTCTTTCACTTTGATCTATGGTCAATATCATCCAAAATGGTTGGTTCCTCGACCAACCACATTTTAAAAGGTATACAGAAAATACTTCGCTATACACAGATAAGGTTCTCAACATCAAACGCTGTATTACATTTAGGCCTTTTACTCTAAGCATTTGCTATTTCCCTCACTGCGAAGTTGTAGTGAATAACATTAAAATCATTCGACAAAACATCTTAACTTTTTCGTTGCAGGAAAACTGTATATTAAACATTCGTGAGTAAAAAGTGTGATTTCTTTCCTAAAGATTTTCATATGGTGAATGGTACAAACACTACAAACAATCTCACTTTGAACCGCTCTCAGGGGCATAGGGAGGCAGCAAGAGCTCTCCATTGCGCTTCCTACGTGGAAGACCCTCTCATAGCGTGTTCTGTTTCATTCGTCACAGAGCTAAGAGATTTGAACATTGGTGCAGGATGAAGTCATAAGTGGTACAGTAAAAGTAAAAAAAAAATATGTAGTAAAAACTTAACTAAACAACTCGTATTTGACCGAATAACAGAATTACGTATACACAAAACACAGATTATTCCTGTTTAAGTTTGTATATTTTGTGTATGAGATAATGTATAAACCAAGTAATAATAGTAGCGGTATTCAGGGAGTGGATTTAGTCCAACTAATGCAACTAGCAATTTGTTGAAACTTCTGATAACCTTAATTTATATTCAAGATAATATGTCCAAAGTTATCAAGTAATACGAAATGACAAGTACTGATAATTATATGAATAAATTATAAACACGGTTAGCGTCAGTTAATGCCGGACACTTTGGTCTCAGAATATTACTCAGTGGTAACACTAATAAACTCTCCAACCAACTAAGATAATACCGGTCGTAGTTATAAATATGTTCTCAGTAGACTAGTGGCGTGTAGAGAAACTTTTAGCATTTCGGGAAGGATTTATCAGCTGTGCGAGAGAGAAAGTTGTATAGATCGACTTCCTGGGAAAATAGTATGTAGTTGTATGGTTTCGGGACATTAAGTGAAAAGCTTCGTTACGTCTGTACCTACTGAACAACTTGTAATTCTACTCCTCATACATACACTCACATACATTTATTCACAGATACGTACATTTTCAAATGCAATATACCATTTGTATCGCTGAGGTAATTAATTTTAAGTTTTGCTTCGAAACAGTTGGGACTCCGCGGCGATAAATTTCATTTCGTTGAGTCTTTTTTTACTACAACTCTAAAACAATAATTAAATTGTGCAAAATGCTGCAACAATATTTTGAAAGAGGAGTTTGCCGATTATGTGAACATGAAGTATTCTGATTAAAACTATGTTTTCTAAATAACAAATCTGTTTTGAAAAAATATAGTAGGTATCATAACTTTTTGCAATAATTGCAATTATTTTCACGGTTTTTTTTAGTGCCTTTTTTAATTTTATTGTATGCGGATTGCATATTGGCTATTATAAAGAATTTTTAAAATTTCCTGCTACCTCCGTTATTACTACCTAATTGAAACAAATCAATATGAAATAAAAGGCGAAGGAAAACCTAAAAAAGGTGGTCCTATGGGTCGCGTCGTCATAGCCGTTGTGGGGGAAAGACTGACTGCGTCAGCAAATTAACAGGAATAAGTGGAAAATTCCCATGTCGGCCAAGAATAAAATATTTTTTTAATTGAAATACATTTATCTATAATATATTGTAGTTACATTTATTTATTTATTTATTCAGTTAAATATCAGTGAAATAGACTTAACAGCTTCAAAAAGCCTTTGCGTCTATCACACTTAGGTACAAGAAAAAAAAACAATTAAAAAACTAAGGAGAAAGACTAAATACAACTTATTTTCATATTAAAGCAGATCATCAAGATCATCAATATTTCTACACCAAATACTCAATTCACTTGCAGAAAAGTTCATATGTGACATTGAAAATAACAATCTCATCAGAAAGTCGATTCATTAAGAGCACCGCTCGGTTAATTGGTGAATGCTTTATAACATTTGTACGTCCTCTATGCATATAAAACAAAACATGGGAGTGAGATCTCGTGTCATCGTCAGGGACGTAGAGATTCAGCCCAATTAGTACCTGCGGGTTATTAATTATACCAGTTATAAACTTGAAGAAGTGCCTACAAAGGTATTCTCTAAATCTGAGGAATTCTGGTATCCCTATTGGCGTGAAGTAACAAATTTTGTATGAAAAAATGTACAGTGGCTCTACAGAATAATTCGGAAAGCTCCGCAGCCGATACGAAATTCCCGTGAGTTTCTCTTCTCACTTACTTTAGTGAGTGAAATTCGGAATAGAGGTATCGTAGTTATATTAATGAGAATATCTTCGCTTCAAAACCACTCTTTATATAAGGTAAAACTCATTGGAACAAACTCCTGTTCTGTAACCAAAAAGGTGAACGCGTCTTCCATTATGTATATTAAATATTGGTTTTTGAAAATAATCTGACCAAAGTCTTATAATTATTGAGAATATTTTTTATGAAAAATCTTGATGGTAGCCGTACAATCTCGAAAATTGCAACTTCTTGTGACAACGGAAATCATGAATCTACAGCTGAGCTGGCTCGACCAAGTCCTACATATGTCCCCCGAGTCCGTAGATTATGGAAGCCTATTTAACACAACGGGTGGTACAAGAAGACGTGGTACCAATACTCACCATCAAAAAGATGTTTTGGATGCTTTTAGCATACTATAATGGATTGACCACACGCTTCATCTAGGCAGCGAACAACACAATCAATACTAAAATTCAAAATATATTTATGTCAGATTTTATACATTGGCTGATTTGAATAAGGTTTTATGGAACGATATAAGGATTATTTTCGGTATGAAATTAAATTAATTTCGTAAATGGATTAAAGTAAATTATATTTACGATTGTATTAAACCAAAGAACGCTATCCCGTTGTATCTAGTTCCAAAAGGGTTGGTGCTCTGGTATCCTGTGTTTTGAGTGTGTTTATATTATTATTATCAAGGATTACCAAGAGATTTTGGTTCAATACGAACAAAAAAAAAAACACACACACACACAACACTGTGTAGGAAAAAATGTAAGAGTAAACCACAACTTTTCTTTCTCCCGAAACCTGTTCTGTTTTTTTTGTATTATCATTTATTTTATAAATACTTACCTTGTCGTGTTCGCATCTTTCCACAGCTTTTTTAGAACGAATTACTTTTATTTCTATTGCGATTTTTTTCATAAAAAACCTTTTATATTTTCAGAAAGCCGGTGGGAATTTTGTCTTTTAATGGGTTATATTGTTTATAGAAAAATACTCAAATATAGCGCATATTAATGTAAAGTTTATTTGCGAATATAATATGTATAAAGCTTAAGGTATTGTTTATAAAGAAAAATATTATTTTCGCACACAAAAAGTTATATCTCTTGCAGAAGCTGTGTTTCGTCATTTCTTTATACATATGACCAAATTCACCACTTATGTATTATATGGAAAATAATATGTCGCTCCAATGTCAAACGATATTGTTGGTCCTTTATGTTTTTATTTACTTCTTCTTTTTTCTTTCCTAAACTTCTTTAAAATGTAGTCGGGTTCATTGAGATTAAGATCAAGACCATTTAAAATAGAGTGGGACCTCTCTAGCCATCAGGAGACTTTATGATGACGATCTTCGGTTCCCTGGTATTGACAGGTTGTCAGAACTTAGAAAGATTGCTTTTGGCGAGAGTTTTGCATTCCACATATTTTACAAAAGCTAGAAATCGGACAAGAATAGAAATATGTATAAACGCGAAAGCATTGCCATATCAAAGTATAGAATGTAGTGAGTCTCAATGCTTTTTAACTTAAGAAAACATTTTGCAATATTTGATACAATTCAAATTAAATAAATTATTATTTAAAGGTCACAAATGGTTAAAGACATTGTGATAATCTCGTGGAGATATTCAGGAAAGAGGCCGCCTTAATAATTCCAAAATATCACCGTTACACAGCAAACATTTAAATACCTGAATTGATAATAATCGTAATGTTATTAAGGAGAGAAATCCTAGCGTTATTGTTTGCTGTGTTCCGTTGTCGTAGCAAATAATAAATGTACAATCCGCAACAGATTATACGGAACAATACGGCGGTTGGGCGATTCAACAAAGCGTTCTTTAATACTTTTTAAGACACTATAAACACGCCCGAAGCGGTGAAGCAGGGGTCACCAAACCTATGTAGTGGAGTTTAATTTCGGTTTTATTACTTATATTAATAATATAATAACATAATCAAATATTCAGGGGTCAGATCCAACGGTGGAACAATAACGGCCATTATACACAAGGTATGTTTGTAGGTGGACAGAATTATGCTCCATAAATGCGGTGAATTCAGGAATACGATCAAATCCCCGGGATTATGATGAACCTGGAAGATAAATTATTTATACGAACATAAAATTTGTATTATTCATTCTGAAATTTAAGGGGTAGTTCAGATATTTATGTACCTATGTCGAATAAAAACTTCTCGTTTTGAAATACCTGTTTACTTTTTGGCGTAAAAATGCAATCTCGTGTACAGTTAGGTACCTACTGTATAGTTTTCTCGCTTGATTACCAGTGTCAAACATAGATATCTTACCAATATACAGTGAACCATTACCAAACCTTCAGAAACAACGACTTCTCGTACTTAGACTGATTGTTAAGTACCTGGCTCACATCCGCATTCAGGGTGTTACAGTAGTATTTTTTGGTTGCAATATGATACAACGACAGAAAACATTCTTTAGTAAATTGTCATTCTTTAGAAAAAACCCTCTGTTCTAGCGATGATCGCATGAACGGATATACAAATTTGTGATCGCACGATGAAAAATTGTGTGTCCTAACTGCCATCGTATGATCGCGCATTCACTTTCCTTGACAACGCAAACAAATAAATATGAATATTAGTAAGTACCTAAGAACTTTTGGCAAGTAGGTGTCGTATTAATTATCGATACAACAGAGCAATACAAGCGACGCCCGATCATTTTAAACAAGGCACCGATCGGAAGCTCGAATTTACGTCTGTCCGTCTGCCCAGTTAGGTCACGTTCATACAATGTTATATGTTTGAAAAGGGCGTCCGCGTTCATGCGATCATCGCAATCGCACGATCATGCGACCAGCTAGGACAGGGCTGACAGATTGATTGCAGATTGAAGAAGAAGTAGTTTTTAACCATCATATCTAACGCACAAATCTTTATAGAAAACAAAGATATTGTTAGGTATTTGGCTGAAAAAGAATCTCACATAGTTATCAGTTATCACCATGGTTTGATGCTACCATAATATATTTTCGTTAAGTAATTACATACACAGATCCACGCCGCCTATAAACGTACGACACATAAAGCCAACTCTTAATGCTGTCGTATGAGATATGAAATAAAATATTGCATTACGAAATTGGGAAGGATTGCTGCGAAGACATGCTGTGAAAATATTATTTTCGTTTCAGATTTATACTCCTTAAATAATGAATAAGCAGTCGAGAAAGTGGTAATAATTTCATATATCGCGGAGGTAATATAATAACATAATACATCCGGGTTAAATTGGTAGAAGGCAGTTACTTTAAATATTCACAACATTTTCCTCTTCCTATTTTGCTGCAAAATTATGATTTTTAATGGAATCATAGCTGTTGGAAAATAATAATTAATATCACAATAAACCCACTTTTTCAATTGTATCCTTAAAACGGGGTTAATCTACATATATTCGGGGATTGATTTGGTCTCATGTATATATCCTTACCTCCTCCACATTGGTCTTCTCTGGAAATCATGCTTTATCAAGAACCAAATGGCAAGGGCATGATCCACCTTCTCACTAGGAAAGTGTGACATTGCAATGCCATTATGGCGTTCTGATTATCGATTATTAAGTCAGTGCCCTTATTCTCGTAGCGGTCTTAATACGCTATTATCTTGATTGACAATCATAAAATGGCGGATTGGTATTCACAAAACAAGATATCTAGTAGATATCTTAAAAATTCGTTATGTTTGAAATATCAATATGAAAATGATCCAGTTCAAGATAGGACTTAAGATTAGATTCCGATAGTTTTGTGAATACGACTGCTTGCGATCGTGTCTTAATCTTATCGTTAAGTGATTTTTAAAAGCGATTGATTACGAAAATAGCCCTACAGTTTTGAAATGTTTATGAGAGACATTGAGCAGTGGATATACGTAAACGGCTATCAAATAATGAAGATAAAGCATTTCAAAGAAATCGTTTTGTTTACTTTTAAAGCACAAAATATCATGAATTGTTTTGAAAGTCCGATAAATTTCGGTTTCAACAATCCAACAAAGAGTTGAAAAAGGTACGAAAGAGCTAATGTAAACAAATTAAAAGTACGAACATCAAAACAATCGATATTCTTTGGCATAAAAGCTTCAACTTTTTTTTTTTAACAACAACGCTTTGAAAAACAAAATAATAAAACAAACAATTAGAAACTTTTATTATAACAAGTTTTTGACTTTAAACAGACGACAACAAAGAGGAGTTGAATAATATTTTTTTGGGTTTTGTATCCCGTCTGATGAAATTTCGAAGAAAATTCGGGAAGGATTTATGTAATGTTGGAAGTAAGTAAACTCAACCCACTTCTTTGACGAACAACGTTAAAATTACGCTGTATTTGTTGCCCAGATGTCTGATTATGAACGCCCTCGGGATATCTACTTTTGTTTTGATGTTTTCAAATTATTATTCGTTTGTTGCGAGTAGGTAAATAAATATGTTAAAGTTTAATTTATTCGAATTTCATAAATAAATCAAGTTTATTATCCGAAATCCTTAAAGGCGGCGGTAAATTTTTATGATTTTGTTGTGTTTTAAATATGTTGTTTCGAATACAAACCGTTTAACAAATTACTTTTAAAAGGAGATTTTATTTCATCTTCCGAGGGGAGCGGACCTGCTTTAAACGTTAATGTTTTTGAAATTTAAATAGGTACACACCTAAGAAAAATAATTTATTGACTCCGTATCTTCCGTTAGAGAAAGAAGCATTCTTTTCTGAGAGAAAAATTCTTACTCATTTCTTTTCTTTTTTAGGCTAAAACATCTCGTCTTATTTTTAGTTTTTTATTTAGTGCTTACAACAAATCAACTTACATAGTTCGCTGTGAATAGATTGACTACTAGAGTCCAATTTGATGGGTGATTTGAAGCATCTCCAGTGGACTGGTTTCTCTGGCAGAGTATTTTGGTTCTGATCATCAATAAATTGTCTTAAGTCATACAGCAGGATAAGTGGAGTTTCATGTTTTCAGGAAGAATCTGCATGCGATTTCACTACTTAATTTCATAAGGCTGAAGTATTTATCTATTTTATCCAAAAAAAGTATTATTTATGGTTTTGCTACAGGTACTTTTTCACTAGACCGAAATGATCACCAACACAGAAGTCTAACGCAGAGCCAACACGACCAGACAAATATTCACCTCAATTAAGATTCGTAAGACTTCGTATTATTATTATATTAGTTGCATGTAAACATAGATCCAACTGTCGATGGCCTGAGTCGGTATGTTTAATATATGTATATGAAAAATTGTCTTCAATAAATTATTTTTTTACAAAAACAATTTGAGATATTGTATTTTTCTATATACGTACACATTTTTAGGGTTCTAGCTTTTATAGTTTTCGAGATACCTATATGAAAAAATTAAGTAAAAATTCAAAGTTTGATTACCCCTGACTGAAAGAAATTTCAAAATTCTGAGTATACAGGTTTTGTAGGCTTAAAGTATTCAATATTTTCTGAAATTTTAGGATCTGTGTATCAAGCGAATCAAAAGTTATAAGGGACACACACACACACCCTCTCACCCTCACACACACACCCTCTCACCCTCACACACACACCCTCTCACCCTCACACACACATATACACACTAAATGTTCTCCTCCAAATTCTGAGTAAATCCATATATGGAACATATATGCTGCGAAGCCTCTAAGTTGGTGTTTTTTGTCGTCAAAGTTTGAAAAACCGTTAATCTAGACCTGCAGCCCGATTCACGGAAAAGTTTAAGTCTAAGTTTAGTTCGAAGTTCGAACGAAGTTCGATTCAAACTTTTCCGTGAATAGGTACATAGACTGTAGATAGTTGCCGCCTACAATTATTATTACCAGCAGCCCTATTCACGGAAAAGTTTGAATCGAACTTCGTTCGAACTTCGAACTAAACTTAGACTTAAACTTTTCCGTGAATCGGGCTGCTGGCCATACAAATCCCACGTATCTTGGCTTGATACTGTCGATCTAAATCTAATCTCTATATCGATCTGTCTCGAGAAATAATTTCTCTTCAACAAATCGACAGTTGGATAAATATGGCAAAACGTCACGTAGAGGACGATCTGTGCCAACCGGCAGGAAAGTAAAACTTACTTATAGACGGAAAATAGACAAAGTTACAGAAAGAAAAACAAAAATTAAATGAAAAAAAAATAGCTATCTATAATAAAATAATAATTTTCTCTATGTACACTAAAATATGTTTGTATAATATGCTCTTCGAAGGAGTGGACAAGAGATGGGTCATATTGAAAGGGAGTTGAATATCTATTCTATTGTACAATTCGTATCTGTCTCTTAAATGACAGTAAAGAAGACATGGTCCAAGTTCTCCAAATCCATCTTGCACTCGCAATATGGAGTAAAACTTCGTATTTTGATCACATAATGAAGCTGAAAAATACAAGGTTCTACAGATCGTCATAAAGGGGAAAATAGAGGGGCATATAGGAGTCGGAAGAAAACAACTTTACTGGCTCCGAAACATTCGTCAGTGGATCGGACTGAGAACTGTGGAAGATTTATTCAGGGCAGCTGAAGATAGGGAGGCTTTCTCTCAAGTGGTCGTCGACGTCGGGGGGAACAGATAGGACTACGGGAGAAGAAGATACTGTTTCAGCCTATCCTTCCTCCTCCTTCTCAGCCTGTATCAGTCCACTCCTGGACATAGGCCTCCTCCAGACTCTTCCACGTCCCCCGATCTTGTGCAACCTGCATCCATTGCGAGCCAACAGATGAAAGCCATGATTTCAGCCTATGTGAAACCAAATTTTATCGTCGCTAAAAGGAACTTGAAGGAATTTGAAATCTGACTTTAAACATTTAAACAAATTCATTTGTTGACCAGCTCTTCTCTTAATAGATCTTGGTCGACCTCCTAAAATATGTATGTAGTGCCTCATACCATTCGCAAAGAAGTCTGGGCGCCTGATGTCGCGTCTTATTGGTATAGCTCGTTGTTTGATAACTTCTAGATTCGCCAGAACACAAGGCTCCATTAGCAGAAATAAATCACTCAGTCACATGATGATTATGCTCAGTTCATATACCTATAAATGCTACAAAAAACAGGTAAATAATCCATGAAGATTTATATGGAAAAAAAAATGAAATAAAAATTAGTAAACTCGGTAGCCTAGTTGTACTAGCGTGGACTTCAGATCCGAGGTCCCGGGTTCGATTCCCGGTCGGGTCAGAGTTTTTCTAAGTGTTTTTTCACTTGAAATTTCTACCCGGGGTTGGCCTGTCTCAGATTGGACGGGACCGGTTGACTGGAAAAAATTGCCCCAGGCAATAAGTTCCGCCGGCTATACTGACATATTTTTATAGAAAAGTGTTATATTATTATTATTATTATTATTGGTATGAACGTGTTACTTAAGGGTGAAACAGCTTGAGACTAAAGTAAACACCCCCAGATAATATCAGACGTATTGTAATGAAAGCGGAAATGTTCCTGGGACTAAAATGGTATTATTTTGTTTTTGATTAAATGGAAAACATAAAACTGTCAAAGAATAATACAAAAAGTGGGATGATTAAAGTGGTAGGTGTACTTTGGGATCTTCATCCGCGGGCAACAGTGCCGCGGTTTCGGGGTGGAAGGGAGGCCGGGAGACGAGCACACTCCAAAGAATCCGAATAATATTAACGTACCTACATTTTTTTCGACTCTCTTTGTCAAACATCATGAAGTGGCACTAATATTTTATTGTATGAGAACTGAGAGACTTCGTATTTGTGGGAGTTTCAAAATAAATGTATTGTTTCTTATATATTAATAAATCACCCCTCTAGTGCAAAACTGTTCTCTTTTTTTTTAATTTTTAAACGTAGTGTTGAAAAATGTGTTATGAAGAGTGCGATCTTTGGACAACAGTTCAAACTCGTAAACTTTTTCAGATTGAAGTGTGGGAAACTGTTAATTATTTATGTAGTAGAATTCATTTCATAATAAACTGGTATCAGAAGAGCTCTGATTACTTCTTGAAAAATTATCGAAGCGATGCAATATGCGCATTGCTGGAATGTTAAAAACTAGTATTGAAAAAATGAAAAAATATAGATCAAAACCATTCAAAATAAGTAATGGAACCAATAATGCAGATAAGAATGCGAAAAAAATATACAGATAATCTTAAAGGTTTTTTTTAAACAACCAATAAAATTATTAGGAACCTGATAGGGATGGTACTGGTAAAATAATTTCTTTTGTAATAAAAATGTATGTTGAAAACTGAGGTACGGAAGAGCAAAAAATTGACGAAAGTCATTGATATCGCGCCAACAGGACATGCAACCAAACATACCCAAAATTTTATCATTTTTAAGTGAACATAATTTCGCAATAATTGTGTGTATTTAGGTTTCTTGATATTCGACAGTGCTGCACCGGAGCATCGATATGGCATGTTAAAACGGTACACTTAATTTATCAAAGTTTAGACATAACAAAATATAGTCTATAGTAATTGGCATGGTGGATAAAAATATTATGAAGAACGCTGCGCACAAATAATGTGTAGCATAAATAATATTTCAGATGTAGGGGATGGATGCTCGGGGGAAAAAGTGGTAAGTATAAGTTTATGATTCGGATAAATTAAGTTACGATAAAGCCTAAATATGTATATGTTATTATTTCTACCACAGACGAATTTCAAGTTCTGTAAGACTATGAAGTTTGGCAAACGTATGCTTTTTATTGTATCTTATAATGTTATGAAAAAAAGGCCACTGGAGTAACTTTCATACACCTTACCAATGCATTTGATATGGTCAACCAAAAATGCTTATTGGAAAGGTTCTTAATTTCTAACATTTTATAAAGGAGAGGTCTAAGATGAAGTTCATTCTATAGTTTGTCGGAATTTGGAGCAAAGTTAGAATATGAATGATAATGTTTAGGGCAAATGTCAAGCAAGTGCTGTTGCTGTATACTATATGGTAAAGGCATTTTGCGGATAAATGAGTTAGGAAGCAAGTTGAGCACTGAATCAAAAATACCAATCGTTGCGTTTTTGTGTCATTAACAAATAATGAACGAGTAAGATATCCAACATATAGATTTATGGCATATCGATACCTAAGATCTATGTCCAGGCCGTAGTTTGACCAAAGAAGAGCCAGATGTATGAAATCGGTGCAACAGCAGGAAGAAGGGAATAATGAGAGGTTAACAGAAAAATGTGCAGAAGTTTGACTGATCAATGTGTAAGACCAATATTTTGTTATTGATTTACCGATTTAAATTCAGGAACCAAAGTTTTTTTAAAGAAGTGTCAATAAGATTTAAAAAATCGATAAATCAAATTGGAATTTTCAGCATGCACTTCAATGTTAGTCTTTGTGCAACTGCGAGTGTAATTGTGGAAATCGCATGGATGCAAATATATAAAAGGAGTAGGAATGAGAGCCGTAAAGGAGATCTTTACAGACATTTTTGTATGAACGTTCCCTTTCAAAGAGACGTGAAGAACATTCGATGTCTAAAGACTTAAAGGCTCCAACATCATTTGAAAAGGCATAAAATGCAACAAAAATAATTGATTGAAAATAAAAAGAAATTTTCTTTTCCCGATTCAGGCAGCAAAGAAGTTATTCCAATCGTTCTGATTTTTTTTTACTTTGATGTGGAAACGATTCTAAAAAACTAGAAAGCGAATCTTTATATCAAACATTAGACTTACAAAGTCCGAAGTTTTAATAGCGTAGTTTGAGAAATGATCCTGTTTTACTGCTTTTTCTAGTTTGCTTGTTAAGTGTGATTACATAAACAAGGTGGCCGTATTCTTAAGGTTTAATTAAACTTTTAAGAGGAGGGTGTATTTATATAACTCTATCTATTATTTGACTAGCATTATCAACAAGTCCTACAGAAGCTTCAAAAATAACACCACGGTCATTTTCTTATACCTAGAGTATTTTTTTCTTTTGGACGCCATTTTCTATCTAGAGATGCAATGTTTTTAAAATCAGATCTAATAAAAATACCTATATGCTTTTTCATGCGGTCTCAGCAGTCAAACACCTATGTAATATATCTCAATAAATCAATCAAACTCCTTTTGAACCACACTTAGGGGTATAGGGAGACAGCAAGAGCTCTCCATTGCGCTTGATTTTGCGCAATGCTTATGACCTCCTCTCACACCATTTCCAACTCTCTCAGCTCTACCTCTTAGGAACGGAACACGATATGAGAGGGTCTTCCACATCTTTCAAAACCTGATGAGAAGAAAAACCTTGTTCATCTACCGTCCCAAATTAAGAAAACTTGAGCAAAACATTTCGCTTTCCTTTATGATCTATTTGAAATATAATAGATCTATCTTCTTCTATTTTTATTTTGTTGGTCGAAAGCTGTCAGATATCTCCGTAGCTATCCTCCATTTATTCGCACATCTTACTTTTATACTTGACAATCTGACTGCTTATAAAATAATAATATACTTTATTCATAAAAAAAAAAACAAAAGAACATTGATAATTACAACGGAACAACATTAAAGCATTATAACAATTAAAAAAAAATACCATCTCCACTAGGCAATGGCCTGTATCGACAGCGCTATCACATATTAATGCACATTTAAAGTCAACACAACACTATTTATTTAGACGTATGATATTTTGTCTAAAGTTCAACGCACACAGAGATTTGAGTAGATAATAATATGTAAATGAAAAAAAAAGAAAAAAAAAATAAGTAAGGTTTCAGCTGAATGACACAATTGTACGCATTTTCGAAAAAGATATTGGTCTTTTTTAAAATATGGAGGTTTTTTGTGTTTTAGTTGCAAAGTTCTTTGAGTTCCCCTATCAGTTTCAAAGGTCTGCCGTGTCGAGAATAAACTATGCGAGGGCCAAAAACAAAGGCTGTGTTATTTACCTTTAAACGTGACAGTTTGGGTTCTATGAGGCGAAATAAGAAAATATGTAGAAGGTTCGTATAGTTTGGTTGGATCGTCTCATATAAATCTATCTGCGTACAAACTGAGAATCACAAGTCTAGGAATATCTCCCTCCACAACTCGCCTCACTAAATTTCTGCAAGGTTGTTTACAAACTGTTCTTGGGCGATTTATAAAGCCTTAGTTTGAAATTGTTAAATATGTTTAAAACGTTTCCATTTTTTTGGACGATAGGATATATTTTTCTCATTATTGGGTAATCAAATCATAGTGTTGGTAACAAAATGCCCACAGGTAAAGATTCGCGAATTCTCATACTGTAGTGAGACTATCGTAATTGCTGTCTCTTTTGCACAGACATCATCACTGAAAATAGGATCATAGTGACGTCACGCACTTACGCATTGTAGCGGTACCTTTTGATTGCTGTGTCTCTTTCGTATGATTATACACCTGTAAAGTACTTGTGATTCTTAAACAGTACCCCTATTCTCAGTTTTATTGGAAGGTAGTCACGGTAGTAAAGTGAGTGTTACACTATACATTTTGTAGGAAAAACGTTTATACGTATCGAATGCGAGAATCGCTATTGTTTCTTGAAATATCTCTGTGGCGGCGCTATACACGTTTCTCATACAAAATGTATCGTGTAATACTCACTTTACTACCGTGACTACCTTCCGATAAAACAGAGAAAAGGGGTACTGTTCCTAAATGACTACGCCGCCTATGTGCGTGACGTCAGTGCTCAGTTTATTTCCCTGCATTCCGGCCTGTTGACACAAAATGAGAGAGAAGGCAGTCACAATGATCTTGACTGTAGGCCGATAGCAAGCAAACTTGCAACGAAATTTCAACTCTCTGGGGACCGACACATAAAAATTAGAACTATATTTCTTGGGTCCAAATGGGTCCCTTGGTTTCGATAAGGCTCTCTCTTTTTTTGGGTTGGAATATGACTTCTCTTGGGGCTAGGCGTCCATGAAGGAATTCGGAGGATAGGCAAAAAAGGCAAACTCTTCAGTTGAACAATTTCAAAACCATCAGCTTTCAAAGAATCTGATTGATGTGTTAAAAGGAATCTTAGAACAAGATCTTCAATAGCACCTCTTTGGTTTTTCGATAGCTTCTTGCGAAAGGGTAAATATTATTGGAGGTTACAACGCCGGTTTTCGTACTGTTTGGTGCGGACGTCGTGGTTCGATCCCAGGTGCCGACCATCTTCCTCTTTCACGACACAAACTTTAAGTAGCTTACTGTGAAAGAGTCAAGGAGTATATTTGTGTTCACTTTGAGTGAGCACAGATTCATTAAAAAAAATGCATTTTCTGAAAGGTGCAGCACTAGTTCTGTTT
Organism: Mystacides longicornis; assembly: GCA_963576905.1. Classification (NCBI taxonomy): domain Eukaryota; kingdom Metazoa; phylum Arthropoda; class Insecta; order Trichoptera; family Leptoceridae; genus Mystacides; species Mystacides longicornis. The sequence continues at coordinate 13,308,007 of OY756428.1, forward strand.
TTCTTTCATACGGATTTTATGTGTTTTATGACCCCGGTTTTTCATCCCCATTAAGGGGTCTTGCTCCATGGCCTTCCTTAAAATAAAGACATTTCCACCACAACCGAAAATTAAAGAATTTACTAGAACGTTCCTAAAACTTCTACCAGATACAGTACGTGTGTGATGTTTATGTTACCAATTCCTTTACGTGTGGCGTATTTATGGGTTAATTTATACACTTCCAATAAAAGGTCGGGTATTAGAGCTTGGAGTTGTTTTAATAACAGTTAATTTATTTCAACTTTCACGTTTATAAATGAGTATTCTATAAGTCATACAATGTAAACGACCTTTCTGTTAGTTCAAGGCATTAAAGGCAATATTTATTGCAGCTTTATCATACGACACATACATTCATCTATGGCATAGACATGTTATTATGCAGGAGAGAATGAAGTGAAAGGTGAATTAAAGAAGGTAATACAACAAAAATAGGAGTTGTAGTGTCGAAAAAACTGTGAGCAAATTCGGTAAAAGAAACGGCTTCAAATCTTGCTACTGGTATGAAAATATAATTTAATATGAGTTTGCTTTTGAACATTTTCTTCGTAGGTCGGGGAATTCTAATGCGACTGCACGATTGAAAATTATTAAGGACAGCATTTATTTTAGCCGTTTAAGGATATACAAAATAAACACATTTAATAGTATGATTTCATCAACGGGTCTTGAGATGATTTCTTATAATATGAGCAATGTGTGATTTATTTTGTTCTTTGCGAAGTGTTTTTTTTTATCGAACACTATTAATAAATGGACCATCAGAAACAAATATCGCTAGGCGTCAGCTTTTTGATACAGAAGTAGACAGCAAGAAATGTTTCTTTTAAGTAGGTACAATATTTTCATTCTTATAATTCTAACTAACTACCGTATTGACAAACAAATCAGAATGAAATAAAAGTTGTAAAATAGGTTTAATCAGCCGTCGTTTTAATCTCAATATTGTAGATATGTTCTTTAAAAATATCGTATTTGCACGAGATTGTACTTGAAAAATAAATTATTGGTTGGAAATTGTAACCAATTAGGTTTCGTTAATAAACCATTCGTGCGTTCTACATTTCATAATTGGTTAGGGATGGAAAAATTAAGTACGTCGTCTGAAGTAATAATGTGAGTAAATATTTTAATTTATATAAACGGGTGTAGGTACCTAGTTGAGACTCGTGTTTGTTTGGCAGAAAGACCAAGAAATCACTGAATAGAACGCTCACGGGTCGATTAGTCTCAAAGGAAAGTTGGGTTTTAATCTTTTGATATTTACTCAATCGAATTCACTTTGCTCCGCGTCCGAAGAAATCATGTATGTTGAAACGCTAGAACAAAGACAAAGGCTTACTGCAGGTAAGAATTCAAAAGGCATTTAGGCGTATTTGCTCTTGCCAACTTTTGTTAACTCAACTAAAGCAGACTTACTTCGATATTATTATTATTGGGTATAATATCGAGCAGTTGAGATAAAATATGCTAAACCATACCTACCACTTCGGTAGACGTTCAGAAAGGAAACAATATAGAGTGACATTGCTTTTCGAAACATTGTTGTTTTGCTTTGATGTAGTGTGTAGATTCACACAATACTAACGCCTTTCGTATTTTACGATCACGGAAATCAACCTATAAAAATAATAACAAGTGTGCGAAAAGGGGTATTTTTTAAGTCGTGAAACGATCGACAAAAACAAGCCTGTCCAAAATATTATTAATTATGTTAATTCAGTGTAACCGCGAAACACCTTCAGTCTTATTTAGGAATAAACATCACCAAAGGAACGGCCACTTTTTCTTCACAATCAAAGCGCAAATAATAACAACGTGAAAGTAACAAACGGTACCGCTTTGTTGTTTGTTGTAAGAGAAAACCACCATCACTGACAGCTTTTACAAAATGATTAATTACATTGTTTTTTGATGCGGATATTTCAGTCTTTTAATGAACTTTACCTTCGGAATTCAGATTCCATAAGCGTTGTTTATTGGGAGGCTTCGCGAATCATGAACAAAATCAGGAATTTGTTGTTTATTGGGAGGCTTCGCGAATCATGAACAAAATCAGGAATTTATTGTTTATTGGGAGGCTTCGCGAATCATGAACAAAATCAGGAATTTGTTGTTTATTGGGAGGCTTCGCGAATCATGAACAAAATCAGGAATTTGTTGTTTATTGGGAGGCTTCGCGAATCATGAACAAAATCAGGAATTTGTTGTTTATTGGGAGGCTTCGCGAATCATGAATAAAATCAGGAATTTGTTGTTTATTGGGAGGCTTCGCGAATCATGAACAAAATCAGGAATTTGTTGTTTATTGGGAGGCTTCGCGAATCATGAACAAAATCAGGAATTTGTTGTTTATTGGGAGGCTTCGCGAATCATGAACAAAATCAGGAATTTGTTGTTTATTGGGAGGCTTCGCGAATCATGAACAAAATCAGGAATTTGTTGTTTATTGGGAGGCTTCGCGAATCATGAACAAAATCAGGAATTTGTTGTGCCTTTATTGTTGTTGTTCTCAATTTTTAACACTACAACTCAACTTTTTACAACAACAAAGAAGTTTTTTTGGGAAAACATGGATGATTTTTGTTAACTTTAAAAGACTTGCTAAGAAAAAGGCAAGGAATATCGGTACCGACAAAATGACTTATTGAGGCTGCTAAAGTTTGGGAATCCAGGTGATGCATAATGAATTCAAGAAAACTTAAGATTATACATCTAAATGTTGATACGATGTTAAAAAGAAACAAGATCGACCCTATCAAAAAAGATTCCACAGTTTTTCAAGTCATATTTCCGTTAAAGTTATGAGGTTAGAAGATCCGGATAAATAATGATGATAATATTTTTAATGTCGTGGTAAATTTTGGAAACTACATTTGATGAACATGTGAAATCGAAGATATCAAAAACATTGAGCTTACAGAGGGGATGGTTCTTGGGTGATCAAGTAAAAATGATGCGCTAATTGAGAATTCATAATCCCTTATTCTAGGAAGAGGATATCTGGATATCCATCAGGATATCTGCGAATTTTGGTGCAAGCATACAAGTTATTGAAAGCTCTTAAAACATTTTCGCCCAAGTGTTAAAGCCGTAAATTTTATTTGGTGGTCAAAAGTTTGATATTGAAATTTCTTAAAGAATGATGCATGGCAGAAATAAAGTTATGAGTTGGATTTACTATTTTAGATATTTTAGTAAAATATAGAGTAAAATTCCAAGTTCTCATTTTTACACAGGGGTGAAATAAAAAGATAAAAAAATATATAAAGGGACATTCTCAATGAAGAATGCTTAGAAAATGGCAGACGAGTATCATAATGTTAAGGAAAATAGAACATTTAGCTTTAATAAAATTGTTTGGATGCCTTACATATTTTTAAACTATGACTATTTCTTATATCTGCACTTTTTAATGGAACGAAACTGAGTTTTTAGTAAGAGTAGTTTTTCTTTTTGAGTTTTTTGTTGCCTCCCCTGTTCTTAGTACCATAAAGGCAATTATTGATTGACATTTTTTCCATAGGCTTTTTTACCTTTATTACACATTTTTTTACCGGCTGGGGTTAGCAATTAACATCAAACAGGCTATTTTACATCGTTACCAGCCTTCATTTGTCCAATATTGAATCCCTGGCCGACATCCACGATTCGCTGTCTCTTCCCAATGATTTCCAGTAATGTAGCCGTTGTTCTCGCTTTGTAATTAGACCAGTTCCATTCTTGAACGCTATTATATTTTTCACAGTGCGGGAACTTGGTCCTTCATGAAATCTATTCATTATTGCTTAGCTATAGAGCATTTTCTCATCCGTTGGGATTTTGATTCCCGTTTTAATTTCAGCCGGTTGATATTAACAGAACTGAAACGATAAAAACTTAACATACGAGTGTCGTTAAGGTCCAGACAGGAAACACTTTTCCTAGGTCAGAAACTTCATAATATAGGGTCATTGAGGAGAAGTTTCGGGGAACCTGGGACTGAGTTGATTTGTAAAAATAAATGGTTGTCATGACAACATTGACAAGAATCGTAACAGTGATTAAAACGATTAAGATAGAATTAGTAAGAAAGTGAAAAATGGAAAATACCAAAAAAATTTTGCTTTTAAAAATATACCCATCTTCATATAAATAACCATTCAGATAAATAAATTGGCACTTTCCACAAGGGGGAATATTATTTTATTCAGTAATAGTTTCTTGTAAGCAAACACGAGGTGCATTTTGAAATAAACATCTAAACATAAACTGACATTTAGAGAAAGTAAACAGCGGCATATCATAAAGGAACACGATGCCTTGTGCAAAAAAACACACACACGCTACCTCGTCAGCAATGTAAATACCATGAATATTTCATAGCGCGACATCCTCTGGGTGCTCGCACAGAGGCGTTAGAAGCGAAATTTATTTATGGTAAGTTGAACGTATACGTAAGGCAATACAATAATGCCCTTTATTTGACGCTTTTAAAGTGTAGGCAGAGATAAAAGCAAGAAGGAATATAATAATATGTTGGGAGGAAAACGTATACAACCATTTGTTTGAGGAAAATATTTGTTATACAAAAAGGTTACCAGAGGGCTGAGATACCTCCGCGGTATTGATCATCACCCTATAGGTTAGCAAACATAATTTTGGGACTCATTGTGATTTTGAGTTCTATTTTTGCTCAGATCTTTCTGTTCCTATAGGATGCAGATTTTCGGGTTCCCATTACCTCTTGAAGGGCATTTGTCTGCTGCTATTTTTTAAGCCTTTGAGGATCTGCTCTCTTTTAATTATATAATAATATAACACTTTTCTATACAAAGGTGTCAGTATAGCCGGCGGAACTTATTGCATGAGGCAATTATTTCCAGTCAATCGGTCCCGTCCAATCTGAGACAGGCCAACCCCGGGTAGAAATTTCAAGTGAAAAAACACTTAGAAAAACTCTGACCCGAATGAACTCTGAATCGCCACAGAGTTGATTAATTAGACATTTTTCGCTTGATCATATAGCATTTATGTAAGTATTAATATTTTTCTGCTGCTTACTGAATATTTTTTCCATCCCGAAAATAGTACTCAACGAAAATACTCTCGACCTTTCGTTTTAATAAACCTTATAACAGCGTGGGTATCTATTGGAAACTATCGATCGCCGAGCCACCAATTACTTAGTGAAATTAAAAGCTTTCTAGAAACAAGAACAAAGTGAGTACATAATAACATCCAAGAAGGAAAATTGATGAATCAATTAATAAACAACTAAACAATATGATAATGAATAATTACGAACGTTTCCATTACTCATGCTTCGGTAACATCCGGCTTTAATAGACATTATCGTACCTTAAACTTCAAAAACGGAAGTTTTGGACTGTTTCCTGGTTTGCCGGAAAGGGTTTGGTCCGGAAACTAACCAGAAGTTATAATATTAATAATAAAATAATGGCTAAAACATTACCAGTTTACACGACGTTCATCCTTTCCACTCCTCAGCGTAAACACCGGCGCGATATTCGATTATGTAAAGCCTGATCCACGGCTATCGCTTTTGCAGTGGGAGCGGGTTATTTTTATTACGTAAATAATAATATATAGGACGTCACAAAAATAGCGCAAGATTTAAATTATGTAAAAACAAGAGATTTTCTTTCTTAAAACTGTTTTTTTTATTAAATCGTAAGGCATACATGATAGGGTAATGTTTGAAATAACACACATGGCCAATAGCATCCACTGGTTTACTGTGAATATAAGCACATTTGTGAATATTTACTAAAAAAAATTGCAGAACTGTGGCTGAGAATTTAAATTTCGTCTCCAACGCACGCATATTTGCGGGTTTGTTGCTTGTTGTTGGTTCGTATAACCCCAGGAGACTTTTTTCGTTTCCACGAATAGAGAAAATTTACAGTCGGGACATATTAGAAAGACGAATTTAATTTTGGGATAACCTACAAGTTTATTTAATCATTGTAATTTTTCGAACATAAATGTGAATATCCATTCTAATTTCTTATTTTTATGATAAACTCAATCAATCAATAATTCTATGTGAATGTCTATCGATTTAGTCTAATGTAGGTAGCGCTCGATTTAGTCCAATGTCAATAACCCTCTATCACACCACACAACTTTGCGTTAAAGGAAAGGTAAGAGAAGCTATCGCGAGTATTTTTCTTCTTCGGAATCTTGATGAGTCGGAGAATTCATTTTCCATAAGTGACTTTGATATAACTCGTCTGAGTCGCTATTTTTTGGCGAAATCTTAGTATAAACCTACGATACCTAACGAGCATTGACTGTGTGGAAAAATAACGTCTGAAAAATGTTGAATATTGTGTTGAGAAATTATTTTTGTGACGAATCGGATCAAGTAGATAATCGAGCAAACTATACAGCTAATGAAAAACATATCGAAATTCCGATTTAAGACGTACATAAGTTAGATGTGTAGACAATTAATAAGGAAGATAATTGATTGCGAGTTCCTTACGCATCCTACTTAATAATTGGTTACTTCGTCCGTATTTCAGTATTCTCGTTGAAACACTCTCACCCCATGCGAAATATTTTTCATGTATGTGACAAAACTAATTCAACTATGGGAAATATTTTTCATACTTTTATTACACGTCTGCAAGTCGATAGTTCCTGTGACAATAAATGATAAATCTGCGGAAAATATTATATCGAAGAAATATGGGATAGTTACTTGATCACACTCATACATAAAAAATGTTGCCAAGAGAAGAAATGACAAATTTTTTGTAGTTCTCAACGTGGTAAAGTAAAACTTAAAGGGATATAACTGGCTTGTTGGATAATAAAACAATTATTGACCCTTTTCTTTTGCTGTCATTCAACAATTTTTGCTGCTACATACATACATACTCCCTTTGCGATCCCACTTACGGGCATAGGGAGGCAGAATAGCTCTCCACTGCGCTCGATCCTGCGCGGTTTCAATGACCTCCTTCCACAACATGTCCAAACACTTCGAAGGAACGGGAAACGGGGTGAGAGGGTCTTTCTCTGTGTAACTAACCAACAAAACTTATTAGATCGTAACCTAACAAGCACAAAAGTCGTATAAGTTAAAAAGATAAATATATGATAACATTATCATTATAAAGGTCGAATAAAAGGATGCAAATTTATTAACTAACGTGTCGTAACCATGACCTTTTAACTTATTCGATTCAAATTCCAGTTCAAATCATACCATAATTACTTAAAGATATATCGTATTAATGTTATTTATTACTGTTTTTCATATAATTGTAAAACCAATGATCTTTTTACGATTTTTAGACATATTTTGTCTTCTAAACGACGATTAAAACTAGCTCTAAGTCGTATGAAATGAAACGATACCACTCCAGATAATCATACATAATTATTATCGTATAGATCAAATATCCGATTTTTTAATGACGGGTTCGTAATGTCTAGGTTACAACCTATTTAATAACCAACTGATCAAGTTGACTATCTGAATCAACAACGTAAAGCAAGACGGGTATCAGCTAGTATAATAATAAATTACTAGTCGGCTCACCGTTGACATTTATGACGAGCTACACGATGTCACATTGTCTCCTTCCCAGCATGGTACACTGTACTACATTCGTTCAGGAGGTGTTTTGTGTAATTCAAAGTTGGGAGCGGCGCGCGGCCTGGCTGTAGTTGCGGTTTCACTATTAGTTTTCGAGAGAGTTCTCCAACTTCATAATTCCCTAATAATACAAACCTTATATATATACAGCCACCTACTAGATTATACACTAAACACCTCTCTACTACCACTTACCAAATATTATAATATACCTAATATTAATTGAATCAGACTGGTTCATATTGTTCTCTACTAACTTTTGCACCTCGGATTCTAAACAGAACTTTAACTACCAAACATAATTACTTACGTTTTCATTTTGTGAAAGAGAATTAAGACAAGTGAAAAAATTGAAATAATTTGATTTTGTTTAGGGAAAATACTACTATTATTTTGCTGTCCATGGTACAAAGATGACTGATTGATAAATTTTGCTTTCAGACTGATATTTTGTAATTGATATATCTTAACAATACATAGCTACTTAGTTGTACCTACTGAGTTTGCTATTTTCTTTTTGTTTGGAGTGATTACCGTTGGTGTCCGCTACGTCTCCCAGCTTTAAGCAGGAAGTACGTAGACGAACGAAGAAGAAGTGGACTGTATTGAAAAGGGACTCACCGATTGTTTGCTGGCTCTTTCCTTTACTCCTGGTTCCAGTAATTTTCTTGATGTGCACAACACTTATGGGACCGCCGACCGTTATTTGGGTATGATGGTTTTCCGAGCGTAATTTCCGAATTTGACGTTTTGCAAGTAGGCGAGTCAGAAGAAGGGAGAGAGAAGTGAAAAGACGAACGCTTTTTGTTGCACTCAGTACGCATAGAATACTTTTGAAAACGACGTAATATTCGTAAACTCAATTCGATATACGTACCTAGTGCCTACCCATATTGTATATCGAACATACACCCGCCCCGAGTAAAGAAAAAGAAGAAAAGAAAATGAAAGAAGTTCATCATTTGAACCCTTGTACCCAATCAAAAATATGCAATATACAAGCCATCTCGTTTGAAGTACATATATGCTTAACCTAGAAAAGTAAAGAAAATGAAAGAAAGTTCACTTATCCGAAGTGAAAAAAAATCAATAAAAATAAACTTATTCAAAAGCATGAAAACAATAAGAACCAAAATGTACCCATTCAAAACAAAGATTTATTATACACTTAAAATCCGTTCAAGATGCAGCTTGATGATTTCACCATACTTTCCATGAGCCCGTTTATATGTGGAGAAGCTGGTGAAGTCCGATGTAGAACAATTTGTTTCTCCAAAAAATAAGATTGCAATACCTCTGAATTCGATTTATTTTGTAAGATTTCTCGAAAGTAATAATCTGCGCCTACGAAATTCGTTCCCCAATCCGAATATAAATCTGAAAATAAGCCCCGTCTAGAAACGAACCTGTCTAGAGTAGCTATGAATGCCGCTGTGGAGAGTTCTGAAACGACCTCTAAATGAACCGCTTTTGTAACCATGCATACAAATATACACAGGTATGCCTTTTGGATTTTTGCCTTTCGTAAACTGGAAGATTTTATGTAAAAGGGACCACCAAAATCCGTCCCCGTTTTAAGAAAAATTCGATTTGGCCTGACTCTGAAATCCGGAAGATTTCCCATCATTGGTTCCAGAGGTTTTGGATAGATACGAAAGCATTGAATACATTTACGTATAACACGTCGCACTGCATCTCTACCTGAAATGATCCAGAACTGTTGTCTAATAAAAGACAGAGTAAGTGCCGAACCTGAGTGTAAATATTTAACGTGATAATACCTAATAAGTAATGAAGTAAAATTATGATTTTTAGGCAGTGTCATAGGATGCCTTTTGGAACTACCTGATAAAGTATTCTGCAATCGACCGCCAACTCTAAGTATACCCTCACAATCGATAAATGGATTTAATCGATGCAATCTTGAATTATTAGATGATTGAATATTTTTGATGAAATTCCAATCTCGTTGAAATTCGTTATATTGTACAATCCTAACTAGTGAATGTAGCGCTGATCTCCATTCACTCAATTAAATAAAACCTATCCGCTTGTTTCTTTTATTTTTTAAATTGTGTATAAACCGTTTACACAACGCAGTAACCCTAATTAATTTTTGAAAAGAACTATAATGTTGAAAAATATCCCAAGTCCCTTCATTGCGTACAACATTCTTTGGTAGTACCTTTGAATTAACTGTTACATTGTTATTTTCACTAGCCAGAGTGGCGACATGTGAAAATGCCATCCTCTTTTCCGTGTTACAGCTTGAATTTTGTTGATATTTCCCTATTAAAACCCAGCCGAATATTGTTGCATGAGCAGTTGGTAGATTTGGATGTATTGTAACTTTACCGCTTATGGAAATATCGTTATAAATATCTCCCCCAAGTAAAATATCTATTGGTTTTGAATTGAAACAATCTGGATCCGCCAGTGTAATATGTCTATATTCCCTTAAGACATCCGAAGAAATAGAATGTGCAGGTAAATTTCCCGTGATGTTACCTAACACTAGTGCATCAAATGAGTAGACTGGACCACTAGATGTAACCGGTTTTACATTGCAAGTGACCTGATCTCTCGCACTATTAGAAGAATTTCTGCCTACCCCAGAAATATGTACATCAGCTGATTGCCGTTTCAACCCGAGACGCTGAACGCACGATTCAGTGATTATACTGCATTGAGAACCTGGATCTATTAATGCGCGAACTGACTGAAACTCTCCATAAGAATTTTTTACATGTACCATCGCTGTTGCGAGTAATACTGTACTAAATTTTGAATGTGTTCTAATGTACGAAGTACAAGCAATTTGGTTACTATTATCAGCATTCGATGTTGAAGGTTGATCCTGATGTAAGAGTGTATGATGTCTGTTTTTACAGAGTTTGCATGAAAATTTAGAATTGCACTGTTGAACTTTATGAGTACCCATACAATTCCAGCATAGTTGATTTTCCCGTATAATTTCTCGTCTCTTACTAACACTCAACTCTTTGAACTTATGACACGCATATAGATTGTGTGTCTCCTTGCAAAATAAACACTTTTCCGATTTCACATGTGTTGTAAGCACATTGTGATGCTTTTTGGTAACCGAGTTTACCTCTCGAACACTTGATACATTGCATGCCTCTAAAGCCCTACATTCGACCTCCAGAAAGTCGATAAACTGAGAAAATGTAGGAATCTGAGCATTAGAATATTGCAACTCAAACCTCCTTCTAAGATCCGAAGTAATTTTCTTTAACATGATATGTAACAAAATGAATGACCATTCATCCACATTGAAATCCAATGACTTTAATGCCGCTAAGTTTTCTATTAAAGTATTAATAAAGTATCTCAGCTGCATATTTTTATCTGTCAAAGAAGCTAAATTTAATATTCTATCTAGGTGATTTTCCGCTATAAGCCGTGGATTGTTATAACGCTTATGTAAAATGTCTATCGCCACGTTATAATTTTCGTTAGAAATTGTAAGATGTTTGATCAATTGGTATGCTTCACCCTTCAAACAGCCTAACAAGTAATGTAATTTTTGCACACTTGGAATTGACTTCTCGTTATGAACCAAACTATCGAAAACATTCCTGAAACTTTGATATGACGTTAAGTCACCTTCAAATACAGGCAAATGCATTTTGGGGACCGACAACTGTTTTGCATTATTAGTCACATCAGCTAGACCCGTACTAGGAGTTGTGACAGAAAGCATTGTGTTGTATAATCCTTTAATTTCGTATATAATGGATTCGTATTTAATATACTCCTTCAAATGCATCTCTGCATCAAAGTCCTTTGGTTTTGCTGCTTCCATAGAGACATATGATTCAACAAAATTTTCCCATAATTTTTCGACATCATTATATCTCGTATTAAACTGAACGATTAAAGATAAAGAATCTTTATTGGATTGTGCATCTTTACCTAATTCTAATAAACTATCAATTGAAACTTTACTCAAATTATATTTAATGAACTTTGCCATGATTGTTTTTGTTTACATTTGTTATGTCAAAACAAACAAGATGGCCGCTATACTGAATACCGGCTGATTGCAATCGCTCTAACTTCACGTATATGAACCGAAAATATACGAAGCTAGGAGCCGAAACGTTCCGAAAGAAAAAATAGTATAAGCGTCCCTCGTAATGAATCCTACCCACAAAATTAATATAAGCACAAGGTACATATATCGAATCCGACCGCAATGAAAATTTCCGAAATGTTGTAACGTACTGAATGCAACTCACGATTCTTGAAATAGGAATGGAATAAAGGAAATTTGGGGAGAAGGACCAAAATATGTCCGCTACGTCTCCCAGCTTTAAGCAGGAAGTACGTAGACGAACGAAGAAGAAGTGGACTGTATTGAAAAGGGACTCACCGATTGTTTGCTGGCTCTTTCCTTTACTCCTGGTTCCAGTAATTTTCTTGATGTGCACAACACTTATGGGACCGCCGACCGTTATTTGGGTATGATGGTTTTCCGAGCGTAATTTCCGAATTTGACGTTTTGCAAGTAGGCGAGTCAGAAGAAGGGAGAGAGAAGTGAAAAGACGAACGCTTTTTGTTGCACTCAGTACGCATAGAATACTTTTGAAAACGACGTAATATTCGTAAACTCAATTCGATATACGTACCTAGTGCCTACCCATATTGTATATCGAACAGTTGGTGATAGCTATGAATTTGTATGTAATTTGGTGGTTTATTTCTCAAAATACTCTCATACTAGTTTTATTGTTTAGATAGCTGTTTTCATTTAATTCAGGGGAATGTTGAATTTTTCCTTGATTTTTATATCCCATATTTAGTCTTGGATTGTGTATATATTGTGGTTATACTTTTACTAGCTTAGAGTTCCCTAGATGACTTATTTGATAAATAAATAAAATATAAATATATCATATACTTCTTTTTGAAGTGCCCAGTCAGGTCCCCTACCACATTGGCTATCAATTAGGCAAAGTTCTCCCTTTCTCACTCTGCATTAAAAATAAGTTTGCAGACGGTTTGGATTCCAGTCCACGCTCTTATGTTTTGGAGCCATGACATGTGTCTTCTACGCATACAACATCCTCCTCCGGTAAAAAGGCGCAGGAGCGAAAGCTCATCTTCACAAAGTCACAAACATGAACTTGATTGAGGCGTCTGGCTGTAATGAAGAATGATCCGTATCTCGTAGAGGAATCTGTGCGAGCAATGTATGTAAAGAAAAATAAAAAAATCTTTAAAAAATTTAACTTCTCAACAAATAGATCCATAAATGCTGCACTGACATTCGTTTCTATCTATTTTGATTTTCTTACATATGAAGCAAATCACAAAAATAGCAAGACCAGTACAGCATATATTGTATGTAATAATAAAAAGTTGAAAAGCATTGCAGTATTTTGTAAGATGCGGTATTATGTACCTATACTTTTACATTTGGGAGTAGCTTAGAACTGTCTTCTGTTCACCGAAGCTCTCTATATATATTTCAGCGAGGGATTAAATAGCTTAAACATGCCGTAACACACAGTTGCTCCCTGCCCCGTCGAGGACACGGTTGCAACAAATGGCGTTACACGTGCTTCGTGTATACGAGTCCCTTAATAATAACGTATTCATAGCCGGTAAGCCGGCGCTCCTGTAATGTTGAACACTTTTTAGGAGAAAATAAAGTGCCCCCGTTATAATAGGACCTGCTTACTACGAAGTAGAAGATGACGAGGGAATAGAAAAAGAATGAGTACATTAAGTGCTGTGAAGTGACGGCGAGACTGTGAGTGAAACAGGTTAATAATTTAAAATAATCTCAGCAAGAATGTAAGGTCTACATTCTCGTGTTTAAGTACAATTATTTGTTCAAGAATGTTAAAACTATCCATTTTTTGAAGTCTTGAATATGTTGCTGGTACTCATGATCGGTGGTGATCGAATGTTTATGTGGCCACAATAACTAAGCGTTAGCAAGCAGTAGTTAAAATTTAAAATAAACCTCTAAAAAACGTAGATTATCGTTGTAAATCATTGATAAATCGCGTAGGATAAATGCACGAAATAGTGTGCAGTAATGAAAACATTATGCGATGAAGTAAAATGCGAATGAGTGAGTAGATAAGAACACACTTTGAAAAAATGTACAGATGGTTACAAAATGATCACAGAAGTGGAGAAATCCAGAAATAAGTCATCAAATAAAGCGTTTTCTTAACTTTTACTGGTCCAGTTTATACTTTTATAAACAGTGGAGATAAAATGAGATGGTTGATACTGTTTCATGCGGAGGTCGTGGGTTCGATTCTAGGTGCCGACCATCTTCCTCCTTTACGACAAAAGCCTTAGTATCTTATTGTGAAAGTGTCAAAAGAGTGTATTTGTGTTCACTTTCCATAAGTGTATTTTCCATTTCAGCAGTGTATATAACATGCTTTTTATTATTAATCAAAACGTATTTTTTTTACCAAGAAAACGAAGATTGGGAAAATATCGTAGATTAAATAAAAACTACTTAAATAATTTATAGGTTACGCTTATTTTGTAAGAAATTTTCGCACACGCTTTCCAAAAAAAAAACACCATTTTGTTCAACTAATATTTAAAAGCTTTTACAAGTTGTTTATTAAAACTTGTGAGAAAAGTTAATAGTCTAAGTATTTTGTATTGATCAAAGAGAAAATAAAAACACTCATCTTATTTCTCTTCATTTCGTTACCCTAATGGTAGGTGAAAGTCTGTTAAAAATATTTTACTCAACTTGTAATGAAGGTGATTCATAAATAATCTGAGTAGGTGTCTATACTTTACTAGCTTTCCTGACAGACGTTATCCTGCGGTCCTTACTATGAATATTGAATTCGAATTTGTTTTATCATATACAAATTACCTTTTTACCAATGTAATTCCGACCGATACATCTGTTTTAAATCATATATTTTCCCTCCACATTCTGTCAATCGCACCAACTATCAAACAACTGGCGGCAGTTTCTGTCAAACGAAAATTTAATTTAAAAAAAAAATAGAATTAAATTATATTTTAAAATGCACTATGAAGGTTATCTTCTTTTAAATTTTCTAATGTTTCGCGCAACTTTATGTCCCATAGGGAGGCAACAAGAGCTCTCCATTGCGCTCGATCCTGCGCAATGTTTATGACCTCCTCCAACACCATGTCCATGTCCCTCAGCTCTGCTTCGAAGGAGCGGAACACAGTCTGAGAGGGTCTTCTTCGTCATATAGAGATAAGAAAGTAGAAATGTAATATTAAGAAAAAAAAAATTAAGTCTTGTAGATAAACAGTAGCAAGATGGAATGATCCTTTATTTCTTATTTACCATATTCACAAGATTTGCTTTATGTGAAAGATGTCGGAAGTGTATTTGTGTTCACATTGGGTGAGCACAGACTCATTTATATTTTAAAAGGCACTTATTTAATTACTGAGGTTTCACATTCGATAACTGACAGAAATTTTCTTTTTCTTTCAGTAAAAAATTCTACACGGAGTTGGCCTGACTTTTGGACCCGACTATTTGTCTAAAAAACTGTTTCGGAAATTTAGTTCTGGCGGTTTTATTAAGATTTTTGCTTCCAAATGTATTCATTGATTACTTTTTTTCATATTTTTCTACTTAAATACCTAATATATATTATTTTAATCACCAAATCCATTTTAACGGAGCGACGAAAGTGTGTGTCGGCGTTTGCTTTGTGATGTATCTGTGTAGATTGTATATTATGCCTTTTCTTTTGTTTTATTTCATGCGATATTTTGTGTATTCCCTTGTTCATTTGGAGTAACAAAAGAATGTGACAGAAATGCACAACCAATTTTTTCTGTGTCTTGTGTACCATTGAGAATGTACAGACGCCATAAATATAACCCCAGGTGAGAGCATTATTTTTACTATTAGAGTTGTAATGATATTTGCCTGCAAAAGATCCTGACATTTAATTTCTTTTGACGACGTTATCTTCAACAAAGAGAAGTTGTTTCTGAAAATCATATTAAAAGAATGAAATATAGAGAGAAATATAATATTGTACTTGTTTATTGTATTTATTTTATTGTAGCCACATACTGAAAGCGAAGAAAATATTCTGTGTAATAATAAACAGCATTTGGTCGTTTTTTTTCCTAACAAATCAGGAGAATTACTCTTAAAAATCTTAATAGAAATAAGAGGGCTCAAAAATAATGTATAGTTAATTTCAAAACATGCTAATTGAAATGAAAGTGTATAGAGTTTAAGTAACTTTAATAGAAATCATATTTTTATTGATTTTAGAGCTCACTTAAAGTGAACACAATAAAAAACTCTTTGACAGGAAGCTGCTTAAACTTGTGACGTAAAAAAGAAAGATGGTCACCACCAGGATCGAACCCACGACCTTCACACAACAGTACTAAAGCCGGCGTCGTAACCGCTAGGCCACCAACCACTTTTTATTTATCTATTGACTTCCATTTCATTGACGCAAATGCAAACAACGGGAAAGAAATTCTACTTTGGACAGTAGAACATTGTGAATAGTTTTGTGAGGAAAACTACAAACTATTCGTCAATTTATTTTGCACATCCCCGCAATGTTAAAGCTGTCGTAATTATTTCAGAGGTAAGCGGAGGATGTTTCCTGAACGTGTTTCAAAGCTTTGATGGCGCAGACTCGTTAGCTTTGTTCTTAGCCCGAGGATTAAGACTGGGAAACGCAAAACATTGTACAAACCAGATACAATGCTTTGTGACTCAGTTGGTTTATTAAAAAGATTCGAGATATTTAAGTAACGAAAAAAAACTATATTTTTTTTTCGTTAGGATAATAAAATAATAATAATAAATTATCGTTAATCGTTAGTAGTGCAGAGGTCGCCAAATATTCCGATCTCACATAAAAACTCTTTTTTACTCACAAAAATTTACAGTTAAAGATACAGAGATAAATGATTATTGGAAAAGATAATTTAATTTTTTTATTTATTTAATTCTATATATCTTAAAAATACAATTATTCTTCAAATTTTACTTTGTAATACAGATTCGACATCACTGATGAATTTTACTGTGTACTTTTTACAAAAGCACGAAAAAATATTAAAGCATTATTATATTTAAAACCATCTAGGGATTTCATGAAATCATAAAATCAATTATTTATTTATTTATTTATTCAGTCTCGTCCCTAGGCCTCTTCAGACACTTGGAGTCGTCAAAGTTTACACAAATAACAAAATATAATAAAAAAAACCAAGAACAAAAAAATAAAAAATTCAAAACATCATAATATAAATACAATGATTGCGAAACATCATAATGGGCAATGAATAAATAGAAATAAAAAGGCGAGGCTGGAAGGGTGTAAAGGGCCCTTTCAGCCCTCTGTCAATAGTAATATCATAATACACAGGAAGAAGCCACCTACCATGCGAGGTGCATTTCGCTTAATCGGATGCATCAGGCCAGGACAGATCACCGTTTCAATATAAATAATTCAATACAACACAATAAACATGGACAGAACAAAAAAATTTTTTTTTTAAAACAATACCTACCTACTGATGAGTGAATACTCTATTATGTTCCTCCTAAATGAGATATCGTTCAACGATCTCACTTCGGAAGGAAGTTTATTAAATATTTTTATGCTCATGCAAAGGAAGCTTTTGGAGACTTTTGTCAGCCTGTGCTTTAGTGGCTTAATATTTTGGCCATTTCTCGTATCGTAATTGTGACAATCGGTATTCAATGAGGTATTGTGTACGTTGCTACCAGCAAATTTTGTCTGATTTTAGGAGAAATTTTTACAAATTTGTACTACTACGGACTTACAATTATTGTCTTCTACTGCTGTTTCAAAGGCTGGATTATCACTTATACGTTAACAAATCCGTATATAAGATATACAATGAAATAAATAGATTGTTCCTGTTTTATGTATTGAATATCTTACTAGATTGAAATTAGTCTGTTTCTTGCTTGGTTTTCCGTTCTAGTCATCAATATTAACAAGTTGTTGGAAAAAACAATATATAAATATGTTTCTTTTTTTGTGAAATAATATATAATCCTATTGCGGGCCTTGATTTTGCAAACGCTGGGCCATGAGCGCCTTAGTTTTAACTTTGTATAAAACAAAGTAGTTCGTAATTGGAGAAATTTCAAGAAAATTCATCAATAAATTATTAAGATACGCGTTTGTTTGTTTAGGGTGTGTTGGTATATAATTTTAAATCAAGGATAACCCAAAATTTACTTAGCCGAGCTTAAAATAGTTTCGGAATTACTCTTGGAGAAGAGGAAGCGCTTCTGATGGAAGCTGTATCGTATAATTACTATCGGGAGAGAGTGAAGTGAAGAACAATCTGTACCGCGCGCGGCAAGTTATTGTTACCCCAAATGTTTACACACAACTTGTAATGACAACAAACGATCTAGTAAATTTGAGTCATGGTCTCGTTACAATGTTTGCTAAATCTCCAGATTTAGTACATTTACGTGGTTTCCTTTCATCATGTTTCAGTTATCTTTCTAATGGTAAATAATCATTATTCTAAAACTAAATGTTTTGATGTTCTTAGTCTCATATGCCGTTTACAATGTTACCTCCAGAAACCAAAACTTATGGATTAATTAAACAAAATCAAATGGTCATTCCTCGTTCGTATTCTGAAGAGCATATTCACCCATCCCCACTTTTTGTTGTTGTTGATACCTATAAATAAATAAATAAATAAATCCCCAGTTAATAAAATGGCATTAAAGAGGGCTGTGAATGAAACATATTCAACAACGTAACAATACGGAAATATAGGGGAATATTAAGTTTATTATACACTAGCTTATACCCGTCATGCTTTACGTTTTTTATTCCGATTGCCAGGCTTGATCGGTAGGTAATTAAACAGGTTCTAGTCTAGCTTCCCATTGCTTAACAGACCTCTATAACTGACATAAGCACAGAAAAAGAAGAATGACACTTTTACAATATTTGTTTTACAGACCTCATAATATTATATTAGACCGTCATAATTTGCAAGTTTTCATAAAGAGAGAGAGAGAGAGAGCTCTGTGGTTTGAATCTTAGCTACATTCCCTAATGTGTGATAATTAATTAGGCTTTCCACCCATAGAGGGTGATTTGTGCTATCTGTCAAACTTCAAAATGGAGGAATCATTTTGCAAATTTTTTCATTAAATCTTTATTTATTGAGAATAATATGATTTGAATAACATTTATATGTATAACAAATCTATCTACAATTATTTTATTACATTTTCATACCGTAATACCAAGATTCCATTCAACGTTTACATGAGTAATTTTGTTTCCAAAAGATGGCTTACTGTCTTTTTGAGAAATTTGTATGAAGATCCTAAAAAAATAGAGTTTTTTAAATAGCTCTAAATATATTAAAGTTAATGCAGCAAATTGTATTTAAGAACCTTCTCAAGCAAATTGCACCGCTCTGCGCAGATTCATATCTGACGTAGCATTTGTATTTTGAGCGTGATGTTCACATATACGATAGAAAGCAGACAAACATTTCTGAATTATTATGTAGATAATATTCAAATCGAATAAATTTTAACTTTTCCACAATTTTATATTTTCCTGGTTTGTTTCGTAGGCACACGTCCAACATAATCAGAGTAGACTTAGAAGACACTCTCCTTTGACCGTGTATTATTTTCGAATAATTCCACCAAGAAATGAACGATCACCTAGTAAATTTAATGAATATTCAATCAGCTACTCACCTAAATCAATTAATTGATCAGTCTGCGCGCCCTAAATATTGCCATTTATTGTGTAACAATATGATTCACGCTCATCGGAATAAATGAAATAATTATTTATGTGGCAAATATACGCTTGCCGGATTTGCTCGTAATTTATAATCAATTAATGTTTTGAGCAGCTTCTCACAAAAAAAGACGGAATCATCACAAGTCAAAGCGTTGATTAACAACACTATAATAATTATCACGCGCTGTCCCGTAAGGGGTAGGCAGAGAGAACGGACCTCCACTCTTTTCTATTCAAACACACTTCTTTCGCTTCTTCCAACGACATACTATTTCTCATACAACCTCTCCTATTCCTAGTACTTCTTACCTGGCCTTCCTTGAGGACGTCATTCTCGGTCGGCCACGCTTTCTTATACCTTTTCTTTTAGCCTTGTAAATGTCAATGGTTGTCAGGTAAATATTAAATTTGTTGTTATAGAAATTTTCATAGATGGCGTTGTAGTCGCAGGATATCCGTTCTACACTTACTTTAATATCATATTTTATATTATTTCTTATGCATTTTTTCAACTTTTTAATAGTCATTATGTTATACGGAGCGGAGAAAAATCCAATAAATTAAACATCGGAAGGATCTGTTCAGCCGATATCGAGTTATATGTGTTAGCACTAACCCAAATTTCTTTTATATTAAAAGATATATTATGTCTTGTTCATCTTTCTTAACTGAAAATGAGTGGGACAGTTATCACATCTACTCTAAATAATTTTCTTAATTGTTTCAACATTTCAACAAAGCGGTGTTTATTTTTTTTTTGTAGGGAGTTGTAAACCATAGGTAGTGGTATGCCCTAATTATAATTAATACCCAACATGTTTATTTTAGTTTTCACTCATTCATTACGGAGAAGGTAGGTAAATAAATAATATGTTAACCTCGACCAAATTAATTGTTCGTACAGAGAACAAATTAGGGTTGCGTGACATTCATCGAAAACTGAATTAATTCATGTTTGTGTACCCGAGGTAAAAACTTAAACAAATTTCTGAATGTTTAATTAGTAGGGGTGTCGACAAGCTAAGTTACTTTAATACGAAATACGACATATTAGGACGTCTGCTTTGATTACTTCAAACGGAAGAAAACGAAACATTTAACGTTCAAAGTTAACGATAACTCGTGTTTATAACTTTATGTGACATACAGTTTTTTTATTCTTTGGCTGACATTTTTTAGTGTTTGATGTCATTTTATTTAAACACGTAGGGTTGCCCGCTAAGAATAGCAGCTCTGCTTTTTGCAGATTTTTAGAGCAACCTGTAAAAGTGAGGAAATTGAAAAATCAAATCGACACCAAGAGGTGGTCAACCTCGCGGAAGAAATAAGCCTACGATGCCTAAGCCCCATCAGAAGGGGGGGGGTTCAAGTAGTGGGATCCCTCTGTGATCATGAACATTACGCAATGAAGAGCTCTTGTTGAATCCTGTTAAGAGTAGAGAGAGCGAAACTGTTTTACGAGTAGCGCATTTCACAAGAACAAATCGAAAATCTTACTTGAACGTAGAACATATTAATCAGAAAAAATATAGAACATAAACTCCAAGATGATCCTGATTTTTTAAATTTCAGCAACAAAACAAGAATTCAGTTCTAAGGATCAAATGGATGGTACTTACTTTCACGCCGAGTCTTTATTTCCGCTTGGTTTGAAAACTTAGTATGTTTACCTGAAACAAACAAACAAAAAACATCAGATACCATACTTTACACCTTCACTAGCTTTCCCGACAGACGTTGTCCTGTATTCCTCGACTTTAAAGGTAGGTATTAATACAAAAATGCGTTTAAAATAATTTTGTATATTAAAAAATTATTTCAGAAAGCTTGAAAGAAATTCTATCAATAAAGATTATAATAATCTGCGTGCCAGTATTTTGAAACTCTGGTTGTCAGGTAAATAAAATTCATGTTGTTGAGGGAATTTCATAGGTGGCGCTGGCGTCGAAAGAAATATTTTCCATAGTAACTTTAATACTTTTTTTAATGAATCTGTGCTCACTCAAAGTGAACACAACCACACTTCTTGACTCTTTCACAGTAAGCTACTGAAAGCTTGTGTCGTGAAAGAGGAAGATGGTCGGCACCTGGGATCGAACAACGACGTCCGCACGAAACAGTACGAAAGCCGGCGTAGTAACCGCTAGTCTATCAACAACTTCGAGAAATATAATATTATATTTTATTATATTTCCTATCCATTTTATCAACTTTTTATTAGTTATTCTGTTATCCGGAGCGGAGAAGAATCCAATAAATCAAACATCGGAAGAATCAGTTCAGCCGATCTCGAGTTATAAGTGTTTGCACTAACCCGACTTTCGGGAATAAAGAGAAGAACAGTGGAACAACCTTCCCGGACTTAGGCAATCCAAGGATCGTCTTGGTGGGTTTAACTCCAGAAGAACCAAAAGATGTTTAAGCCTAAGTAAAATAGGTCTTAAAACCCTAACAGGCTTCTTAACGGGTCACTGCAGACTTAGGGAACACCTGAGGAAGCTGGGACTCGAAGATGATGGAACCTGTAGATTCTGCGAAGAAGGTGTAGTAACGCCTCACCACCTACTTTCAGACTGCGATGCAGTAGTTTATGCGAGAGCAAGAAGTTTTGGTAAACACATGATAGAGGTGGAGGACTTCGTCGCCTTGGATCCCCTCCTAATGCTGGACTTCCTGAAGCGTCTGGGATTAGAGGGGAAGCTCTAATTGGGAAACACCATGAGCAAGTAGGGGAAACACAATAGGCCACTACAGGTCGGAGCGCAAACACCCCCTTAAAAAAAAAACCCGACTTTCATTTATATTATAAGATTAAATAAGGAAATTGAAATTTAACAATAAAAAACAATTATGTGTATGTCACCAAACTATATAAAATATTCAGTATCATTGCAAAACTTCTTGAATGTCCAAATACTATCAAGATTCTTTGAAACTACCGAAAGAAAATCTCAGTTATAATAAAATCATCTGTTTTGAAATACTAAGTAGGAGCACATTATAAAAAAAGACATAACCAGGGTTTATGTTATGTGTACGCCAAGATGAGCAAGTTAACAGGGTTCTTTAACAGCGAGTTAAAACATTTTTGAATGCAGTTTCATAATAGCAACGGGAAAGTTTGTACAATTCTAAAGAAACAACAAATATTTGAAGAAGCTATAAGGAGAGAACTAATGTGAAAATCTCAACGGAACATTTCATAATGTTGTTATAGATTCTTTGGTGGAAGTTTGTTTTTATGGTTTTTGTTTGCAACTGTGTGGGAAGGTTCCAGCTCAGTGTATGTAATGGTTAGTCTTAAATTGTTACCTCATCATAACAAAACTAGTACAATCAAAACTCATTTCAACTTGTATTATTATTATTAATATCGTGTTGATGATTTTTTTTATTCAGTTTTTCTAAATGGTTTTGTTATGAGACGACCACAGGACAACATGATACAGAGAGCCATGAAAATTGAAACTCCAGCCAGGAGACCAGGCAGACCACCCGCCACATGGTTGTTGACCATCAAGAGGGGCCTCAAAGAATGCGAAGTGGAGTCAGAGATGGCGTTCGATAGACAGTCTTGGCGCAACAGGACAACAAGGAGAGCCGACTCTAAATAATGGGGACAAAGACGAGGGCGAAGAAGAAGAGTTTTTCTAAATGGTTACAAAAAAAACACAGTTGAAGAAAACGGGAGACGAAGATTTTTTTTAACCTATGGATTTTTAAAGTTCATTATTAACAAGTGGGCCGATCTTGTCGTTGTCATGAATAGGAGACACCGTATGCGGCACATTATAAAGTGAAAAAGGTTTGTCTGGATAGGAATAAATGGAAGTCCGTACTCTCAGCCTACCACCTTCGGGATTTTTGTGCGTGTTGGGTAAAACCAGGTTTGTGTTTTTTAGCTATGACATTCATACATTAAGTCAATAAAATCTAAATCTAAAATCGAGAAAAATGTTTAGAAGGTATCAGAAAATGTGTTCATAAAATTGGGACTTAATTTATACGTACGTAGAGTTATTTCAGTGATAAAATGTGGAACATTTAAATTTGTTTTTTTTTTAAAAAAACACACTCAACATTTTCTAATTTCAACCAAATATCGAGAGAAACGTTGTACTGATCTAGGGGAGTAAACAAAATCACACATTTTTTATTGAAAAAAATGCAAAATGCGCTGAAAGCTACATCAATCAAATTGATTCGATCTTGTTTTAGTGTTGAAGGAATGAAATGCGAGAATTCCTGTCAAAACGAAAAAGAAAACATTTTCAACAAATGGTTAGATTGTTATTTGGCTATGTAAATGCGATCGTTCGTCAATATTCTCTACGAACACAATATGACGGTGTCTTGTATTATGTTCATGAGAGACTCTTGTTTGTACGACATTGTGTTTAATGAAAATCTGACTAAACAAATACAGGAAGCATCGCGCAATTTAATAACAATTTACATATTTTACACAAATAAGTATTTACACACCAAAGAAGATAATTAAACAAAATACCATAAAATTCCCTTTGTTCTTTTCGTAATCCAAGATAATTATAATTACAACAGAAAATTCGTAAGGATGAGCAACGCTGGGAAGAAATTATATTATGAAAGATAATTATTATAATTGGGTGTGTCGTTGATTGAATAAATATATCAAAATTTTCTAATTATTATTTGATGACATTTCGAAGATATTATGTACAAGTTAAGAAAATCTTTTACTTTACACGTGTGTTTTTTTTCGAAATATTTAGAGCAATAATTTCAAGGAATAAAATGGCTCTTTATGATAAAAAGTATGCTTGGATTTCTTCTTCGCTGAAAATCGTGAATCTTATACTTAAATTTGTCATAACTGTGCAGATTTAAATCCATACAAATTTTTTTCCACATTAACAACAGATTCTGAAAACAGACTCCTGCGACAAATTTTGGGAATTAGGTGGTATGCTTTTATAACCATGTAACCTATGAAACCGTCCACAAATGAAAACTATATCCATCCGTTACCTTAGTCATTCTTAATCGCATATTGAGTTGTCTCGGGCACGTCCTTCGTATGCCTCCGAATGCGTAGGCCAAACCAGTTCATTTTAAATCCTGGGCGGGGGAAGAAGAAGAGGAGGAACCATGCCTAACAATGGTACGAGCCTCAGAACTGCTGAATTTTGGACTGCCTTTGGAAAAAGCAAATCGGCTGGCACAGGATAGAAGTGCAGGGAGGGACATTGTGACGACTTACTGCTCCATAAAGTAAGGTAAGTTAAACAGCACACAGTAGTCATAATAATGTGTCCAAATTGACGACGTTAAAAACAACCCCAACATATGCCATTTTCCCATAAAATAAAACTAGTTATTTTGAGCAATGCTAAAAATTTACGACTTTGTATCAAAGCGATGAAGTTAGCCTGGCTTTATAATTATATCGTTTTTCTTGATAGTAAAATGGCGTGATGCAAAAGATTAATGAATAAATTTGACATTTGTGCTTATATTTAAATTTAACTTTGTATCTTGTGTTCCAATAAATGTTCTAACTAACAACTACCATATGCTGGGAATGCTCACACATTCTTAAACATTATAGTTATCAACGATAGTAGCAGCAAACCTTGTCATGCATACAAAAGGGTTAATGATGATACTTCTGTAAATCTGTTGTATAGTGCTTCTCCTAATTTTACTTTACCAATTAAGGGACTGTGGAAATTTGACATTGATTCCCTATAGCAACAGTTGAATATGGGCACCTCTGATCAAGTACCTATCCTATATTTATTCGTTATAATATTTCCTGCACATACCTAGTTTTATTATATGTCACAGCAACTATCAACTTACAGACGAGTAGTTTTGAGTAGTTTTATTTATTTATTTAATACTAGCTGACCCGTCGAACTTCGTATCGAAATAAATAATATGGGTACTCTAGGTTTTATGCAACAGAGCTCAAATTCGTTTTTTAGTTATTTAACACGAATGACTATTTAGTGGCATTAGTAAAACCTGCATACCACGCAGCATTCATTGGGTCTGAGTTTATTTTTACATCAATAACTTATAACCTATGTTAATATGATGTGGGAAGAGGTCATCATTGCGCAAGATCGAGTGCAATGGAGAGCTCTTAAGCCTCACTTTGCTCCTGAGTGGAGTTCAAAGGGAGTTTTAATTTTGATTGATTTGATGTTAATATGTAAAAAAAAGAATTTAGGTATGTCATTATATTCGATATTGTAATAGTTTTTTTGCTCAGTTAAAATAATATTGATTGATTAATCAAAGTACGATAAGGAACATCTCCGTACCGATTCAAAATACGCATTGAGGTGTCAATACTTTTTTTGCCCATCACGCTGATTCGCGAAGGGGGTAGGCAGAGAGTATGGACTTCCATTCTTTCCAATCCAAACTTATTCGCTTCTTCCAAACACATAACATTCCGCATACATGCTCTTCTATTCCTCTTGCTCTTGACTTGGCCCTCACGTAAGACGGCACCGATATGGTCGGTCTATGTCATCGCAGGTCGGCCTCGTCTGCGTGCACCAATTCTTTCAGATTTATATATCCTTTTAGTCATTCTCACGTGCCCAAACCTTCTTTCTTTATTCACTTTCATTCTAGTCACTACACTAAAATCCACTCCACATTCCTTTTTAATATTATCATTCCTCACCTTATCAATAATTCTCTTTCCGCATATCCTACGCCGTGATCTCATTTCCACAGAATTTATTCCAACTTCCAAATTTATCTTCCATGTCCAAGTTTCACTCCCATAAATCACGGATAGTATCAGGATTGCATTGTGCATCAACTGTCGGTTTCAAAGATATCTTCTTAGAGGTCTTAATGCACCGCCAACCCTTCTCCCAGCCAATTTCCTTCTTTCAATCTCTTTTTCACACCTTGCATCTCTTCTAAATAAATTACCTAAATAGACAAACGTCCAAGTTCTCGACATTCACTTTCACACAAGATTGCGTTCTTAAATCTTCTCTTTCAAAACTGTGGAAATAAATAAAAAGCACATTTAATGCAGTATCTGTGATTTTTGTTCTATCTTCTATTACAACATAGTGGAAGTTGGAAGTGTAGCAATTTTTATTTTCAATAAAGAAACAAATGCTAGGTCATTAGCAAATAATATCCACCTTTTTTTTACATATTAACGATGCAGATTATATTTACGTTATATGTAGGTATGTACTCATCCTCTGTAAAAATCAGCCCATAAACGAATGATTTTCAAACAAACAAAAAAAATATTATACTTGTTCTTCAATATAATCATGTATTCCTTGTGTTAAAACTTATCAAAACTCCTCATAAAATCAACTTAAATTAAGTATAACTCCTTAATAGCAATGTTATATTATACGATTCTGTTTGCTGGCGGTTTTAAAATGTCTGTAAATAAAGAAAGTTTTCAAAACTCCTTACATTTCATTACAATAATGTATTCCTTGTATTTAAACTTACCAAAACTCCTTATAAAAAATAACTGCAATGAATATTATATGACTTATCCAATCAATCTATTTCATACGATAGATATATTTCTATATTTTACATTCGCATTCTATCAGTTGCAACAACAATCAATCCACTGACAGTTCTTTCAAATGTCAATTAATAAAAATTCAAAAGTAGAACAACATTATATTGTAAAAAGTACTAAAAATATTACCTACTTTCTGTGTTTTCTTAAATTTCCTAATTTTCCATGAATTTTTCTTAATTTTTTTCTTCTAATACAACCTTCTTCTGATAAGAGCCTACACGCCAAAAAAAGAATTAGCGAAATCGGTCCAGCCATTTAGGCGTGATGCGATGATATCGGGAAATAAATCTCCATTTTTATAGTTTTCTTAAATTTTCTAATTTCACATGCATTTCTCTTAATTTTTTCTTCTAAATCAACCTTCTCCCGATAAAAGCCTACACGACAAAAAAGAATTAGCGAAATCGGTCCAGCCGTTTAGGCGTGATGCGATGATATCGGGAAATAAATCTCTATTTTTATAGTTTTCTTAAATTTTCTTATTTCCTATGCATTTTCCTTAATTTTTTTGTTCTAAAAGGACACTCTCCTGATAAAAGCCTACACGACAAAAAAAGAATTAGCGAAATCGGTCCAGCCGTTTAGGCGCCATCCGATGACAACGCGAAATAGCTCTCCATTTTTATATATAAGATTAAAGAGAGACTAACAGATGGGTTGGCTGGAAGAGATCCTTCGGGATAAGTCCGCCCTTTGGTTCGTATTTGTGTTTAACTGCTATATTTTATTTCAATAAAGTGTTATTTATTTATTTATCAGAATACTAAAGAACAAAAACAAAACAAATCATGACACAAAACATAGAATCTTCAGTGCTCTAATATCGGCCGTACGTTCAGCGTAACAAGCTTTTGCTTAGTGTGAAAGATGTCAAAGTGTATTTGTTCACTTTGAGTGAGCACAGACCATTAACTAATAGAAAGAGGTAGGTATCTGTTGTACAGAGTAGGGCAGATAAAATCATCGTATAGGTAACTACCTATATGAAAATATATTTTCGCGCGTGGTTAGCGTCTCAATAGCTGCATACATACGTAACGATTTATCTTTACGATTTGACCGATAATCGCTCATTTTTCAATTGTTTTCTTCGTTAAGATTTGAAAAATGAGCGATTATCGGTAAAATCTTAAAGATAAATCATTACGTGTATCCAGCTAATGAAAAAAACCGAGTTATGGACGAACTAATAAATTATATTATACCTATTCGAATTTTGTTAATAACTAAATTTGCGGCCCTATACATAATACACTCACCATATTATAAGGAAATCGTCCCAGTAATAATCATGGTGTAATTAAATTTCACATCATGAAACAATATTTTGAGGATGACACCCACCGTGATGTTTAATTGTTTGCATACCTCTGGTGACAAGTTCACACGTAAATAATTTCGTAATTATATACTGTGTGAAATGGAAAAATTACATTTCAACGGTTATTATTTTAATGATTATAAAATTAAAATTTGATGTAACCATAAATATAATAACTTTAATAATTGCATGTTGTAAACATAAAATAAATACTGTTTTGGATTTGTTTGTTTACATAATCTTAAATAAAAATTGAGAAAGTTTTATACTAAACGAATCACACCTGCATTTTTTTACTGAATTCTCAAAACAATACAACTTTATTGTGAGCAGTTTCGTAGGGATGATTTAAATCAGTGAAAATGTAGAATGTAACTTTAAATGCTTTTTAAAAATTTATCGTTAAGTTTTTCAAGTTAACGGTCAGGTTAATCATATTTCAAAAACCACTTAAATTAAAAGGTTTTTTTTTTTATCGAAATTCAATTAATTTCTCCTGTTTAAACGTCATTCTGGTATCGGAAAGTTTTCCATATTTAGATATCAAACATCTGATCAAAACGAAATAAAAATTCTATTTTATATCTCATGATAAGAAACAAAAAATATATTGCTATAGCATTGCGGTCACGACATATTTTTTCGAGTAAAAGAACTTTGATGTTAGCGTGAATCGTTTGACATAGAAAATTATTGTCTGCATTATTCCTTACATTATATTCCTAGACTAAAAATGTGACTATGTATGTTCCCACTCCTCAACGAAGACATCTTCCATGGTTTAAAACTATGTTCTATACGCCGACCAAAATTTATATTCATCTCCTTGGTGTGGTCGTCTAGGGTCATTAAGGGAGTTTTTCAGACACTAAAACAAGATGCCTTTTTGTCCTTGACAGTTTTCCTCGACTTCGTTCATCGCCCCTGTTTTGCACCATTGAGTTTCAAAACATTAGTACGAATTTCTTTCAAGCTTTCAGAATTAATTTTTTAGCATTCAAACAAATTTATAGCGTATTTTTGTATAAACATGTGTTTTGGGACATGTTTTTAGGATGCAGAATGACGTTGGCCGCGGAAAGCGCTGTTCTTCCTCCCATCAGGGTCCCGAAGGCGAGGACCCTCTCATACTGTGTTCCGCTCCTTCGAAGCAGAGCTGAAGAATTTGGACGTGGTATGGGAGGAGGTCATAAACATTGCGCAAGATTGATCGCAATGGAGAGCTCTTGTTGCCTCCCTATGCGCCTAAGTGGGACGTAAAGGGATTTTGGATTGGATTTGGATTTTTTGTATAAATTACAAATTCGAAATCAATATTCATAGTAAGGACTACAGGACAACGTCTGTCGGGAAAGCTAGTATGCTATAAAAATAACATACATAACAAATTTGTTGTGAAAAATAACAGTGAATCATATTTCAATTTTTTCTACGTGTTATCATCGTTTGTTAGAAAATATTGCGATGACTTGCCGCTTATACAGAACACGCAATGTCGTGCCCGTACTGGGGGAGTTTAACGATGGTTATTTGTTAGACAAAAACTTCCCCACAACTTTTATATTTTCAAATAATATTAATAACATATAGGTAAGTATAAGTACTAATATTTGCGTATCAAATGTATGAGAGAATACATACATACTTACATAAATACATAAATAGTGATACCCCTTTTAAGAATTAGTAGAAATAACAAGTACCTACCTATAGATATAGTTAATAATGCTTTTTTAACAACCGATGCTTCTGTCAACAAATTATTTTTTACCATTGAGAAAAAAAAAAGAAAATAACTATTAGATAACTAAACTACTACAATACAATTGGTTAATGATCTGTGAGCAAGGTTGATTTTACTACAGATCCGTACGGGTTTATTACTACTTCATTATGTAAATTCGTCACTATGAGAAAGGTATTGATGTGCTGTGATATATTCTGCTTGCACTGCAAGATTAACCAGACTCTTGGAATCTGTAATATAAATGAATGTCGGGTTAGCGTGAACACTTACAACTCGAGATCGGCTAGATAGATTCTTTCAATGTTTGATTTATTGGATTCTTCTCCTCTCCGGATAACAGAATAACTAATAAAAATTTGAAAAAAAGGGTAAGAAATGATATAAAATATAATATTTAAGTTAGTATGGAACGGATCACCTGCGACTCGCCAACGCCATCGCGGGTAATTCCCTCTCATTCTCGCATACGTGATTGCCGCTCTTACAGTAGCCCATCCGACTTACTCCACCATTTCGAGCGTTTTAGAAAATTTTCATACAAGTCAACAAAATTATCGGGCACATTCGTATCGGTACTTCATAGGTGAGGTAGAATGTGTGCGCGCTCATTATATTCTCGCGTTGTTACCGCCTGAGCTTTGAATATGAATGAAGTATGGATGTTTGGCCGTGAGGTTGCCGGCTAAGAATAGCACCTCTGCTCTTTTTGCTTGTTTTTCGAGCATCCTGTAAGAGGCAGGAAATCGAAAAATCAGATCGGGACCGTGAGATTGACCATCTCACGTCCTTAAACCCTAACAGGTCAGCAAAGGCACAAGAAGTAAGCCTCGGACGCCTGGGTCTCATCAGGGGAGATTAGGCATGGTGTCCTGAGAATGTATGTATGTATGTATGGATGTTTTAGAAATATTTTAACATTATTATTTTATTAGTAACTTAATCGGATTAATTATGTATTTTTGTTTCTGGGGGCGCAGTGCACATATGAACGAGCCGCCTCTGGTATTTAAAGATAATTTTTATAGATAGATATTCAATAATTTATTATAAATCCACAAGAAAGTATTGCAAACTAAAAAAATGTAGCAGTCGTAATACTCGCATACGATTGAAGGTATAAAAGAGCTATAAACTAATTGAGACCTTAGATAAAATAAATACAGCATCATTATTTGGCGTGGTTTTATATTGAAAAAAATGTTTCTTAAAACGAGTGCTGCAAGAATTACGCTCGTAATGAGAGGTTTGACTGTATATCAAGTAAGTATTACACATGAATTGCCTTGTAAGTATGTATATCGAACTAATATTACCATTTAGTGTATTTATGGTTGAAAATTACGTCAAATTATCAAACATAATAAAACTTTGTAAAACGTTATTAAATATTATTAGAGGTATGTGGGTGGAACTGTAAGGGTGGGGCAGTCATTATTAGGCGGTGCATTTCAAATGGCCCCCAAAATATTTCATTTTCTAAGCTACTACATAATTCATGCTGTTTGTGAATTAAAATTACCTCCGCGCTCGTATGAAAACTTTTCGGAAATTTGTCGGTTGAAATCTGGCAGGATATTCAGGATACATCATGATTTATGACTTTGTATTTCTGTGATGAATGTGTTTCATAACATTTGTATTAATAATTGTAAATATTGTAATTTGTAGGCAAATTTTATGGATGAAATTGTAAATAAAATTTGCAGTTTTTGTTTTTTTTTATGATTACAATTCAATACACAATTCTCCCTTTTACACACCACTTAGGGGCATAGGGAGGCAACAAGAGCTCTCCATTGCGCTCGCTCTTGCGCAATGTTTATGACCTCCTCCCACACCATGTCCATGTCCCTCAGCTCTGCTTCGAAGGAGCGGAACACAGTGTGAGAGGGTCTTCCTCGTCTTCGGGACCCTGATGGGAGGAAGAACAGCGCTCTCCTCGGCCAACTGTCATTCGGCATCCTTAACACATGTCCCAGCCAAGTCCATCTCCTCCCCACAATGGTAGAGGTGATGGGCTCACGCTGGGTGCGCCGGCGTATAGCGTCGTTCGTGATGCGGTGGTACCATCTTACACCCAGAATTCTCCTTAGGCACTTTATTTCAAAAGCTGAGACTTTTTGTGCCTGGGCTTTGGTCAGGTGCCAGGACTCACACCCATAGAGGAGAATGGGCAACACACACGCATCAAACAGTTTACATTTCGTCTCGACACTAAACGCCGACGCTTTCCAAATCTTGGTCATGTTGTTAAAGGCGCCACTTGCCATACCGATACGTATCGGGAGCTCAGCCCCGAGGTCACCAGAGTTGGTAATGGTTGCTCCCAGGTATTTAAATTTATCCACCCGGGAGACCTGGTGACCGTCGATGGTTATCGGTAGCTGTTTATCAGGCAGGCATTACTCGCCATGAGCTCCGTCTTACTGACATTGACTCGAAGGCCAAGGCGTGCTGTTTCGTCGCAGAGTCTTGAAACACTGCGCTGTAATTCGTGGAATTTTTATGATTAAAAAGTTTTAAATAAATAAAATAAAAATATAATAAACGGTAAATATTTCTAACCAAATCTGTCATTTAAAATTCATTTTAAACCTTTTCTGAGATATAACTTCGACATAATAAATAAAATATATTATTCAAACAAACAGAATATAGAAAAAAAAATAATGATGTTTTCGGCGGAAACTTTGTGTAATCCCATATTGAATAGGTACTTATAATAAAATTATTACTTTAAATAAAACACTGTTTATTTCACTTTTTTATTTTATTGGCTGAGGCCTTTCGGTCACACGACCATCTTCAGTGTCACAAATACTACAACTAAAACAAAAGAATCGAATGTCATAGAAAAAAGAAAGTTAAAAACATAGACACGTAATGTGAGCGAAAGGCCTCTGCCAATAAAATAAAAAAGTGAAATAAACAGTGTTTTATTTAAAATAATAATTTTATTATAAGTACCTAGAATATAGAAAAACTGGAAACTGAATTTCGATTATCTGTTCAACGAAATAAATGCAAAACAATTACTTATTCAAATAAAAATTCTTTACAAAAAGTCTCCGCTTCCGAAACGTCAAGTATTTTTGTCTGCGCAGGCCCATTACTTCAAAGATTATGGAGAAGAAATGGACAGTGAACACTGTGACCTTATGACGAATAACAGTAAGCTGAGGAATGCGCGATTTATTACCTATCATGATCTCAAAGACGAGTATGAACTTCCCATACTCTTTTCCGCTCTTTCAAACACCTGAGGGATTTGGACATGATGTGGGGAGATATAATTAAAATTACGCAAGATCCAGGGCAGTGGAGAGCTTTTATTGCCTCCACATGCCCCTAAGTAGGGTAAATAAGGGAGAACGGAGAGGAACAAGCCAATACACGCCAACAAAAATGTGCCAACTCACCTTTCCTTGAAAAACGCTGTTTGACGGTTCCTGAATACTGTCTTCAAAGTGTACTGCAACTCGGAAAATTGAAATTCTGGCGTAACAAAGTGATTTGAAAATGGATAATAATGGGAGAACCCATTTCACGTGACAAAAGCCAAACCGGAAGGTTTCTTAAACAATAAAAGGGCAACAGTTGGAATTCATAGAAAAATATCTATTTCTAAAGAAAAGAAGTAAAAGAAAAGATTTAGGTATGTTAAATTAAAATTAAATTAAATTAAATTTTTAAATTTTACATATTTGAAGTTTTTTTTTTATATAACGATGGAATCTTGGACGTATTTTGGAGCTAATAAAAATTAAGTATCGGGCATTGCAATCAAAACACGACGCTATAATAACGGATAAGCTAGTTAGTCCCTAGATGTAGGTATAATAAAATGAAAATTAAATCACCGACAAATAATAATAACTTCTACAATAATAATACTAATATAAACAATGAGGGTAAGTATACGAGAGTTTATTGGGTTATCAATTGGTTAGAATATTAACCATTTAACAAATCGATGTTATTGGGTAAATAATTGTTATTTCGTTGTCGTAAACAGAAACAATAAAAATAATTTTCGCAGCAACAATAAAATTACCATAAACAAACAGCGCGACATTATAACAAGAGTATTTTATTTATTAATTTAAATACTTATTTATTATCCAACGGAGTATTTATTCAGTTGCTTTATGATGAATGGAAACATTTGAATGCTTTAGTATGTATTTATTCTTTGACTGTTATGATTTTCAGTAAAATATTATTCATCAAGCCATCACATTAAATCTTATAGTATGACGATTATTCTGCAATCAATAATGTAATGTTTCTTATCTATTAATATAAAGGAAAGTGCCTGACTGACTGACGTACTCACTCATCAACGCACAGCCCAAACGGCTTATCGTAGAGAAGCGAAATTTGGAAATCAGGTAGGTTTTAATACAAAACCTTCCACTAAGAAAGGATTTTTGGGAAATATCGGGTTGAATGTTTTTTAAAGTATATGAATATCTCGTAAACTAGACATGGTACGAACCTTAGATTTGGCGTATGAATTCTCCTATAGAAATGAGTAGTAGAATGCTTGGCCATTTTCCCAAATTTTTGTAAAAGGGATGAAAAAGGGCACATAGTAAAAGGGATGATTTTTAAGTGGCTCCTAATAAATTTAAAACTGGTGTTATCGAAATTTCAAAAAAAAAATGCTTTCTTCAGAAAGAGTCAAATTGTTATTCCGTTTTCAAAAGATAGCGATACCTAGTTGGTAGTAAAGAGGTGGGGGGTGGTTTTGATTTTTTTTTTACTATTTTTGCACGCGGTCAATATATTTTGGTCCATGAAGTCAGAATAATTTTTTTCAATCGCAATACCCATCCAATTTCAATCTTAATGACGATGTCATAACCACACTTTGATTTTGGTTTCTTTACATAAAAATAGTTCCACGTTGGTCTATTTGACCCACCAGGTGCAAATCCCATGATCGCCTCTATACTGTCTGTATGCGGTGATCCAATGTATTGAACACGTAGATTAACAGCCTTGAGAAGCTGCATGTGATTGGAAGT
Source organism: Mystacides longicornis (assembly GCA_963576905.1). Classification (NCBI taxonomy): domain Eukaryota; kingdom Metazoa; phylum Arthropoda; class Insecta; order Trichoptera; family Leptoceridae; genus Mystacides; species Mystacides longicornis. The sequence continues at coordinate 13,343,133 of OY756428.1, forward strand.
GTAAAGAGCAGCAGAGGTAATGGACGCTCACCTATGAAATTGACTAAGTGAGAGCCGTTCGGGGAACCCTTACAATTTGGGGCAACGCGGTGAGCAGATTGATGTTGGGAGATGGCAATGGCAATCATGAGCCTCATAATTATTATTATGGAAAAAACACGGAAGTGTCTTGAAGTTCTTTGTTTCTTCTTCGCACAGAATCTTCAAATATTTACAGTTAAACCATGTTTTTCAACGTCATTTCTTTTTGTCAAATATATTATTTTATCGTTTCTCTAATGTGGTTTTGCGTAACTTATTTATCCTCAAGAAATTATCTTGGAAGGTCGGTTGATTCGGGGATACTAAACAATGTGTGTATTTTTTTGTCCAAAAATGCTACTCCGGGGAAGCCGAGGTTTAACCGTTTAACATTTCTGCTCTATCTTTGGCGGTCTTGGTATCATACTCTGGTGATCACTCTCTTCTATTTTATATCATATCTTGGATTTTATATCTCTGTTACGTATTGGTGTCTTTCAATTTATGTCCTGTGATAGCAATTGGCAGTGTGTTTTTGATCGTATTGATATTTTTTTTTATCAATATCGACGTTTGTTTGATTTTTTATTATTGCCCATGTATTGTTGATTGTGTAACTTGTTTTTACAAAACTAAATTCTTTCACAGCGCTGAGCGAAAAAATGTTTTACTGAGAGCCGCATAAATGAGCTGAGATATGTTTTTTTTTTTCAAATTTACTATCATATCGGGTACTTTATTCACATCGAATTTCAGCAAAAATTTCAAACGGCTTTTCATCAAAATATGGGTTATTTTGGAAGGGATTTTGTTGACGTGTTTGTAAAGAGTTATTTGACTCCGGTAGAAACATTCAATACTCCTAAATAACGAACCTTATAATAACAACAATGTTAATAGGAAAACTTTTCCACACGTCAGGGTATTTTGGATGTGTGACAGATTCCATCTAGCCGACTTAAATATGTTTATTAAAGCAGGGTGTTTATCGGCACCGCATCCTCGTCCCATTATCATATTTCTCGTGCAGGGCCCCCGAAATTATACACTGTTGGAACAAATGGGACACGGGTAGAGGAATTTATGATAGTTGAAAGGGAAAAGAGAAAAGTTGTTGAATTATGTGTGGCTTAACGCAACTTGTTTGCTTACTTTCCAATAACTGTTAGGTGGTATAACCACCCACCCACGCGGCGACAACGTTCGTGTTCACAAGCCGTTGAAGAATTTTCACAGTTTGTTCGAAAATTGTGTGTAAAGAAGCTATTGTAGGGTCTAGAAAACAATATTGTGTCTATATAATTGGCAGATACCTTCTTACACTTACTTTGCTTATTAATATTTTGATAGTTTGAACAAATTGCTTGTAAAGCGACGATACAGAAGTTTTTAATGAAGGTTGCATTGCCTTTGCATTTGGTGTTTTTGTGTCGCAATTTTTCGGCCACAAATAATTACCAAAGAGGTATTATGATTTGATTTTATCTAATCAATTACATCCGGTATCCACCTAAATAAGAAAAAATATTCTCCTGTATAAAATTTTAATCACGTCACATTACTGCATATTTTTTATTTTTTTTTTTATTTTTATTGAGGCCTTTCACCCGAATTCGAGTGTACCTTGTTTATATCCTCACGGATTGAAAACTGGATTTTTCCTAGAAACATAGGTAATCAAAACCAATGTATTGGAAAACAATCTCAACAGACAGTGAGTCTATCAGATCTTGGACAACAGAGCTGAGGGCTTACAACCTCCTCGGCCAGGTTAAAAGCGCATTCTATTCCTAGGAAACATTCGCTGTTCTCTGTTGCCAATTGTCATTTCTAAATGGTTCTGCGAATGTTTCCTAGGAATAGAAAGCGCTTTTAACCTGGCCTAGGAGGTTGTAAGCCCTCAGCTCTGTTGTCCAAGATCTGATAGACTCATTGTCTGTTGAGATTGTTTTCCAATACATTGGTTTCGAATTCGAGTGATTTGGCAATATAGACCGCATATATTTTCTTGTAAGATTGACGTAGGTACCTACTCATATATTATAATATTTTTAAATAATATGATCATAAATATATTTTTTTCTACATATCTTTGATCTTTTAGATTCATATCTTTGATCTTTTAGATTACACTGTTTAATAATTGACTCACATCCGGGTTCTTTGATGATAAAGCTCAGTTTTTTCTCAATATTTTTGAGGAGAATGCATTCTAGTTCATTAAAAAATTCACAACTATAGTGTTTTAAAACTGAATCATGAAAAGATGTAATAATACCTTAACTGTCTAAAAATGTTTGGTGTCTTACACATTCAAAAGAAAAAAAAAAAAAGAAAAGTGTACTAATACAATTATTATACTTATGGTTGCACAATTAATTTGAATTTCATAATTTATTAATAACGAGCTTAGTCTCTCCAATCCAAATCCAAACTCCCTTTAGACCCCACTTAGGGGCATAGGGAGGCAACAAGAGCTCTCCATTGCGCTCGATCCTGCGCAACGTTAATGACCTCCTCCCACACCATGTCCAGATTCCTCAGCTCTGCCTCGAAGGAGCGGAACACAGTATGAGAGGGTCTTCCTCGTCTCCGGGACCCTGATGGGAGGAAAAACAGCGCTCTCCTCGGCCAACTGTCATTCGGCATCCTTAACACATGTCCCAGCCAAGTCCATCTCCTCCACATAATAGTAGAGGTGATGGGCTCACGCTGGGTGCGCCGGCGTATAGCGTCGTTCGTGATGCGGTGGTACCATCTTATACCCAAAATTCTCCTGAGGCACTTCGTTTCGAATGCAGATACTTTTTGTGCCTGGGCCAGAGTCAGGTGCCAGGACTCACACCCATACAGGAGAATGGGCAACACACACGCATCAAACAGTTTACATTTCGTCTCGACACTAAACGCCGACGCCTTCCATATCTTGGTCATGTTGTTGAAGGCGCCACTTGCCATACCGATACGTATCGGGAGCTCAGCCCCGAGGTCACCAGTGGTGGTAATGGTTGCTCCCAGGTACTTAAATTTATCCACCCGGGAGACCTGGTGACCATCGATGGTTATCGGTAGCTGTTTATCGGGGCAGGCATTATTTGCCATGAGCTCCGTTTTACTGGCATTGACTCGAAGGCCGAGGCGTGCTGTTTCGTCGCAGAGTCTTGAAACACTGCGCTGTAATTCCTCCACTGTCGTACTGAACAACGCTAGGTCGTCCGCGTACTCCAGATCGCACAGTTCGCCCATTAGACCATCTCTCTGTGTTATCGGTATACCTCTTGCTCCTTGCATGGACTTTCTCAACAGGAAGTCCATGACAATTATGAATATAAAAGGAGCCAGTACGCAGCCCTGTCTGACTCCCGTGGTGATCCTAAAAGCTTCAGTAGGACCACCTGGCGTTTTCACGCTACACTCGGAGTCTTCGTACAGGGACTGCACCATTTTAACTATCTTCGGAGGTATACCGTACAGAGCTAAAATTTTCCATATCGATGGTCTATGTGGGCTGTCGAAGGCCTTTTCAAAATCTATAAAGCAACAAGCGACTGGAGAGTTAAACTCCTTGCACTGCTGAAAGATGCACCTGGCACAGAAAATTGGGTCCGTGCAGGACCTTCCAGGTACAAAGCCGCATTGTTGCTCTCTCAGGACAGCCATGACAGGCCCCCGAATGCGGTGTAGTAATATCTGAGATAATACCTTACCGGGAACACTCAGCAGAGTAATTCCACGGTAGTTTCCGCATTCAAGGGGGTCCCCCTTTTTAAATATTGCGACGATGGATCCATTCCGCCAATCTTTTGGGCACCTCTCCTCTTCCCACGCCATTTTAAATATATCTAATAGTGGTTGGTCAAGGGTGTCTATGCCTTGTTTGAGGAGCTCTGCGTGGATTCCATCGTCTCCTGGCGCTTTGTTGTTCTTAAGTCTCATCACGGCCAGCACCATCTCACTGTATGTCGGCGGGTCCTCACATATCCCAGTTGCCTGAGGTATATTCAAACCAGCCAACTCCTCCTCAAAGTTGTAAGGTGAGGAGGGCTCGGGACGGTTTAATATTGACTCAAAGTACTCCCTCCATCTCCCTTTAACCAGTTCGGGGGCAGTGACAGTGGCTCCACGAGAGTCTCGTATTGCCGTCACGGGTCTTTTTTGACCCCTGCCCCCGACCTCCCGGGTGATTTCGAAAAGTGTCCTTGAGTCATTTCCGAGTGCAGCAGACTGCGCTCGCCGTATCTGAGAGTCCAGGTGTCTTCTCTTATCTGTTCGTACAGAGTGCTTCACCTTGCGGCTCAGCTCTCTGTAGTCAGACACCAAAGCAGCCAGTTTTTGAGGGTCTTTTTCGCTGTCTCTGAGGGTCTTAGCCTTCTGGCGATCTTCGATGAGGCTCCAGGACCCATCGGACATCCATATTGGCCTCTTTTTGCTCTTATAGCCGACAGAAGAACGTGCGGATTCCATAACGGCGTCACGAAAGCTATTCCAAGCTGTCTCAATCGGAACAGCTCCGTGTGAATCCTGCAAGGGGGCAAACCTGGTGCGTAACTCAGCCTCGTACGTATGACGACACTGAGCACTCTCTAACCTGCGTATGTCCAGCGGGCGAGAGGCAGACGGCCCCTGCTGGAAATGGGTAAATCTGAATCTCAACGAACCCACAAGGAGTTCGTGATCAGTATCCATGTCTGCCCCTCGGTAGGTGCGGACATCACGCAGGTCAGTTCGGTTGCTGGCCCTTACCAGAAGATGGTCAATCTGGTTTTTTGTTCTCCTGTCAGGCGAGGTCCAAGTATATTTATGGATATCCTTGTGGGGGAACAAAGTTCCCCCTATTAAGAGTCCATGGAGTGTGGCGAAACCAATCAGACGGCTTCCATTATCATTTATCACTCCCATGCCATGCCTACCCATGACGCCTGGTCCATACTGGGGGTCACTGCCAACCTTGGCATTAAAATCCCCCAGTACTATTAAGCGGTGGCGCCTTGGGACATGGGACACAACTGCATCCAGACTGTCATAAAAACAGTCCTTGGCAGCCGCATCCCCAACCTCAGTGGGAGCATAGCATAGGAGGACCGGCAGTGTTTCGCCTGTCATCTTGAAGGACGCACTCATCAGGCGGTCAGAAACAGGTTCCCAACCAAGAAGGCGAGAGAAGGCATATTTACTTAAAAGTAGAGCGACGCCACGCATCCGTGCAGTTCGGTGACCAGAGTGCAGCATGACATAGTTGCCAGCGTCACTCTGCCCCGTCCCTGGGATGCGTGCCTCGCTCAGCCCCAGGATATCCAGTCCATATTCTCCCGCCAACTTGGCAGCAACAAGCTCCCCGCCCGCCCTCAAAGTGCGGACATTCAGGGTCCCGATTTTCAAGCTCTTGTTAGAGCGAGCCGTGGTCAACACAGGGGGAACACTAGCTGCCTGGACCCCCCCCCCTGGTGGGGCCCAGGCGTCCGAGGCTTAATTTTGTTGCCTTTTCTGACCGTTTGGATTTAAGGGTGTGAGGTGGTCAACCCCACGACCCCGATCTGATTTTTCGATTACCTGCCTCTTACAGGATGCTCGAAAAACCAGCAAAAAGAACAGAGGTGCTATTCTAAGCCGACAGCCCCACGGCATCCGACAGCTTAGTCTCTAAATTATATATATACAACGTCTCATTAACAGTAATGTATTAGTGAAATAAATTCCAAACTCAGCTATTCAAACATTGTCAAAGGTCTACAATGATCTGAAAGTAATTCGTTACTACATTTACGTTCGTACGTTGTTGCTAGAGGAAATATATTAGTATTATATAACCTTTTTTTCAATCTATCTGTTACAGTAAATTGAAAACCGCGATAAAAACAGAACGTAAAAAAAACATGGGGCCCTTACAGTAACTGAATGTGATTAAGTTTAATAATATTATTAGAATTGTGCCGGCCTGTGCAATATGCCATCCGTTATGTCGTTTGTTATTCCAGTCGCATCGTCTTGTACCAGGCGCGCTCAGAATCTAAGAAAGTAGTCACAAACAACATGAAAATCTTCCACCTTGTCTACACGTACACACAGGGGGTAGCATCATCTATATAGAATAACACAAAAACTTATGTCAGCATAAATGGTTCTATAAACATATACATAATATCATAATATAAGCCCAGGAAGTCACCTCCTACGTAGGTAATATATTCAAAAGTTTTGTCTCTGCGAATTCTGTATGCTTTGCTGGTAGCGTTGAGCGGAATATAATGACTGAAGGGAGAAAAACGAAATAAACGATTGTGTTGTAAGTGTAAAAGTAGTAAGTATGTTCTATTATTGTTTCTTCTTTTCTGTTTTTTTTTATATTATAGGTATATTTGTTTTAAAAGAATATAAAACGAAATTATAAGATGGAAACATTGAAGTGGTAGATCAGTGTTGCCACCTTTTAAAATTTTTGAGTAAGTACGGACGCAGGTCGCTAAGCCCGGACAGGTGGCAATACTGGTATGTATGTATATATTAATATGCGCTTTTTTTATTGAAAATTGCGAAGGTTTGAAGACTACTGCCTATTATAAGTGTTTCAATTTCACACCGTTTGTATTAAATTTAGGTAAATGAATCTTATTTTTAAGGTTTTCGCTATTACTTTCATGAATTTAATTTTGAATCCTAAAAAAATCTTCAATAAGTTTTACAAATAGGTTTGATATAATTAGTCCATTACGGCACACCCTTGAGTAAATTCCACAAATTGATGAACAGTTAGTAGGGAATACTGTTAGATATTGTCTATATTGAAGTTAAGTCCAAAAGTAATTTTACAGAACCTGTATTTGACTTACAAATTCACATCATTGAAGTTATAGAATATTAAAAAAAAGGACCAAAATATCCTAGTTCGGGGACATGGATCTGCAAACATGATATTCTGGAAATCACTACATACATGTATACATATTAGTGTGGGCCGATTTCCTTTTTTCCCTCTATTGCTAACGTAATAGTTATATTTTAGTGCTAAATGCTGTTTTAAATACGTATGCAAAATATTTTTCAATTCGAAAGATATCTTCTGTCTCCGAATTGAGCTCAAAGTTTCAAGAAATTGTTAAATTTGTCCTATTTTGAAGTAGGTATAAAGAAAGTAAAAATATGTTTAACATAATATTTTTTAAGATTGTATGTCATAAAAATGATGGAATAATTAGTTCTGTATGATATAAAGCATAAAAATACAATTTAAGATAGCAACAAAGTATATAAAGCGCCGCAATAAACAAGAGAAAATCGCATGAAATGAGAAAAGGGTTAAAAATACCAGTTTTGTATTTTGATGGCCGTAAAGCCAAAGTTTTAGGCTAGTGATTAGAAAAAGTAGACAAAAAAACAGATGAACAATAATTAAGAGAGTGTTAAAGGAAACTGATTCTAAATTTATGGAAAATTTGAAACACCGAAACCGATAGAGAGATCGATTACAGATTTCTTTTCAAAAAGCAATATTTCATTGGATATTTTACTTGTCGTCTGACGTAATGAAAAAAAGTGTAGGTAAATACCGGAAAACATGATTGAATAATTAGTTTGCAGGAGAAAATACTAATAAAACCATTAGAATGAATATTTTGCTTATTGCAAACCACAAATAATCCCAATTGAATGAGTTGCCGATAATCTAGAAAAAAACGGCAAGTAACAATTATTTAGGTTTTTGTATAATAATGTGTTGATAGTGCTTTCTCAAGTCATCATACGCATTCTGACCAAATTGGAAAACAACTGGAAAAAAACAATTGATATGTTCCAGGTGATTACAAGAGAAACTACTATTTTATAATTTCAAGATCTACGAAAATATCAATTATATTTATTCCAAATTGGTATAGTCATACCAACAGGAACATTTTCTAATGATTTAGGCAACTGAGCTCCAGGAAAAATAATCCATGTAATAATCGCTAAACTAAGCTCATAGGATTTTGCGACTGCGTTTCTTTCAGAAAGTTTGATGACTTTAACTTATCTTTATTGTTAATGTTTGTGCACCAACTTACTTCGCAACTGATCCAGCTACCTATGGAAGTTTAATTTCTTATCCATATATTTATCAGATTATCAAATCTGTTATATAAACTGTAATTACTAAAAGAAAAAGCTATCTCGCTCAAAATACACTATGAAGTAAGAGAATGAACCGGTCGCTGGATAGTGAAAGCTCGAATCGCCCAAAAAAACGCATTTTTGATCCTTGAAGTACCGAAAGTAAATTTTGAAGCATCCTTTTACAAGAACTAAGTTATAGACAGACAGCAAAATGTAACAGAAACACAAATCGACAAGTATCCGACGAAGATCTTACGGCATTCATTACATACAATGGCGAAGATGAATAAATACAGTTTCCTGAATTTTTCTTGTCATATCCAAGGAGTTTGACGATCTGTGAAATTGTTAAAGAAGACTCACCAACTTAACGGAGAAATTTATCAATAAAATATTATGTAAAAGCTTAGAAAGCAACGAGTAAAAAAGATATCAAACCCAATTTATCAAAAACAATCACCGCAAAATAATATAATTTCATATACTTGCTTTACATAAAAAATTTGAAAGTTTTATTTATTATTTTTGTGTTATTAAATAAAAAGAAGTGTGTTCTTGAAATATCTGTGGTATAATAAAAAAAAAAGTGAATAAAAAAACAAGACCGGAATCATTTTACATGATTATTATAAAAATATCAGTTAGTATGGGATATTTTCGTCCCATACAAAACTTCAAGGTCGATTCGGAGACAGAAGATCTTATTTTTTTGTCATGAAATTTTATAGATAGTTATAATACATCATAAGGCAACAAATTATCACTATTACATTAAGATTAGAAGCACTTTTTAAACTTCCATACTAGAACGGCCCAGCCTAATACATATGTACCTAACTATAATATGAAAGACCAGATATTTGTAAGATAAAGATAAAAAGTACTGGCATATTAATACGTAAAAAATATGGACAGAAATAGAAACAAGATCTTTTTTTGGCGATAGGTATAATCATTATAATCTATTGAAGGATGTCGAAAAAAATAATATATTGATTAATAATTCTAAATAAGAATTTTAATAGTTTAAAGGTTTTAATTTGATTACATACCAAATCAACTATTCGTACTTTATTATATTCGAACACTAGAAACGATTTAATATTCATACGCTCACCATAATGAGGTAAATTGAAAAGAATTTAATGTTTTATTACATGAAAACGAAATATTTGCAAAATTATTTTATTAAGGTATGAGTGGATCTAAAAAAAAGTTACGTTTCAAATTATTTGAAGAAAATAATCTACATTACAAGATTGCTTCAGATTTATAATAATAAAGTCGTTAGGAGTTTATTTAACGATTCTCGTAAATTTTCCAAAACAAACTTTGTTTTAATCAACAAGAAAAATTATGAAATATAAGATAAATTCTGAATCGCATTGAATAACTTTCTTAAGTGTTTCGTGCTTGCTCACAATATATCGAAAGAAAATAATACACAATAGTTTTTAGTATGATTCCAATTCTGGTAGGAAAAACGTAAAAATATTTTCATTGCATGCGATGTAACCATTTGAACGAGGCTATTCGGGGGAATAAAAGAAAATGTCACATAAAAAAAAAACAGAGAATTGTAAATCCGATTATTATTAAAGTAATCATTTTTATGCTCTCCGAGTTTCGTGGGTTGTGGTATAAGTAAGTAATGTACGAAGAAAAATGTCACGAATTCTATTTTATTGTCTGTTTGGTTATGTACGTGGTGAGAGCTAGAATATAACAAAATTTCATGTTAAACTTTTCAAATCCATTATTGTGTACCTGATTATTTTCAAAATAAATGTATACCTTATACGTGTACCTTACACGTATTTAATATATCACGATGAAGTTGCATGAAACAACGTGCAGGTTACAGGGGAGACGAATTTTTTTCATTAACGAGTGCGGATACCTGATTAATCTGTGGTACTTACTTTTCGTATGGCATTCCGGAATATCTTCACCCGTAGAGGGCTGCATCACATCCTCTTCTATAGTCTGGGCTCCAGTGCCATCAGCCAGTCCACCGCCTCCGAAGTTGCTTCGTGGATATTTCGCACTCACAATCAGGCTTAGTCCTTTTTCCCCGTTTCCAGAGCAGGTAATTGCAACCCCTGCTCTGTTCTCACTCTGTTTTGTTGCACCCACGCCCTTCGTCGGAGATCAAACCTAGATAGATATTCGGGTTGTGGGATCCAGTTTGAGGTGTTTGTGGTGAACATGGATAAAAATGTAACAATTTGTTAGAAAATATTCGCCCGTAAAACTTGTGCTTGTATTTATAGTCCTAAATTTCAGTTTAATAACGTGTTTTCAAATAAAATTATTTTTCAATACAATGCTTTAATAAGTTCAGGCCCTTTTATAAACCATATTACATATGTGTGAAAGTTAGAACTCTGCAAACGTATAATGCAGTCGAAGCTTTTGAGACGGGCTAAGAACTCAGAATGCTTATAATTCCTTGAACTGGCCAGTTTCAAATCAGAATCCTAAAACGAGCTCGAGAAAGGTGACAACTCATATCCTAGGTAATAGTTGTTTTGTGCGAGGAGCGAAACTCCATGTAATCTACCATTTACTGAAAGGTAATATTTAAGTCAAAGAAATGCTGGAAGAAAAATGTCCTGGCTGCGTAATAAATCGAAAGAAGGAACCGTTTTATTTCAAACTACACAGGATAATGAAGAAGGTTTAAAGTTTACTACTATTTTCAAAAATGAGCTGCCATAATGGAGGTAACATGTAAGTAAAAACTGTCGAATTCTTTGCATTTTTTTTAGTCAATTATTCAAATATACCTACAAAATATCATTTATTTTATATCATCCAATTATTTCAAACAACATTGGTTTGTTTTGCAATCCGGATACTAATTTCTTAATGCACGGAAATGAAATCATACTATTAGTCATTTTGCATGACTGAATTATTATTTTGATGTCATTGTAAACTTGCTTAGATATTGAATTTAGAATGTAAGACTGTATTTCATAATTTACTTTTACTTTAACAAATATTTTTCTAGTGAAAATTATTGACTTGTATCTTTTAAAACCAGGTTTACATATTTTATATAGGTATTAAAAATCATCTTCGTACTTTTTATTATGCTAGATGGGTACTTATATGTTTTTTGGGCTTTTTTATATATGACTAATACACTGCCCTCTTTTTGTGTTCGAAAAACCGTTTATTTTTCAAATACCTAGTTGAAATGAGTATCTACAAACTCGTAAATATGAAAAAGGCTGTTTAAAATCAGTCAAATTCGAAACTTTAACATTTTCATTGTTTGGTGATCACAGAACAGTAGCAAAAACGGTCGTACGCGCATAGTCGTCCAAATTATAAATTAATTTTCGCATTCGGAACTACAAAACTTTATTTCATTGAAATGTAAAAAAAATCATGAACATATTATTACATAATGGCGTTATCATCTCGCTAGGACTAAAGCCTGTGACGAGACTGACTGACTGTATATGAGTATGGATCAATTTGGATCACAAAAAGTAATAGTAATGTAATTATTTATTATGTAATTTATTTTATACAAATTGTTTAATTTGTTTTATTTTTATAATGTAATTGAATATGCTGTGCACACAGTGTATTATTGTTTGATTTTTTGTGTGTGTCACGCAATTGAAATTTTAAACCACATAGATTTTAGGTTAAGTTTTTGTAATTCATAACAAAATGTCAAGTGTTGCAATTGTTTTTTGTATGTTAAAAAATTATCTAATCTAAAAGGCTCTAAAGCCGTAAAATCTTGAATAAATAAATAATAATGTAAGTAGAAGCTTGAGGCGAATTATTACACGATTTTATTGAAATAATTTAGGTGAAAAATATTTTTTAATAAACAGTTATTGAGTACCGTTATTGAATATTTATTAAATATATTATTAAAACTGTTTGATTTGTTTTGTTTTTCGTGTTTTAGGCAGTTTGGGTGGGAACAAAATGAATGATTCCCCCCTCTCGGTTGAATAAAAAATAATGTGTCCCCCTGTGGTTTGGTGTCGTCAACAAATGACCTCATAAAGACGTATATTTAAAAAAACACACACACAAACCGATGAACGAAATAAAATCAAATTACGTTCCGAACTCATGTCATAAAAATAATATTAAAATTCCAAACTTGCCACACAAATCGTTTTTCAATCCTTCCCTTGAAATAAATCTACATCGAGCATCGAGCGCAAGAATAAAACCAATAATTATTACATCGAACGGTTACGTAATCAAAACAATAATAATAATAATATAATAAATTATTTATTTGGTTTATGTGCGTAAAGGATTTCGGGTTGGAATAATGTATTTTTAAATGCTTCGCGTGATATATAACTGTTACCATCTCCCTCCCAACCATCGAATTATATGGAACCTATATACTTATAGGTATCATTTTTAGGGGAGGTTTGATTCGTAACGGACATCAATGTTTTTAAAAACAATTAAAAGTCTTAAAAAAAATCTAGCATTCCTGACAGATGTTGCCGTCTTTACCTACTATGAATATTGAATTCGAATTAAAGTCGGGTTAGTGCGAACACTTATAACTCGAGATTGGCTCAACAGATTCTTCTGATATTTGATTTATTGGATTCTTCTCCGCTCCGGATAACAGAATAACTAATAAAAATAAAATGGATTAGAAATGATGTAAAATACAGTAGGATTTAAGTTTGTATGGAAAGGTTACCTGGGACGCGCCCACGACATCGCGGGTAGTTCCCTCTCATTCTCGCATACGCTCTTACAGTAGCCCATCCCACTTACTCCACCGCACCGTTTCGATAGTTTTAGAAATTTTTCATACAAAGTCAACAATATTATCGGGCATATTCGTGTTGGTAATAGGCGAGTTAGGGTGTGTGCGCGAGCGCATTTTTCTCAAGTTGTTCCCGCCAGAGCTTTGAATACGAATGAAATAGGGATGTTTCAGAAATAGTTTAATGTTATTATTTTATTAGCTTATCTAATCGAATTAATTTTGTACATATTAACGGGCGCAGTGCACATCATGTACATATTAACGGGCCATTTCGGGTTAGAACCACAGGTCAACGTCTGTCGGGAAAGCTAGTGATGGATTAATAACATATTTATCCCTATTTATTTATTCCCACCGATGCATCTGTTTTCAACAGTTTGGCAAACGTCAATTCAAATTCAAAAAGAGAAAAGTGTATATTGTCAAAAGCATATTTTCTTAAACTTTTTAATATTTCAGGAACATGCTTATTTTTTCTCTTTCATAAGAAGCTTCTTCTGACAATAGGGAACACAACAAGACATTGATCCAGCCATTCACACAATATGATGCGTTGACCAAGGGCAATAGGACTCCATTTTTGTATATCAAAAAAAAGAGCGTCATATCATAAAATAAGAGTTAAATTAAAAAAGGCATGAAGTACCTAGACTTGTCCTACCGACCTCGGTAGTGCGGTTGTCAAGGCGTCGATTTCTCCCCGGTTTTTTTTCTATTTGAAGTTTTGACTCGAGGTTGGTTCTGTCTCAGATTGGACGTGATCGATTAACTTGAATGCTTTAAAAATGTGCTTGCACAGCTTCAATGACACATAAAATATATTTAACTTTGTTTTAAATTTGTGTTGTATAATTATTATAGAACCTGAAATAACTTCTGAAACCTTACAGGTTCTCGTCATACTAAGCTTATATTTATATTTATTCGTCAGTATTGCTTAGTGAGTTTATATCTACATTTTGTAACATTTGTGTGTATTAATTTAGAAGCAGATTCTGTTTTATATAACGAACCGTTCAACAAAAGTGTCCATTTGCAGGCGGAATTCCCCAATAATATAAAAATAAAGGTTCATACATAACTGATGAGAGCCTTCTCTATACGCTAAGAGGATATTTCTCGAATTATTTATTGATTTTATTAGCACACCACTGTTTCACCAATTCCACCCCTGACTAACAAATGAAAATCACGTCACCAGGAACTTCCGATTCTTGGCGAAATTCCGATAGTTAACAAGTTGGACAATTGAACGGGGGTCAACTGTCAAACAGTTCCTGTGCAAGGCGGGGGGTGTGAAATTCCGTAAGATTAGAAGTACAAGACGACATGGATAGAAATAGATCTGTCTAGAGTAACCACGAGCCACGAAGATCCCCTCTAGTTGTTTAAGATTATCCAGACAATGTGGAAGATAAATTTATATCAAGCATGCACTTTACGTTATGTGTACCTACCTTTATATGCATTACAATTTATAACAAAATAACATATCAATTTTACCATAAAAAATGTCGTGGTTTTTGTTTCGGGTTATAAATAATGGCTGTAGGTAGGTATCTAAAGTTTTTGTCCACGAAAATATAAAGAAATAACTCTCTCTTTAAATTTCCGGCATCAGTCCACTTTTCTACTACCGGGATATTTATTTGAGTGTCCGCCCGTAACAAATAACAGACCAACCGCACCATCAAATAGATGTGTGTAAGTGTGGCGTGGGGTATCGTGGGGGAGGCTGCGTTAGTCGATCATTCAATCAGTAAGAGTACAGCATGGACAATTAATGTAAGATAAAAACATATCATTTTGGTGGGACAATCTACCTGCCATTCAAACTCTTGCACATTTCTATTTCATCGCTGGTTACTTAAATTTGTCTAAGATCCTTCAGTTGGAAAAACTGCTAAGAAAGCACCGAAGAAATCATCACAAAAATAATAATATCTGTGAATTTCCTCACCATTAGGCTTTTGCATAATCTGAACATTTGTTAGATTTATCCGTGTCACAAGTTCACACACAAAGGGGATAATCTATTCTAAAAATGTATAACATTCTGTTCGAATCGTTGACATAAGAATTATGTGTAATTTTTGAAATTTATAGCGACTAAAAATAGAGATAAAGTTATTTATGATTATAATTGTATAAATGGAAGAGGATATAACAGAACTTTGTTTTTAATTTTTTTTTCTTTTCTTGTATTTTTAATACCTTAAAGGCACATCATTTCATTTTAAGGAACATCACTTATTTTCTTTCATTGAGTGAATTCTGAATAGAGCTTATATTCAAACATTTAAAACATACGATATCAGAGAGGGATGAAGAAATTCAGAGAATGAAGCTAGAAATGGAACAGAACACGAAGAAATGGCAGATTCAGCTGGGGAATTACCAGGAAAACAACAGAAATATTACCTCCAAACTAGCAGAGGCACAGAACTGCAATAAAGCCTTGCGAGCAAGCTACGATGATAATTACGAAAAATTGCAGGTCTACAGGAACTACGTTGGAAATCATCTGGACCAATCAAACTTACTGCAAACTGATGACGTTAAAAACAAAACCACTAAGTGCTATCTTCAAAATGTAAATAAAAAAAACCAGGAACCTGTGCTATACATAGTGGGCGATGAATATGCGAAAGGTCTTGGAACCAAAATGTCACACAAGAGTAAATATAAAATAAGCTGCGAGTGCAGACCTGGTGACAGATTGATTAATTATAGAGATATCGCCATGAATATGATACACAAGTGCACCAAAAATGACGCACTGGCATTGATTGCCGCCAACAGTATAAACCTAAAGGACAGGGGGGCATTGAAGGAGGCTATACAAGATATCATCAAAATGTCCCATCAAATGAATGTTTTTCTTTATATAGCGTCCATAAAGTATGGAAATAACAGGAACATAAATAAACAGATATACAGCTTCAATCTGGAACTCAACAAAATGACTAAAGAATTCAAAACTGTAAATGTTATTGAAACCAATGAACAAAATATATCAATATCGGAACAAATAATGTTCAGACTCAAATTTAGACCTATTGGAACGTCTAATAACCATGTTATTCAGGAATCAGGGGAAAATGAAGAAGATAAAAGGAATTCAAACATCACGGTGATCCAATCAACTCCAGGTTTGCATAGACCTAGTGCATCTTTTTTATGGAGAGGAGCGAGGGAAAGGGGCAGAGTTTTGGTGGAGCTGGTTTCAGGATAGCACATCAAAATGTTCAAGGTTTAAAAGGAAAACTTCACGAACTGTGTACATCAAACGAATTGCTAAATATTGACATAATCTGTTTAAGTGAAACGTGGTTAACCAACGGTGATATTTTACAATACAGTGTTCCAAATTATAGACTATTAAGTTATTTTAATAGAATGAAAACGATCAGGGGCGGGACATTAATTATGGTGAAACACGGCATTAAAATGAAAAACAGACAAGATGTGGTGGATGCCTCGGTGGAAGGTGTTTGTGAACTGAGCTGTGTAGAACTGAAAAATGTTGTAATTGTTTGCGTCTACAGACCCCCATCTGGGAATTTTAGTACCTTTTTAATTGTTTTAAATGAAATTCTGACAAAGATATGCGACAAGAACAATAAGTATGTAGCTTTATGTGGTGATTTTAATGTTAATTTTGACAATACTTCAAATGAGAGTTGCCTTCTAGTAGATTTATTAAATAGTTTTCTACTTACAAGAAGCATCTTCAATGCCACTAGAGTTACATATAAATCTTCAACATGTATTGACAATATTTTCACAGACCTGAAGGTATACGACACTAAATTAATAAATTTTGTTAAATCAGATCATTTTGGTCAATTAATAAGTGTAGAAATTGCATCACAAAAAAAAATTGTTTTTAATGAAGAATCAATTTACAAGAGAATGTACAGTAAAAAAGGTTT
This sequence comes from Mystacides longicornis, assembly GCA_963576905.1. NCBI lineage: Eukaryota > Metazoa > Arthropoda > Insecta > Trichoptera > Leptoceridae > Mystacides > Mystacides longicornis. The sequence goes on from OY756428.1 coordinate 13,359,954, forward strand.
GGATAACTTTAAATCCTCACTATCTCAAATTAGAATGGATAATTTTTCATATAACTGCAACAATGTAAATGAGTCGATTAAAAATGTACTGAACTCGTTTTATATTGAGTTGGAACATCACTTCCCATTAAAAAAAATTAAACCCAAACCTAAGCAAGCATTTCAATCATGGGCCACTAAAGGCATCAAAATTTCTCGAGAAAAACTCTTCAAACTCTATAACATAAAAAACTATGATAATTCCAAAACAACTCAAATCTATGTAAGGAATTATAGTGCAGTTTTCAAAAGAGTATGTAGAGAGGCAAAAAAAATATACTTGAGTGAACAAATATTAAACTCCGATAACCCAATTAAAACAACTTGGGAAATTATCAAACAGGAAACTGGTAGATCAGTTGGTGACGATTGTTCATGCAAGAAAAAAATTAGCCTTAAGGAAACTAACCACTTAACTCCTGTAGATACAGCTAACTTTTTTAACAATTACTTTGTAAATATATCTAATACACTAACGAACTCCTTTGTACCTTCTATTGACAATGCCTTAACACACCTTATTAACACTCGCCCAATTTTGACCACAAACTTCAAATTTACAAAGGTTACAGACAAGGATATAATAATAGCATGTAAACAGTTGAAATCGAAAAATACTGCTGACCTTTGGCACATTTCAACACGTCTATTGAAAGAAATAATTGATAGCTTAGCCCCTCTACTTACACATATTATTAATATTTGCTTTGAAAATGGAATATTCCCAGAGAGTCAGAAATTTGCTAGGGTCTTACCAATTTTTAAAAAAGGAGACAGACTAGAAGCAAATAATTATAGGCCAATCTCTATACTTCCAACGTTAAGCAAAATAATTGAAAAACTTGTCTTTAATCAGCTAAAAATGTATTTAGACAAAAACAAATTAATAAATGTAGCTCAATCCGGTTTTCAAAAAGGAAAGAGCACTTCAGATAGCATTGCTTCCTTACTCCATACTATCTTAAAAACGCTGGATGATAAACACAATGCTTATGGCATTTTCTGTGATTTGTCGAAGGCGTTCGATTGTGTAAATCATGACATATTAATTAAAAAACTGGAATTTTATGGTATAAAAAATTTAGAAAATAAGTTTTTTCAATCCTACTTAAAAAATCGTCAACAGTGTGTTGAAATTAATGGAGTTAGATCTGACTCAGGTATGATAAAAAGTGGAGTTCCTCAAGGATCTATTCTGGGCCCCTTATTATTTATTATTTATATAAATGACTTGCCTAGTATTATTAACACGGACGCTGATATTGTTATGTTTGCTGACGACACCTCTTTAATTTTAAAGGGTGGAAAAAATTATGATGTATCCTATAAAAATTCTCTAAACACTTTATCTAACTTGGAAAATTGGTTTGTTGATAATTCTCTAGTACTTAACATGACAAAAACAAGTGCCATTGGCTTCTCTCTGGGAAGATCTGATGGGACTGATGCAGTTAAAACTGCATTAATTGAAAAAGGAATAGACCTGACAGACAGCTGTAGGTTCTTAGGTGTCACGGTTGATAAAGGTCTACAATGGGATCCCCATGTGGATCAGCTGTGTACAAAATTGAACTCGGCAATTTATGCCATCAAAAAGATAAGGGAAATATGTGGAATAAGCACCGCTAAATCTGTATACTATGCCTACTTCCACTCAATTATGGCATATGGGGTGATGTTCTGGGGTATGGGATCTGGTGCAAAAAGAGTGTTCATCCTACAAAAGCGAGCCTTAAGAACTCTGTTGGGTATGAGCCCTAGAGACTCATGTAGGGACGCTTTTAAAGAACAGCGCATTTTAACATTGCCTGGTTTATTTATGTTCGAATGTTTAAAGTATGCACATAAAAATCTGTCAAACACTCCACAAAACTTGAACTTTCATCACCACGACACCCGCAATAAAAGTCTACTGAGGCCTATTGAGCATAGACTAACAAAACTGTCAAAGAGCTTCGTTTGTATGAGCGTGAGGCTTTATAATCGCCTCCCCCACGAACTCAAATTATCTGACTCTGTTTGTTTCCAGAGGGAGGTCAAAAGGTATCTTGTTGAAAATGCTTTTTATTCAACTAATGACATGTAGATTAATATTAAATTTTGCCTTCTATGTTGACATTATGTAATATCTGTTTCTTTTTCTCGACTTTGTTCTTGTCGCTGCTGCATGAAGTGGCCTTGTACATTGACGAGATGCCAATGGGACCCTTTACACCCCTTTGGCATCGAATTTACTTTCTCAATAATATTGATGTCTTTGTATAATGAAATCTATTTGTCTTTTATGTACTAAATTGTAAATATTTTAATGAACCCGAGTGCCTCGTGAGGGGCCTATGGGGGATGCAATAAAGATTTGAAGAAGAAGAAGAAGATTTGAAGATATAAGTCCGGTTAGAATAACGGGTAGTTATAGAAGATGAAAATATTATTTCACGGCACAAAATTAATAACAAGTCTGGTGATAGTTGAAATGTAGTGTTTTATTTGTTCTCCAACACCTTAAAATCACATCAAACTTCTGTTATTTATGTGCGAAAGTCTCTCTCTCCAGTACATTTAACACTGTTACGGAGTAAACAAAACATTTAATACAAGAAATTAACTCAGAAAAGCTATAAGCTACCCACAGAGTGAGTTCCATGTAGAGTGCGGCGCTTATTGCCACTAAGTAGAGCACTCCAGCATTGTGCTCATCGCTGGTGTGGAACGCGAAGATCCTGTGTAGAGTTCCATTCACAATGTAATGTAGCCATTCACTCATTCCTCTAAGGGCTTCATTCGAGTGGAATGTGGAACATTAAATGAGATATTACTTAGATTATATTCCCTTACATATACCGCTCTATAATGGCGAATATCATAATTATTATTACAGAGGGTATTAAAAACCCCATGCTGCTTTTGTCCCCTATGAATATAGCAATAAACCTAATAATTATTATCACAGTTAATATTTTTATTGTCTGCTTTTGGATATAAATAATTACTGCTTACCTTAAAAGATCGATCATTGACAAACGTGTACTAATTTTAGTTTTATTTGTAAACTATTAGAATACCTTTGAGTTGTTTTCGATATTTGTTTTTTTTTTCAACGAATCAGCAGGGTTATTCTTGTAGCGGTCTTATTGCAATCTTATTGAAAAGATATCTTAAAGGGCGGCTCGGATAAGGATTGGACCAATCAGAGAGAAAGAGGGAGTGTCTACAATACGATGTAGCCAATCATGGAACGATCATGACACTCCCTCTTTCTCTCTGATTGGTCCAATCCTTATCCGAGCCGCCCTTTAAGATATCTTTTAAGTTGATATTGCAGGATCTGTAATGATATAAACAGATCCTGCAATATCAACTGTATTGATAGAGAAGAAAGTGACAATAGATAGCAAAAGAACTGCTAATGTAGTTACAGAAATAGGCAATTAATTAGTGATGGTTTATCCTAAAAAAATGTAACAGAGTTAACTAAGCTATCAACATTTAATAACTTTGTCTTTATCACGTATTTGATTTCATCTTGAACGGAATAAAATGTTGGGTGAGGTATGAATCCACCAAAATGATACGACATTAAATTAAACATGAAAATTTGCTAATACATAAATAAGATGTTCCTTGAAACAATTCCTGCTCGTATATTTTGGTCAATGAATTATAAGGTCTTATTAAACTTGTAAATAGTTTCCGTTTGGTTGGATCTTTCTGACCTAGCGATTTCTTCACTGACTGCCTGCGGTTCAGGTTGAGACATTTCACTACCTCCGAGACAGTTTCTACCCCCCTATCTATGCCGACCACTGAGTTATGTCCAGCATCCTCACCTTAGGGTTGGTCCGACGCCAACTCGTTACTCACAGATTTGAACATCCCATGCTTAATAGAAGATATCCTCATAAAATAACTTGGTCTCAAGAATTTCTCCTCATAATGGTGGCGGAAGATTTAAAGAATTTCTACATGACAAACATGAATAGACAAAACACTGTCATTTCAGACGTTTTGAAACTTTTTTATTCATTTTATATGGATAAAATTGATAAAAAATTCTTCTTCTCAAATGTCTCCAATCCAAATCACCATCGAACATCCCAGTAACTCCTAATCTATTAGCCGCGACAAAGGTGAGTTTTTCAAGACGTTCATCAGCCTTAATCTGTTCACTTGGGGTCTCAGAGGCCCCTCGCCTTCCAGGAATTTCACAAATAATAAGCATTTCAGCAATTTCTCCATGAACTGGGGTGCTCAGTACCTATAGCTTAAGTCTCAAAACGATTGAAAAGGAAAGTGGTAGTTAAATCGATTTTAAAACACGTGAGAACCAAGCTATTAAACTTCAGCCAGGGCCTGAGGGACCCCACGTCCACGTTTTCAATACAAACTATTTTATTCTACCATTCTACCATCCAGGGGATGGTGTAATCGCGATTCTATTGTTAACATTCAAGTCCCTGTACCATCCCCTTTATTATCATAGATATTGTCTTATGAATAATGAATTACTTGCATCTATTTTAAATTAATGTATTACTTTATCAGCTATCACATATTCACAATTTCGGTCAACCATCCTATTGTTACCTACTAGCTAATTTCTAAAGATCTAGCCTAAAAATATGTAAACAACAATAATAATATCTTGTCATCTGATTCTGTTAGTTATAGTATCCTCTCCCACCATCATTGTACCATACTTTTCTTTGAGCTTATAATTTTTAAGTTTAGTCTCTTGACAATCTCTGCATGTGTCGGACGAAAGCGCTCGAGATTCAATATAAATTTTGTGAAAGTACAACTGTGTGTTATTTAATTCGTAATTTTGATTTGAGTTTTTTGGGTAGACCTAGGGGTCCTATATCCCTGGTTTAGCGATTATCCATTCTTTTTGGGACATCCTGTGTATAAATGGGTGAGATTTGGTGCTTTTGAAACAACTGATTCATAATATTATAACATAACCACATAACTTTTGATTTTTTCACAATGAGTAGTCATGTATGTTGGCTATCTTATGTTACCCAACAATATTTTATTGACTTTAAGGCGGGACGAAGTTCGATGGGTCAGCTAGAATACAATATATCCAAACGTGTATCAATCAACCATTTATCATTTATGCGCATTGCAACTTCCATCACTGAAGTTTAATTCAAACCTAGCCAATAATTGGAACAGACGTATGTATCCACTTTTCCAGCATTGTTTGTGCTCATGCCTGTTGGTAGATACCCACTGTTGGCAACATCAGCTGTGCTTCAAACGTTCTGCATAAAATCTATTTCATATAAACCTGCATTCGCCTCGGAACCACACGGTAAAACAAAGAGGAAGCAGTTATACTGTGGGTAGAAAATTGGAACAATTCGACAAAGCTGTTTGTAAATTGAAAGCAAATTGAATTTATTTAAATTAAAAATAAACACTTACCTTTCGAACTATGCAACTGATGGCAAAAAATGAAAATTCGTCATCGAAATGAATTCAAAATGTTCATAATCTCTTGACTTTGAGTCGGGGCGAGGATGGAATCCATGATCTTAAGTTATAAAGTTGGCGACTAAAACGCTAGGCTTGATCTTGCGCAGAGGGCGTCATCAGCGTCTAAAATCGTTTTTAATGCGGTAGTACCGCCTTATTTCAGCACTTTATTTCTAGCGGAATTATTATGTGACAGGGCATTGGTCAGCGACTCCATCTATAATACCAGGACTCACATCTATAAGTATACATCAACACTTTTCGTGTAAACTTTTGACAGGAAGTTAGTGGATTTCGATAGACAGACGGTGAGCCACGTTTTATTTGAGTGCAGCCTCAGATCATGCGAGGGAAGCATTGAAGACTTCTACACACTAAACGAGACAGCGACTGACTTTAAATTTTAAATACTGTCATTTTTTAGGTACACTGATATACAATATACTTATCTAATTTTTTTGTTTTTCGTTTGTAATTAATTATGATGTGAAGTAATAAATAACCATACGATAAATAAATAAGTGGATTTCGAAAATCTATTTTACAGAATACGCACATACGAGTATATTCAATTGTTAATAAATTAAAAAAAGTTAGACAGGTACCTGCAAATAATTATTAATATTCAGTTCACAGATTATATTTACAAGTTTTTCTATATTTTCAGATGGTAACGCAGGTACGCTACGTAGGTTTGTGCTCTTGCTCTTAGATAGTGTGGCGTAACCTCATTATGATCCTAGGGTGGAAACAAAGAGAACTACCGTTTTATTAAATAATCATATTATTAACACTCCGAAAAAGAAAGTCCCTAGGGGATGTTGTGGTTGTTCTACTAAATTAATAGTGAATGATGATAGGAAACAATGCGTCCCCCCTTCCTACCTATGTACTATCTACATTATATTATGTAGGTACGTACTTTGATTATATATTATTCTTTGAAGAGATACTAGTAGATATTAATAAGAGATTTTTGTAAAAATAAGTGCAATATTTCTGATTAATTGTTCCCAAATATTTTAAAATAATGTTCAAATAAAACAATGTTTAACTTATCCACAAATTTTTATTTTCCCGACTAGTTTCTTAGGTACACGTCCTACATGGTCACGGGAGACTAAGAAACTGTGTAAGAAACTGTGTTTCTTAGTCTCCCGTGACCATGTAGGACGTGTACCTACGAAACTAGTCGGGAAAATAAAAATTTGTGGATAAGTTAAACATTGTTTTATTTGAACATTATTTTCAAATATATCCATCAAGAAATGCATGTTCACGAGTTGGTTAATTTTATTCCCAAATATTTTTTTTACAAATACATTGTATTTTTTATTGTAGCGCAGCCCTTCATCGCTTCACTACTGAATCTCTATGTCGTTGGTTCGATCTCAGGTGCGGAACATCTTCCTATTTCACAACACAAGCTCTTAGCAGCTTACTGTGAAAGATTAAAAGAGTGTATTTGTGTTCAATTTCAGCTCGGATTCATTTCTTATATTCAAAAATAAAAAGAAACTTTCATTCGTTATCCTTCCATCTCTTCTCCACGAAAGGTGACGGGCCTACGCCGGATGCGGCAGTATTATAAAGTCGGTCGTCGTGATGCGGTGGAACTATCTTATTCCCAAAATTCTCCTGAGGTTCAAAAAAGTGGAAACAAATAGATTTTAACTCCTTAGAAAACCACCAGCAAGAATATCCTATTATTGTTTTATTTATTTTGAAGAAGAATATTTAATTTATCATTTGAGTTGGTAAAAGGGGAGATTCTGTATACCTAAGAGTATCTTCTGCCTAATGGACCTACATAATATATCAGAATGAAAATCACAAACAATGCAATTATCGACAGAAATAATACGAATTGGGTTTACATTAGAAGGATCGCTTAAAGAGCTTTTATATCGGACGCTTTTTCTATTTATGTTTTCGCTATGATAAATTACATCTTTTCTGTCTATGGCAAAGATAAATGAGTTTTCTGTTAATCAAGTAACGACGTACGGGCAATTTATAAAATCAACTAACTAATTCAACCTAGCATGACAACAATACCAACATAATTATTTACATTTTTATATTGAATCGATTTGAGGACACGGGTAATCAAACAGAGTACCGCATTTGTTCAAATAACGTACCAGTAAATTAAATTGCTCTCTATGTAATTACCTAAATATTTTATTCGGTTAATAATTAATAATAATAATTACATAATAGAGTTTGGTGTTTTCAAGGACAGGCACAATTTATAATCTAGTCCTTATTTTCATCTTCACGATTACAAATAGGGTTACCGGATTTAAAACTTGATCTCAAAGAATAGAGAACCTTGAATCGCATCCGGTCAGAGTGTATCTGAGCTTAATAGATGGGGATATACCTACAACCCCAGTTATAGGTATAGTTGTGGCAAGGAGATTCAGGCTACCTCCCATATTGTTGAGTCATGCCCGTTGTATAAGTTCCAGGGAGCGATGGGACATTTGCAAGGATCTTGATATTTCTTTATAGACGCCTTGTGCTACAAACATAGATTCTCATAATATGTGTTTGAAATGATCTATTACATAGGCACTCTCGTAATTTACTATGATTGCTTTTAGACGTGATAATATGAAAGGAAATAATTGTGATTGTTCCAAAGAGTTAAGAGTTACAAAAGTAAGTCAGTTGGTAGAGCTTTTGATAAGTAAAATAACATGTTATGATGAGTAATTCATCAGTGTAATGCGCTCCAACCAATCGTTATTTGAATAATAACCTCAGACTTCCTCGGCGGGGTAATGTTGAGTATGAGACGTGCCTCATTCGGTAGATGGTATCTGCACTTGCTACCTAAAACACATTACAGAAAATTAGCCAATTATGAGTAAGGATTTGGCCTCATTCACCACTCGAATGAAATGCATTCGTTGCTTACAGCAACTGGTTGCAATTTAACGACCATTAGATGAAAAAGTTTTGTTAAAACACACGTTAAAACTTAAGTACCTATGCGGAAAAATAATGTATGTTATATTAAGGTTGATTTGAAGTTCTGGTTGAACCGATGGTTTGTGAGCTTATTGTTGGTGTTTTCGTCGAAAATATCCAATATATTATTATGCATATTAAAGAGAGAACGGACCTTCACTCTTTTCTATCCAAAATGACTCACAGAGCCTTAACTCAAATACATCGTAGAACTCTTAAAAAAATTCGTACCATTTCACTCGCGGTTTGAGACTGGATCAGCAAATAAATACGTAAAGAAGATGAAAACGAGATGATTAGGGCATAAGTATTTTAAAAAAATAGCTATACCTAGGGCTAATTGATGCTTAGAAAAATGCAGGGCAGATTTTGATACTGTCCTCGAAATACCTTGGCCAGAAGTAAAAACGACAAAGATACATGAGAAAGGCATGTCTTCGGGAGAAAAAAAATGCAAGTGAACAATGATTGACCATCAGTTTTCTCTGTTTACCTGTTAAGGGTTTCAAAAATAAGCGACATCAATATTTCGATCAGGGGATGTAAATATTCAACTTTGCTGCAGAGAGTTACTCCGAAATTTAAATATTAAAACAGATACACCGGCTGTGAAATTACACATATTAAAGGCAAGTCGGCAAATGCTAATGGCGCTACCGCAGTCTTTGATGGCACGCGACTCATTGGATCTTCTGCGCGGTGCGTGTTTATTAACTGAGAAAATATTAATATCAACTCATCACGCTACATATCTCTGAGGGTAGACAGGGAGATGGTATCTAGTAATAATCCACGAATCGAATTGTAATTATAAATTAATTGAACTTCAAACATCTTCAATTACTATAACAGTTTTTTAAATAATCCAGAATTTATTAAGGGATCAACAAAAAATCATCATCTTTTAAGTATATTTTCTTGTTACTTTACCGGGCATCCCGACAATAGTTTGTTATTACTCGACATTTTTTCACACTTAACACGCAGCAAGAACATTCACTTCCTGCCATTTAAATCCACAAAACCTCTATTGAAAAAAGTCTTTTCAAATAAGCATAATATGCAAAACCTGTTACACATAGATCTTGGTCATGAACGATGCCAGTATTGGATGCCAGTATCGAACATCCAATAATTCACATATCATCAGACACGAAAAAAGCATAAGATTGTTGAAAAAAAACTGTGGAGATTCCGAATTGTTTCATAAAGGACCTCAATATTCTATCAAAAAACTGTGGAGATTCCGAACTGTTTCATAAAGGACCTCAATATTCTATCAAAAAACTGTGGAGATTCCGAACTGTTTCATAAAGGACCTCAATATTCTATCAAAAAAGCCCTATTTATGCAGAAAAAAATGAACTAATAGTTATATTTGTATAAAATGGCAAAATTTTAAAAGGAACATCTTGAATTTTAAAAAACCTTCCCATAAATGCCACGTAGCTATACACAAAAAATTGCGAAGATATTTTGTAAAAAAATTTCATAGAAATATGCGGCGGTTTTATGATTTGTTTTATTTTTATGACAGGACAAACATAATATCATGGGATTTTTTTATTAAAACAATTGTTAAGTTTTTTATTTTTTTTTTATTTCCAGATATATTAATATACATAAATGTGTACATATATGAATACAGATTAAGATAGTGGAATTTATCACCCCACTAGACAAAAGAATATATAACATAACATATAATATACCTTATAATATCAGCACTAAATAATAGTCTAATCAAAAATAATCCAGCAACCAATAGTTTTTTTTATCATTTCTAATTGGATTATACTTATTCACTCCAATATGCAGCTATAATCTCTAATATAAATGAAAGTCGGGTTAGTGTGAACACTTATAAGTCGAGATCGGCTGAACAGATTATTTCAATGTTTGATTTATTGGATTCTTCTCCACTCCGGATAACAGAATAACTAATAAAAAGTTGAAAAAAAATGCGTAAGAAATGATATCCAAACCCAAACTTCCTTAAGACCCCACTTAGGGGCATAGGGAGGCAACAAGAGCTCTCCATTGCGCTCGATCTTGCGCAACGTTAATGACCTCCTCCCACACCATGTCCAGATTCCTCAGCTCTGCTTCGAAGGAGCGAAACACAGTATGATAAAATAAGAAATGATATAAAATACAATATTTAAGTTAGTATGGAATGGATCACATGCGACGCGCCAACGCCATCGCGGGTAGTTTTCTCTCATTCTCGCATACGTGATTGCCGCTCTTACAGTAGCCCATCCCACTTACTCCACCGCAAAGTCAACAAAATTATCGGTCATATTCTTATCGGTACCTACTTCATAGCTGAGGTAGTTGTGCGCGCGTGCATATTATATTCTCACGTTGTTTCCGCCTGAGCTTTTAATACGAATGAAATATGGATGTTTTAGAAATATTTTAACATCATTATTTTATTAGTAACTTAATCGGATTAATTATGCATTTTTGTTTCTGGGGGCGCATTGCACATATATGATCGGGCCGCCTCTGGTAAGGACTACAGGACGTCTGTCGGGAAAGCGAGTATTATAATATACATATATCACCTTTTGCCGAGATCAGATTTTCAGGATAACAACCTTCTTCCATTGATTGCTATGTTCTAGGTGCATGTTACTCTAAATTGTTTGGCAGGCACACAGATAAGTAGGTACCTACCCCATACCTGAGGAATGTTTTTACACAGCCTATTAAACTCTGCGGTGATTCGAATGCAAGTATAATAACGTTTTTGTTCGACGTCGAGTAAGTCAATCTTCAGATTTTCTTGAAAGTTTGGAGGGGCGCGGACCTTTTTTCGTTACAATCAAGCTTTTACTGGATCTGCATGGTTACTCTTGAAACTCGATTCCAATCCTAAAATCGTAAAATCCCAAAATGGTACTCTTGAAATGCGACGCTAGCGCACGATTGGATTCAAATCGAGTGGTGATTTGAAGAACATGTGAAATCGTGTAAAATTTGAAAATTGGTACTCTTGACGTCGTTTTGACAACTACTCGATTCCACGGAATTGTGTTGGAATCGTCTAACTGTCATTATTTACAAGATCGCAAGAAAGTAACTTTTTTGAAATCGAGAAGACGTATTTTGATTATATTACTTAAAAAATGGCTAGTCTTGCATAATTTTTAAACATTTTGGAAAACGCGCATCAAGTCGATATGCGTCAACGAAATAACTTGCGTAGAATAGCAAGATATTCGCAAAATGCGTTTAGCATGAGTAGTGGGGAATTTATTTATAGCAAATTATAGCGAATATCAAAAGAGATGTTTGAAGAGTTGTGCGGGATTTTGGAACCTCATATGACAAAACCTTGAAGACGAAGTGATATCTCAGTGCAAAACATGCAACTCGACATCATTACCATTGGAAGACATGAAAATGATAATCTCGTATAACCATACCCACAGCACCAACAATTCTTTCTGCAGCTCATGACTGAAGCCAGACATGAGTTAGTTCATCAGCTGTGGAATTCACATCATAGGCGAATATGAATAATTTAAGAGAGCTTAAGAAATAAACATTTTATTATAAAAAGCTTCTGTATTGTAAATTCTATTACACGTTTCATGTATATAATAGTAGGTATATGTATGTAAGTTGTCAAGGTTTGTAAAAATAACAAAATTGTAATATAATGTGATACATAATCATTTTATTAACTATTATTTTATACTAGATAATTAAATTATAAAAAATACAATAAACAAAATAAAAAAACTATTTTCTGTGTCTATATTGCCTTTGCAATCTCTCTCGAGGCTGCTGCCGCTTCAGCAGATCCTGAACGAATGGCAGCAATAGTTGCGATTAAAATTCGGCACGCTGCCCCAATTTTTCTGCAGCTTCTTTAAACGCTAATTATTGCTTTTAAGCGTTCTGCTTCCACCCGTTTTTCTTCCATTCATGTGAGACACTCTCGTTCTTTCAACAAATTCAAAAAATATTTACGATTTATTTTGATAAATCAGCAAATAAAATATAACTAGCACTTTAATAATTATAATAAAATATAAGTAAACAAACAACGCAATACTCTTACAGAAACGTCAAAATGTTTATTTGAAATATAAATGAGTGTTTCCATTTAAAGAAAAAAAATCCTTAAATATTATAGCAACGTCAAATTATTATATTTGTTAAGTAGGACAGTTATTAGTAAATCAAATTCGACTTATTTTATGTTTAAAAAAAAGTATACCACTCACGGATGTCAGATTTACTTCCTTACAGTTTCTTTGAGAATAACGCGACATAACAACAATTATCGATTCCCAATTTACAGCGAAAATATTTTAATATTGCAATAACAAACTTGAAACGAAAACGTTTTCACGGCTTGGAACCCCAATCTCAAATCCGATTCCAATCGCACGGAATTTGGTTCAAGAGTACGGTTTTGAAATTGGAATCGAGATTGTGATTGAAATTGGAATTGGGTTCAAATCGAGTGTCGAGAGTAAGCCTGCTGGAAGTGCAGAAAAAGTCACATAGAAAAGTTCTTCGTAGAAGATACAAAGGATTTGCGTTTAAAGATCAGTTCGATGAACCAACAAAATGGGACTTTTGAATATATTGAGATTGAAATAATACCTAAAAATATAAAATATAATTAAATTTTGATTGATAAAAACAAAGCAGTTATGAACAATTTCTAAATTTAAAGATTACCGAAAAGTTTAATGATAATTTTAGATTGAAACAAAAGCGAGATACGCGCCCGAATATTTTGGATGAAGAAAGACCTTTTGTGATATCATTATTCATTACAACGATAACGCAATTAAAAGTGGGAGCGAAATTTCACAAAATAATATTAAAAAAAAAAAAAAGAAGGAGACAATTTATGTATCATCTTTTGTAACGGAAGAGAAAGTTTCCATTGTAATTTAAATGAAAGAAGTGGCTCTGGTCCCCTTTTTTTCTTTTGACGAAATAATAATTAAAAGCACACATTTTTTTTTCGTAAAATAAGTGACCTATGAAAAGCTTACAAACTTTTCCATCGAATAATAATAATAATGTTGGAAAAGTTTAAATACTCGAGAGCTGCCAATTTTGATCACCCAAAGTTTCTGTTATTGATAATAGATCAATTTAAATCTAGTACGGAAATTAATTATTAAATTGAAAGGTCCAAAACAATTTAGAATATTCACGATGTTTTTCCTTCGAGATGAATTATTTATCTCAAGTCGGGTGTTAGTAGGAACACGAAGATGCGTCTTAAAAATTAATTAAAATTTACAAAATAACTTCGGAAAGCGCTAGGCAAAAACATTTGAAAGTTATAATATGGAATCTTACATAAGTTCGTTTGAAGCTTCTTTATTTTTCTTTTTCTTTAAGTAACTTTTTTTCCAAATTAAGGTTTGTTTTTGGTTAAGAAAATCAAACATTTAAAGAAATCGTATAACATATTATACGAGGATCAAAACTTTTAAGTAATTCCTAAAAAAAACGAACTACTTTGGAAGATTATTCATTTAAAATTTTATTATGTAGGTTCCTAAGTTCCTACTGGGAATATTGGTTGGTTATAAAATAAAAGTTTTGCACATTTTCCTAGTATTGATGGCTGAAAGCGAACGTGATTTGTAAGAACTTGTGACGCTTGTGTATCGAAATGGTGAAATGAATGGTCTTAAGATGAATGTCAATAAAACAAAGGTGCTTGTTTTTGAAAGAGAAGATTTAAGAACGCAATGTTGTGTGAATGTGAATGATGAGAACTTGGAACAAGTGGATGAGTATGTTTATTTATATAGTCTATTTAGCAGAGATGGAAGATGTGAAAAGGAGATTGAAAGAAGGAAACTGCTTGGTAGAAGGGTTGGCGGTGCACTAAGACCTCTAATGAGAAATAATAACGTATCTCTTAAATCCAAACAGCTGATGCACAATGCAATCCTGATAGCATCCATGATGTATGGGAGTGAAACATGGACATGAACGAAAAATCTGGAAGTTGGAATGAATGCTGTGGAAATGGGATCACTCCGTAGGATATGCGGAAAGAGACTGATTGATAAGGTGAGGAATGAGAATATTAGAAAGGAATGTGGAGTGGATGTTAGCGTAGTGACTAGAATGAAGGTTAATAATTGAAGGTGGTTTGGGTATGTAGAGAGAATGAACGAGGAAAGAATGACAAAAAGGATATATAAATCTGAAAGAATGGGTGCACGCAGACGAGGTCGACCTCGAATGACATGGTCTGATCATATCGGTTTAGTCTTAGAGCAGGGCCAAGTCAGGAGCAAAAGAAATAGGAGAGCATGTATGCGGAATGTTGTGCGTTTGGAAGAAGCGAAAGAGGTTTGTTTGGATAGGAAAGAATGGAAATCCGTACTCTCTGCCTACCCCCTTCGGGAAACGGCGTGATGGGTAAAAAAAAAAGTTTTGCACATTGAGGAATAGAAATATGTGGGTTCCGCTGGTGAATTAGTAAGGGGTGAGTAGGTATGGACCAATTGGCTGATTGAATTGTAGGGGTAGTTGTGTCCAATCCGTCAGAGACAAAGTATCCGATCCCACAAAGGGTTCAAGGAAATCACTAAAACTAAATTAATCGTTTTGAATTGAAATCAATTAAGATAGTGAATTATATTGGCAGATTGAGTCTGTAGGAAGGAAGCGATGATGGAGTGAGTCTCGAAGCACCATTAATATTCCCAATGTGGATCCTCGTACTCGCCGCCCAATGACAGCTCAGCCCCCACCAATTAAATTCAAGACATATTTTCCAAAATTATCGGGACGAAAATATTTTATTTGTTGAAAAAGGTTTGCACTCCACACCCACAAACATTTTCATTCTATTTGCATGGAATTTCTTTTTATCGATTAATTAAATTTATACCAATATTTTACTATTACAATAATATTTTTTAAAATTTGTAATTGGCTTTATTAGTATAAGATTATAGCGACTATAAATACCAAAACTAACGAATTGTTAATATTGAGAGATTTAATGCTTTGGACAGATTCCATTTTATATGAAACACATTATATTGTATTCCTTCAATTGTATATTTAAAAAAAATAAAATACTTAGTATAAAAATGTATGCCCTCCAACGCAAAGGGTAATGCTGAAAAGTGCAGTGACTGGGCCGAATCCAGAGCGAAGGCTATAATATGATATAAAAAACTGTTAAGACTAAATAAGTACTAATTTACAACGAGTTCTCAAACGACTGATGGGTCAATATGAAGATTAAGAAGCATGAGTAACTTAAACGAAAACTGTTACATAAACTAAGTATAGGTATTATTGGGTACTAACAAAGAATAAGCTCGCAATACGTTTCTTGAAATGACCTGACATGTGTCGTAGAATTGGGCATTTAGGATCCCGAAAATTAGCCCACGAAGCAACTGTGGAAGAGTGCTAGGGGACTAAGTTGATTACACTTCAAACACACAACGGAACTTATTATTTTTGAGGCACCATCCAACACTGAAAAGGTTTGTAGAAAAGCTTGATACAATTTCTCGTTTCGCAGCCGGAATATCAAATTTGTTTTAGGATATCCACCCTTTCAAATTAAATCAACTCAGAATCTATATCATAATGGTAAGTGAAGATATACCCAGCAGCGTTTTCTCGTTGAGGTGAATTTCGCGCGTCAATAGCTCACTCGACAATATTGAGTAACCTTTGTAGGCATTCTCGTGGGGAATATAAAGTAAGAAAGCGCTCTGCGAAGAAATTGTTTTTGTGTTGGTGTATTGAAACAACAAACTTACCCGCAGGTGAGGGGGGCAAGAAAAAAAAGAAAGATTTATAACCATGTGTACACAATGGCGCTCCTAAGAAGACTTTCAATTAAATCTTCTTTGTGAAATTTTCAATGTAAAAATAATACTTGTTCAGTACATACATAGACCCACTCTTTCTTCCTTGTATTCTTTCCCTAATTATATTCTTAATATTGTTGTGTTCTGTATTGTAAACATGAACATACCCGTACACGAGCTGACGACAATATTTTGTACCTACTTGAATATTATAGAGGCTTGTTTGTTTAGGGCGTCGACACAATAAAAATTGTTTCATTATATTTTGGATAAGGAAGATTAGAATGAACAGTTTGTAATTGGAAATTATGTAGGAAAATAAATGGAGCATAGCCCAAAAATGGGTAACCAGGAATGGAAGAGCCAACCTGCAAATAACCTGTTCTAACAGAAGAAGAATAATTGACTAATGTAACGTTTCCGAGTACCTATGCACGAAGTTACATGAAATAAGCAGAAAGTCGGCAATCAAGGGAGGTAATGCGAGTAATTTATACTCATAGAATGGCTGGATATCATTTTTATGCGAAACTTGAGCTAGATAAATTGTACCAAGCTAATACCATGGAGCTGGTGCTTCTACCTACCTAGGTGCATGTCTAAGTTCTCTTTAGAATATTAATATTACAGACCATTATGTGCACGTACAATTGTTCTTGGAATATTCTTCAAGTTATTTTAACTTTTATCTGCAGTTTTCTGCACAAGATATAAGTATAAAAAAGGCATTGCACAGTGCACACGTTTTAATAATGATGGTTCTTAGGTAGGTACCTAAACAATATAATGTTATAAGCTTGTCAGTTTCTTCAAAGATCATAATTTTATTTATATTTTCGTGTTGAACAAAATAGAAATATATTTCTTTGAATGTTCGTTCATCTTTGGTGCATTTCAAGTTAAAAATTTCGATATAGAATATCCCGCCAAATATATCATGTAAAAAGTCAATTTAATAAAATAATGGTTATTTTGCTAAAATCTGACTACAGTAAAATGAAAACCACCTCTTACAACATTATAAAAATCGGTATCAATTTGTCAAAAGATGAAAATTAAAAATGTCAGAAAAGAATGTCGTACCAATAGCTTGAATTTCCTTTCGTAGGTACCTATATTTTGAATTTAATATGAAGAATCGCATGGAAAAACGTTGATCAAGTTTTTGGAGTCATTTAGTTCATTTAAAACAAACTTATGTTTTATTTAATGAAGGGAAACAGAAATAGAGGAACATAAAAAATGTTTTTGCGACAGTTTTCGATCCAGCCGAGGTTTCGATAGCTTGAATGGAATAACCTAGTCATTTTTTTTTAAATAAATTAAAACTTAAACTTGAGACCAATGATTGAGATATAAATCATTATGAGTCTAGTACAAAATTCAGACCAAGAGAAGTTACACACATGCAACATGAGATGGGCATGCTGGGTAGACTCTCAAGAGATGTCATTTATTTAAATAATATTGCGCAAGACGACTGAAAACTACGAGCGGTAACTATAATGTTGAAACGTGATATCTCCTTTAAGACATATTTTGTTCCTTATGTTCCTTCCCTATGACATACTGAAAGATGTTCAATGTATCGCACACCTACGGGTGGTACGCATATTATATCGAAGTAACTGAATTTTCTTACAAAGTGCACAATAGAAAATTGAAGTCTTTTATGTTATCACAAAGGAGTTTAATACGAGAGAGAAAGTTTCAAACTTAAGCTACATTGCTATTGGCTAAGTTTTCAATTAAGTTAAAATCAATAAATAACTTTTCATGAAATTGGCAACCCAGATATCTTTCTTCACAGTTTTCTCTACCAATCACCAAATAAGAACTTCTGCAATACTTCCGATGCGTCTAGTTTCTTGCTCAATTTAATGACATCAGATTAATCTCCTTCGTTTTTACTATTACTAAATAAAGGATTTTGTAGGCGTCGTGGTTTTTTGCTTGCTAATATCAATCAAATTTTATCGCAAATCATAACCAAAATGCAAAAAAATGCACCCCGTACTCCAAATTCATTGTGAAGGAACTGTTCCCAAAGAGTACAAGAGGTTTGAGAGGGTTTTCCTAATTTACTTAAAACATGTCCAGCCATATCCATTTTATTTCCATAATTATAGAAGATGAGCACCCGCATCAGCTTATTTAAGAAATCAAACAAGCGTTAATATAATAATATAACATTTGAAACGTTTCTATGACACTCATATTGCAGCTATCCTCATCCTGTTACGGAATCTTAAAGATGGCTGTAAAAAGCAAGTGACATTATTCAATTTATGCAGCAATCCAAGTATGTTCCTGTCTTGAGTGACAATGCTGCGTTTACTCATAAAAAACGTTTTTTCTGTTTTTATTTACGAAAATATCGCAAAAATATCATATTTTAGATCATAAAATAAAAAAAGTAGATACGTATTCTTTATGTAACATGCAAATTAAGTATGCAGCTACTATTTATGTAAACGTTAAGTTTGATACATACTTTACGATGGGTTTTTAGTGAACGTTATATAAAATAGTACACTTTTTATTTTTATGGCAATAACAAAATTTATTTTTGGTACATACTTAATTTATTTTTGATCATTTACAAAAACAAACTTTAACATACGGATGAAATGTCTACACTTGGAATACTTCAACATTTAGTGAGAGACATTACTTCTTACCCTTTAGGTTTAGATGAATGCCTATGTGAAAAAATCAACACATAAAAAATAACAATATTTCAGACTACGCAAAATGGATTAAGTAGTATTCATTTTTTCTCGAGATCATCAAATATTGCTCAGTTTGAGGAAACATAGCGGCATGAATATCTAATGCAATATTAAGTTGGAAGCAAGATTGAATATGCAACATCGAGGAACCGTATCTAACACCCGTACAAACGTGAATAAGTGAAGGCTGTTATTTATTATTCGATACTGGGGAAGGTACCCCTGGCCCGTATGCGCGATTTACAAAATCCCCGTTACGTATGTGTAGGATGATTTTGCAATCTGTAAACACAATGTAGTAAGAACGCGCTAACAATGAATCCCTGAATATTTTACTCCCCGCAATCGACACACATTTACTGTTCAAAACGCAGTTTTTAAGATCTAGATATAAAAGTGTTTTGCTCATTATTTATTTATTAAAATATTTAAAGATGTAACGATTTCGATCTGGGATAGTGTCCTGTGTGTATCGCCTAAGTTTCTTTCTTATTCTTATCAATAATTTTGTGTTTTTCTATACTTTTTGTGCAATAATAAAACCCTATAGAAAAAGTCTGATGTTCTAAAGTATTAACAGTAATTGATTTGTCAAATCAATAAATTGCTTCAAAGTTAACACATTAAAAATGGTGGTGTAATATTTATTTTTATCTTTTTTCTCATCAGCAGCTCTTACATGTACTTATATAAAAAAAAAACATTAGTTTATCGTCAATATCGACCTATTTTTTGTCTAGTTCAATTTTATTTAGGTACGCAACGAAAATAGAGTAAAATAAACGGTACTTTTTGGTACTATCAAAAATTTTCTCGAGATTTTGTACGGTTTAATTGGGCTTATTGACAAGTTAGTTTTGTTATTTGAGTTGAACTGACAAGCTCTTAAAAAGAGTTGCCCAACAAGATAGGTCAATACATCAGGCACCAGGGTATGCTCTTTACCATCATCGACTAAGTGATTGAAGGCAGAAATCTTAGGGGCCGCCCCAGAGATACAGACCAGGTGATCGGGGACATGCGCTGCAGTACCTACCTACCAGGAGATGAAGAGGTTGGCTGGTGACAGGAAGGACTAGAGGAACAGAGTTGGCATGCTTGGTGCAGACCAATCTTAGGATTGTGACTCAAAAGACGAAGACACAGTGTCGATATGATCAATATAAAGTCAATTTGATAGTTGAATGTATGTGAGAAGGCAGATCGTCCAAGAGGTGGAAACATAATTGACAGTCGATGTCAATGGAAGTGTTACAAATCGCACGATCAAAAAACTTAAAAGGTACCTAGCTAGAAAAAGTAAAATGTATGAAAAATAGATAAAAAAGAGTGGGAGTCCATTTTAAAATATAAGATATGCTTCCAAAAAATCAGAAGAAAAAGTATTCTAGGATGGAGAATCTCATTTATTTTATACACCTAATTAATATTTTGTCAGTCATTTATAATTTGAAACAGTATTAGATACTCACATTGGAACAAATTAATAATAACAGTTAAAAAAAGAAAATCTGAGTCGGTTATTAAAAACTTCGGTTTTTGAAATGTAGGATGTGCGGAGTGTTAAGTGGAGGAAACAAATTGAATCGCAATTGTCGCGATGCAACTTACAACTGTAGGGAATGTATGCAGTGCAGGCACCGCTGGCATGTAATGTGGGTCGCCCCGTAGCTACCACCACGTACCACCGAGCCCGGAACAATAGCATTTCCATGTGAGCCAGAGATATTGGAATCCGCTGTGCGAATTAATACGCGAATGTTTTATCACATTGGCTATTCTGCAATTTTAATGCAAATTTCCTTGGATCCTACGCTCGTTGAGTGTTAATTTACGATATTTCCATTCCTACAAACCTATTGTTCACACATGATGTATCTTGATTGTTTGTTCATATCCAATTTCTACTAGATTTTGTAGAGTATGCACTTTGAAGTTCCAATTATTTTACACTTTACACTTGTGGTTGTATGTAAATAATTTAAAGGAAATTTAATAATATGTTAAAGGTTACGGAACATCCAGGAGTTTCCAACGGGAAATTAAGAAAATTTGAAGAACTTAAAGGGCTGATCTATCTTTCAACTGTAGCCCTAGTACAAGTTTTCGATGATCGAATATCGAAACGATCATCGAAAGAGTTTCGAAAATTTTCCATACAAAATTGATCGAACGATTCGATCGTTAGATTTTAGAACACTATTTCCAAGCTTATAACCGCTTATTAGCGTGCAATAAGCTTTCGATAAAACTCTTACTAGCCCCACAGCACTAGGATTTTAGGTTAACAGTTAATAAAGAGAAATCGAAGGCGATCAACAGAGAACTGAAAAGGATGAAGTGTATAAAAAATGTCACGTGTTCACAAATGGACAAACACGGGTTGCGAAGAATTTGAAACAAATATTTTCAGCTAACAGGTCCAATCAGAGGTACCTCTGTCTTCAAATAAGTTTAGTATTTTGCATATGAGATAACGGTAAGAGCAGTAGTTTATTGTTGTTAAAAAGTAGTATGTTGGACAATACGAGACTACCCTAAATCGCACTATTTAATTCAATCAGCCACAAAGATTTCAACTTTTAAAAGAGATCTAGAGACAGTTATAAAGAGATCATCGTCACAAGAGAACTCTAAAAAGAAGAATTAAAACACATCGGTAAAACTATTTCAATACGAAAGCATGCTTAAAATTATTTAAGACGAGACACTGGTAATCTCTTCTTCTTAATTTAGGCCTCCTGCGAGGTCGATTCCCAGCTGTCCTTCCACCTTTTTGGTGGTCTGCCTGGGAGCCGTCTTCCATGGGGTTGGCCGTGCAATGCCATGTGAGGGAGTCTGGAAGAGTCCATTTTCCTCACATGTGCATACCAGAATCTTCTTCGTTGCCTTCCCCATCTTACTATTTCCTCGACCTCGCATATTTCCCGTACCCTCGTATTTCTGACTCTATTTCTGAGGGTCTTCCCGGCTATGCTCCTGAGAGTTTTAATATCTGAAACTCTCAGCGCATTTTTAGTCACAGTGGTATCGGCCCTGGACTCGATCCCGTATATCATGATGGGTCTGACACAAGTTTTATAAATCTTTATCTTGCTGTTGATTCGCATATCAGGGTTTTTCCATTCGTAGTTTCTAAGGTATCCTGATATTGAAGCAACCTTGTTGATTTGACCCAATATTTCTGTCGGTAGATCGGTCTGCCCATACAAGTGCATTCCGAGGTGTTTGAATGTAATGACCTGTTCCACGGAGACACCTTCCACAGATACGCTGCAACCCATTGGAGACTGAGAGAAAACCATGCTCTTAGTCTTCGTTACTGAGATAGTCAAGTTGAAATGTTGACTTGCTTGATGAAAAGCTTGTAGAAGTGACTGCAGGGGCCCGTTCCACCATCATACTTTTCACATTGCAACATTTCATTATGCGAAAATCGCCTAGCGCGAAACAATCTTGTTCCATGAAAACAAAATATTCGCTTGGCGGCGTCTAGATTATTTGAAAACTCTTTTCAATTGTACAGTGGTATCTAGGGTGGTGAGTGTTGAAACATAACGCAAATTTGAGACGTCAAAATAGTGTTTTCAATTGATTCGCAAAGTCGTAATATTTTTTTAATGAATAGTGTCTATGGTGGAACAAAACTATTTGTCCTCTAGAACAAAACGATGCTATAATTTGAAAAACTGCAAGTTGCGTAGTATAATGGTGGAACGGGGCCCAGATCCTCCTCAGTCTCAGAGAATATTACCGTGTCGTCCGTATAACAGACAATATCGATAGTCTGCTCTCCCAGCCTATACCTTTTCCAATCACTTATAACTCTTCCACAATCTCATCAATAATAAGATTGAAGAGGAATGGGCTCAAGCTGTCTCCCTGACTGATGCCGGTACTGGTTATCTCAAAACCATAAATTATTTTATACGGTTAACAAAAATAAATATAAGGGCACATAAAATACTCATTTCTACATTATACAGGTTGATGGACTTATAAATAAGTTTTGAACCTTAAACAGCGACTCGCTGGCAGTGCCATAACAACGGCGTGGGTGAGATTCGACTGCATTTACCTGAAACAATACAAACATTAAAATATTAGAAGTCGTTATTCAAAATTATATTGTTCGAACATTCACGTCTAGATGTAATAATAAAAATATGAAATAGTCACATAAAATTACCCGAAGGTAGTAAAATATTTATTGGGGACGCAGGTAAGTGCTGTAGTTTACGAACAAAGGGAAACATCACGATAGTATCGCGGATGTCAACGACTCCATGTTGAATAAAGTGACAATCCGAGGATTAAATGTGTCGTAAAATTACAGCGGATTTGCATAAAACGCGAACATGAAAAAAATATATTGGCAACACGGCAAGCAAGGTGATCCAATGCGACGCTGTCAATCAGAATCGTACCATAAACTTTTTTGAAAATGTTATCAAGGCCTATTGTGTGAGAAAATAAAGATCTTTTTGGTTCATTCAAAGTATCAAATAAAAATAATATAAAGTAATTGAAAAGTATGATGGCTCGATGCCGGATTTCTTGCAAATGCAAATAATATATTTTTGATCGATTCTTTCCTAGCCAAATGCATAGTTTGAAAAAAGTATAAAAACTCATTTCCAACAAAATAAGTGTCATATTGTGTAGGTACCTTAAGTCAAGGATGCATTTTCGATTTGGGGGTAAGAATATGTATATATGTATAAGTGTTGGATATATTTCTCTAGGGCTCTTGTGTATACGAGGTTGATCAAATCATCTTCATTGTTTGAAGCGGACATGTTTCTCAGATTTCCTCATTTCAACCGACGGAGCGAAGGCATTTATTGATGACTTGGACATAAACATCTGACAAGCAGGAATATCGACCCTGTGCTACTCTATACCTTATTTGTACTAATCCTTTCCTGTAATATTGTAAATTTGACTGGCAAAAGCTAAATAAATAAATCAACCATGTTTTCAAAAACCACAGCCATCAGTTCAGTCAACTTAAGAATGTTGCGCCGTAGTCTGCTCTTTATCATATTAAACAACTAAACAAAAGGTTAAATTTAAAGGAACTTGCAAAAATAATTAACGCACATTAAAAACTAACCCAATTTCCTTAAGTACCTTGTAGTTTCTTCAATGCACAATAAGTTAAAAAGTGTAATCCATGGATAATGATTAACAAATGCAGGAAAATGAAGATAATACACGCTCTAACTGTTAAGGAACACGTAATCCGTATTGGTTAACTATTGCTGAAAGTACGGATTGCTCCTTTGAAGTCAAGTCGAAATCTACGGACAGCATCGTTTGTAGGTTATAAAACAAACCCAAAACCGAAACAAAACCTACACAAATAGATTGCATTGTTTTGATCAAGACGAATAAGCGACATAATTATTGTACCAAAAATTTGGAACTATTTATCACTGGTCATTAAAAAATCCTAAACCATGGTCAATTTGACTCGTGGGTATTGACAATTAATTTCTTAAAAACTATTTTATTACAATGTGAAAGTAAAGTTACAAATAAAATGCGCTAAGTATGTAATCATTGAAAAAAGTCATACAAAAACATCTAGGCACCTTAGCTCTAGAGACTGGTTTCACATTTTTCAATGCTACATTTTTGTATAAAAAGTTACGGTTTTTCATAAGCTCGGTGATACATCAAAGTAGAGAAGTGCATAGAATGTGCAGACGACATATTGAAAAGGTTATCGCTCAAAAATTTCATTATTTTTTAAAATTCTAGTTTTTCTTTTTAGCTAAAGCCGTTATTTGGATCGGTAAAGTTGGTTTTCATTAAAGTACTATAGGTAGATACTAAACATGTAAATACTGTTTTCTAATAAATTTCAGGTTAAAAATTTTCGGAATGTTTGAATGAATGCTTTCGGAAGGTGCCGACCATCTTCCTCTTCCACAACACAAGCTTAAAGTAGCATTCTGTGGAATTGTCAAATAATGTATTTGAGTTCACTTTGAGTGAGCACATATGTATTATTAAAAAAAAAAAAACCCAAATGTAACTGTTGCTCCGGGAAAAAATGTCAAATTGTCCGCACTTCCCAACGTGCTAAAGTAAAATACTGACCCTTTAAGGTACGAAATAACTGATTTATAGGACTATCAAACAATTCACGAGAATTCACCCCTTCTATGGCTGTAGTCTGACAGCTTTTGCTGCTAATTCATTTATATTCCGCTATAATACATAGATCCCTTACTTTTTGTATTCTCAAGATTATAATAAAGCAGTTTCATCGTACTTGTATCTTTCTTTATAACGAAAAGTTTTCTCATTATTTTGTTTTTACGATCACGTCCTAAAACTATCAACTGATGTCGTCAAGCTACCTGTTTCTCTTTTATATCTTGCCTTCGAGCAACAAACTGATTCAAAGCAAAGACTCTCTTAAAGTAACAAGTCTACATCCTATCATCAAAGACATAATTCTTTTTCTTTTATTGTTGAAAAAATACCGCTTTGATATATTATTCAGAATAACATCTTCACCCTTTGATATTGCTCGTATAACCATAAAGGAGTAATAAATATTTTCGTAATACGTCTAGCTTATAATAAATGAAATAAAATTATCCTCACAGAAATGAATTATTTGAAAAGTTGGAAAGTATGTCCCTAAAATATAATATAGAGATATAATGATTTGGGTAATATGAAAACCTCTGGATTATATACGAGCCCTTTACAGAGGGAGTGGTTTTCCATTGTCTTACGGGCGAAATTAATTTCATCCTAGATATTTTCCTACATATTTCATTAAGCAAGGATTTCTCTCAATATTTGGAAAAAGCTCTATTTATCATCCTCTCCCGTGATTGCCTTCTTTAATTTTACACTCTTTCTTCTAATATTTTTTTTTTGTCTTGAGCCTAACCTTATCCGATTAACTAGGTGGCCGAATATTATTTTTTTACTTGATCACTTTGCCACCAGAAATTCGGCTTTTATACTTTTTTTTTTCAATGTTGTTGCAGGTGTTAGTCAACGGCATTTCAGATCATTTTATAAAATATCTACCTACCTACATCATCCAGCAAGGATACTCGACTCCAAGGCCCAGCAACAACAACCTGAACCTCCGAACATCAAAGACAAGAGTAGGAGCTATAAGGGTTAGGGAAAAAAAAAAAGGAAAAAAAAAAAAAAAAAAAAAAAAAAAAAGAAAACAACGCCGGCTTTCGTACTGCGGACGTCGTGGTTCGATCCCAGGTGCCGACCATCTTCCTCTTTCACGACACAAGCTTTAAGTAGCTTACTGTGAAAGAGTCAAGGAGTGTATTTGTGTTCACTTTGAGTGAGCACAGATTCATTTTTTAAAAAAAAAAAAAAAAAAAAATATGCGAGGTCGTAGACATATTATGTCTATATAAACCTACTATATTGTAGTGAGACGGGGAAGTTAACGAAGAAGGTTCTGGTACCAATGCACATGTGAGAAGAATGAACTAATTCAGTCTTCCTCACATTGGATTGCAAAGCAAACCCCATGGAAGGCGACTCCTACACAGACAGCCACATAGGGGGAGAGATAGCTTGGGGTTGACATTGCAGGATACTTATCACACCTCTTGAAATGCAGGCCACAAAACGTTTAAGAAGAAGTAGGAAATTAGTAAAAAACATAAAATGATAACATTATCAATCTTTTTAACCAAGATATAAAAATTCAAAAATGAGAAACCTTAAAAAACATAGAAACGCCTCGACGCTTCAAGTACCTCGTAAAGTTTAATATTTAATAAAGATCCTATCTAACAAATTCACATGCATTAAAATAAGGATAATAAAAGGTAATAGAATTCATTTTGTATGTTAATGTTAATAGTCTGCTCTCTAAGGAGATATCAAAGTGCACTATCTTTGTAATGATAATCGCGTCATTAGCTGATATCTGCCCCGGGGAGTTCTACCTGCGGGGAACAATGTCGAGACGGGACGCTCTCTCTATGCGTTTGCTCTACAAATAATATCTACAGCTACCATAGAGTTAAATTACTACGATAGAGTGGTTCACTTGAAGAAAATTCACAATATTTTATTGTCTTATGAGATGGAAGTAGGGATTGCAATCCCGCACCATTGGAATTTTGCGGGATTGACGACAATCCCGCGGGATCCGGCACGGTTAAACAGAATAAAAAAAAAACTTTTTCTATGGTATGCAATAATTGAATATTTATTAAAAATTGAACGAATTGAAAACACCTCACTGTACATAATTGAATAATTATTTTAAAACTTGACTTCTCGTTTACTTATTTATTAATGAAATGTCCAAAAACAATAGCAACATGAATATATTTGGTAGGAAGTTCTTTGATAAATATTTGATAGAGATTTCTTTGAAATAATAATATGTATATACAAAAGTGACCGTATTATAGCCGGTGGAGTAGGTATATTGCCTGAGGCAATTTTTTTATTCAACTGGTTCCGTCCAATCTGAAACAGGCCAACCCTGATTTTTTCATGTGAAAAACGATTTAAAGCACAAAGATTTTAAAGATTTGATAGAACAAACACCCAACCAGAAATTAAACCCGGGACCTCTTGGTTAGAAGTCAGCGCATATAACACTAATTTTTGTCACCTAGTTAATCAACTAAAAATATTAATTCTTATCTTTATTTAAGGTAGTTATAACCAGTCTTCTTTATCACATTACCTACTATGCTAATAGCCTTTTTTTCTTACTAATTAACCAATCAAGTATTACGTAACAAATTTTAAAATAACACATAAAAAGTCACTTCTCCTTCTGAAAATATGCTCTTAAAAACAAATAGCATCATCGGTGTTATTCCCTAACCTACTACTTATGGAACTAATATGTAGCCAGCGGCCGAAAAGGTACTTTCTGACTCCACACTTGTTGATTTGATAGTTAATAAATTGTATTCTGCATTAACATCGTCTGCAATTACAAGTTGTACATTTTGAGAGTCTTCTTTATGACTCAATGTTAAATGTTTTCATTTCTTTTACTGAATTAACGCAATTAGATGCTTGCGGATCCGTACTTGCGCTGTTGCGGGATCCCGCAGGCCTTAAAAATACGCGGATCCCTCATTGCGGGATTGCAATCCCTAGATGGAAGTAAGTAGTGGGGTGTGCGGGTGATCTTTGATTCATAAACCGACCTCGGTAGCCTAGTTGTACTAGCGTGGACTTCAGATCCGAGGTCCCGGGTTCGATTCCCGGTCGGGTCAGAGTTTTTCTAAGTGTTTTTTCACTTGAAATTTCTACCCGGGGTTGGCCTGTCTCAGATTGGACGGGACCGGTTGACTGGAAAAAATTGCCTCAGGCAATAAGTTTCGCCGGCTATACTGCCACCTTTGTATAGAAAAGTGTTATATTATATTATTATATTATATTATAAATATATTTGTACATAAAGTCCTATTTAATTGGCCGACAACATTATAACGATAATAAGGAAAATTTAGTTTTCAATAAAGTATGTACTTACTGCAAACATTTAATAAAATGTAACCTCTTAAATTAGTTCATGATTTTTCTACAGTACACTGCTTGCTTACTGAATTAGAGTCAAGCGACAATGATAATCAATGCATAGAGTATGCACAAAATAATGCCGGTTCCATTATTTTACTACCGGAAAGAGATACATTCACACAATGCTTTGTTCTGAAAACTGTGTTTATCAAAATGATTTTGAAACATATACAAAGTTGAATAACAAATCATTAAAATATTTTACAATCCGATGAAAATATATAATATTATCGCACGTCTGAACATTCATTGAATAATTGGTGTAGTATCTTATCAAACATTAGTGCATTTTGACGGAATATTATTATATGTATATACGACACCTAGCAACAACTGTGATATACTGAATTACAAAAAAGCGATAAGTCAACTGGGTCACCTGCGTCGGCCAGAATTCTAAAGCGATAAGACAGCTATACTTATGGTTCTGTAATACCATGGTTTAATATCCTTACTATTCAAAGACAATAACCCATTGTTACAAGTAGGTACTTATATAAGATAAAGCTTTTGTTTAAGTATTATTTATTTAATCATGAACATTTTTAAATGACGCTTGTCTATATATTTAAATGACGCTTGTCTATAAACCTATCATAGTGAACACAAAATCACTTTTGACATGTTGTAACGTTGAGTGTTACTTTATTAAGAGGGCTCGACCCTCCCTTGCTCTCTCTTAAGCAAGGAAGCTCTGCCTCTCCTTTTAGCATAAAAAAAGACAGGAACCGTTATCTATTGCTCTCATACAATACTATGCCACGGACTTTGAGACTCTACAGGGAGTGAGCTGTAACGACTATGATCATGTCCTGAAAAGTGTTAGGTATTTTACAATTATAAATATCATGGGTTTCACATAAAAAATCTGAATTTATTCGTTCAATCAATAAGCATTGTAAACTACATAAATCCCAATAACAAAAATTATTTAAGTCTTTACAAAATCTTTCTGCAAATAATTGCAGGTTATATTCTTATTATATAATTTCCAAAACTACAGTAAATTATTGTCATTGCTTTGACTTATTACATCTTTCTTTCCCTCAACTTCTTTTATCACCTTACATAAAAGGCCTTCTTTAATTATTAAATTCTATAAGAATATTTAAACTACAGATTTGAATATGAGCATACCATGATCTATATTAAATAAAAAAATTAAGAAAAGATTACTCAGCTGTGTTTTATTCCTAAATTTGAGGGACACGACCTGAACCTCCAAACTTTCCTCCTCTCCTACTGGTTCCCAAGAATTCGCCTTGAAATCCTTTTGTTCACCCTTGAACTGACCTACCCACAGGTCAACTGTTCAACACGTATGAAGTAAGTATGAAGATAATCCGTCTTTGATAATATATGCGAAGTATACAACCCGGGAGCTTCTGTCTTCCCCATCCAAATATTTAGGCATACAAGACTCGACGGAGTCTTGAATATTCGCCGTAATTTGATGGTTCCTCCCTTTCAACTAAATACATTTATCCACATCAGCCATCCGAAAATTATTTATCCAAAAAAGAAATTATAACCAGGTATTTTACCCCGAGACTAGAACCGCATATCTGAAAATTATCATTCAGATATACTTAATATTTAATATTGACTTGACTATTTTATTTTTGTCGACTAATGTTACAATTCATAAATTTGAAATCAACTTTATCGGAAGAAATCGTACCTTATTTCGTTGCGGATTCCATCTTTGGTTTTGCACTAACATTAAATGACTTTTCAACAGAATAAACTTTAAATTAGCCCTCAATATGTAGGGATCACATTTTATAGTTAAATTTTTTTAATGACTTTCGTGTCTGAGACATGCCGAGCAATTCTCTCTTACACTGCGTGCGTCGTACCAACTATCTGTCTACGTGGCCGGCCAAAAATCTGTTCTATCATTTTTTGTTACCGGCGTGACGAAGCAAGTGATATTTCTATCTCACTCGCACCTTTGCGGTCGTCATTGTATACTCCCTCCAACTAATGTACGCAGTATAGAATATCTCGCTACAATGTTTTAATTCATCGGATCTATTGAGAAACGATACTGATATTCGAAACCACGCCCTTTAGTTTGTTCCCCATCATATGTAGCCTTCTGAATCAAAGGTCTCTAATTCTTGATTTATATTAATTTTAATGATTTCATAATTCTAAAAAGTTTAACATTAACGATCGAATTTGGAACAAGAGTCTTAAAATATACAAGGAAAAAGTGTCTCAAAATATATAAAAAAATCAAGGATTTCACTTTTAAAAATATGTATTTGATAACAGCAAAAAAAAACTGTAATTTCCGAAAAAAAAATAACACTCACAATTTCTGTTTGAATATTTCTAGATAAATAATAATGAAAATCTCTCAACTTTTTTGTTGAATTCTCAATATCCACAAAATTTTCTATTAAATTCAAGCTTTAGAATACGGGGAACACTAAACTTATCTTGCTTACTTAATAAAATTAAATCTTTAAAATACATGTATGAACTTTTTTTATGAACAAAAACTGACAAAAATAAGGTGTGAAACAACTTTTAACGACTATGTAACAACTAAAATGATTATAACAATTCATTACTGATGTTCGACTTTTAAATGGAAAAAGCCACTACGGCCTTACGACCATCTTCTACTGTTATTTCGAAGGATGGCTTAGTGTGATCACTTTACGTTAACGCCATTAGGTGGTAATGTTTAAGTCTCTGAAACTCCTAACCATGAGTATTCTCGACATGTTCAACATGTCTAAAAATCTCATCTATAAAACAAGTAGACATTCAATAATTAATGAAATATAGAGATAAAAGTTGGAAATTATTGAGAACAAGAGAGCAACCAAATTTAAAGACTGCGACTGCCGTCATGTATTTGGCGCCAGGATTAGAATATATCAATTTTTGTTAATGTCTCATCTTTATTGCCTATTGGCCTTGTTGGAGCACAACTTTCTAATTATATGTCTAGATTCTTGTGACCATTTTTCAGGACTAGATCTTAACTAATATGTAACAACTAATGACTCTAACAATAATTCATTACTGATGTTCGACTTTTAAATGGAACAAGCCACTGAGGGACTGAACTGATTTTTTATTAATACACCAACTCGTTGTATTTCTGTTGTTAAAGGCATTTTTGTAGTTTATTGCAAAGTAAACAAATTGGGCAGTCCACGTAGGAAATACATCATGGTAAAAATAAATGATCCATAAGTAAAAATGTTATTTAAAAAAAGGCCCATACGTCCGTACAATGTTGTCGCATCCTAAAATAATAATATGGATTTTCGGTGAAACCGTTTGATACGCGACACGACAGATATATTTTTTCATGCGCAGCCTGTCCCCATCAGATTAATGGCATACGTGTCCCATGTATATGTATGTTCTACCGCTAACTACATGAGTCTATTTGCGCAAATTGTAAAGGCAGGTTTATATCACCCAATTTCCAAAATGTAGAAAAATCAACTAGGTACCTACTGTGGTTATGTTGGTAACATTATGAAATGACAAATTATACGCTCACATTACCTACCTAGCTTTTTATGTCAAATGCTAAATTTATATTTTTCGAAAAATGGAAAGCATTTTTAAAATAACCCCAGCACTCTGGGCAACCTTTTGCTGTTTTATCTCTATATTTAATTTATTATTAAATTTCTACTTGTTGCATACATGGAAATTTTCGACATGTTGAACATGCTGAGAATTCTCATGATTAGGAGTTTCGTAGACTTATACACTACCACCTAATGGCGAACGTTGTTAACGTAAAGTGATCAAACTAAGCCAGCCTTCGAAATAACAAGCCCGTAGTGGTGTGTTCCATTTAAAAATCGAACATCAGAAATGTATTGTTATAGTCATTAGTTTTTACATATTGTTTAAAAGAGTCAAACTTAACGTACAGGTGGGTGCTAGTACGGACCAAACGTGGGTCAAAAATTGCTGGATAGAATATTGTCTCCAGTTTTTATTACCTTTACCTATTTAAGAAACTGTCCCATGGAGATAAATAAAATAAAAAAATAAACCGCTAAAAGGTAGATCAAAAAAGATTTTGAGTGCTTTTTTATTGCTTCTTGTCGTGTCGTATCATATGTTTTGTTCTGTTTATGTGTTCTTTTTTTGTAAGAAATTTCACCTTATAAAATTTAGTTTAGAGCAGGGTTATTCACGAAAAAGTCATGTTCGAACTTTTCTTAAGGGGCCTTATATTTCTGAAAATAAATCATGTTTAGGCAAATGAGACAAAATTACAACTTCGCCCTTTTTTGCAGATATTAACCAATATTTATTATTTTCGAATACAACATAATATTATGAAGTGACAAAGCATCTCTTTTTCTAGTAATATTTGTGAATTAGGACTCACAGATAAATAAAAACTGCTTAACAAATGTCTGACGTAAACCATCCATGGATCAAAAGAGTTTTCAGCTGTTGCGAGTGATAAAAATTGCACATTTCGATAATATGTAGGGTATTGGACTAAAAGGGTGTAGGCAAGCAACCCTTCATATTTCCATAATGTCCTTCGTTCCCTGATCTGATGATAACGTGTCAAAGCTTTTCGTTAGCAATTTTTACCAAAAGGCACCGAACCATATTCATTAAAAAAAGTCCCTTGATTTATGAATATTTTTTTAAAGCTAACCAGTTTTTGAATAAAATGCCTACATAATAATTATGTTTCTAAATGAGATTTTTTTAAAAAATAATCTTTGTGTTTTGTTCTAAGTATTGAAACCTATATTATGGAACGTAGAAATTTTGATTAATTTTCAGTCTATGAGCGCTGGGTACCTAGGAAGCATCTTTCGATCGTAGTTTTCGATATATCATGTTTTATGAGGAAGGTAAAGATGTTTCATTTTTATTTTTTTTATAGAATTGATAAGATTTTGTTTTAACGCTTATATTATGATTCTGACCATGGGAACTGAATTACCTGTACCTACTTTCTTTCACGCAAGATCTGGGTTTGTGCAGGTATCTGAATTGCTTTATTCTCTAGTTGCTAAGCAGTCACATGACTATAATAGCTAGGATATTACATATCTTTACCCCTAGTAAAAGATAAGTATAAGTGTTTGAGGATCGAAACGATCATCGAAAGAGTTTCGTAAAAATTTCCATATAATATGATCGAACGTTTTGATCGTTTGATTTTAGAACACTATTTGCACGCTAATAAGCGCTCATTAGCGTGCAATTAGCTTTCTATAAAACTCGTACTAGCCCCACATTATAGGTGTTACTTTACAGTGCCGCTATACATAATAAAATTAACTTAATGGATATTATTATCAGGGTATAATAGAAGCATGATTTCCTCTTTCGAGTTGTTTGCACTGAATATTTTTTGAAAAATATTACGTAGATGCTTCTATGTTAAAAAAAATCTGACAGATTCTCAGTATCAAAAGTATATCAGTCAGAATATAGCATGTAGGTACCTACCTACGATATAGGCAAAATTAAACGTATCCAGATCGCGCCGTGGTGGGTCGACTTTTGGAAAATGATGAAATTTGTTTTGATTCACCCCTCCTCAACTATGACGTATGAATGATTAATGAACTTTTGAAAACTTCGCCCTTCTTGTGTTTCAGTAAACACGCTCTCTCTCTCTCTTTGCCTACTCCGAATCGCGCACACAAATAAGTAAGTGCCTACTTACATCACAACTTTTTTTCAACTTTAAATTTCGGCATGGCACGAACAAACTATATTTTTAACCTACATTTAACCATTATGCACGTTTATCATTGGATATTAATTAATACAGACATACCTACTCAATTCTCTTATAAATGTTTTTAAAATAATAAAAACCTTTTTTCGATTCCAAATAAATTGTATCATAGATGCACATTTGAAAAATATTTTAATTAAAATTTTATGAATAAACATGTACCTATAATAATAATTATGTATGAAAGGAGCATAAGCTTGCAAATATTGCTCTAACATCAAACGATCGAATTTTTCGATGACCATTCCGATACTTTTGACTATCGAAAACTTAAATTAGGGGTGCAGGTTTGCAGTGGAGACACTAGCTGTTGCTCCGACAGTTTTGGTAGAAGTGGGGAAAAATTGCGTCAGAGAGATTGGGAATTTAGTAGAAAAGAAAGTCAGGAAAAAACGCCTATGATAGTTTAAAAAATTAAAAAAACAATAAAACGTGTCTTTTCATTGAAAAGGTAAATCGCTTTCATTTATGTGTAATAAACATCTAAATCTCTAGAGGCACTTCTGAGAAACGAACCGAAAATTGATTTTCTTTATTATTTGTACGTGAGAAGATAAAATGAGCAGACACTTGATAAGCACATCGAGCGTAAAATAAAGTGGTATTTGAAACTGTTTTACATTGTCAATCAATATCGGGAAAGATCCAATTCTGACATCGCTCAAACAGGACGCAAAATAAACGACAGGTCTTTTGTGGATGACAAAAAAATCGACACCAATTACGTCCAATGAAGTTTACATAATATCAAATGTCACACGAATCGGGGACGGAAAAATGTCTTTTACAAAAAAATCAGGGATAAGATTTCCAATAACCGACATTATAATCACGTTCTTACAAAATCTTACAAAAAGGTTCAACAAACACATTTCAAGCATTTATATAATTTAATACTTTTTTGCGAGGATCATATTTTGAAGAAAAATGAAAACAAATTTTTTAAGTATTTTGAGAAAGAAATTGATATCATAAA
Source organism: Mystacides longicornis (assembly GCA_963576905.1). Taxonomy (NCBI): domain Eukaryota; kingdom Metazoa; phylum Arthropoda; class Insecta; order Trichoptera; family Leptoceridae; genus Mystacides; species Mystacides longicornis. Next base: position 13,395,321 of record OY756428.1, read on the forward strand.
ATCTGGAATAAAATTTTTTAAACAACTGTAAAAATGAAAGGTAGTAAGTGTACCTACATATAAGAACCGTTGCTCAAATCCGTAATGGCATCAAAAGGTATGTTTATTTAAGAAAGCTTAGGTAAAAAATGTGTAAAAAAAAACACCACAAAAGAAAATGGTATTTAATAAAATATAATAACTAGGTGGGTAGGTACTTACATAATATTTTTTTGTTTTACCTTTGTGTATTTTAAGTATTACTCCTCTCTGTTTTATACAAGGAACGTTTTATTACGAGTATTGTTAAAAACAACATTTTCATACACGTGTGCGCCATGAAAATGACGTAGCTTCACAGCTTCTTTTTAAATATTTACATATTATGTAGTTAGCTGATACCTACAGTTTTTTTACCACATTTTGCTTCTGTTCTTATTCTAGATGGTTAGAAGGAAGAATTGACCTCTGTAATAATATATATTCTTCTTCTTGAAATTCCCATCACTTGCGCAAAGGCCTCCCTATCTCTAGCTGCATGGATCAAGTTCCCCGAGGGTTTGGATTCCAGTCATCCAGTATTGCAGAGCCATGGCACCAAATTTCTTCCCACAGCACGCTCTCCTTCCATTTGGCTCTAAATGATTAGCAGCAGAAGGAAGTACCTACTTATCGCCTCTGAAAACGTGGCCAAGGTATGATAAAAATGTTTGTTAGCAATTCTTTCTATTTTTTTTTAAATGTTGAAGACTTTCAAATTGCTGAAATACGTAACATTCATCAATGAATCGATACAAATCGGAAAAGGACCCATCTCGAACACATTGTGCGTGGGGATAAATATGACATCCTTATTCCATCAACTATAAATTTGCTGATAGGAAATGGTGATGGTCTTAAAGATCCTGGCCTAAAAGCAATTATCTTGAAATCTAAACGTAAGAGTGACCGTGAAGCCCTTGCAGAAATGGTTGCCAACATCGGGAGTACCTGTTAAAGCCAATAGAAGAATGTGAAACTATTTATTTTATTAAACAAATATACAAACAGTGATTTTATAACAAACAATTACACAAATAGTATGGACAATAAGAACACCAGTAAAGATAAGTAAGATAAGTAACTATATTATGTATGATCAATTTATCATAAACAACGTTCAGAATCTGAATAACGCCTGTGATTACAGTATCGGAAAATATTCACACACACCGATTGAACTTTTTTCAAAACAGTTTTCGTTTCTTACATAAATATTACGTTCGCTTAAGTTTTTATTACACGGATAAAAAAAATACTTTTAGAACATTTTCATATTCGTATGATCGCAACAGTTTGCTCAAACTCACCGAAGAATCCAATATATGAAGTTGGGTGTGTGTGTAAGAGAGTAATGTTATTGTAATTTGTAAGGGGAAAAGTTTGGCACCACCCCGCACCCCGGGAGAGAAGGTTTTCATTCAAGAAGAAATATGTACATTAGAACTTGATTCGCTCAAATTGTGTAACTTTAAAGAGTCGTTATTTACGTGTCTCATACGAAGAGATGTCGCGTGAGTGGGAATTAATTGAGTTATAGTATTTTGTATTGCCACCCGCCCGTACAACATTCATATTGTTTTCCCATTAAAGCATAATTTACTTCAAGTAACTAAGTAAAATATTATGTAAATAAATAATTGTTTTTCGATTGTAGGTATTATAAAGTTACTGTCTACTACTCAATATTGGAACAATACTTCGAGCATGATAATTTCAAAATAATTCATATTGCCTAGACAGGATATGAACCTATCTAGGCCTACCTCAGGGATCCCATTTGGGGCCTTTGCTCTTTCTTTTTTTACATAAATGACATGGAAAAATGCTTAAAAAACTAATTTAGTTGTGCGGAGCATTAGAAAATTAAAAAAAAACTTAACTTAGGTAACCTTGTTAGTGCTTTTGACAATATTTTTTTTTTAATTGGCATTTAACATCCATCAAAAATGTTGATAGTTGCTGCGATTGTCAGAATCTGCCCTCCAAACATCAGACACACTTCTAAAATAAATAAAGTATCCACCCTTAATAAAGGTATTTAGTTACAAAAAAATTGCAATTTAAATTACAATTAGGTACAAACCTACATACATTTACTACGAATTTACGTATGAATTATTCAATTATAAATGGCGATAAAATCAATTACAAAACTTGAAAATTTCTAGCAATCGCCTCCATTTCACAATACTTATCAGCAATTCGATAACACCTTTAGAGATTGCAGGTTTCTTTCAGTACAACCGAGCCATATCAAGTTTGATCTGTAGGATACTTGCTTTCAAAACGCTTGTAAGCATACCTATTACCTAATGCAATTTGAAAATCGAACGATCCGCCTTATTTTTTTCAAAAAAAGTCACTTGCCTAGAATAATAGTAATAATAACTGATAAAGACTATCTGTGGTGGTTTTGAACACAGTTACTACTTTTCCTCAAGTTTCTTCGCCTACTTATGTACTTCAGAAACCAAAATATTACATAAAATTTAGACATTTTTGTTCCAAATACCGTTTCTATTACGTCTTCTTCTTATTATTAATTTAGGCCTTGTGGCCTGTAATTCAAGATGTGGGGTTGGCCTCTTGCGAGGTCGATTCCCAGCTACCCTTCTAGTATGTGATTCATTTAATTCAATAGATTATTTTAATTGAATCTTTTTACTGCAAGTTAAGGCTTTTCGTTGCACTTTTGTCTAATTAAAATGATTGTTAGTCAGATGCCTGTGATGGGTGTGCGATAAGCGGGTGTTGCCCACCTTTATTTGCTCAAAAAGTTTCATACTTTTTTGGGCATTCTCTCCCGAAATAGAGTATGCATAAAAATGCGGTGTAACTCCTTTGCATATCGATAAAAAATGAGCTGGTTTGTGAGCTTGCATGGAATATTTTAGTATATTCTTTATGTATTTGTTGATTGAATAATTCCCTATCAAGTATCCACTTTTCTTTGATGGTGTTTTTAATGATAAAACCTTTTGTGTCTAATAATTTATGAACCAATTTTAAGGGGCTCGTAAATTTGTAAGTTTTGAGTAACTAGATAATAAAAATTACGCCACATTGGTGTCATCGCCGGGTGGCGCGTTTGTGTGCAGGCTTCAATAAACTAAGGCTTATGTTTACACCAACACTATAATATGGGAGCCATAAAGAAAGGCGGTATTATCGCCATAAAATTTTTGATATGCTTCAATTCTCACCCCAGCACTGTGATATTACTACAGGTGTGAAAACTTGACTGTTATTTTTAAAGAAAGGATTAAAAGTACACTTAGTGGTGGATTTTTAATTTATTTTACGTTATTTTTTTTTTAATGAAAATTGCCTGATCATCCCCATGTAAGACGAATATCATGTAGATCAGACACTTACTTACTTTAGGCAACCGAAGCTGGTTGATCAATTATTGTAATGTTTTTGATTTTATCTCTGAGGTTTTTCATGGCTTTGCTTTTAACAATTGTAACTAAAACTGACATATCAAGCCATTAGCTTTAAAATAATCATTAAACCAATGGATGTTCTATTATTAAAATTACTTGTTTACTTTCATTTTGAACCCATACGGGCCAGTGGCGAGCGGCTGGTACAAGCCAATAATCCTGGCTTACCCTAGAATTTTGGAGAAGAATATAAAAATACAAACATTTCAAAGATTGCTATAACTCTGACGAAAAATTAAAAAAACTTTTGATGCACGTCAAAAAAATATTCTCACATGACCCCTGGTTGCCATGGTATAACAGTATTTTTATATTCTATGGACCAAAAATAACGAGAAAGTACTGCTTTCATCTCCTCTAACGTTCCTGAAGCACTCCTTAGTCAAGGCTCAGTGCGTCCCTTTCGCACTAGCATTTTGCAGGCCGATCCCTTCCCTTTAATTTTGTCGACACCGTCGTCAATATCAATTGGCCCACAACCAATGAGATTTATACTAGAGATGCAATCGAGTCTAAAAAATGGCATGTAAAAAAATGTGCCACCACCGAAAATGTGCCACGCTCGTGTTTTAGTCGTTGACAACAGCTCGAGCTTGACAGTTGTGTCCGCGGTAATACGGTGTTCTTGAAAATGGTGGATTTTGTGGTGAAAAAAAGTCGTTCCTCAACAGAAATCAATATAGGAAAATCCTTTTATCAAAAAGGACGTATTTTATATATTTTAAGTGCATATTATTGTGATAAAATGTTTAAAATATAAAAATATATTTGACAATTATTTTTGTTTTATTAGTAAGGCCCACATCTCACTACGGGTGCATACCGAGGGTGGTTAAAAAAACCGCGTCTGTATGAAACGCGTAGATACATTTTTATTTGAATTTGTAACCCAGCGGTTCAGTCGACGGCTTTCTTACTACAGCATACGTCATGGGCTCGAATCCCTGTGCCGACTATTTCCACTTTCACAACACAACTCTTCCATAGTGTGTGCAAGTTTCCAAATGTATTTGTGTTCAGTTTTAATTAGCCTAAATTCATTTAAAAAGATACACCTGTACGCGGCGTATGCAACAGTGCATCTAGGTATATATTTCTAGATTTTTTTTTATTCTATCAAGGTTTTTTTTATCAATTTATTTAGAAAAAAGAATACAACTTATATTTAAACAGAGTGCTCCCTAATTAAAATTATATATGGAATTTAAGGATGTTCTGCAAACAGAGGTTTTCCACTTTCAATGAAATTTTTTACGAAATCCATCATACAACTGAGAAATCGCCAGCGGTTTTTCCCACAGTGCCGTATTTCTGACGGTTCTCGTTTAAGCTGTGTGTATGAGCCCTTACCTAGCCGGACGAAATTTAGAAGCAAGTACACTATAACTAGTGTTTTTATAAAAAGGGTCATTTTTGATTGGAATAAATAAATCATTTTTTCCATTTTCGCAAAATATTTTTATGAATGTGCTTTTAAACTGTTCGTTGTCTGCCTCGCATTAATAAAGACGAGAGATCTTTTTCAAAAGGTTCTTAGACAATTCTGACAAATACATTCAAATCTCACGCACAAAAAGAAATTTCTATTAATGTGTACCGGTAGAAGGTGACAGCACTTAGCCGTTTGGCGTATTATGTGTGACAAAGACAAAAATATTCGTCAGTAATGCTTGATTGCATATTTTTATTTAAGTTCAACTTCAAATTTACTCGTGATGCTACTTTCAAACTAAAAATTGTATGGAATTGCATCTCCAGTATAATATCTCATTGCCCACAACGGGTCATTTTTTCCAAAGGAAATTTAATCCGGGATTAATTAGAGTTGCCAACTCTCAAACAAAATCACGTAATGAAATTATTGGAATTACTTTATATAATTCAGAAATTAATGAGGATTGCATACAAAATATCCTGTTATTTGCTTTTTTAATAATAAACAATGAATGTTTCACGGAGCAGATTAACCCATACATATTTTATCGGTTACTATAACAACAGTAAGTTCACATTATTTCGATTTATTTTATTTTTGTATTATGGCAATTTAATCGGTAATATAAACTGTCAAAATGTATTTTAACACGGTGTTTTTAAACTGAAGGTAAAGGGTCATTGTTTATTATATCGGTTTTAAATTTATAATATAGTTTTTTTGTCATTTAATGTGGTAATTACTTACATACTTAGGTAATTTAGTGTCTCGACGATTCAAAACCTGTTGGCCTTTTAGGGCAGCCGGCCTTAGAAAGTTTATCAATGAAAGGTTTAAAAAAAAACATCAAACAAACATTTTTAATAAAATAATACAGTTGTTGCTGTTTAACCTGATCATGATTTAATCATGTTTTCTGTGTCCAGTCATTATCAAGAATATTACTGACGTCAAGGTATGTTTAATTTCGCAATATGTTTTTAAATGAATAATCTAAGAATGTTTAACAGTAAACCTTTAATTAATCTCAGAATACTAGTTTTTTTAAGTGCTCCCATGGCCTTTTCTTGCAAATTTTGCTTTCTTATAGCTGAATTCATATGTGAGACTTTAAATCACTTGATTAATAATTGAACTCTTCATGAAAACTCAAAAAACATCTTTAACTTTGATATACCTCTTTTCCAACTAGATGGAGAGAGGGCAGAGCACAGAGGGGGTCTGTCTCTTCCTTCTTCTCTCTCCACCCTCTCAGTTAAACCTCCTAACCGAGAGGGGCGGTAGTTGGTCCCCGAAAATGCCCCTGTGGCTAGCTCAGTCTTCACCGAGGACCACACTACCTCTATATCAACAAACATTCTCTCTCTGGTAAGCTGGTGACTGATAGAGGGATGCATGCATGGAGTTATCAAATCAAATTACCGATTTGGGTAAGTACAACGACCAATAATCCTTACTTTATTTCTTTAAAATAAACAAAAAAAAATATGAAAACGAAAAAAAAAAAAAAACAATATGTTGGTCAAGAAATTAGTTAAATTAAGAAATTGGTAATAATAAAAATCTAACTCAAAAAAAGAAATAAAACTAACTTACGTATTACGAATTATTACAAGGAAGACAAAACATGAATCTATCCTAACAGACGTCACACCCCGAAGGAAAAAAAAATAAAAGAAATAATTACAATACATACTTATGAATAAAGAAAAAAAACATAAACTAGGTTGTGCAAAAAAAAAATATACAAATAAAATTTACAGGGCCCTTACGGCCGGCGATTTATGGTCCACTTGAAATGCATCCTTGTCGGCACCCCATCAAGTAGGGACATCGCCACCTGGGCTTGGCGAGGATTAGTGGTCCTGGCGTCCTCCACTGAGCATTATACATTTTTGTAAAAGATCTGACGACTTACAATAATTATGGCTTCCAGCTTCTTGCCCGTACTCTTCCCTTCCGGGCGCATCCTGGAGGCCTCTCCACCCTCTGCGTGGGCCTCTCAACCATTGATCAGGCTGCCTCTTGTTTCTCCTCTCAGTAGGTGTCGCGCACTATTCACTTTGAAAATAACGTCTCTTCTCGACCGGAACTATTCATTTTTTTAATAATTATTATTGTCTCTAGCATTTTCACACAACAAGGTTCGTATTACTTCACTCCGACCCGAATTATATTTGCGTACGTGCCCAAGGGCACCCTGCCCGAAGGCAGGTGCCTCCCTCGACGGACCTCGCGCTCTTCACCTCACTGTTAACTGTCAACTCTTTACTCAACTCTCAACTGTTTACTGTCTTGTGCTGGGACCTCATATGGGGTTATATAGGCCTTCCAGCAAACCACCCCTTTTTGACCAGCGTGGGGGATGATTTTGGTGGTGGAACCATTCTGTCATCTCCGTGATTCGTTGTCTCACGCAGATTGTGCGCACGCCTTTGTGGATGATTTATGGACTTATGTGTTCGTCTCTCCACGGTTGTTTGTGCACCGTAATAATATTTTCGGTACCCATTGAACGAAATGACGTTAATACAAAATAATTACATATTATTACAATTAATTGGGTACATTATGTAATTACATACATAGCTACCTACTTACTATTATATACATAAGGTAATTCATATCTCTTTGGAGATGTATGCAAAAGAATTTGGATTTTAGATAATGGATCATTATTTACATTATTTAATCAATGACTTATAAGGAAATTTTAATGTTTAATGTTTTTGGGGTGTGCATCATATACAATCATGAAACTAAATATCTAAATTATAAAAAAAATAACTTACAACTATAACTTGGTCGACTAATTCAATCTCTTAATTAATTGAAAAGTAATTTCTTAATTATAGTAAAAAAATTACAAATATAGATATGTATATACAATTTAATTACAATGTATCACTGGAGGATCTTTGGTTTCAACTATACTACTAAGACAAAGCATTATTATTAATTACATGGATAAAGGGATGTGAGTTTTTCGACATTATTTCATTTACTACAACGAGAGCTCAGTACCTACTGGCTGACGTTCATTTTGAACATTGAAATTACTCATTAAAAAAAAATTACACATTTTCCAATTCGAAACATGCTATGTCCTCCAAATAAAAGTCGACTGAATATCATTATATCCTTATTTTAAACAAACTTGAGAATATCCCTTGAGATTAATTGATTCATGATCAATAGTGATTTAATTACTTTCTATATGCAAGATTTACAATTAAAATTACAACATTCAAGTGCACAATAATTATTTATGAAGAATTACAAGCTAATACATGGGTGACATCTTATATAAATTAAGTCTTACATTCTGTATCAGGAGCACTTTAATTTAAACGGGGTGTGACATGTCTAAGATTAAAATTTATAATTATTCCAATTAGAAATGCAATTTTTGTCTATAATTTATTTTATCGACTGGCTTCTGTTCTGTACATAATTATGTCAGTACCTAAGTCGTTTCTACACACTTGCGACATAGATAAACATGTGTTTAACAGATTATTTACTGTACTTATTGTCTCTTCAATCCTTACAAAATTCACCTATTATATTATAAACTATTGTCCACTCCAAACTCATTGTTTATATTTAGGAGCATTCAGAAATTATTTTATTTTTCGATGCCGTTTTTTCGTCATTGTCCAAACTCAAAAACCGACCCATGTTCAATATTTTTATTGATTTAGAAAGCGTTCATTTATGGCCCCTCTTGTTTTGAAAATAAAACAAGTGCCATTAATATTTTCTGACTATTATTCCTGCTGCAGTTATATTTTATAACCCTCAATAATTTGTACCCTTTTTAAAACATCCGAAATTTAAGACAATATCCTATTCAATTCCTAGTTTTTTAACACTTTAAGAACAATACGAATGTTAGTTTCTTTCGTCACAATGCCTTTCGTGAAACCTTTGTCGGAAGAAATTTCTAAAATATTGTTTAACTGTATTATTTATGATATACCCAAAACATATTTATTTTTAATGTGAAATTTGGTCTTAAAAATAAAAATATAGCATATCAAGTCGCCCCCCTTCAAAAAGACTAAATTTCACTTTATAGAATTACAGTATCATACGTAATCACATAATTAGTAACATCACTATCCCTCGATTTTTTTTCCCTAGGCGCCAACCATTTGTTATGTCTTACGTTTCTCTGTTATAATCCCAAATGGTAAGGAATATAACATGCATCCTTAAGATCTTATAAGCCCATGACTCTCCTGTCTATATGTATATGCTACTAATACCACGTATGTACGTTGATTTCGCTAATTACCTGGATACATCAAACTAAAAATAAACTATCCCTCAATAAGCCGAATTTAAGAATTAACTGTCATTCAATCCCTTCATTTTTATTTTAACACATCTCCCTCAAGTGCTGGTGGATAACTCCTGAACTCATTAACGTGTCCTTTCTACACCTGTCCTAACTCTAACCAATAACCTGCGCTCATCGCCTTTCCTTCTTTAACCAAAACAACTAACCCCCCCTGGGAATTGATCAGATTCCCTACTTCGGGTCCAAACTCGCAACTTTTCCTCATATCTATCCTCACGCCTCCTACATCTGTTCCATACGAACATCCCTCACTTATCCTGCCCTGACCAACACTTTCCTCTGCCTCCAGGCCGTGTCCAATTCCCCTCTGAACTGGACCAGAAGAGCGAGTCATTCTGTTGCCTCACGGAGTCCTCACCTATTCGCAACCTTTTCCACAAACCTCCAGGCCGTGTCCAATTCCCCTCTGAACTGGACCAGAAGAGCGAGTCATTCTGTTGCCTCACGGAGCTCTCACCTAACCGTAACCTTTCTCTCAAACCTCCAGGCCGTGTCCAATTCCCCTCTGAACTGGACCAGAAGAGCGAGTCATTCTGTTGCCTCACGGAGTCCTGCTACATCACCAGTTACCACTCGAGCCATTCCACTCATTATCCCCACTACGACGCAAAGGTACCGACTACCCTATCACCTGTCCTGGACCAGGTTGCAAAAGAACACGTAACACTATTTATATCCACCCATCTATATATTATTAACGCATCTACCGTTCCACTTATTCTGAAATCAATCTAGCACGAAATTCCCTGAAACTATGAAGTAAATCTAACAATGCTTACTAAAACGATATTGTTCTTATTCTACCAAGCGATCTCCCCAGTGAACATTTTCTTCTAGTCTACTAAAGTAAATACTACCAAACTAATACTATCATACACCCTATGTGAGTTTTACGTTTCTTCTGCCTTCTACAGGACACTCAAAAACCACGAAAAGAAGTGGAAAGCCTATTCTCTCACCGTGCTTTCACGGCACGCGGGTTTTCACGTTTCTCCTGCCTTTTACAGGACACTCGAAAACCGTGTAAAACCAGTGGAAAGCATATTCTCTCACCGTGCTTTCACGGAACTAACCAGGTCTACCATCATATCAGAACATTCTAACACTATGATACCTAATAACAACTGTTCAAAAAAAAAAACATTAAAACCATCACAATGAACTCCACTTGCCTGCCTTCTCTATTCACCGTATCCATAATTCAAACTACAAACTGAACCGTAGACCAAGCCACAGGTACACAACGGGCTGTACCAATATCTTCATCCAGACCCAATCTACCTGTTGGCAAATTACTAAAAACCTACAATATTTACATTACGTGTACCTACCTAGTTAAGTCCTACTACGTGTAAGGTATGTACAAAACACCTGTGTGAACTCTCTATTCCTTCTCGGATTACCAGTTACAACACCTAACCCCTTACGTCACTTCTTAATCAAAACAATGCACAACAATGACATTATCAATAATAATTATTAACACGTAAAAATAAAAAGGAAAAATAGACACTTAATTACTGGTCGACCAAGCTATCACTATCCTAATATAATATCGACTACGACAACATTAAAATAACATGATTATTATCATTACCCACAGACAGGGGTACGAAGTATTCGTACCACGCTACAAAAATACTCACTCGCCCACTCTAAGCTAAGGTACTAATTTTCATAATTACAGGTAGGTATTTTTATACACGTCCATTTTACTATATGAGAAAGGAGTCTAATGTCTCCGGCACATCCCAACCTCAAAGTGAAAGAAACCCTCTGATAACTTTTCTTTATTCATCCCGTATTCGTCTTGGTGTCCACTGTTATCCATCCCTCAACAGCCCTATTGATCCTAGCTTTTCAATCCTCACTTCAACCTATCCATCAACTCTCATTTCAACCTCTCCGTCAGCTCTCACATCACTCTATCCAGCCTATCACCCGGCCCTCACATCAGCTTACCCTTCGCTTCTCACGTCAACCTATCCTTCGGTTCTCCCATTAACCTCCCCGTTCTAGCCTTCGGTTCTCACATTAACCTACCCAACTAGAGACACACGAACTTTCAAATACCTATCCATACTACCTAGCGACCAACCTGTATCGTGCACCTAAACAACCCTGGTACCAAAACTAACTCCGGAACAAGTAAATAATCTAAACACTGTGCTTAACTATGAACTTCTGAACAAAACAAAACGATCTATGTACTTGCAATCCGATGTACCTACCCGTAAATTGACGTACTCTTAAAGAAATCTAAGTGTTGGGTATACACGTTGGCTTACCCCTATGTGAACTTTCATCCATACAATCATAAGTGCACTCACTCTAAACAATACCTATATATCTCCTAAAATAGATCAACTTATTAAATGAAGTCATAGGTCCCAATAAAAATTAAACATATTTACTTGGCCTAACTACCGATTAGAATACCTACCTATGATCTTAAACATAATTTTGACAACCATCTACAAACTATCTATCTACCTAACTTGCTAATATAATGTAACGTCCTATACACAGAAATAATCCTATTTCTACAAAGTCAAAAAAATCTAAGGAGTGCGACCCTTCGTACCTTATATTATCAAATACCTACATATATCTAATTCACTATTTTATACACGTACTAACTGCCAGTAACACAATACACAATTGATATCATGTTGGTCTATTCATCTTTAAAAATATCCGAAATTTAATTTATCTACTATTCACAATTTGTACACATAATGTTGCATTACCAGCAACCTGTACTCCCCTTCCATCTACTACAAGCTTGGTTTCTTCACACATTAACCCGCGCTTCACTTCTAATCCGACCTACACGGCTACAATTCCTGACTCACAATCAAATCACATTCCTCAAAACTTTCCCTTACAAATACTATCCACATCTCGCTTTCCCAAAGTCTACGGACGCCGCTCAAAGTACCGAGCAATGGTAACATTTGCACCTGTGTGTAGGTCTCTTCTACGCGTCTCTATAACCGACATCGTATAATATTCCTATTGTCGCAATGGCGGCAATCTGGGGTTCAACAGCCCACTGTAGCTTATTTACACATAGCTCAAAAACAAAGTCAAATACACACACATATATCCACCGGATATTCACAACGAAAATTTCAATCTACCCTTATCTAACTTACTCAATAAAAACGTAAGCATTACACATTTCATATATTTCTATACATTAAATCCTATCACTCTAACACAATAATTCTAATATAGCCGTGTACACTACAACATTTTCCGAATTTACAATAAAACAACCGGTCTACCCTAATTAAAAGTAATGTAACCGCGTACATTACACACCCGTCCATGGCATCCACTCACGTCACCCATATCGCGCTCCAGAGAGAGATTCAAACTCGTGTACCTGCTGTAAAGCATTACACACCCAGGTCCGTGCTTGACGCGAAAATTTGCTGTTTTCACACCGCGGTGGGTGCTACTAATAGCATGCTAATCAAGCAAAGCCCGACGTTGGGACCGCCACTTTGATATACCTCTTTTCCAACTAGATGGAGAGAGGGCAGAGCACAGAGGGGGTCTGTCTCTTCCTTCTTCTCTCTCCACCCTCTCAGTTAAACCTCCTAACCGAGAGGGGCGGTAGTTGGTCCCCGAAAATGCCCCTGTGGCTAGCTCAGTCTTCACCGAGGACCACACTACCTCTATATCAACAAACATTCTCTCTCTGGTAAGCTGGTGACTGATAGAGGGATGCATGCATGGAGTTATCAAATCAAATTACCGATTTGGGTAAGTACAACGACCAATAATCCTTACTTTATTTCTTTAAAATAAAAAAAAAAAAATATGAAAACGAAAAAAAAAAAAAAAAACAATATGTTGGTCAAGAAATTAGTTAAATTAAGAAATTGGTAATAATAAAAATCTAACTCAAAAAAAGAAATAAAACTAACTTACGTATTACGAATTATTACAAGGAAGACAAAACATGAATCTATCCTAACAGACGTCACACCCCGAAGGAAAAAAAAATAAAAGAAATAATTACAATACATACTTATGAATAAAGAAAAAAAACATAAACTAGGTTGTGCAAAAAAAAAAATATACAAATAAAATTTACAGGGCCCTTACGGCCGGCGATTTATGGTCCACTTGAAATGCATCCTTGTCGGCACCCCATCAAGTAGGGACATCGCCACCTGGGCTTGGCGAGGATTAGTGGTCCTGGCGTCCTCCACTGAGCATTATACATTTTTGTAAAAGATCTGACGACTTACAATAATTATGGCTTCCAGCTTCTTGCCCGTACTCTTCCCTTCCGGGCGCATCCTGGAGGCCTCTCCACCCTCTGCGTGGGCCTCTCAACCATTGATCAGGCTGCCTCTTGTTTCTCCTCTCAGTAGGTGTCGCGCACTATTCACTTTGAAAATAACGTCTCTTCTCGACCGGAACTATTCATTTTTTTAATAATTATTATTGTCTCTAGCATTTTCACACAACAAGGTTCGTATTACTTCACTCCGACCCGAATTATATTTGCGTACGTGCCCAAGGGCACCCTGCCCGAAGGCAGGTGCCTCCCTCGACGGACCTCGCGCTCTTCACCTCACTGTTAACTGTCAACTCTTTACTCAACTCTCAACTGTTTACTGTCTTGTGCTGGGACCTCATATGGGGTTATATAGGCCTTCCAGCAAACCACCCCTTTTTGACCAGCGTGGGGGATGATTTTGGTGGTGGAACCATTCTGTCATCTCCGTGATTCGTTGTCTCACGCAGATTGTGCGCACGCCCTTGTGGATGATTTATGGACTTATGTGTTCGTCTCTCCACGGTTGTTTGTGCACCGTAATAATATTTTCGGTACCCATTGAACGAAATGACGTTAATACAAAATAATTACATATTATTACAATTAATTGGGTACATTATGTAATTACATACATAGCTACCTACTTACTATTATATACATAAGGTAATTCATATCTCTTTGGAGATGTATGCAAAAGAATTTGGATTTTAGATAATGGATCATTATTTACATTATTTAATCAATGACTTATAAGGAAATTTTAATGTTTAGTGTTTTTGGGGTGTGCATCATATACAATCATGAAACTAAATATCTAAATTATAAAAAAAATAACTTACAACTATAACTTGGTCGACTAATTCAATCTCTTAATTAATTGAAAAGTAATTTCTTAATTATAGTAAAAAAATTACAAATATAGATATGTATATACAATTTAATTACAATGTATCACTGGAGGATCTTTGGTTTCAACTATACTACTAAGACAAAGCATTATTATTAATTACATGGATAAAGGGATGTGAGTTTTTCGACATTATTTCATTTACTACAACGAGAGCTCAGTACCTACTGGCTGACGTTCATTTTGAACATTGAAATTACTCATTAAAAAAAAATTACACATTTTCCAATTCGAAACATGCTATGTCCTCCAAATAAAAGTCGACTGAATATCATTATATCCTTATTTTAAACAAACTTGAGAATATCCCTTGAGATTAATTGATTCATGATCAATAGTGATTTAATTACTTTCTATATGCAAGATTTACAATTAAAATTACAACATTCAAGTGCACAATAATTATTTATGAAGAATTACAAGCTAATACATGGGTGACATCTTATATAAATTAAGTCTTACATTCTGTATCAGGAGCACTTTAATTTAAACGGGGTGTGACATGTCTAAGATTAAAATTTATAATTATTCCAATTAGAAATGCAATTTTTGTCTATAATTTATTTTATCGACTGGCTTCTGTTCTGTACATAATTATGTCAGTACCTAAGTCGTTTCTACACACTTGCGACATAGATAAACATGTGTTTAACAGATTATTTACTGTACTTATTGTCTCTTCAATCCTTACAAAATTCACCTATTATATTATAAACTATTGTCCACTCCAAACTCATTGTTTATATTTAGGAGCATTCAGAAATTATTTTATTTTTCGATGCCATTTTTTCGTCATTGTCCAAACTCAAAAACCGACCCATGTTCAATATTTTTATTGATTTAGAAAGCGTTCATTTATGGCCCCTCTTGTTTTGAAAATAAAACAAGTGCCATTAATATTTTCTGACTATTATTCCTGCTGCAGTTATATTTTATAACCCTCAATAATTTGTACCCTTTTTAAAACATCCGAAATTTAAGACAATATCCTATTCAATTCCTAGTTTTTTAACACTTTAAGAACAATACGAATGTTAGTTTCTTTCGTCACAATGCCTTTCGTGAAACCTTTGTCGGAAGAAATTTCTAAAATATTGTTTAACTGTATTATTTATGATATACCCAAAACATATTTATTTTTAATGTGAAATTTGGTCTTAAAAATAAAAATATAGCATATCAACTTTTTATAACAAAGTGTGCATTCAAATGGCTTTTATCATGAGCTATTATTTGATTGATTAAACTTTTTTATTGCAGTTATTGCATTCGAATGGCTTTTCCCCGCTATGAGTTCCCATGTGATAATTTAAATTACTTGAGTCCGCAAACTTTTTATTCCACACATTTCATTAGTAAGGCTTTTCTACGCTTTGAAGTCCGGCTGTGCGTAAAAGATTCCGGATTTGGTAAACTTTTTTATGCAAACTTTTGCTTTATTATGGCCGAATTCATATGTGAGACTTTAAAGCACTTGATAATATAACTCTTTATGAAAATTCAAAAAAATCTTTAACTTTTTATAACAAAGTGTGCATTCAAATGGCTTTTATCATGAGAGTGATTAATTACTTGATTGATTAAACTTTTTATTGCAATTATTGCATTCGTATGGCTTTTCTCAGCTATGAGTTCGCATGTGACTCTTTAAATTACTCGAGTCCGCAAACTTTTTATTGCACACATTGCATTAGTAAGGCTTTACTTCGCTAGAAGTCGCGCTGTGCGTAAAAGTTTCCTGATTTGTTAAACTATGCTTTCTTATGGCTGACTTCGCATGTGAGTCTTTAAATGACCCGAAAAATTATTTTTCTCCACATCAAGACCTTTAAAAAAGTGCTCAGCCACCAGTCATAATATAATAATATGTTACTGTCAGCCATATTACTAGAACAAAATTTGTCTTTAGTTGCGATCTTCTGGAAAACGCAGGAACTACAGCGTTAATGACATCAGTCAGTGAGGCAGTGTTCAAGAGAAATATTAGACAAATAGATATAACAGTAATAAAAAAGAAGAAGAAGAATTTTTCCAAAAAATTTTTTCGCTTGTTCCGCATTTTTATCCATGAATCATCAATGTTTGTAGGTAGTTATCTACTGTTAAATTTTATTTTTTATTTATTAAAAAAAAAAAAATTTTTTTTAGAAAATAAATAAAATTTAACAGTAGATAGCTACCTACATAGTACATACATTGATGATTCATGGATAGAAATGCGGAACAAGCGACGAATTTTTTTTGGTGAAATTCTTCTTCTTCTTTTTTGTGTCGGCTTGCCCAATTTTTTGAGAAAATACAACCACCGCACGCCACTGATACGGGCTTACGACTGTTTTCGACACCATTTTCGAAAGCTGGCTTTCTTAAGCTTTCTGAAGTTAACAACGTTCGCCATTGAAGTGTTCAAATTTGTCGGATCCCCACAGAAATCTTCGACGTGTTAATTAATCCCCTGCGCCCTAATCATTTTTATTATTTTGACTATTTAACAAGAAAAACAAAAATGTACTTATTAATTGAATTATATATAAATTGTGATGAAATGGCCATCACGCTAAGTAAATAAATTAATCATGGCAAATAATGTATGCCCAGATTTATGCAACAAGACTCGAATTTGCATAACCAAGCAAAGATACCAAAAGAAAGAACAAAATAACATTACAGAAATTAGAACAATGGCCAACTAGACAAAGAAAATTTATGAACTCTTAAAAGAGATAAAACAGAAATCACTGCAGAAATATCGCGTATAGAAGTATGAAACTATACGAGGCTCCTTTTAATAAAATAAACACGTCGATGTGAACAAACAAATCTAGTGAGATAATTAATTATGCACGGATGCGTGTAGATGTGATGAATTTGTTGAAATTTTATTAGGAAACACACACCGTGAGGACATGTTTCCATTAGTGCGATTAGATTAATACACGCTCAAAACAGGATTAAAATGATACATTATTTCGTTAGGATGTTTCCTATTTATAATAATTCCTATTACATACAATCTTGAGTAATATATGCCAGAGCAAGAGAGAGAGGAAGGGAGTTTTGTAATACAAATAGTTAATTTCCAGAATCAAAATGAGTTCCCATCATCGCGGCTTTGTGTGCTGAGACTGAGTGGATATACTTGAGGAGTACGTGATCCACACAAACCCGATATACTGTCTGCCTGGTTGTTTGTATCAACCCTTCGGAATATAAATAAGCTGTATTACAAATTTGATAATACGTAACATTTCACGATGGTGAATTAAGTCTCCCTGGTAGTTAGGACTGTATTAAGTTAACACAAGCACTACTAGTGATGAAAGGAAATTTGATGGTAGCTACACAGCAGCTAGTTATCAACCAATTAATTGACTTCTTCAGTACATTCAGTAATTAAACGATACGGGATTTGGTTAACAATTTCTTTCATAATCACACCAAGCGTTGATGAACGAAAGTGATGCATTCAATCTTTTTTTAATATTCCCCGTTGAAAATATAAAAATTAAAAGGCTGAATTTAGATTATTGTAAAAAGATGTGAAAAAATTACCGAAAAAAAATGTTTTGTGAGTCTGTTTTATAGAAAAAAGGGATTTCGTCACAAAAAATTTGCGTTTATTTGCTACTAGCTGATACCCGTCTTGCTTTACGTTGTTGATTTGGCTAGTCAGACTTGAGCCGTAGGTTATTGAACAGGTTTTGTATGCAGCTTTCCCCTTCTCAGGACCAGTAGGCCTAGACAAAATGCATTTGGCAATAGACTACAAACTACTTCGACAATGTAGAGTAGGAAGAAAATTAACTGTCCACTTTTTATATTTTATATTATAAGGATCATTGTTTGGTTTGAATAAATGTTTATATGTTCCAGTGGACAGTTAATTTTTTCGCACTATACATTAGCGATATCTTTGTTTGTAGTCGAACGCCAATTTGAATTTGTCTACGGCGGCATTTCACGCTAAGATTTAGAATGTGTACCCAGCTAATGTTTCAAAAAAGGAAAAAATAAGAGTCACTGCTAAATATGCGAAAAGTTTGAAAAACTAATGTCACTTTCAATATTTAAGTATAAAAAAAATAGAAGATGAGGAAAAATTAATACTCACTGTTGAATACGCGAAAAAATTAAAAGAAGAATGTAGTTATACATAGGTACCTACCTACCTAGTATTATATAATACGTGTAGTTGTTCCTAATGAAAACCTGTGTGTAGATATAGGTACCTACCTACCTAGTATTATATTATGTATAGTTAGTTTGACCTACTTATGACTGTAGTGATACATTTAATGAGGTACCTTAGGAGAGAGAGGGTGCAAGCGAACACTGCTTTACCGGCTTTAGTCATCTGTCATGGCGTACATATTTTATAAGAAGTTTCGGTGAAAATCTTTATAAAATAAGAATTAAAAGACTTCTACTTATATTTTTTGTATTTCAAATCAAACTTCGATTGATTTTGTACATTTTCATACCGTAATGCTACAGTTCTACACAAAATTTAGACGTATAATTTTACTTTTAAAACATGACTTTCTCATTTTTGTATGAAGATTTTAAATTTTTAGAAATTTGTAAATAATTTAAAATATATTTCATGAAATGTAAATATTTGTATCTCAGATTACCACAATTGTATTTGCGAAAAACTGCGAAGAAAAATATTCAACGCAGAACCTACGGTTTTAGCGTGATGCTCTGACATACAGTTGGAGTGAAACAAATAAATAAATAAATAAATAAATAAATATACATACATTACTGAATTATTATGTAGATATGATTAAACGAATAATTAAGCTTCACGCAAAAAAAACGCAATTGATATCATTCACACTAGATATAGATTTTTCCGCGAAAGACAAAAACGGTGGGCACATAGCATGGGCTGAACCCAAAACATTCAGAATGAAAACAGTCGATCATGCCGCTAGACTACTAACCATCTACAAGTATTAATATAAAATAATCATTTGAAAATGCCGTCATCCTCAATAACAGACAAAGATAACATGACCAAATTCTGTAGATGATGTTTGTGATGAGCCCTGACCAAACATTTACAAAAGAAAACGAAGATTCTAACACAATCCAGGAGGTTAAATAAAGACGTACCGGATCAAAGCTTACTCTATAAAAGGTATTTTGATGCCTGCCTGGATTGGAATGATGCTTTTAGTACTTGCAACTTGCTTAGGCAAGAAAATTCAGCACCCAGACATTCCTAACATTATCGTCGAAGGAATGATTGAGGGTGACAATAGCAAAGATCTCCCCAAAAGGATTGAGAATTGATTTAAAAGGGTAGGTTCGGTATAGAGTTGAAAATTGTATACGTGGAATTAAAATTCACTGACCGATAATAGCGTAATTTGACCGAGTTTTATTGGAAATATAAAAAGGAAATGTTTTCGGAATAAATAAGAATAAAAATAATAATTAATGAAAAAAATTGGGGGAGGAAAAGTTATTAGAATTATTCAAATTTGTTTGTACCGAAGGCTTAATCGCATGGGATAGGGTATAATATCATACACAAAAGCATCTACGTATAATACGCCAAAGGGTAACAAGTTGAAAGAGCGATATATTAAAATAAATTCATGACGTAAAAATATATCGATCACCCGTCAATCTATATTGAATATAAAATTGGCATCAGTAATTTCGTAATATTGTGTATGTACGGGAGTTCTGTGAACGTTTCCTCATGTCGTAACTGGGTTAACGAGAAATGATAAAATTTAATGAATACTCAAATAGGCAAGGAATAAATTATATTGGCGGTCCCAACACTCGGGTGGCTACATGCCCGCATATTATGTATATACATATTACTTATTTATTTTATTTTATACTCTCGAAATATTATTAGTGTTTGGGAAGGCTGCAATGGAGACGCGATTTGGAAAATGTTTCTATATGAAGTTGAAAAAAAATAAACTTCATGAAATCAATTTCTCTTCGGTTTATCTTTATCATAATATTATTATCATCTTCAAGTATTTTTCATGATGTATCGTACTGCCAACGTTCTCTCGTGGAAATGTACTAGTTGTCTTGCGTTTGGATTCTTTTAGGAAGCACTTAAGTATCCATGTATATTATACCTTTTCAAATTAACGAATTTTACTTAATTTTATTATATTTTTTCTATGCAACAAAGTTGCTTTTACATTATATTCAGATAAAAATAGGTACAGAAACAGTTTTACATTAAGACATTGATGTTATCAAAGACCACAAAAACAGTGCAAACATCATTCGACAATAAGTGGAAAACATTAACAAAGACACAATAGAAGGAGAAGAATACGAACGTATGTGATTTTGTTAAAAAAAACTAAGAAACATTAGAATATATTTTTTCAATCCTTTCTTGTTTTAAATGGGATTATTGTTTGAATATTAAAATGAGAACTGAGGGATAAAGCGGGAGATTTATAACCAAAGACCAGAAGTTCAAAACCTGATGCTGAAAAAATTAACGCACAAACATTGACTGTCGACAGGGTGCTTGTATTGATATTTGGTGGTTCCAATTTAACTAAAAAAATGCTTTTGTCCATTCTGTATGGACAAAAGTCCACTCTTATATAGAACAACAAACTGATTAACCACACTGATTTTCCTTCCATCTTGCTAAATTGGAACACAAGCCCGACTATAATAAGGATCTTGATTTTATGTGTCATCAGTATTGGATTTTCACATGAGGAATTTTTCAATTATATGGGAATATTGGGTATGTAATAAAAATGTGCATTCATGCATTTTAGATACGGTTATTCTTGTACATGTGAATAATTTATTAAATAAATTAAACTTTCTAAATTAAATTCAGTGAAGTTTGCACGAGACTCCCAGCCACTTCACGCGCCAACCAGTCAATGCGGTTCCAAAACCACTTGGAATAAGTAATTAAACTAGATTTTGACCGGATCCCATTATGGACTTAGTGAATTTCGATTTACTACCCCTCCTTTATATGTTTGTATGTCATTCAGGGAATTGTGTTGCGTAATAATGTGCATGTACTTCATCTTTAGCTAAGTGCTTTAGATTATGTGCAACGAGAGTTTGCGGTTTCAGAGTTTCAGATTTGCATAATATTCGAGAATGTTTCAATTTCAGACAAGGCGTTGAAAGGAAGCGGGTTATAAAATTGTTCTATGCCAAGTTGTCCATTGAATAAAGCGAGACTGTAATTTTATTCACATTATCCTTAAAAGGAACCAAATGCTTGATTCCAATAGGAATTTAAGACCTATTGGAACCGAGCCCTGTACTCCCATTAGAATAATAACCACCATTGTACCTATTTCAAAAAGTTTATCTCAAGGCCAGAGACATTTTCAGAGAGAGCGTTAGTGCAACAGTATCTCGGAGAGAAAAACAAGGCGTGCGCATAATTGCTATGAGTTGAAGATATCTCTTCAGGAACCTAATAAATAAAATAAATTCATTGTCCACTTTATCTAACCCCGGGTTGTTTTATATAGAATGCTTTGTTATGAGATTCTCTCGTTGTCAGGGTGGTTGCGAGTTACAATTTTTTTTATGAAACTAGGATCACTCAAAGTGAACACAAATACACTATTGACATCTTCCACACTAAACAAACGCTTGTGTCGTGAAAGTGGAAATGGTCTGCTTGATTCAAACCAACGAACTCAGATATAAATAACACTCTTCTAAACAAAGGTGTCAGTATAGCCGGCGGAACTTAATGCTTGAAGCATTCTCTACCAGTCAACCGGTCCCATCCAATCTGAGACAGGATTCCAACCCGAGTAGAAATTTCAAGTTAAAAAACCCCTTATCTCGAAGACGAAACGTTAGGCACATCATATCGTTGAATCGTTTGAAAATAATAAATCTACCTACCTATACGATATTGTATCTCAAAATAGGTATATGACTTAAAATGTGAAGTTTTCTATCATCAGAGAGAGGAACCTTCTTAGCAAATTTGTATTTGGCGCTTGAAGTGTATCACTTCGCATAAGTTCCGAGTGCACACGACGAGGAACGAAGCGCTACGAACTCAACGCATTTTTCAAATATCATGATCGCGCTAGTAAACCGTCCCAGCAAGGTGTGAACCATTTTTACCTCAACCATATTGTACCTAAACTTTATTCAATTCATTCATCAATATACAGTCCTAAATCGAAATTACCTATAGTTTTTTAATCAATCTTCAAAACCAGCAACCAGTTTTTCCAACACAGCCTTTTGAATAAAATCAGAATTTCTTTCAAACGCCAGGTTTATTCATACTGGGAGTTTTAAGATTATTTAAATAAAGCTTCGGTAGGTATAACCCAATTAGTGGATATCATAATGATTTTTTTTAACTCATGTGAAATATCGAGATATTTGAAATCTTGTTAAGTACGCTGTCTCTGTTTTAATTTTGACATATTCTTATTTTAAGTTCATTTTGTTTAGTGTGTATGTGGGTAGGCTTAATCATAATAATATATTGATGTTTTAATCTATGAGAAATAACAATCAGCTTTTACCGAACCATTATGTATGCATGACCTGTGTATAATCCCGTAATAGAACAACGACGTCGGAGGGTTGGTCGACCCTTTTCAGATAGAGCCTCTGGAATATTAATAAAAGCCATTCATCAATTATTGAAAAATTAATGTTGATTTGAATTTATAGTAGGTACAATATTACCTACTGGGTGCGTGGGGAGGACGACTCTTAATTAGAGAAATAATCATACACATCTGTACTCCTGCAGCAGACTTGTTTCGCATTCTCAACATTGTGTAGGCAAAATACAAAGATCTATCTGACGTTAGAGCAATATATTCCTCTTATCCCTTATTCCTGTCCCTCGCCCATGTTCTGAATCATATAACTTGAGTTTATCCTTATAAGCTACGTTTTCTAATGTTTGACTTTTACTTCTCTTAAGTTAACGTATCTACTACAGGTGTTTTTGTTTTCCAAAACTTTTATGTGATAGTTTTTGGGTGACGACACGAACCACTAATCAAAAAGTAAAAAAAAACACCATTTAATATAATAAATAACTCACATTTTTGTCCAAGATATCATCACGAAATAGAAGTAGAACGTCGTATGACAGGCTCTTTCTCATCTTCTGATATCTGATAGAAGGTGAAGAGTAGTGAATTCAGATAGTCCAATTGAAATCTCATTAAATTTTTCACGCTTAATTTGAAATTTAAAACGAAGGAATAGACCAGGGTGTTCCGGTGTAAGAGATAAAGGACGCTAAATACATGGAGTCGGCATTTAAAACAAAAGTAGAAGTTTATATACCTTGTATTGTTCAAGGTTCATCTTCATCATTTGAAATTAAACATAAAAAAATGATATCTGGAAAACGCAAAGGGTTTGTAAAATTTAAATTA
Source organism: Mystacides longicornis (assembly GCA_963576905.1). Taxonomy (NCBI): domain Eukaryota; kingdom Metazoa; phylum Arthropoda; class Insecta; order Trichoptera; family Leptoceridae; genus Mystacides; species Mystacides longicornis. The sequence continues at coordinate 13,419,203 of OY756428.1, forward strand.
TGACTGTTAAATTTCTGAATGCTTTTCAATACAAAAATTTAATAAATATACGTTATTTAGTCGTTTAAACGTTGTCAACTACTATGAACATCTTTATTTTTATTGCAGTTTTCATGATATAATGTAAAATGTTTGTAATATTGTGACGCGCTACTCGGAAACGGCTGGTAGCTAATTGCATCAGTTATGAAATCAAAACTCTACCCGTTTTAACTTATTCGAAATGCAAAGAGCTTGTAAATAAAAGTTTATTTTAAGCGTATTTGTTTGTTACGTGGTTTCTAAAATAAAAAGAGTTCTTTTTAATCAACTATGAATATTTGAGTAAAAACCTTTGAAATACATTAAAATTATAAGCAAATAATATCTTAAAATTGGTTTAAAGGATTTTGTGATATGTGAGAGACAAAGTTTCTTTAAGTACCTATCTTAGTTGATTCCCATTTTTTACGGACAGTTTTTGAAGGGTGTTAGACTTTTTTGTTTATGATATTATGTTAGAAGACAATGTTTAAAAAGCTGTCAGTATCGACAAGAGCAAAATTAAATATGTTGTAAACATGCTCAACTTATTTAACCCATCCTGATCAATTTCAAGCAGGGTTACAACCCCAGGTAAAAATCAAAATAGAAAAACAGGAAACGGATTGTAGACCCTTGAAACTTCGGAAAACTGTCTAATAGAGGTGCTTCCGAATTCGATTAATATGTTTTAAGATAAACGATGCAAATTTATGAACGGGTGGACGTGATAACTTGAGGGTCTAGGGGGGAAAATGAGTAGACCAAGATGGGAAGTCGATGTGAGGAAAGATGTGGCACAAATTCAAACGACGCGACGCCGACACCATTGAGATCTGCAGCGGGGGAAAGAGGTATTAGAGGCCAAGGTTCGTTATAAATCGAAGGTGAAAAAGGTGGTGACCGTTATGAAAATAACCACTCTAGAGCACTGATTGGTTAAAAATGGGCGTAAATACTTAATCACACTAAGAGCAGTGAATTGGAAAAAGATCAATTTTTCAATGAACATAACATGTCAATATTTTCTTGAAACCGGCATTTAAGAAAACCGAATTTGTAAATAATAATATTATATTTTGACGGTTAAGTTTCGTGTTCTTTTTTATTCGGGGATAAAAAAATATTAAATTCTTTGTGTTCATTGAATACTTTACGGCTGGATTCTTTAGAAGAAAAATTCTCACCCACTTTATTTTTCTATACAGTCGGCGGTATAGAAAATTTCGCCAAAGGATTCTACACTTTATTGAACGTGGTTATTTGAAGGTAAGTAAACAATGATGTATAGAGATGTGTAGGTATACGCGAGCAGGTCCTCGCTGTGAACCCCTAAGTAAGAAAAATATTTACACAAAGTTACACAGGGCGTAAATAATTCGGAAACGCCTCGAGATATTATTGTGCGTGCCTGATTAATCACCTTCAGAACTCTGTCGCGGTGCCCAATAAAAATAAACTTACACGAATAAAGTGAAGGAAAATTCTAAACACTTTTTTATTTATTGTGCGGAATATTGTAATATTTATCACTTTTGTGTTGAACCCCGATTTCGACCATGCGGTAAACTAATGCAACAACTCGTTTTTTTTTTAATTTTTATTAAATTTACTTGTTACATCTTCCACGTATTTGATTTGATTGGTGATGGTCGGCAAATTAGAGTCAAACCCCTCATCTTTACTAGGAAGTCAGCGTCTTATCTACCATATTAGATGATGAAAATAAGTTATGTTTTATTCTAATTATGAATAATCCCGCCAATGTATTAATTTTTTACACCTTTTCATATTTTTATTATGCTTGTGTAGATTGCGTTTTTTGGTAAACTGTTACCTACTGCATACTTTTTCGTTTTGGTTGTTTGTTTTTATTGTTTAGGCATTCGTATTAGGTATCTTACAAAACTGACCTCTACAGCAATACTTGCAAACCGCCGAAGCAGCAACTTTATCCGAATATTTGAGAAATATTGTAAAATGCAAAATGCGAAAAGATAAAATTGCGTAAGGCTAATATGACATAAGAAACTAATCCCAACTAATGTGCTACTCAGAACCCTAAAAATAGTAAGCTATCGTTTGGGCAAAATATTTAGTGATAAAATAAGAAATACCTACTGTCAAATGTGGGCACTGTTGCACTTGACAATGTAGGGCCGGGGAAGAGGGCGCTATTGGTGTAACCACATAGAAAGAATGGACGTTGATAGACTCTAACAGGTGGTAGCCCACAACTCGAATACTTGCGGGATATAAACAAACCATAAGACTCTAAAAGAGCCGACTGTTGGAGATTGGTGTGTAAGGAAGTATCAACTTTAATATCAACTCTGATAATGTATAATAGAACGTATAACGTAATAGAATAGTGTTTAACGAAAAAGATGAAGAAGAAAATATTTCATATGCAAATTCCTTTCCGTTAAACGACTGAATTTATATAAAACATCGACGAACCTATTTCGATTTTAAGACAACATATTTATTGTGATGCAAACTTTAATTCAGAGAAGACTTTGGGAGAAAAACAATTCTTTTAACGAATTTCGTTTTTGGTATTGGCATTATTATTTTAATTAATAACTCGGGAAATTGCCAAAAAACAATCGATCGCCCACTGCTGTATAATAATTAGGTCCAGACGCAATAATATATCAAAGTAAAGTTTCTGTACAAGAAGTGTATAATTAATATTAAAATGTCGATAGACTTTTTGTTTGGTGTTGGTATCCCTCGAGATGCGGGTCGCTCCCCGCCACTGACATTGATGGATGGAAGAAAATACTTATACTCTTTATTATTGCTATACACCCCGGAGCAGCCTACAAAGAGTCGTTTATATTAAAGAATTAAATGGAGAGTGGGTGGCCATTCTTATTTCTATTGACCCCGCGCCTCTCGTTCTTTTGAATTATTCAATTTCATTCATCGCTCGGTCGACTGAAAAGATTTTTTTTCCCACAGAAGGCAGGAGTCAAAGGAGACATTAAGGATGTGCAGTATCAGTTCCTTTAAGTTCTTTACTAAGCTGCCAATCATTTATTATTTCATTTTTCTCCGTTTGTTGCACAAAAAACGATTGATAGCTTGACTCAATATTTTTAAATACGGGTATTTTTAAGGAACGAAATTTAAATACATAATGGGGTTGAGGGGTTGAAGTTACGTGTTAATTTATCCGGCACTACGCGATTCTAAGTGGTGTAAAAAAGCAACACTTAATTTAACAATTCAAGCATTTTGCACAGTTTGTTCATATTTTTCCTCAAATTTTTATTTTTCGTAGGTTATTTTGATCCTGTGATTATATAGCCCGTGAGCCCATCACTTCTACCATTATGGGGAGGAGATGAACTTGACTGGGACATGCGTTAAGGATGCCGATTGACAGTTGGCCGAGGAGAGCGCTGTTCTTCATTCCATCAGGGTCCCGAAGACGAGGAAGACCCTCTCATACTGTGTTTCGCTCCTTCGAAACAGAGCTGAGGAATTTGGACATGGTGTGGGAGGAGGTCATTAACATTGCGCAAGATCGAGCGCAATGGAGAGCGTTTGTTGCCTTCCTATGCCCCTAAGTAGGGTTTAAAGAGATAATTAATTGATGAATGGTAGGCCTCTGTAACCACCATAGAGAATATAACAGAAGATGCGATTGACTGTTATTAGGTCGACAACTACTAATGTTGGGCTTCAGCGTGTTTCAAACGGTGGTTTGAGGAGCGAGACGAGGTAGCGTTAGGGATTCATTACAATAAAATACCTAAAACAAAAATTTATTCCATGAAAAAAATCTTCTCTTAACCTTTTTCCGTCTGTTTGACTTTAAATATTTAAAAAAATCGACAAACGTCTTTCTTGCCCAAGGCGGGGCGACGAACTGAACCCCTATTCTCTGTTTTATCGGAAGGTAGTCACGGTAGTAAAGTGAGTATTACACGATACATTTTGTATGGGAAACGTGTATAGCGCCGCCACACACAGAGATATTTCTAGAAACAAAAGCGATTCTCGCATTCGATACGTACCTATATTATATAGACGTTTTTTATACAAAATGTATCGTGTAATACTCACTTTACACCGTGACTACCTTCCGATAAAATATAGAATAGGGGTACTGGTTTCAAAATATGTAGATGGGTATACGGTAATTGGTTATTTGTCCAAAATGATGTCCCTTATACCCGCTCTACATCCTACCGTTGAATCCCATCTTCAAATTTCGACCTATAGAACGGTACACTTGGCTGAAAGAGATTGTCAGCACTGACTGTGATGAAATGGTGAGAATTTGAGGGTGGACATAGTGAAAGAAAAAGAAAAACGCCCTAATCTTGTATAACAATATTACAGTGAAAACCTTTGATAATAACATAAATATAATATTAACAGCGTGAGAGCACTTCATGAAAAATAACAAAATGAACAGAAAAAAAACACAAGGGCGTAATATTTCGCAGTTTTGATGTAACACTGTGTGACATGTTTTTTCTTTTCGCAGGGAGCAAATGATTTATACACTACGTTGACATCAACTGGAGATATTTCTGCGAAATGAGATTTTTTTTTAATACATATTTCAGAATTTCATTTTATATAATAATATTATTTTTTGTTGATAATATCATAACGTCAATACGAGTTAAATAGAATGTTATCGAAAATAAATTGAACGTTATTTTCGGTTGTGTTTATACGAAACAGCATTAAATTTAATGGTAGAAAGATTGAGTAGCAAGTGAACAAAATATAATATATCCTTATGGAATAACAGAAATATATTATGTATAGTAAAAAACAGAAAGTGACCTAGTTGGGAAGTAATTGGTGAATTTGCATTTAAATTAAAAGTTATAAAATAATCGTTGTTGGTAAAACGATAAAGTTATGCCAATTCTGTAGGATCTTGTGTGCAGCGTATGTGATGCTTTTGTCATATTGGGCCAGATCGTTGTTGATATAGCGATGAAGCTATGCCAATTCTATAGGATCTTGTGTACAGCGTTTGTGAAGCTTTTGTCATATTGGGCCAGATCGTTGTTGATATAGCGATGAAGCTATGCCAATTCTATAGGATCTTGTGTACAGCGTTTGTGATGCTTTTGTCATATTGGGCCAGATCGTTGTTGATATAGCGATGAAGCTATGCCAATTCTATAGGATCTTGTGTACAGCGTTTGTGATGCTTCTTGTCATATTGGGCAGATCGTTGTTGGTATAGCGATGAAGTTATGCCACTTCTGTTATGTTTTTTGGCAAGTTTTAGGTATATGAGATTCTGTGTCCAGTTGAGATTTTTTTTCAACATTTGTTAGATTCATTTCTTGGCGGCATGTCAATTAATATGACGCAAGTGATTTCCAACTGAATACTTCTTCTTCTTCATTTAGGCCTTATAGCCTTTTATCCAAGAGTCCTACGAGGTTGACTCTTAGCTGTGCTCCCCCTTTTTGGCCATCTGCCTGATAGTCGTCTTCCATGGGTTGGTCGTGCAATGCACACATGAGGGAGTCTAGAATAATCAATTCTCCTCACATGTGCATACCAGAACCTTTGTTGCCTTTCTTTTCTAACTATGTCTTCGATCTCGCATATTTCTCTTACCCTCGTATTTCTAAATCTATCTCTGGCAGTCTTCCCGGCTATGCTGCTGAGAGTATTCGTTTCTGAAACTCAGCGCATTTTTTGGAGTAGTGGTATCAGAACTGGACTCAATTCCGTGCGTCATTATGTGTCTGACACAAGTCTTGTAAATTTTTACTTGTTGTTCTCATAATATCAGGGTTGAATTCAATGTTCAGCATTACCTGTGATTTGAAATATGTCGGTATAGAGGTTGCAACTCCGGCATTTGAAATGAGTCGCAGTGAATATGAGTGAACTTTGACCCTGATGACAAAAAATGGATGATTTATTCTGAATACAAAAGGGAACGATCCAAAAAATAATAATAGCTAAGTACTTAGATACCAATCAGAAACATAGTAAGTGGAGTATGTTTTTTATAGCCTACCCTATAAATAGCGTAGCATAATGGTATGTAAATTATATAAGACTTTTGATCCTATTATTTTCTTTGTCTTTATAAGATAAGATTGGGAAATAAACGGGATGACCGATAAAATTATCTCAAGTTTAATCGAAAATAAATCTTTGGAAAATATCAAAAGATTGACGTAATGACAATGGATATCGAAAGGGGAGGAATGGGATATCCTGTCGATTGAATAATGCTGAAGCGTATAATTAAAATTCTATAGCGGGAAAAGAAAATGCCATTAATGATTTCCACTTTGGCTTTTCAAAACGTCGTCAACACTTTGAATGTGCCTCTTTTAAAAAAAGAAGAAAATTATACATAAAAAAAAAGTTTTAATTAATGCTCCCGATGCCTTTCTGAAAACTTCGTGAACGAGAATGAAAAGTTTGGACGTAATAAAAACAATGTGTAAGAGAAAAGAAACTTGAAAACATTTAATAATTATAATACCTACATATTGCCATTATATTTTGTTTCATTTATAATAATTGACCATTTTTGTAATAATTAATTGATCCTCAATAATAGGTTAAGTATGACAGACTTATGATATCTTTTTGATACTATAAGCGGACCTTATTTGACCTTTATCGTATTTAATAAACAAAATAGATTTATTTTTATTGTTAAGTTTTATAACATAATATTACCTCACGTCACTCTTGAAGGTAGTGATCATAATGTTGGTGGACTCTGTCGAAGATAATGCACCTATCCAGTAGTCCCTTTTTTTAATCATCGACAGTAAGGACCCTTTTAAACGAGCATTATAAATACGCCGCGGTGCGAGAAGTTTTGCTTTCTCCGAAAACATGATCTGTTTTTTTTACAGAAGATGTGAATAATTGTGATAATTGAAGTCTTAAAAAAGAAAAAAAAAAAACAACACACAAAAACTTTATCGCAATTTTTTGTTTGCTTATAAAATACATAAAGTGGATGAAATTCCGAAATAAATCAAGACACGTCAGGGAAGACTGAATTTAATTTATCCTATTAGGCGGGAGGATCGTTTCGTCCGAAAGAAATATACACCAAGTGTAAGGGCCTCTACACATTGACCAATTATTACGAATGGATAAAGCGGACAGAACTTATAATGAGATCCTCTTTGTGTTGTCTTTGGATATATATACAAATATGAGTTGTAGATCCATTACTCTACTGATAATTTCACAGTCATAAGGAGGCAACGAAAAAATCCGCTGTCAAGGTCACTCACCCTGATACAATTAATAATTGTTTCAGTTCGTCTGTAAGTTGGTATAATGGATGTGTGTACGTTCTCTGTGCCTACCCCCTCCGAAAAACGGCATGATGGGTAAAAAAAAACAATCAATCAATTCTCCCTTTTCCACCCCACTCAGGGGCATAGGGAGGCAACAAGAGCTCTCCATTGCGCTCGATCTTGCGCAATGTTTATGACCTCCTCCCACACCATGTCCATGTCCCTCAACTCTGCTTCGAAGGAGCGGAGTACAGTGTGAGAGGGTCTTCCTCGTCTTCGGGACCCTGATGGGAGGAAGAACAGCGCTCTCCTCGGCCAACTGTCATTCGGCATCCTTAACACATGTCCCAGCCAAGTCCATCTCCTCCCCACAATGGTAGAGGTGATGGGCTCACGCTGGGTGCGCCGGCGTATAGCGTCGTTCGTGATGCGGTGGTACCATCTTACGCCCAGAATTCTCCTTAGGCACTTCATTTCAAATGATGAGACTTTTTGTGCCTGGGCCTTGGTCAGGTGCCAGGACTCACACCCATAAAGGAGAATGGGCAACACACACGCATCAAACAGTTTACATTTCGTCTCGACACTAAACGCCGACGCCTTCCATATCTTGGTCATGTTGTTGAAGGCGCCACTTGCCATACCGATACGTATCGGGAGCTCAGCCCCGAGGTCACCAGCGGTGGTAATGGTTGCTCCCAGGTACTTAAATTTATCCACCCGGGAGACCTGGTGACCATCGATGGTTATCGGTAGCTGTTTATCGGGGCAGGCATTATTCGCCATGAGCTCCGTCTTACTGGCATTGACTCGAAGGCCGAGGCGTGCTGTTTCGTCGCAGAGTCTTGAAACAATGCGCTGTAATTTCTCCACTGTCGTACTGAACAACGCTAGGTCGTCCGCGTACTCCAGATCGCACAGTTCGCCCATTAGACCATCTCTCTGTGTTATCGGTATACCTCTTGCTCCTTGCATGGACTTTCTCAACAGGAAGTCCATGACTATTATGAATATAAAGGGAGCTAGTACGCAGCCCTGTCTAACTCCCGTGGTGATCCTAAAAGCTTCAGTAGGACCACCTGTTACATATTCTGTAAACTGTGAGATTAGAGCTTAGTATTAGTGTTTGTAAGTAGTGCGAATGAATAGAAATTGATCCTATTTACTAAGCGACAAGTAATACTTGACCCGTGTGTTGTCGCTTGTTAACCTTGTGTAAACAACTCGACAAGTTAGTGACAAGTTGTATATTATGGTCGTTCCTTTTCGAATGTCTGGTCACTAATAACTTCTACTGGCTCCAACGTGTACAAAGTTACTTCTCACTTGCCATATTGAGGCTTAGTATAAGTGTCAAATACTAAGCACTTAGCTACGAACCCCGTATAAACCAGTCATTACGACAGACCACATAGTAACAGCAAGAATTGCAGTTTTAATCAGATAGGCATTAAAAATTTATGTGTGATTTGGGGTTCCGAAGCAATCCAATTTTAAAGATGTTTTCTTTATTCTAGTGTCCGGTTGTTTAGGAATAGTTCGGTGTGAAAGGGTCTAATTGAAGACGTGGAGTCAAGGAAAATACTTACATAATGACGGGACAAACAATAATATTGCTGAGAAAAACATTAGCATGGGATAAGACTTATGGTATTTGAAGAAGTGTTAGGTACTTATGTGAACAAGGTCTGTTGACAATCTTGTATTCATTCTAGAAATACATAAGTCGACATAAGCCAGTTGTTTGTTTTCGCTTTTTTACGTTTTATAATAGCTCCAATTTGTATTGATTTTTTATTTCGATTTTTTTTTCATTGAGTAAGGCCGTTGGGTTGATGTCAACTATTCTCGACCAATGTTAAAAAGGGAAGGGTCATACTTTATGTATGTACCCACGAGGTCTTAGAAAACTTAGTTGAAAGAAAGCTGATTAACAAAGGAAAAACATCGGATTAACACAAAGGTGTGATTATAGCCGTCTGCCCAGGCACAACCTCTTAGTAAAAAAATGACGATTAAGTCTCCCTTAGCCCATAAAAAAATAAGAGAACTATTGGCATAATGTTTTAATAAGTAGCTCCACTGAGTGCGCGTTTACTCTGGATAGAAACCTTTAACCTTTCCACCATACACCTTCTTCATTGCTCATACGAGTAGCCGCAAGATTCTAGCTATTATATTTCATTCTTCTCTCAATAAATCTAAATTTAGCTAAGTGTTAACCACTAAACTCAATAGCAAGATTATAGCGATTATCTTGCTTTCTTATCACAATAAGTACAAACATTTGGAGGAAGCCTTTACAGCTGACTTAATATAAAAGTTAAAAATTTATTTTCTATGAGATTTTCTTTATTTTATGTATTTTATAAGTCAAACATTTTTATTACTTTCAACAAAACCATTTACAGTTAATATCGCGGAAACGCTGCGGAGAAATTTATCTTAAAAATATAACCCTATTATTTTACGTAGAAACGATTTGTCAAAGTTTTGTTTTCGAGCTCGCGAACATCATATTATTACAAGTGTTGACTTTCATGTGTAAAAATTGATAGCAATCTCCTATCATGGAGCGTGTTGTTTTCAATTTTCTCACATCCACCGGGGAGAAGAGATGAACGCGAAGCTATGAAAGTAGAAAAAAAGTTGAGCGTAGATTTCGAAGATGAATTGATGCGAGGGAGGATGAAAATTTCCCAAGAATTATTGTCTTCGGCTTCTTTTTTTTGGATTTAATTTTAAACGACATCAAAGTCAAGAATATGATAGAGAAAATAATCTCATCGCGGAATTTCGAATAACGTACAAAAAATACATTTGAATGAAAATGAATTTGTTTCTGTGGAAATCCAATTTGCTCGTTATTATTCGGCACGAAACAATTCTCCAAACGCAGGGAAAAAAAGATTTCATAGAAAACGTTAAATTAATGTTTGTGATGAAAATAACATCTCAATTTATAATATTGCTAATAATAAAATTTCCACTTAAAAAAATCGCCGAGTCAAATGTCATCTTTGGCATTTATATTCAAACGGAGAAAAAAAAGGAAAGTTGTATGTATTAAATTTTTTGCACGTAAAACTGTGTTTGTTCGATTAGCAAACTAACTACAAACATTTATTGGTCTTGTAAAAGGTTCGAAAGTAGTAAAACAGTTTCTTCCAGCAAAAAACTTTGAATTGACCCTTTATTTAGCTTTTTTACTTATTAAATTTCGACAGACAAATGAAAACATTGTTTTAAAAGAATTTAGTACCCCAGAGAGATATAAAAGGAGGTAGCTATAGGTGAAATTTCAAAACATTAAAAAAGCATAGTCTGAACATCTTAAAAAAATAATATTTTCTATGTGAAAAAGGATGACGAAAAAAAATTTTCAGTACATATTGGAGGGAGAATTCTTTATTTGACTATTATAAATTAAAAACAAACAAACTTTGTTGGTTCAACGAATATTTTATTAAAATAAATAATAAAATATAATATAAAATCGCGCTGAAACGTTTTCGGACTTTCGTCCATCCTCAGTAGCGTCTTACAAATACCTTGTTTGTTTGTTTTTAATTTATAATAGTTAAAAAAATGTCGTTCTACAGTGTTAATCACGAAGTCCAAAATGAATTCGAAGTGTCTTTATTTGACATTTTAAATCATTCGCTGATTTTGTTTTCGAATTATCAATACGAAGAGACCATCATTTTACAAAAAAATCTGTATTTGAAATGTTGATATAAGTATCCTGACTTTTACATTCAAATCAAAACGTTGTGACTTAAATTTTAAGGAAGCGTGTTGATGTAACACATCGTTCTTAAACATAAGTCTCTTCTATCAGAGTTTATCAATCTTAAAAACATTAAGTATGTTTGTGACTATGAATTTTAACGCAAGAATTGTTAAGTATTTTAAGAATGCAAACAGTTGGTATGGGAGGAACTTCTCGTCTTATATTGTGTTTCTTTGAAGAAACCATCCGGCGTGAATGTTATTGCCGGTTGTCGCCTCAGCATTATGAAGGCACACACAAGGAATATTAAAGTCGATACAAACTTTGAAATGATATCACCCGCATTCGTAGTTTCAATTTGTTGCACTACCTTTGTATAAAGGAGAAATGTTTGAAGAATATAATAATATACAGTCATTAAGTTTGATTTCTGTATGAATCTTACATGAGGTTTAAAACTAATTTTTTTTCAAAATTTAAACAGATACATGTATTAAAAGTGTTCAAGAATCGTTAAGCAAACAATTATTATAACATATTCAAGTATATTCAGTCCCTTAATTGGCCTAATTCACGAAAAAAATACATCAAACCAAACACAATTATTTACTTAAATGTGTCGTTTCCTTAAAAAAACTTTTAAGGTGAATGAAACAATTCCAATTCTACAGTAAAACGTAATTTTCAGTTTCGTATCTAGTTAAGGAATCGCGATATCATTAAGTATTATAATAGATAAAGAAAAAGTGTAAAAGACGGTTATTTTGAGAGAACGGGCCCTCAAATTTCAAATATTTGACTAGTTCTAAGCTCAAACTTTTTCGTGAAAAAAAAATAATTCCTACTATTATTTTGTGTCGTAAAATTCGATGTTATCATACACATTACCTATTGATTGTTTTTTCAAATATTCACATCATAGGTAACTAAACATGGTGCTCAATTTCATGTTGCTTAATGCTTAGTTATTATTCGTTGATGGATTAGTTATTTTTAGTTTGAAAAGTCTTAGTAAGTAATGTAAACAATGTTGGCTTTTGGGAATTATTTGCGAAGGTGTTATTACTTCAATAACAGTCCATATTTCAAAAACTTGAGTAGTCTGTCTGATGGACAGAAAAAAGAAAATATGTAGGTCTAGGATGTATTTCTTTAAAAGTTAATTAATTAGGTATATAATTTCTTAGGCTTTCACGACCGTCTATGATTATTGAGAATCTTTTCTTTCGCCGGCAAAGCATCATACACGCATTTGAACACGACCTCACACCCAAAAGACAAGATTCTCAATAGTAAATCAATTAATTTTTGTAATAGCAAGACAACAACTATAAAATTTGAAACCTTGCATTAATTCAAAACCAGTTTTCTTGTTGAGTCAAATTGAAAATATTGAGTTAAGAAAGTTGTATTTTTTTCGAAATTGAATTGCAAGATTTTAGTATCGGATACACAAAGGTTAAGTGCTTAGTTCAGGATAAAAGTAAACACCCTTTTAGGTAGGGGATATGAAAGAAGTTAGCGAAAGCCTTCGATAAAAAAGGACGACAGATATGAAAAATGTTCGAACGTGCGTGACCGACTTGTTTCTCTTTATTTATGTATCACTTCAGACGCGGGTAGAAAATTGAATTCATATTAATAATAATTTGGATTAAAAATAATATGTTGACAGGATTCTGTATATCAAATTGTACGTGATTGGAATAGGTCTTCCACCTATATTATAAAATAGTATATCATTACTTCTCGTATCAACGGACTACAAGAATATAGAATGAACAAAACGAACATAATATTATTATTATTATTGCGGTTGTGTATTATTTAATACTTATTTTGGCTTTCATTCGGCTCTTTATGTCTCATATTTTATGCGTCGTGTGTGTTTATTTGAACAATATCTGTCCTATAAAGTAGCAGGCACGTATAAAGATACCCATAACTTGTTGGTGTTAAAGTATAAAGATACGAGCAGGAACTGTTGTGCTGCAGAACCGGGTGAATATTATTTACTCTGCACCGAACATTATTTGATTATAGCGACCGGGTACGGTACGGTATTATGAATATGCATTCCCGTCACGACCCATACCGTGGCTGATGAGAAAAAGGCATGTTATTTGAGTCTCCAGATGAAAGATTTTCCATTTGAGGATAAGAAAATCGTGCCCGAGAATATAACATCAATAATGCCCGCTATTCAAATCGTGATCGCTCCACGATAAAAAAATATACGTAAGTAATTGAAAATTTTCTTTTCCCTTAGGTAATAAGCAAGAAATGACTTCTCGCAATAAAAATAAGACGTATCATTGTAATATTTTGGCGGAGAATTGTCACACCCAAGATGCCATATAATGGACCTAATGAAATTTCGATAGATATATTTTGAAGATATTCGTCCAACTAGGCCATAACACTTAACCTACACGTTTTTTTAGTGAAAAAGATTTTTAACCTTGGTACTTGATACTTTAATATTCTTTACATTTTTTCGGCGATACTGTTAACGGTATAAACAATAAGAGTTGTTTTGGAAATAGTCGGCGGCTATTAAAGAAATCATGTGGGCAAAGGCAAAGCTAGAGATTTAAAAAAAATGTAGCCAATTCATGTTTTTCTCGTCGTCCATAATATAGGGTATACGGAGAATAGCCTATGAATGGGTCAAATTGCCCCCCCCCCCCGGGCCTTAGACTGGCGACGCCCTTGCATGTAGGTATTGTTTCCAATTTTCCTTTTTGTAAATGACGTCAAAACACAATGCAAGTTAGCCATTTAGTATAATATTATGATTTTCTCGTCGCCAAATCAACCGAAAAAATGAATGACATCTCAGTTTACTTGCAAAAAAGGATCCTACAAAGGAGTAAATATGTATTTCCTATCAGAAAATGGTTATCACACTGTTGGCAGGTGTTTTTGCGTAATTTTGTATCAGATGTGACCACTTCCTTCTTATACTTCCACTTTATCTAGATCTAGCTAGGTCTGTTTTTTTTCTGGAATTAGCCTGGTTCATGTGATGCCGATGACCAGCCAGTGGTCAGCCCATAGGTCTACTTCTCTCTGCTAGGTCATCAATAACGATTTTCAGAAGTCTCTCTGGACCCGTGGTCTCTTCAATGAAGTCTCGTCTCTTTACCCCATCTTGAATGTTCCTCATTTAGGATTCTATATATGAGAGTTTTGCCAAGGACAGGTAAAGTCTTCATTTCCGCCGATTGGAGTAACTGTTTTGTGGTTGAACAACTTCCTCTAGTTTAAAAAAAAATACATCTCAAATATACTTGGTAAAATTCATTTAGCTAGCTAGAAATGTGGCTTTATACACGTGTTCCCTATTACAAACTTTTGTTAAAGTATCACGTGTAAGTTAGTTATAAGAAAGTCGTATTGATAGTATCGCGGTGTTTGTAATGCCTCCAACATAGTACAACAGTCGTTGGCCGGTAATATCTTTAATAACTCCATTCCAGGCCACAATAATTCAACACATATTGCTTTTTCGTAGCGATTTCGAAATCATAAACACTTCGGCTTCAATAATAATATTGAAAGAGAGGGCTTTGGGCGGGGAAGAAGAAAAAAAAAACACTCATTTAGAAGTAATAAATCGTTGTTATTCCAGAATCAAGTACATATTACCGGAGTGAGTGAGGCGGCGATATTATTCCCTGGCTCTGCGAGCGTGAACAAACGCTTTGGCTCAGTGCTAACAATTTATTTCTTTTAACCGAGTTGCTTTTTTTTCTTGAGGTCTGTAAATACTTTTATTCGACTTATATCTAATATCGATATAAGATATATGATTATTATTGCATGCCATAGTTCACATACAGTGCATTTGACCCCACGACAAATATATTGATGATATAAATTAAAACTTACATGGTCATCATAGTAATACTTCTGTAACTCTTAGCAGAACCTTTACAAATAGGGCTGAAGATACCATTTATAAATAACGCAAGCTCTTGCTTCATATTGATAAAAGTATCTGGTTTGAGTAAAAGTAACTTTAATTAAAGGCATCCAGCCAATACTAGATTGATTGGATCAAAATTATACGTACTAACCTAGTTTCAATT
Source organism: Mystacides longicornis (assembly GCA_963576905.1). NCBI lineage: Eukaryota > Metazoa > Arthropoda > Insecta > Trichoptera > Leptoceridae > Mystacides > Mystacides longicornis. The sequence goes on from OY756428.1 coordinate 13,434,322, forward strand.
TTGGATATTTTATTCATTTTTCATCTAGGTATAGTAATTTAACTTTTGAGGTCTTTGGTTATTAAAATGATACGGAGCAAGTATATAAAAACGTTTTATGCTTTTTTTTTAACCTTAAGTCGTTTTAATATATGTGGAAAACATGGATTAAACGCTTTATAAAAAGGTGAAAACGAGATCGGCTGAACAGATTGTTCCGATATATGTTTGATTTATTGGATTCTTCTCTGTCCCCGGATAACAAATTAAAAAAGTTGATTGATAAAAATGCATAAGAAATAATATAAAATATGATATTGAAGTTAGTATGAAACGGATTTCCTGCAACGCTAAGGCCATCTATGAAAAATTTCATGACAACAAAATTATTGTTTACTTGACAACCATTGACATTAAAAATATTGGTACATACCTACGCAGATTTTTGATGGAATTTTTTTCGAGCTTTCAGAATTTTAAATTACAAATTTGAAATCAATATTCATAGTTAGGACTACAGGATAACGTCTTTCAGGAAAGCTAGTAGGTATAATAATATAATCGATAACAATTTTTCGACTAAAACCACGAGTCAAAATGATGTGTTTCAAACCAAAAATTACGAGAACGACTAACACATAAACATTACAAAACACTCTGTATAATAATATGTGTTCTGTATTCGCAATAATGATATTATTTGAAATTTAACCTTCAGGCGAATATCCCTTATCAAAAATCTGACGGAATAGGCCGATGGTTACATATCACACTACCTACCGACCTCATAGGTATTATATTTCATCATCATATACTAGAATCCTTCATATTGGTTTTATGTTAGTGACCTCATAGGTATTATATTTCATCATCATATACTAGAATCCTTCATATTGGTTTTATGTTAGTAGTACACACCCAGGATATTATCGTTATACTGAATTTGTCAATATACATAAGTATTATGATGTGGACGTCGGAATGTACAACAAGCTCGTAATACATACCTATACCTAAGAGTATTCTGTGCCTATAGGTTCATATAAGCCGACATATATTATTATACCGTAGGTATATAGTTAATTAAATCTGTGGAAATGTAGGTAGAATGTTCAACCCTTTATAATTGTTTTGTGTTTAGTTCAATACGAAAATGGAATTTTAAATAAACCCTGAAAATGAAATTTATATACGATGTTATTCTTTTTATTTAATAATAGTTAGATATTGTTTTAAAACTTCAAACATGGGCGTCAATAAAGAGTACCTACTTGATGTGTTCGAAAGGAAAATAATCTTACGTCGTCGAATCTATAGGTTCGTTAATGAAGGCGGAAGATGGCGAATGCAGTATAATAATGATGAAATTTACCGAATTTATGATGACATTAACATTAGTAAATTCATCAAAATATGCCGTCTGTACTAGGTGAGGCACATAATTATATAATGGACGAACACTCTACACTAAATAAACTCTGACGCACTTGTTATCTACATAATAATTCAGAAATGTTTGCGTGCTTTTGACAATACTTTACCGTATATGTGAACATCACGCTCAAAATACAAATGCTACGTCAGATATGAATCTGCGCAGAGCGGTGAAATTTGCTCGAGAACGTTCTAAGATACAATTGGCAACGTTAACTTTAATATATTAAGAGCTATTTAAAAAACTTTATTTTTTTAGGATCTTCATACAAATTTTTCAAAAAAGACAGAAAGCCATCTTTTGGAAACAAAATTACTCATGTAAACGTTGAATAGAATCTTGGTATTACGGTATGAAAATGTTATAAAATAATTGGAGATTGATTCGTTATACATATAAATGTTATTCAAATCTTATTATTCTCAATAAATAAAGATTTAATGCAAAATTTTGGAAATATAATTCCTCCATTTTCAAATTTGACACATTTAAAAAAATTTATGGCCGCAGTTTATGTAAATCTGTCGTAGCCATTGAGTAGGATGAGTAAGTACCTGATAAAATCATATTAAACGTTGGTAAATAATAAAGATACATGAAATTAAATTCATAATACATTTAAATATATTAATCGTAAAAATGATTTTTGAAAATTGAAATGAGTATAAAAATTCTTTAGTAGATTTGGTCGATAAAACAGAACTCTGAAAGAAAGCGAATCTGACAGGAACTAATGACGTTCCTGTTTATCAAAATCATAATGGATTTGTCAGGTAATTGTGCATGTTTATTATAGTAAAAAATATATTTGTTTTATCCACATCATAATAATTAAGAAATACTGTATAATATTCATATCTCAATTAATCACATAAAACAGATTGTTGTGGACAAAATCATCGAATATCACTTTATTTGCTATTATAATAACAAAATTATCTAAATTATTAATTAATAGGTATGAAGATAAATTAAAAACAATGTTAAATATATATTAATATTTTATTGCGTATGTTTCATAATACGACAAGAAGCATTATATTAAAAAAGTATGGTATGGGATAATTGGTGTAGTAGTTTCTTCCGTCAACAACATATTCTCTTTATACATCTCAAACATGATCCTGTAGAATAAAGAATCCTTCAAAGACCAAAACTGCAATCGTTGGATGTGGTATGTGCAGATTGACAGGTTTCGACCAAGTTTTGACGCAAAAAAACTCAAATGTGACTCTGTCACAGCCCAATTTGATGACAGATAAAAGCAACCAAGGTTTGTGACACTGAAAATGAATAAATTAATCATCAATCAGTAAATATTTGCGTTTATTTTTCTTTACTAACCCCTTTGCACTAATGGTTGAATTTAAAATCAAATCTTATAGTTTAGCATAAATCATATTGCTTATATAATTTGAAAAAAGTATGGAAGTCTTAGCTCATTTGTTTCCAATTCGGTTAACATTTCAAAGTGATTTTCATGCATTCTTAAACTAAAAAAATAAAATCCTAAGCGATGGAAAGAATGTCACAGAAAAGGTCATCATTTTTTATGTTTCTGAGTCAGTACTTAAAAATTACAAAGAAGTGATTATATAATAAATCTTAATAAACAACATTAGGTACCTACCGAAAATATCTACTGAGCAGCAAATAAATGCTTCCAATATTTTGAAATTGGAAGCATTTAGCATTCCATCACTCTCTTATTTTTTTGACAGATCAATATTTATCAATATTGAGTGACATTGACAATGAATTCTACTAATCTATGTATTAGTAAATCTATGGTTGGTGTGGCGCACTATAATCTAATTAAAATATAATAATTCCTCCAAGATTAAAATAAAGCAGCGTATAATATTGCTTAGGTAACCAATTTAAATATATTTTGTGTGTAAATTACATCTTCTTCATATTATATTTTTGTAAAGGTTGCTTTTACAGACACTATCAAATCTAGAAAATATGTATTGCAGAATAAAATGTCGTCTATAATTACCAAATAATTTGCTACGTCATAATTAATTATTAAATAAAAAAGGTCTTAATTATTTAAATGAATAAAAAATATATAATTTCAATATTATCAATTTTATAAATATTTACAATATAATGAATTATTTATATACTGTATTTTTTTTCAATATGAAAGGGTTGGAATAAAGTTGTATGCACAGACTACTTAATTATGTTGTATGCGTCTTCGTAATGATATAAAATTCTACTTCTATGGTCTATGGTGCCGTCAAAAGTGTAAAATTTTATACGCAGTAAATAATCAACGCGTAATAAAAATGAGATAATTGGCAATAATAATAATATTATTATTTGTTTGTCTTGATAATTATAGCTTTTGTGTAGTTTTGAGTAATATTGCGAATTAGTTTCGCACAAAGGTTATTTTTATTGTTTGAGCTTTGTCGAAAATAGCCGTCAGAAATTATTCATTCCTTGCAAAACCAAAAACATACAAGTCGTATGAGTTTGATAGATGGACTGAGATTTACATTAATATGGAATTCTATACTTCAGGTATTTAACATGTAACCTATTTCAAAAAAAAATGTTTACCTCACAGTTTTATATGTTTGATTTAAATGTATATACTTCACTGGTGTATGTTTTGCAAATTGTATGTACTGTCTTATTTTTGTATCAATTTCACTGTTTGTATATAAATGTTTTAAATAAAATAAAATAAATAAAAATAATAAAAAGAAATAGACATTAAATGCAGCAACATTAAAGGGCTCAATAAAAACATTTTTCAACACACATAATTTTTTTTTGCAGATAAGTCTTGCATCTTCTCAATATTACTTTACAAGGCATCAGTACGGTTGAACACCTACCATTCACTTTATGGACTGCCCTCAATAGACTTAGGGTTGGTGTCACCAAGTGTAGGAAAAACCTACATAAATGGGGCTACCTCTCTGCTGACAAAACTGAATGTGAATGTGGTGAGCTCCAGGATGACAATCACCTCTTGACATGCCTGCTGATTGGTATAACATGTAACCTGCAAACACCTTATCCTTGCGAACGAGGCGATGACTGTCGCTGCTTACTGGTGTGGCAAAGTGTAGACCGGAAACGCAAAGTAAGTAAGTAAATATTACTTTTATCAATATCAACATTTTTAAACTCATGTTATATCCATTTCTTTATTATTTATAAAGTGTAATCCCATTATATGTTTTTAAATTTTGCATAAGAAATTTTGAGATATCTAACCTTCCATCCTAATATTGGTTAATTATCATAGGCTACGGTGGGCCAGATATGGACAGAGAATGCCATCATTGCGGGCACCAAAGAGAAAATTATGCTGAATTGGCAGACCTTGGCTGCGATGTGCGAATGAAGTCAGGAAGGATGCGAGCAATTTCTTGACTCTCGAAATTAGGACAGAAACAGGGTTGTCTGGAGGAGTCGAATTATGGAACACAAGGCTAGAATTGGGCTGTAACACCATCGGAAAAAGAAGATTTTAATTGGAACAGGCCTTATAATCTTAACAAAATGTTATGTTATAATAACCAACGCCTGGACTATTAAAAAATTATTACTTATATTAATTTACTTATAAACTTCTCACAATTTTTAATATCATTCTTATGAATATAAAGATTACCTATGTATATTTAATTTACAGATTATGCCGCTGAGTGCTGACAACCGAAATGTATGAACTTCTAAGAAGCGTCCGTGCTGACAGCTACGCGTTATTCTAAAACGCTTCTTAGAAGTTTATACATTTCGCATGTCAGCGGTGATGGTCAGCGTGACTCTAAACCCAACCGTCGCGCACTGACTTTTTCATTATTTTACTACTTACTGAATTTTTAATATCGTTCTTATGAATATAAAGATTACCTATGTTATATTTAATTTGCAGATTATGTGTATTAAGTAGGTAAAAATAAGCATTCATAGATTAGTTAAAAGAAACTTACAAGTGATTGCCTTGGAGGACAATAATTATTGTAAGCCTATAGCAGTTTAATCTATATTCTAAACCATTAATTTTTTTTTATTTGGAGACAATTATTTTAATTTCAGAATTATTATTATTTTAAACAACATGTTTTTTTTATGTTGAAATCTAAAATCAGGTCCTATATCCCAATCAATGCTATAACATTGAAAAGTGTTATATTATACAGACTGATATATAATATTTCAACATTACACCATTATTTATGGTCGATTTTAAAATGCTATATTTTTATCAATTTGACCAGTACTGGATTACGACCTTCGTCTCCTGATGTTTCAAATAGCTTTGTGTAATTACTTCACGTTAACAACTTTCCTTATTTAGGTGGTCAAATTGAAATCCTTGAGTATTCGACAAATTCAACAATCTGCTAAGACGCTAGCCATAGGGCCAACGGCTCGATGCTTTTATGTCTTCAATAATTCTTCAATGGAGCTGGGATTCCTAGAGTTATATATCATTGATGCAATGCCAAGATGTCTACAGAATTTTAAAGTGTGTCAAAATTTTTAAAATATTATCTCTAACAATAACTTTCACTTTAACTTTTGTATACCTCTTATTAATTGTCAACTCTTGGTATGACTTATATTAAGCACCTATAGATGAGAGGTCTAATCCTCTAGAAGTAAATATTTATACTCAAAATTAACATTTATTAAAAAATTATTATAAAAGTTTTACCCTGTAAAAATGAAGTTTAAACAGCTACTGTAAAACCCCTTAGTTATGTATTATAAAAGAGTGTTTCTTTACCAATTGTATTAATTGTTTTATTTATGTAAGCAAATTAAATTTTTGAAATATTTTAATAAATTGATGGGATGCCATAATAATTTGAAAATTTTATTACTACCCTAATCCAGTTTTGTTTGAAATAAGCAATCTACAATGATTTTTCTACTTACACGAAGGATGGCATCATGCAGGAAGTATGGTGCAGGTTCGAATCCTGATAATGATGGCCACAACATTAAAATTACTATCTGCCCACTACTGATAAGGAATTTCTGGTTCCAATTCCCAGATGGGTTTGAATTTTTATAGTTTTTTATGCAATGTTTCTTGCTGGCTGTACATGCTGAAAATTCTTCATACAAAAGATTTTCATGTACATAATCACTGGCTCGGTAGAGGTCTAGAATACTAAAATAATTACCTATGTGCCTACCTGTTAAATTTGATATTAAGAATAAATATAACTTTGTAGGTACATAATAATTATGTTGTTACAGAAGAATAAGGTCAGCATTTACAGAAATCAAGTCTAATGTCCTTGATGGGGAAGGATTGGTAAATAGATAAAAATGCTATATTTGTGACTCACTTTTGTTGCCTCCACAGCAATTCTACATATTTCTCATACAGACACGCCTACTATCTAATTATATCTACCTATTTACCAATTCAAACCTTCCAACTTTTTAAATATAAGTAATATAAGATTAAAGTAGATCAATCAATCAATTATTCTCCCTTTTTTGACCCTACTTAGGGTCATACTTTAAAGGTACTTTTATTTTATCCAGAAATCAGGTTCTATAATTTCCATTTTTCTCTTATCAATAATTTTATGGACGGGTAAAAAGGCTAGTCTACATAATATTTTAGAAATGTTTGTTTTTTTATTTGCCTTTGACAATACCTTATATGTGAACATCACGCTCAAAATACAAATGCTACGTCAGATATTAATATGCCCAGAGCCGTACAGAATGCTGGAGAAGGTTCTTAAATACAATTTGCTGCATTAACTTTAATATATTTAGAGCTATTTAAAAAAATCTATTTTTTTAGGATCTTCATACAAATTTCTCAAAAAGACTTTTGGAAACAAAATTACTCATGTAAACGTTGAATGGAATCTTGGTATTACGGTATGAAAATGTAATAAAATAATTGTAGATTGATTTGTTATACATATAAATGTTATTCAAATCTTATTATTCTCAATAAATAAAGATTTAATGAAAAAATTTGCAGTTTGATTTTGAAGTTTGACAGGTACAAATTGAATAAACACATATTAGCATCGCCATCTGTTGAAAAAATAAATAAATGTGTTATGAATTGATATTGAGTGTTTTGGCGTTGGTTCCACAGATGGCGGTGATGACTTGAATTTTTGGTATTATTGTTCTGTGCTTACGTCAGTTATAGAGGTCTACAAAGCAATGGGAAGCTAGACTAGAACCTGTTTAATTAACTACCGATCAAGCCTGACAATCGGAATCAAAAACGTAAAGCAAAACGGGTATAAGCTAGTCTATATAATAATTTAGAAATGTTTGTTTTTTTATTTGCCTTTTGTCGTTGCTTTACCGTATATGTGAGCATCACGCCTAAACGGCTGAACCGATTTCACTAATTCTTTTTTTGTCGTGTTGGCTTTTATCAGTAGAAGGTTCTTATGTAAGAAAAAATTAAGAAAGTTGCGTGGTAAATCTACATAATAATTCAGAAATGTTTTTTATTAGCTTTTTACCTAATGTCATCGCATCACGCCTAAACGGCTGAACCGATTTCACTATTTTCTTTTTTGTCGTGTTGGCTTTTATCAGTAGAAGGTTCTTATGAAAGAAAAAATTAAAAAAGTTGCGTGGTAAATCTACATAATAATTCAGAAATGTTTTTTATTTGCTTTTTACCGTATGTCATAGCATCACGCTCAAAATACAAATGCTACGTCAGATATGAATCTGCACAGAGCCGTGCAAAATGCCGGAGAAGGTTCTTTAATACAATTAACTTTAATATATTTAGAGCTATTTAAAAAACCCTATTTTTTAGGATCTTCATACAAAATTTTAATAAACATTAAAAGTGTCATTCTTCTTTTTCTGTGCTTATGTCAGTTATAGAGGTCTACAAAGCAATGGGAAGCTAGACTAGAACCTGTTTAATTACCTACCGATCAAGCCTGACAATCGGAATCAAAAACGTAAAGCATGACGGGTATAAGCTAGTCTATATAATAATTCAGAAATGTTTGTCTGCTTTCTATCGTATATGTGAACATCACGCCTAAACGGCTGAACCGATTTCACTAATTCTTTTTTTGTCGTGTTGGCTTTTATTAGTAGAAGGTTCTTATGAAAGAAAAAATTAAGAAAGTTGCGTGGTAAATCTACATAATAATTTAGAAATGTTTTTTTATTAGCTTTTTACTTAATGTCATCGCATCACGCCTAAACGGCTGAACCGATTTCACTAATTCTTTTTTTTGTCGTGTTGGCTTTTATCAGTAGAAGGTTCTTATGAAATAAAAAATTAAGAAAGTTGCGTGGTAAATTGGGAAATTAAATAAAACTCGCATTAGCCCCTCCTTCTCTATCTAAATAATAATTCAGAAATGTTTTTTTATTTTGCTTTTTACCGTATGTCATAGCATCACGCTCAAAATACAAATGCTACGTCAGATATGAATCTGCACAGAGCCGTGCAAAATGCCGGAGAAGGTTCTTTAATACAATTTGCTGCATTAACTTTAATATATTTAGAGCTAATTAAAAAACCCTATTTTTTAGGATCTTCATACAAAATTTTAATAAACATTAAAAGTGTCATTCTTCTTTTTCTGTGCTTATGTCAGTTATAGAGGTCTACAAAGCAATGGGAAGCTAGACTAGAACCTGTTTAATTACCTACCGATCAAGCCTGACAATCGGAATCAAAAACGTAAAGCAAGACGGGTATAAGCTAGTTAAATAATAAATGAGAACAAATCGTGTCGGGCTATAAAATGCTTTAATTTTTTTAATAAACCAACAACACTACTTCATCACCATAAAGAACGTATGTAATAATAATCTAGAACAAAAAAATGAAACATTAAAAATAATAACAAATTCAAATTTAGAACAATAACTATTGAGTAGGCACCCACCTACCTATGAATTCAACGATTACATGAAAGTTCGTCGAAGCACAATTCATCGAAAACTCAATTCGACGAATCACAATTGATTGAAAGATCAATTTTACGAATCACAATTGATCGAAAAGTCAATTTTACGAATCACAATTGATCGAAATATCAATTTTACGAAAACCATATTCTGCGAATATACATATATTTAAGAGTTTAATATTTTTAATTAGTTTTATAAAAAGGAGTCGATCTCATTTGCCCAAAAATATTCTCATAATTATGTAATCATTTTTTTCTAAATTACCGGCAATTGCATCCCACAATAAGGAATGATTTGTGCCTGAGTTTAAAATCGAATGAAAATCATAAAAAAACAATCATATTATTCATTGTTTACATCAATATTTTGTTGCGTCATTTCGCCTGCTAACTTATATGGATTTGGACAAAAGTACTAATGTCGTTTTTTTGTCTACCTCGAACGAGGCAGTGTCTTTCTTTAGCGTTATTAATTTGTCAATATTTAAATATGGCCATGTTTTTTTGCGTATTTTTAAACGTTGGACATCGTTATTATAACTTATAATGTTTTACTCAATGTTGTAACAATAAATTTAATTTCAGCGTTTTTTATGTCGAGATAACATTCCTGTTTACATTTTATTTATTTATTTTATTTTACAATATCTCCCGTAGGTCCTTTACAGGACGCTTGGGTTCATCATTTTGAATAACAATAATATAAAACAATAGAAAGGAAGTTATGAACACACAGTAGTCACAGTACACAATAATAACAAAACAAAAAATCCGTAACAAAACAATCGATTTTTTTGGAAATTATGATACAATGGAGAATATAGTCATATTAATTAATTTTGTGAAGTACTAAAAGGATATAAAGGGTCCCTTCAGTACCATGTCAAAGTGTGAAAAAGTACATACATAATAAATAAAGTATTGCAATGAGAGCATCAGAACATGACCATTTCACAAGAATTAGGTCAGGGTTAGACTAGACAAATTCGTGTTAGTATACTTTTTCTTCCTTTGTGTTTGTTATTTGTGTATCTATAACGTTTAAACTGTCATTTCTACATTCATTGAAAAAAAAGATATTGTAAACCAGAAGGGATTTTTTTATTTTTTTATCAAAAAACAACATTAGTCCTTGTAGAGCTGCGATCATCTAAATCTATCGGATTTTGGAGTGGGTAAGTTGTCTTCCTTTTTATGTTGCCAGTGTACAAAAAATAATCTACGATAAATAAGTATTATTTTTAATCTTTAGAAAATATATTTTCTAGTAAGATATTATTTGCGTAAAAATGTATAATAAATTTGTTATGAACAATTGCAAACCTCTAAAGCAATATTCTTACGTATTGAATAATTTACAAAATGTCACCCGTCATAATTTCATTTATCTGGAGATTTTATTGATATAAAGTGTTACTTTAGATTTTATTGATACTAAGATTTGATAATAGGTATTTAGAATTATTATTTCATATTTTGTCTTTAATTAAAAACCTTTTTCATTTTGTTCATGCATTTTTATTTTATAAAACCGTCTATAGATAGGATTTTCAAAGACAGCCATCTCCGATAACAACATTGTTAAAAAATTAAATCATGAAGATATGCCATCTCAAAAATTGGTATATATGATTAAAAATAATATGTGATAGAACCATGGAAATTCATTTAAAATGGGCAAAGTGCGCGTGTTATTATAATAATTCAATGGCATTAAATAAATAAAAAAAATCCAAGTCGTTTTGTTTTGTGTATTTTTAACTATGGTAAAATTGGCGTATCATATTACATTGTGGTAACACTAAAGAATTTTCTTGTAAAGCGCGAAACTACGGTTTTTAGTGAAAAAATGAATTTCGAGTACATTACGAGCGAAAAGGGGCAGAGGAAGATGTTGTTTAGTGGGCATCTCTTTTTTAAAGAAAAAGCGATGGAAAATACTGTATATTGGAGATGCGAGTCTTTTTCAAAATCAAAATGTAGGGCAAGAGCTACTACAAGAAATGAGCTCATTGTGAAAGTTTCTGTGGACCATAATCATGTGGCAAGAGCTGAGGAGATAGGAAAACAAAGAATACTTCAAGAAATAAAAAGGCAAGCTACCAGTAGTCGTGATTCCCCTTCATTCATTATATCAACTACAACGGCGAATATTAATGAGGTAGGAATAAGTTCATTACAACCATGCATACTCATATTATCCAACTTCTTCCTCAGCCATCTCTCCCCTGCTAGTATAGGCCTCTTCCACTCAGCTCTATCTTGTGCTTTTCTTTACCACCTACTACCCACAACAGGCATAATCAGCCCTTCTTTTTTCGGACGGCCCCTCTTCTTTCATCCCAGGTCTCCGCCCATACAGCACCAAAGCTTCCAGAAACATTTCGGAAACGTTACAATATTTCATGTTTCAATGTAACATTGCAGGAACATTTAAGAGACATATCAATTGTAATATTTCACTAAGATGTTCCTGTAATATTGCATATACGTTTCGCGTATACATACAAATCGGTCGGTGGGTGAGGGGGATAAACCCCGCACTGGATTTTATCGCGCTAGCCACAGTATTGCCACCTTAATGGATTTTTCACTAAATCTGGCGGTTTGGACTTCCAGTCCCGGTTTAGCGAAGGAAAATTGTGTTTAGTGGTTTTTATATTTTAAATAAATGTTAATTTAAATAATAAATAAGCATTAATTTTTTTAGAGCAGATTATTTTTATATGGTTTTGGAAGTCGAATTTGGTAGGAAGTTTGTTTAACCGTTGGCAACACAATGGCGATGGTCAATGAAATGTCAATAATTGTCATTTTCATTAATTGTTTCGAGTGGTATTTTACAACATTTTTGGGTAAATTTACTTTTTCTCATCTTAATTAATTGTAGTGATAATCGGATTTAGCTGACGTAGTTTTAGTTAGCGAAATATGCGTCAAATTTTTGATAAAAGTGCATTTCCACGTTGTTGTATAACCTATACTTATGACATGACCGAAATGATTTTGATTGCAAATTGTTGGAGAAATTTGTATATGCATGAATATATTATTCATCGTTCTCGGCACTATTTATCACTGCAATAGTAAAGCAACAATATATCACACAAACATCGGCTCTTAACTTTTCTGTGTAATTAATACTAAACAAACTCTGTCATACGCAAACGTATAGGTTAGGTCAGTAATATAAAAATTTCTCGAAAATCCGATAATCACCTCATTATTTGTTACCAGTTACCACACATTAGTATAATTACCAATTTTTTTTTTTCAGCGTTACATTCATTTGTGTAATATAAATTTATTTTCTTAAAACTATGCATATTTCCAAACGTCATGCTAGGCGATTTGTTGCAAATGAAACTGCGATAGATATTGCAGGTTCTTCCATACAAGACAGAGAGTTTTCAAATTCTGTTAATACTTCTGTAGAAATAATTCATTTCAAACCATTTTTATCGAAATTCTTTATATACACAAATGCAATGTTTTTTTTGACACTAGAAGAATAAATAATTGTGGATATGTCATTGTGGAGTTCACTGATGGGCTACAATTAATACCATCAGTATGGTATAAGGCAGACAATAAATCATGTATTTGGCCCAGTCATTACAAAACCAAACTGCATATTAATTCTGCAATAATAAGACAAGAAATACCAAATAATGAATCGGATTGGGAAGAATTACCTGTGATCAGGTTTTTTGGTGTAGCAGGTAAATAAATAATATTTTTTATTATTATTTGTATATGTGTGTATTTTATATATTATTATATTTTTTTGTTTTTAATAAAGATACTTATGAAAATGGACTTAAAAAATTTGTCACTGCGCAAGACACATCAAATATAGAGGCTGAAACTTCACCAAATGAATTGACAGAAAGAATAAAACTAAAACGACGCATGAACGCCAGAAGACACTTATCATCCTCTTCAGACAAAGAGTATGAAGAAAATAGACAAAGCCAAAAGAAAAATCAATTACCTTCTTGTCCACAATTGCAGGATTTTATGTTAAGTGCATGTAACGTTGAGTGTTACTTTATTAAGAGGGCTCGACCCTCCCTTGCTCTCTCTTAAGCAAGGAAGCTCTGCCTCTCTTCTTAGCATCAAAAACGACAGGAACCGTTATCTATTACTCTCATACAATATTATGCCACGGACTTTGAGACTCTACAGGGGGTGAGCTGTAACGATCATGATTATGTCCTGAAAAGTGTTAGGTATTCTATAATTATAAATAACATGGGTTTCACATAAAAACTGAATTTATTCATTCAATCAATAAACATTGTAAACTACATGAATTCAAATAACTAAAATTAATTAAGTTTTTTACAAAATCTTCCTGCAGATGGTTGCAGGTTATCTTATTATATGATTTCCAAAAATATAGTAAAATATTGTCAATGCTTCGACTTATTACATCTTTCTTTCCCTCAACTTCTTTTATAATCTTACATAAAGGCCATTTTTTTAATTACTAAATTCTATGAGAATATATCAACTACCGATTTGAATATGAGCATACCATGATCTATATTAAATAAAAAAAAATTAAGAAAAGATTACTCAGCTGTGTTTCATTCCTAAATTTGAGGGACACGACCTGAACCTCTGAACTTTCCTCCTCTCCAACTGGTTCCCAAGAATTCGCCTTGAAATCTTTTGGTTCACCCTTGAACTGACCTACCCACAGGTCAACTGTTCAACGCGTATGGAGTAAGTACGAAGATAATCCGTCTTTGATTATATATGTGAAGTTTACAACCCTGGAGCTTCTCTCTTCCCCATCCAAATACTTAGGCATACAAGACTCGACGGAGTTTTGAATATTCGCCGTAATTTGATAGTTCCTCACTCTCAACTAAATACTTTATCCACCTCTGCCATCCGAAAATTATTTATCCAGAAAAAGGAATTATACCCTGTATTCTACCCCGAGACTAGAACCGCATATCTGAAAATTATCATTCAGATATACTTAATATTTAATCTTGACTTGTCTATTTTAATTTTGTCTACTAATGTTACAATTTGTAAATTTGAAATCAACTTTGTCGAAAGAAAACGTACCTTATTTCGTTGCGGATTCCATCTTAGGCTTTGCACTAATATTAAATGACTTTTTAACTGAATAAACTTTACATTATCCTTCAATATGTATGGATTACATTTTATAGTTAAAATTTTATTAATTACTTTCGTGTCTGAGACATGTCGAGCAATTCACTCACACACTGTCCGTCGCACCACCTAACCTTCTACGTGCCGGCCAAATCCTGTTCGCTGATTTCTTTCTTTACCGACGTGACGAAGCAAGCGATATATCTATCTCACTCGCACCCTTGCGGTCGTCATTATATATTCGCTCTAACTACTGTTCCTACTATAGGATATCTCGCTACAATACCCCTCTTCCCAATAAAATTTTTGTGTATTTGAGTATACACAAAATATTTCCCTCTAACCGTCTCCCTCCGAATAGCCGAATCGACTACTTGTCCCTTGCTTCCATTTTTCATCTCCATAAAAGAAAAGAAAGAAAGTTAAATGAACTTATTGTCTCATGGTACGCTCAATAAACAAATACACCTAACTTATCATCTAGAAAATTTTATATTTAAAACAAGAAATTACTCATAACCAACACACCCTAATAGCGGACCATCCTTTACTATGAATTTCATAATAAAAAACATTAATTTTCCTTTGAAAATTTAACAAAGGTTTTGTAAGAAAAATTCAATAATCATAACATGATACAGTATATATCTAAATTTCAATTTCGAGATTGACTTTGGGTGTCCTTTCGACTAACTCAACAGCTCAAATTTACACGTACGTTCTTATTCGTACATTTTAGTTTCATTATAATGAAACGTAACCCAGGCGCCACCATAGAATTTTTGTTTGTTTAGAATATAATAACTTAAGTATGCGAGAAATAACAAAAGCTTTGTGTTCTATGGAAAAAACAACTTCCTTCGCATACCTGAGGCATTTTTATTAACTTTAACCTCTTAATTGCCTCGGTCACCCAAAATCGCTCTCTATACTCAGTTAGAGTATTCCTTGGTTACTCTATAAATTATAATTTAACTACTATATTACACTTGTCTTATCATTATGACCTTATCCTAGTGTACTGAGTATTTACATGGCACGTTAAGTCTATAGACTTAAATGGCGACAGGTCATCAAGAGTCAAAAATTTTTCTTATCTTTTTCTACACGAACAATGATAGTTATAACTCGCTCTTACATGAGACAAGGTATAACCCATGGCTCATTCATTTAATAGATACAAAAGCATTGACTCTGAAATCTCTAAATTTAAAATTTTTAATTTACACAAATAGCTTAAAATTATACATATGTTCCTTTTTTAAACTAATAAATTTTTAATACTATGACTTTAAATCTTCACTACTCATACTGTATTCCGTCGGCCACAGTATGTGCGAAACCTTCAGGTGAAAATTTTACACCGATTTTTCTCTTATCATAAGTAGACTCACCCTCCTTCCACTTTTCGCTCTTACCTCTCGATTAATACTCTCACCATATGCTACGTAACACACGCCCGCTGCGCTGTGTATATTTTCATACTAGATAATTCACTAGACAACCTTTACCTTTTACAAAGTCAGACACATTAGACAGCCTCAGTTTTGGATTCATACAAATTTTCAATATGTTCAACACTCTTCCTTCAAACTTTTATTTCCTCTTTCATTCTAATTCCACATTCATCCCCGGGGTAATATACACTAGCTTACTTCCGCATCCTTACCCATTCCTAAATATCTAAATTATCCCCTTAATTTCCTGGCACGTTTTTTTTTTTTTTTTTTCTTGGAATGTCCAACTAAAATTTCCCACTTAATGCCTGTCTACTTTTTGAATGTCTCTGACGTGGTACCTATTTATTGCCTTGCTTTCTACGTCCTGCAATACATAGATCACGTCCGATACTCTTTGAATTACTTTACTATTGACGAACCTCGGCGCCAATTTCTTCGTGAAATATTCTCCTGCTTTGGATTGAGTGAAGTTTTTACGCCAAACGGAATCGCCTACGTTGAACAGCCTTTTCGATCTTCTCAAATTATAGTTCTTTGCGTATTTATCGTAAGCTTGCCACATGTTTTCTGCAACAATTTTAAACGTTACTGCCAAATTCTCCATCCTCTTATTGTATATGTTCCGATCCTGATTTAACGAGTCGGTTCTAGAAATGGCTCGAACATCCACATCCCCATAGACCGTACCATTTAATATGACCTCCCTACCCTTCATTTCGCGTTCGGAATTAGTAAAATTTGCGTTCCCCTTCAGTTTTGTCGAATTGAGGCGGCTATAACAATCTACCTGTTTATGCCCTGTTTTATTGCAATAGAAACACCGTATATTACCGTTACGCTTCACGAAGTTATTTGTTAAGTGTTCGTTGCGTGAGCTATTTTTGCTCGTGAAATTTGAATTCGGCTGACGATTACTGTAATGAAACTCATTCTTTCCCTTAGAATCCCCCACGACACAGATGTTTCTCGCCCGTTCGGTAGTTCGACTGGAACTACAATGTTGATCTACTTGGCTACACGTAACATTGTCATTTGACAGTTCCATAATTTTCCCGGATCCCGAGTTATATCTGGTAGACTTCTTGTTGACATATGAGTCATATTTCGCACACACGCTCATTAATTCCCGCGTATTAGTTACGTTAGTCGTTGCCAATAAACCTGCGTATTTTTCAGACAGACCCTGCTTAATAATTTCTATGAATTCTTCACCGTCAATCGGAAAATCGAGTAACTTATTCTTCGCGACCAGTTCTAGAATAAATTCGCTTGCAGATGTACCATTACTCTGCCTTGCTGACATAATTTCTAATTTTAATTCTCTTTGCCTATTAGTGCCTTCGAATTGTATCAAAAATTTTCCCTTAAAGTCTCCCCATTGCCTCTCAATTTCTGTTGCTCTAAACCAAACTAAAGGAAAACCTGATAGAAAAATAGGCATGTACCTAACTAAAGAGTCCAAATGTACATTATATACTGACGCTAATTCTTCTACACGCGTCAAAAAATCGCGCGGATCGGTATTTCCCGAAAAAGTTATATTCCATTTCCTCGGATCTACATCTTTTGTTCGACTCACGCCGCTTGATATAACTTGACTCTCCTGGTTCGTTAATAACGGTTTAATATCCTTTTTCTTAAATGAAGGCGATTTCCTTGTATGCTGTTTCACATTCACCGTTTCCGGTAGCTCCGAATCTATATTTTGATACTTTATACCGTCGCCGTCCGATAATGTTGATGCTAACTCCACATCATCTTTAGGTACGCTAAGTTTAATTAAGGGATCTTTGTCCATTTTGGCTGATGTTTCACCAGAAAAGAAAATTATAAAATACTAAACTAAATCTATTTCCAAGCCTGAGTAAACCGAAGTAAATTTTAACCAAAGCTGAAAATAAAAATTTTCTTCTTTGTCTCTTCCTAATTATAAAAATAAAAATTTTCGTCTTCAAAAGCCGAATAAAAAAAAACTTAAAAGAATTGCTAAAGAGATTTATCAAATGATATTTAAGTGTATCATCAATGTAGCTAACGTCAATCTTCACTCTACTAATTTAGGTATTTATTTACCTTATCTATAGATAACTAGGAAAGTCACTATTTACTTTAATAAATATTTTGTACAAGGAAAAAAATTAACTCTCTACAACTAAAATCATTACAAGGCACTTAATCAAAAAAATTGTAAATTCCTGCGCTCCCAATCTAAAACATTACAAGCTCGATAGACCTTGCTAAAGATTTCTCGCGCCTGCGCAATATTCTTTTCAATATAAAAAAAAAACAAGTTTCTGACTCAGCACGAGCGATCTATTAAAATTACTTCTTGCACATTACGAGATGTAAACTAACCCGATACATAACCTCTTGACTACAAACTTGCAATCAATAAGAAACGAATTCATAAAAAAGGTCCGCTGTGTACTTATCTCGCTAAGGCCACGCGTACACGACTACCTATTCGTATTTGACGACTTCACTCTTTTAACTGAAGAGTCGCTGCTTCCTATTCAAAAATTTACCACTACCACCTCGCTATGTTCAACATACTCAGCTATGTCTATTCGATAGACCCCCCTTCAAAGCAACACAAAGGTAAAAATGGAGACACTCTTCAATTTATACCATACCTCATTCTAAAAATTTTTTCTATATAAAATCTAAATTTGCAAACGCTTCTTTCAGACCACTAGTTCTTTCTCACACACCTTTCTCAACACGAGCAGTAGAAGTAGAGAAAAAAAAAAAGAGAGTCCACTAAACTTCAGTAACATATTCAGAATTGTTATTCAATTGTTAGAAAAAATAAAAAATTAATTCAAACATCAACTTGCGGTTTTGTTTTTCTTCTTGAAAGTGTAAAACAATATCTCCGTGTATACATATTTGGTCATTTTAATTAGCGTTTAGAAATTTTTGTTCGCACATCTGTGTGGTCTCAGGAATTTAAACAGCATTCACAGTGAAAGAATTCCAGCCAAAACCTTAATGACTTCATCAATAACATGGATCTAAAACATAGTAATAATCGAGTACATTAGATTATATTCCATATAGATGTCTTAAATATTGGGTTTCATATAAACTTTCGTAAATTGGGTTTTTTTTTTTTTTTTTATTTTAATTTTCAAAAAAAATTGCGATCAGCATTTGATCCATCAAAAAAAAATATTTTTATCTATTAACACATTACTAATTTGTTGCCTCCATAACTTCTTTATCCGAAAAAAATTATACATACCCACACTTATAAAATTTCAGCAGAAAAATGCTCTACCCACAGTTCAAGTATACATGTAAATTTCAGCAGAAAAAATTTTTACCCACAATAATATTTAAAAAATTTGTAACAAATTTTTGTTTCAAAAAAAATTAAATGACCCAACTACTGTTTCTTTTACATACAAAAGTAAAACTGATTAAAAGACTTACAACTAGCTTAAAATTAAATGAGGATTTGGCCGTCACTTTTCGCACCAACACTTTCCAAGACATGTACAAGTCGCTACCCCAATGAATTAATCAAATTAGAACAAAAGGAAAAAATTGGATAATTCGATTTTGTGTCGTTTCTGATGCCTCAAACGTTGGACGCCATTTTGTAACGTTGAGTGTTACTTTATTAAGAGGGCTCGACCCTCCCTTGCTCTCTCTTAAGCAAGGAAGCTCTGCCTCTCTTCTTAGCATCAAAAACGACAGGAACCGTTATCTATTACTCTCATACAATATTATGCCACGGACTTTGAGACTCTACAGGGGGTGAGCTGTAACGATCATGATTATGTCCTGAAAAGTGTTAGGTATTCTATAATTATAAATAACATGGGTTTCACATAAAAACTGAATTTATTCATTCAATCAATAAACATTGTAAACTACATGAATTCAAATAACTAAAATTAATTAAGTTTTTTACAAAATCTTCCTGCAGATGGTTGCAGGTTATCTTATTATATGATTTCCAAAAATATAGTAAAATATTGTCAATGCTTCGACTTATTACATCTTTCTTTCCCTCAACTTCTTTTATAATCTTACATAAAGGCCATTTTTTTAATTACTAAATTCTATGAGAATATATCAACTACCGATTTGAATATGAGCATACCATGATCTATATTAAATAAAAAAAAATTAAGAAAAGATTACTCAGCTGTGTTTCATTCCTAAATTTGAGGGACACGACCTGAACCTCTGAACTTTCCTCCTCTCCAACTGGTTCCCAAGAATTCGCCTTGAAATCTTTTGGTTCACCCTTGAACTGACCTACCCACAGGTCAACTGTTCAACGCGTATGGAGTAAGTACGAAGATAATCCGTCTTTGATTATATATGTGAAGTTTACAACCCTGGAGCTTCTCTCTTCCCCATCCAAATACTTAGGCATACAAGACTCGACGGAGTTTTGAATATTCGCCGTAATTTGATAGTTCCTCACTCTCAACTAAATACTTTATCCACCTCTGCCATCCGAAAATTATTTATCCAGAAAAAGGAATTATACCCTGTATTCTACCCCGAGACTAGAACCGCATATCTGAAAATTATCATTCAGATATACTTAATATTTAATCTTGACTTGTCTATTTTAATTTTGTCTACTAATGTTACAATTTGTAAATTTGAAATCAACTTTGTCGAAAGAAAACGTACCTTATTTCGTTGCGGATTCCATCTTAGGCTTTGCACTAATATTAAATGACTTTTTAACTGAATAAACTTTACATTATCCTTCAATATGTATGGATTACATTTTATAGTTAAAATTTTATTAATTACTTTCGTGTCTGAGACATGTCGAGCAATTCACTCACACACTGTCCGTCGCACCACCTAACCTTCTACGTGCCGGCCAAATCCTGTTCGCTGATTTCTTTCTTTACCGACGTGACGAAGCAAGCGATATATCTATCTCACTCGCACCCTTGCGGTCGTCATTATATATTCGCTCTAACTACTGTTCCTACTATAGGATATCTCGCTACATGCACCAATGGAAAATTTTGAGACATCACATAATTTGAATAATATAAATAACAATAGTAAGAATTTATAAACTGTACTGTTTACTATATGTAAATTTAATGATCTGTTCTAACATATCAATACTTTTTTTCTTCTGTATATAGGCATTCACAAACCAAGTGTTCCGAGCTGTTCCAGAAAAGCTGCTGAAAAAGTGATCATCAATAAGGAAAATAACAGAATTTCATCCTCTTCAGACGAAGAGTATAAAGAGAATAGACAGAGTCAAAAGAATAACCATTGCCAACAATTACAAGATTTTATATTAAGTGCACCAATGGAAAATATTGAGACCTCACATAATTTGAATAATATAGATAACAATAGTAAGAATTTTTAAACTGTATTTAGGCTAGTTTTAGACTCTCGTTGATCATTGGCGCTGACTGCTTGAAATGTATGAACTTGTAAGAAGCTCTTTAGAATAACGTGTAGCTATCAGCGTGGACGGATCATAAATTTTGCTGTCTGCGCCGACAGTCAACCTGAGTCTAAAACCAGCCTTTCTGTTTATTATTTGTAAATAATCTGTACTAACATATCTTTTTTTTTCTTTTGTATATAGGTGTGCACAAACAAAGTGTTCCGAGCTGTTCCAGATATTCTGCCGAAAAAGTAATTAATGAGGGAAATAATATTTCTCGCGGTACATGTCTTATTAACCTTGATTGAATCTGTTAATTTTACCTTTTTATGTTTCTATTCTATTGTTAGACCATAGGGTGAAAACACATAGAACTTCGATTCCGACCAGAGCCAAACGGCACAAAGAATGTTGTCTATAGTTTCAATGCATTTTAATGGGCATGCCAGAAAGCAAAGCGGGTTCCTGCTTTTGCTGTGCATATCCCCATTCAAATACATACTTACATTCTCTGCACCGGTCGGCGCAGGTCAGAATCTGCGTTCTACGTGTTTTCACTAGTTTACAGTTGATCAGGATTTTTTTTTGTTTTTGTAAAAACAATGTAGACAAAAATATATTTTAAGTACAATATTTTAAAACTTATAGGTACATATAAAATAAAATAAATAAAAATATATATATAAATAGTACAAAGTACCAAAACACTACAATCACAAATTATATTAATTAATGAAATCTTTTTACAGAGTTTCAGAAACAAGTTTTATATAAAATAAATAAAGTGTTATATAACCTAGACATAATGGAAAATAACATTAATATGCTTGAAGAAAAAATATCACAGCCAATAAAAATACAGAAGATTTTAATATTCAGTTACCAATATTGAAACTAGAGGATTTACAATTATTTGAAAAGCAGTTGGACGAAGAAGGATTTAAGAACCAAGTGGTAATATATTGAATTTCTGCTACTTTTTGTACTATTATTAGTGTACCCAGATAGATTTGATTTTTGAGCTTTTTCTATATTACTAGTACCTACTAAAGTGTCTCATATTTTTGCATTACAGAAGCTGTTCGTACAGTATTTCGACAAGCAACTGATGTCCAAATGATTGACTCGATATCAAAATGGCTTGTACCAGTGACCCTGAGTTCAGAAAGACACAAAACAGATTCAAATAAAAATTAATAGTGCATAAGAACCAATCATTGACTACATTTTATCTCTACTAAACTTAATTTATGGCACTGGGATCATTCCTAATGACTGGCTTGAGTCAATTTTCATCACATTGCCAAAGAAAAATCATCTAAAAAAATATAGTGATTATCGACTAATCCGTCTCATGAGCCACATGCTGAAGCTCCAAGCCTATGCCAAGGTGATAGCCGACATCGGGGTGACATGATATGGCATTAAAGAAGAAACAAACAAGATCTTCGCAGATTTTTAACAACTATTTTTAATAAAATTAACGAATTGAATGTGCATTCTTGGTGGAATTATTTAAAAAACGGTGATTTAAATAAAACAATTTATTTGTTATTTCACAAGTTTAATAACCTGATTAGTTTCGCAGGCACAGGTCCTGCATGGTCACAGGTGACTTAGAAACTAAAGTGGTCTCGTGATCTTGTAAATTAAAAATTTTTATTATTAAAATTTAAAAATTTCAATTTTAGTGAATTCAAACAATTAGATATTGTCATTGCTAATCTATTCTTGATTTCTGTAACTATTTTTAAGCCTAATAAATTGTAATGTTTTTTTATTCTTAGATAATAAAAATGTATGTTTTGTAGTTCTTTTTTTATTTTATATTGAAACTTCCAACACCCTCATGGCCCACCTGAGGGCCAACCCGAATATTTGCAAGTTTATCACTCTCACTCAAATTGGCAGGGCTACGCAAAATTAGCAACGCCATCTAGCGAGATTTTTGGGATAAGCTTGTCCAACGTGACCCATGTCCGTCAAATTAGGACAAGCTTATCTCAAAAATCTCACTAGTAGGCGTTGTTTATTTTACGTAATTCTGCCAATATGGGTGAGAGTGATAACTTGCGGAAGTTATGCTGTATAAACAAATACATTTCACCGAAACGTCTCTGTAACATATCACCGAGACGTTTCTGTAACATATATCCGAAACGTTTCTGTAACATATCACCGAAACGTTTCTGTAACATATCACCACAACGTTTCTGCAACATACCACTGTAATATTTCTAAAGGAGGACATTTCAATGTTGCTGCAAGCTTGCAGTAACATTGCAGAGATGTTTCACAACTTCCATGCAATGTTACAATGTTTCGATGTAAGGTTTATGTAATGTTTCTATAATCTTTCGGTGCTGTATGGGCGGTTAAGGATTCTGGGTGCCCATGGCTTACATAATGTTATATGCTCACAGATTTCTCTTTAATTATTTAGGTGGTTGGAGCTTCGTTACCAACAGTAAGAAGCATGAAGAGGACGATATGCAACATTCGGCAGAGGTTATGCCTTAACCCAACATCGCCTACAAATGTAGCAGAACTGATTTTACCAGAGCAATACAAAGTGACAGAGAGAGGAGAGCCATTCCTCATGTTTGACTCTGGTCTAGCAGCTGACAGGATCTTAATATTTAGTACTCAGAGGAACATTGGAGTATTAAGGGGTGCTATACACTGGTATGGTGATGGCACATTCAAAACTGTACCACATTTGTTCGACCAGCTATACACCATACATGGAATGGACGGTAGAACATCAACTCCACTCATATATGCTTTGATGACGAGCAGAGGCCACTCATCATACATAACTTTATTGAATGCCCTACAACAACTATGGCCGGATTTGCAGCCACAGTCACTGCTAAGTGACTACGAGTCGGCCATGATAAAGGCCTTTCAAGAAACGTATCCTCAGTCAAACCATAGAGGATGCTTTTTCCACTTTTCTCAAAGCATTTTTAGAAAAGTGCAAATGCATGGACTTAAATATAGGTATGAGACAGATGTTGTTTTTGCATCCAAACTAAGACTCCTGCCTGCCCTTGCATTTGTACCTACTTCGCGGGTAATAGAATGCTTTGAGCAAGTGTGTGAAGAGTTTCCCGAGGAAGCCCATCCAGTCATGGATTATTTTGAGGATACGTGGATTGGAAGGCCTAATCATCGACTCGGCCGCTGTCCACCACTATTTAACATATCTATGTGGAATTGCTACCAAACAGTAATTGATGGCTTGCCTAAAACCAATAATGGCATTGAAGGGTGGCACCGAGGATTTCAATGTCACTTAAGTGCAGAACATCCAAATATTTGGAAATTTTTGGATGCTCTGAAACGAGAACAGTCCCTAACTGATCTTAAAATAGATCAATATTACAGTGGACAAGAACCACCAGCACAAAGAAGGAAGTACAGAGACAGTGACAAACGATTATTAAGATTAGTTTTAAGTTGGAATGAAAATACAGACATAATGCAGTATTTACGCGGTATTTCACATAATATTACATTTTGATTTTCCTAAGTGATTATTATTTTATACCTATTTCTGATTTTTATATTTATGCCAAATATGATCCCTGCTCAACTGGGGAGGTAGTATTTTCATAAGATCATAATTAAATAGAATTTTGATATTTTTGTAAATAAATTAATATTTTTATTCAAATGTTGAATTAGTTGGTAGGCTAGCAGTTCAGTCAATGACCATGAACAAACTTTGCTTGACACCAACATGAAGTGTTATTTATTCAGAATGAATTTTACACGAGTTTAATTTTGTATCTGAGACCCAGCTTATCTTAACGCCAAATAAAACAATTTTACAGTCTATTTCCGCATACTCTATATCCAATATAGAGTATGCGAGTATATTTCGAATATGTATTTAAGTCATTTCATAAAAAAATGGAGTTAAGACAAATTAGTTCTCAGGTACAGAATTAAAGATAAATAATAAGGTAATTTCCGTTCTTACATTCTTTTGTAATTTATTTATTAACTACGTTAGTTTCTTTTTAGATATGAATCTCACAGTTTGCAAAAGGAAACTGATGATCTATCCGATCAATTGTTAGTTTTAAGTTTGGTGTTTTTTCCATTTTGTTATGAACATTGATAATTTCAATAGAATTTTGCTGTGTAAACCTTTCGCTGGTTGAGTGTTTTATTAATTTTTCCAGCATTAGTAATATTTGAGATAAGTGCAGGCTGAACCATAAATCTCTTTTTTAAGTTTTTTTGTCACCTGTGACCATGCAGGGCCTGTGCCTGTGAAACTAGTCAGGGCATTCAGTAGTTTGTGGAATAACAAATTAATTATTTCATTTAATTTACCACAAATCTCATTGGCTGAACCTTATATTGCATTCAGACCATTTCATCTTCAGAGTAATTTGGATTGGATTCCACCAATCATCATCTGGGGTAGATGGGCAGCTGCTTTGGCATTTTTTACACAATTCACTGTTTTTATTCCTGGTTAAAGTATATTGTTTAACTTCATATGATTCTAAGAATCAACAATGTTTTGTTTTTGTAATAGGTACACATATGTGCCTTCATCATTTTCTGAAGCTAAGGAAAAACCTTAGCCTAAGTTGTTGTGTACATAATTAAAATTATTGTTGTGTACATTTGTAAGTTTGTGTTCCAGCTGTATGTAAAAAAACGAGGTACTTAATATATTAATTTGTAACTGCAACTCAGTTTATACATTTATGGACATGGATCAAAAATATAACATTTTTTATCTATTTAAAAAAAGTGTTTTTATTACTTGTCTGTTATTACTATGTTGCTTTAGAAATTTATGGAATTATAACTAAGATGTAATGCAAAAGTTTTTTTTTAAAACAAAGACCAAGATTTTAAGTATTACAAGATTTACAATTCATCATCATCATCTTCAGCGTTACAACCCGTGCTGGGTCTTAGCTGCCTCCAAAAAGCTTCTCCATCCCGATCTGTCACTGGCTGCCACCCTCCAGTTTTGCTGACCCAGAGCCCGACAGTCCGCGACAACCCCATCCAGCCATCTTAGTTTTGGTCTTCTGACGCTTCTTCTAATGATTGGGTTATTAAACAACACCCTTTTTGGGATCTCCAGATCCTCCATACGGTGCAAATGACCCAGCCAGTGCAGTCTGTTAATCTTAATGAATCTGACTACGCTGATATCCTGGTAGAGATCTTAGAGCTCCGTGTTGTATCTTCTGCGCCAAGTTTGACCCATCATTTTTATAGGGCCGTATATTCTGCGTAGGATTTTCCTTTCAATTTCAAGATTTACAATTATTATTCTATATTGTATATGGAAATTTTATGAATGCGAAATTGGTTCACTAAGATTTGATTGTGAGTTTGTATTTATTTTATTCCTGCTTAAAATTAAAAGTACTCAGATTAAAATCTTTGTATTATAATTTTCATATCTTCATTCACCCTCCAAAACAGTTCCTTTACTCCTCCTATCCTGGAATGGTCTCCAATGTTCTGGCGCTACCACAACTGCCTTCTACCAGCCTCTCGTTCAACTTTCCATCAACATTTTTAGTCATAAGTTTTATAACCTTGATTCGTGTCCTTCAATTGTCCTATAACATAAATATATATAAGTTATACGAGTGTAATTAATAAATATTAATAAAAAAAGGAATAAAATATTTATTACGATATTCTCTATATATAAAAATGGAGCCCTAATCCCTTCATCATCATCGCATCACACGCAAAGAAAAGCAAATCATTTAAAAAACTCCCAGTGCAATTTGCAAAAAAGTGAAGAGTTTAAGAATACATCATGTGAAAATTTTTATACAGCATTTATAAAAAGACCAGCAGTTTCTTGATGAAACATTTTTTTTTTTGAGAGAGGGTTAAGGGACCAAGGTACCCTTTGAGTCACTGCGACCAGAATAGGTATATTGTGACTTCCTCAATGTTATAGCTCGTTGTCTAGACCTATGTGAGTCATGTAGCTCACAATTTGCCTAGGTGCGAGCAGTCTTACCTTCTCAGCGTTCAGTAGTGGCCCACCGAGTGTACGACTTCTTTTGTGAGCGAGTGCTTCACAACTGCAGAGGATGTGAATTGGTGTTTCGTAGTCCTCTGAGCAGAATCTGCAGATTGGAGTGTCTGAGAGTCCAATTATGGACATATGCTTGCGCAGTCTGCAGTGTCCTGTTAAGGTCCTCGTTAGGATCCTTTAGTTTTTTTGAAAGCTCGAGTGCTTCAAAGGTGAACTTTTGCGAGTACCCTATGATTAGTTCCTTCGCATGTTTCATCCCTGGGTTGTTTGCCCAAATTTCGCAACTTCTGTCTTTGACCCAGTTCTTTAGGCTGGTTCTGAGAGCGTTACGTGGTAGTCCGCAGATGGGCTCTGGGCCAAATGCGGGTTTTTTTGCGCCAGCTCTGGCAAGTTCATCAGCCTTTTCATTGCCCATGACTCTACAGTGCCCAGGCACCCAGACTAGTCTCACCGTGTTTTTTGCACCAAGGTGATTCAGGGCCTGTATGCATTCCATTGTTAGTTTGGATCTCACCTCTACTGACTCAAGAGCCGCTTGACTGTCTGAGAGGATGTATATTTTTTAATTATAATATGATAGTTGCAGGTTTATGTGAGCGCAGTCAATGATAGCACTCATTTCTACCTGGAAGACAGTGGCATATTCTCCCAGGCTGGTTGATATTTCCATCCTAGGGCGCACGCTATATACTCCAGACCCTGCTCGGTCATCTTTTTTGGAGCCATCTGTGTACCATACAATGTCTCCATCTCGAAAGGAGTAGGGATCATTTCTCGCCAAGTCTCTCTTTCGAGTATTTCTATTGTGTAATGTGTAACATACAGCATAGGTCAATTAATATAAAATGAAACAGTTAATTTTAATGTAGGTACAACATTGATTCATTTTTGTGGATATAAACCTCAATATATATGAATATAATATAACAACTAAAAACCCCCAAGAATTCATTACTGATGTTCCATTTTTAAATGGAACAAACCACTATGGGCTTACGACTGTCTTCTACTGTTATTTCAAAGGCTGGCTTAGTGTGATCCCTTTACGTTAACAACGTTTGCCATTAGGTAGTATTTTTTATGTCTCCTAAACTCCTAATCATGAGAATTCTCAACATGTTGAAAAATCACATGTATGCAAAAAGCAGATATTTAGTAATTATAATGAAATATAGAGATAAAAGTTGGAAATTATTGAGAACAAGAGAGCAACCAAATATACAGACTGCAACTGCTGTCATGTATTTGGCGCCAGGATATGACTCAATAAATATATTTCTCTTGGTTTAATCTTTCTGTTTAAAAAATCTTGATACACTCAAACTTTTCTTGTTGATGAAGGCACCTGGAAAATTTATGATATCTGTTAACCGAAGCAGTGTTATAGCTGACACTCTCACTGACCCACTGAAGGTCTTTAGGGTTCCAGTTACAGAGCTGACAATTTCCTCTTTAATGACACGAGGCTTGTTTGATGTGAGGATGTCAAATGTATATTTGTGTTCACTAATAAGTTATTAGAAAGAGTATGTAAATTAAAAAAAAACAGTGGTTATGAATATTATACTTACTTACGTTCCGTTCCGGTACATCAAATCTGAAACCCCCAGTAACTGGCCACCCGAATGCCGCTATCCTTCGCCATCACGGTGTCCTCGTGTGTGCATGTGTCACCAATCAGAGGGCACGAGAACAGGTGAGAGTAGTCATGCACGGAGCCGCACTCACAAGAGTCTTCTTCTCTGTAATGAATGTTATGATAAAATAATATGCGATCAACAGAAAATACTGCTTCTCACAGTATTATTGTTCATTGTACTATGCATAAATTGGGTATTAAAAATTAGATATTGAAGTTATGATCTCTGCAATCTAACTCAAACACCGATAATAATATAATCATTTAGAGAGTTTAAAAGGATTACCTTATTTAGTACCTGTTAGAAGAATTCCTCAGAAGTGAACCTCGTATCAGATTTGTTCGAATGTTATCAGCAATGTTGATCGTTTTCTTGAAAATATTAATATTGACATTGTTTACACATTTATATTTGAATGGTCATATGGAATTCTCAAAATTTGTCCAAAGCCACTTCGATGCTCCTTGCTAGACGCACAAGTAATAAATACCAAGGGAGTACCCTAAAATAGGAAGAATGTACAAATTGTGAATCGTGAAGACATTTGTTATGCCGAAGATGATTCTGAGTATTTTATATAAAATTGACACGCATCATAGAAAAGGTTAGGTTATGTAAATTTACTTACCAATTTAAACGTCACAGAATATATCAAAATAAAACCATATCACTGGCAAATTACAATACAATAAACACGAAAATAGACTCTGAAGATAAAAGTAATAATTTAACTGCGCTCATGTTACAGCAATAAAGCCGAATTTTGCGATCATCGTTGAACTTGTTTTTATTCCCCATTATTTCTTCTATTATTATGCTTGTTTTGACAGCGTTCTTCCACTCTCAATACTCTGACTCTCATAGCAACACTCGTGTATTGATGTATTCATACTACAATGCTACCAACATTAGCCGATATTTTTCGGCGAATTGTGAATTTAATGGGTAATTCGAAATTTTCGATGAATTGTGAATTTACCGTATAATTCGAACTTTTCGACGAATTGTGATTTCGTAAAATTGCCATTCGGTGAAATGTCACTTCGACTAATTGCCATTCGTCAAATTGTAATTCGACCAATTTACGTGTCACCGAATTCAACAGCTCTGACAGCCCGACTGAAAGCAGGTCGAGGCTGAGATGGTTCGATTGCATGAGTAGAGATCTGCAATCCCTGGGGAAAAGAAACTGGCGTCGCAGGGCGTCCGACAGGGCGGAATGGCGACGCCTGCTTGAGGAGGCCAAGAACCACAATGGGTCGTAGCGCCACGGGGGGATGGATGGTTTTGATACTTCATATTATTTATTTATTTTATTCATACATAATATTAACTATGATAACAGACAACAAAATGGAAATGCTACCCAAATAGGCCAAGCCTGTACTAGGAAAAACATCTTAACAGTTCATAAAAAAAGAATATCCAAAGGAACATACAAACACGAACAACAGCACAACCACCAACTCAACTACGTACAGTCCACAAACAAAGCATAACCCCACAGTCACAACACCCTTCGACCCAACAAACATCAATCAACTGTCGTTGGCCAAATATTGTATTCTTAAAAGGAATATCATAATTTAAAGATAACATCTGTCTCGGGACTCTACCCTGTTGCGACCTCCTCCAACCCCGCTTAACCTTATAAAATTGTATCAACACCCTCCTTATGTACAAATGTCTCACAGACAAAATTTTCAAATCAAAACAGTTGAGAGGTCGGAAAAAGTCCATGCAACCTGAACATTACCTTTATAACCCATTTATGTGAGATGTGTAAGACCCTAAGAGTACTACTGTAGCAGATTAACATTATTTTCATATATTAACACTTATGTTTATGTCTATTGATAGCATCAAATTGATAGTTTTATTACATTGGGTAAGTTCGCCCATAACCCGGTTTTTAGTAGTTGAAGCACTGAAACCGCAAATTGAAATATTTTCTACGACAAAACCAATCCTATTATACGGGAAATATATTCATATTCAGAAATAATTCGTCTGTTGGTTTATATTCGTTGCCATGAATACAATATTATCAATAATAGGTCTACGCGGGATATACTATTATATCGAAAAAATGTGTGACACATACTTGATCAGAGGTTTCTACATAGAGCTGTTGATACGGAAAGAAATGCAAATAATTGTATAAAAAAAAAATCAATTTTTATCGCCGACAGGATTTGCTGCTAGTAAAATCTAATAAACTATTTTGTAAAACTTACTGGGTAGTCTGAAGAAAGTAGGTAGATTTGTTATTCTTCATACCTGTAAGAAGAAAAAGAAATGTTTAAGTTATATAATACTAAGAATAGTTATAAGTAAAGGATATTAGTTTGTTTTCAAGTGATATATTAATGAGGATACTAAGTGGGGCTTAAAGGGAGACTGATGATGTCTATATGACAATAATATACTGATGTCATAATAAATTTGAATAAGAAAAATATATTCCGTTGAATTGTAAGAGTGCGGTTACACCAAACAAACACAGCCGGAGCTCTATAAAGTATTTTTTTTGATCGTCGGTATAGTCTCCTAGGAAACAACAACGAGAAAGAATCAGAACTTTAGCGCGCGTAATCTGACATCGCCTATTACTAAGTTCTTGCTCGTTGTTATTTCCACGATGTCGAATATCAACGATAAAAAAGTGTATGCTCCGGCTCTATGTATATTTGGTGTAAACGCACACTTACAGTAGTGATTCGGTTCTCATTCTATTTAGTTGAACAAAATATATCGAATCGAAATTTGTACCTACATAAAAAAACTCACACTCAATGATATATTTAACATAAATAATAAATAAATAAATAACACTCTTCTATACATAGGTGTCAGTATAGCCGGCGGAACTTAATGCTTGAAACATTCTCTACCAGTCAACCGGTCCCGTCCAATCTGAGACAGGATTCCAACCCCGAGTAGAAATTTCAAGTGAAAAAACACATTGAAAATTTCTGACCCGACCGGGAATCGAACCCGGGACCTCTTGATCTGAAGTCGGAACCTTTGCCACTAGGCTACCGAGGCTAACATACTGTAAACAATAACAACATAATATGACTTTATAAATAACTATACTTATAAACGATAGCTTAAAGCCATAGATTTTTATTCATACCAAGCAAAAACATTAAAATTACAAATGATATACCTTCTTCACAATGTTGTGAGTAAAATATATCAAAAACACGGAGGCAATAGCTCTTGTTTTGCATCATTTGAGTGTTTATTAATATTAATAATACAATGTACCGTAGGCGGTGAGATACAGAATATTGATTGATTGCTTTTGTAACATCCAACATATTATTATAACTCATACTTACGCATTATATAAATTCACGCGATTCTCTTTAAATAAGTAGGTACTTCAAACGCTTATATTGAAATATATTATGAAATTGAGAATGCTTTTGTGAGTTTGTATGTTCTTAAATATTTTTTTTTCAGGCATAAGCCTGAAAAAAATATTTGATTACGAAAGTATTTAAGAAAAATGTAAAGGAATGTTTAAAAAATAAATTTATAATCTATTTTTATTTCTTTTATTTAATTCACGCCACGCAATTATATTGTACAACACTGTTACAGATACACTCATCACACAACCAACAATGTAATGACAAGACAAGAAACAACAAAAAAGATAAATGGCGTTGACCTACTTGACAGGCTCTCGAGAGTGATCTACGCCAAAAAATACGATAATTCTGTCTGCGTAAGAACTCCAAAAATATGTAACTTAAACAAAAAGAGATTTGTAACTAGTAGAATCCACTACTCAAATATGGGCAAACTTTTTTCCCCCGAGATCGACTTCTAGCCATACCAAATTGAATTATTTTTGGCTTTGTTTTTTTTTCAGAAACTGCAGTTGCTATCAAAAATAATCTTAGGAAATTGATTGTTCTGCTAACTCGTAATCAAAATTTTAGTAATTATTAAGGTGATGATCTGTTGTTCTCTAAGAGGCGTTGTTCTGAAACTGTCAAATATTTGTTTTAATTGAATACTTGTTAACCCTATTAATTAGCCAAAATGACGAATCATCTTCTTGGTCCTCTTCTTTAAGATCTATGATCTGTCAAAAACCGCTCTGTGCCTTAGGGATCTCCCTACTATGATGCCTCCAGCGTTTTAATTCCGGACATTCTCAGAAGCCGTTTTGTCCGCACTTTGTCATCTACCCAGGAGCCGTAAAAATACCATTCATTTCAAAATAATTCAGAGAAGCTTTCAGAATCGAACAAAATTTGCCTCGGGATCGATCGGTTGCCCATCGTTGCACTATGTATATCATCTCGGTGGAAGGACTAGAGAAAAATGCTTTTTTGAAAAGCTAGTACTAACTTACGCACAGCAAACAATATTGATTTTCCGTTCGGCCCACATAAGAGAGTATTTGGTTATTATTGTTGAAATATTAATATTATCTTCTACCGTAAGAATAATATTCGGGAATTCCATTGTGTAAGGTGGAGCCGCATTCACCGTATCGAACCGAACAAAGCAACATAAATCATTGAAATATCAGCTAAGTGTTACTCTCAGTAACCGCAGTTAGCAATATAGAAAGTACGATATTGTAATTAGTTTCAATTCTTTAAAACACTTATTCCTATAAATCCACCCGAATACTTAGTAGAAGAATTATTTCAATAACTCCAACGAAGGTTAATATTTTGTTTGAATTTTAAAATGAATGTTTTTATAATAAATTACATAGAAGGTCGAACCATATTTTCGAGAGGGTAGTTTATAAAACTATAAATGGTGTAAGTACCCTTATTTCGGTAGTTAAGAGTAGGTATTGATTTATTAATTAAGTACTTCTATTCCGAAAGCGAATTATATTCTAAATAGGTATTTAATTTTTAATGGAGTAGGTATCACAACAAATTATTAAATCAAAGGATTTTCTAGAAAATTAGATCCAGCATTCGTGGTTATATTATTTAATGAAGTTTTTAACATATTGGTTTGTGAATTTAGTTTAAATGTGAGTACACCTCTTCACTACACAAAGGTTGTTTTGAGATTATACCTACTGCAATTACAGTTCGCCTTTTCAGGGGACACCATAAAAATTTGTCTTCTCATTTTCGAACTCGTTGTTGACCTAATCCACAAAGGAGTTTGAGACAAATAATATTTGTATTAAATTATTTCGAAAAACTTAAGACAACCCCAAAAATATAAAGAGATTTCATAAGATTTGGTTTGAAAAAAAAAACTTTTTTTTTTAATAAAATTGAAACTGGCTCACTCAAAATGTAGGTATTTAAATGACCTATTGATATTTTTGAAAATAAAAATGAAAATAAAGCCGGTCCGTGTTCAATAAAACGTCGTTGCATATTTCGCTTGTTGTTATAATTTAAAACAACATGATGGACTGAGACAAGAATCGTTCGAATAAACGTAGCTTCGGCTGATTATTTTCGCGACAAAGGGCCACTTTTATAGCATGGTAACAATAATAATTATTATAACTAACCAAAACTACCTGTCTGTTGTAATTTTTTTGACTAAATCACTACTTCTCCTTTCCCTTAACGTTCTTTGCCTTTCGTGATTTGTAAACCAAAATTTGACATAATTTTCTTTAATTAATAATCTATTCACCACTAAAAGTTCAAAATATTGCGACCATAATGGCAATAAGAGATTATCTACAAAGGTTGAAACTGTAGGTTGAAACGACCAACTCACATTGGAGAGCAATCATAGGTATACAGATTGCTACTGTAATTAAAACTGTTGCCTACCCATTTATTGTAAAAAAAATCACGTAAAAATGTGAAATTTATTTTTTATCATTATTTTTTCTTCCTCAGTCATCTCTCCACTGTCTCTTACATCTTTTTACACTCCTCTCTATCTTGGGCTATTATTAGCCACTGTCTACCTGCGAGAAGGATCATCTGTCCTGTCATCAGCCAATTTTTTTCGGGCTTTATTGTTCAAATGGTAAACTTTCACAAGTATTGAAAATAATCTTTCAAAAAAAAAGAAGGACTCGACTAATAAAATATTCTGCGATTCAGGAGCGGAATGCCTTGTAGTGTTGCCTCTTAGGAGCGAAAAATCTCCGTAAAATTCTAAATGGATTCCGATCAAATCCATCCAGAAATAATTCCAACTTGTTTTTTGTATAGCCACTCAATATTTCAAAGGGGATTAGCTCGTAGGTATTGTAATACAAGTGTCTGGAGAGATACGAGCGAACATAGAGGCACGTTCGTACGTTTACTCTTCGAGTAGAAAGAGAATACCGAATGAAAGAGGAAGACAGTTAGTGATATAAAATGTACGTAGGATCTCTTATAAATAATTTTACAGAGAAATAAGTTATCGATGAAGTATCTTGCATTGGTAGCATTAAACGATAACTTTAAGGCAATAAAGGGGAATTTATGGGGGTTAATGTGAATTTGTTATTTATACAGATACCTCCGAGTTATGGCGAGCCTCTCCTTACATCGCTGGGAATATTGGACGCCCATTGTCATGAAACAATCACTTTGATTCATTTTCTGCTTTTATGAGACGTTAATACTATTTACCCCATATTATATAACAAATAATTCAGGAAAATACGAATTTTAATTAATTTCTTTGCCTTCTTATAAGTTTTGATTAAATTTTTCATTTATTTTTAACAACTTAAGCTCTCTGATATTGTTACATCCCATTGTAAATTTTATACTTCCATAAGTAAATTGCTTTGTAAATAAGCCTATTGAGTATTCAAAAAAATACCTATCCATGGAAAAAATTACAAAATAAATATAGTTGGTCTTCTTATTGGAAAGAGGCTTAATTCCAACAAAGTATTTTCCTGTTGATGGATGAAGAACTTATGTTCCATAGATGAAGAACTTATTGTTCTTAAAACAAAATTCAGAACAAATAAAAGTGGAATAAAAACGACGTAAACGAGAAATTTGAGAACACAGCAGATATACACATAAATAAGGGTCTGTACAGACCTGAACACGCGCGATAACGTAACCGGTTACATTACCGCGTGATTTTTCACGCGCAACAGTTGAATGTAGGAACAATTATTAATCCCGCGGTCACCTGTTATTTATTGTCAGAAAAACTATCGACATACAGACGAAAATTATAAGAACACCTTCATAAATTGTGGGAAGAATTCTTCCCACTATTTATGAAGGTGTTCTTATAATTTTCGTCTGTATGTCGATAGTTTATATAGAAGTTAAACCTCATTCTATCCTAGAATTCGTCTTGGGTATATTCTTATTCGGTTAACATTCTAGAGTTTCTAATAACAGCTCCCTCCGTACATTCATCATCCTCAGTGGCTAGACGTACTACACCATTATTTAACATAAGCTTTGATATCAGGATGGCTCTGGGGAAGTGCATCAGCTTTTTCCTTGTAGGATATTAAGGACGTACTCGAGCGCCGACACACAATCGCTTTTAATAACGAGTGCAGCGCTCACCCTGCCACCGGAACCTATTCGCATTCAAGCAGTCTTTATTTAACAAATAATATACGTACGAGAATCTCAGATTTACATAGGTAAACTCGGCACGTATAAGAAAATTCAAATATTATGCTGAGTGTTTGTTTGGATATGCTCTAGAACTTTGTTTTAGTTTATCTTTCACACTGCACTTCGGGCTCTACTTTCGTAATGCCAGTAACCTCCTCTCTCTTTCTTCAAAGGAACAGATCTGTCAATTCATGGTCACCTCCATTCCATCGGGTGTGTAAACAAGATATGATTTGATTTATACTACCCATTGCTTATTTCATCATTAAGTTAAAGCACTCATATAAACTTTCATTGGTTAAAGCTCAATGAAAGAAATAAAGATCCATTTTATGGATCTAAATATTTAGCATTCCATTTAAAAATCGAACATTAGTAATGAATTCTTAGATTTTTTTAGTTGTTAATATTATTCGTTAAGATCTAGTCCTGAAAAAAGGTCACAAGAATCTAGACATAATTAGAACGTTGTGCACCAACAAAGCCAATAGGCAATAAAGATGAGACATTTAAAAAAGTGGATATAGTCATATCCTGGCGCCAAATACATGACAGCAGTCGCAGTCTTTAAATTTGGTTGCTCTCTTGTTCTCAAAATTTTCTAACTTTTATCTCTATATTTCATTGATAATCATTATATATCTACTTGTTGCATACATGGGATTTTTCGTCATGTTGAACATGTTGAGAATTCTCATGATTAGGAGTTTCGGAGACTCAAACATTACCACCTAATGGCGAACGTTGTTAACGTAAAGTGATCACACTAAGCCAGCCTTCGAAATAACAGTAGAAGACGGTCGTAAGCCCGTAGTGGTTTGTTCCATTTAAAAATCGAACATTAGTAATGAATTGGTAGAGTCATTAGTTGTTAATATTATTCGTTGAATATTTAGCGTCCCTTTTATATTGAATTTTTTAATAGACACTGGGTGGTGAAAGCCTTAAAAATAATAAAATGTATAAAAATCATATGAAGGGTACGCGACAGGGACTGATTCACTTCATACTAACGTGTGAGATGCTCCTCAACTAAAATTAATTACCAAAAAAATGCGACAACTATGGAAAGTATAACTAAAACTATTCTAAAGTATTTGTAAAGGAGAATAAAACTCCATTGAAATTATAAAAACCGAAAAAAGCCAATGATCATAAACATTTTGTTATTATTTGGATGTATTAAAAATACCTAACGTCAACTAAGTAAATTAAAGATATTTACTATCTTGAATGGGATATTTTTGTACTAAAGTTTCCAATTTTTTTTAAAGAATTTATATATATTTTGTGAAAAAAAGACCAAAAGTAAATTAGAGTATCTTTTGAAAAAAAGAGCGCAACCAATAGGTTTATATTTTTTATTAAATATTTTCTTTTTCCCAAAGAAAATAAAGATCAAGCTGCAACATAAATCCTTTCCTTATTTACGAGTGGAACATCTCGGGAACTACTTGCGTAAGAATTTATCACTTGGCTCTTTCAAGTGTTAATATGTGGCAGTCGCTTGTTTGTTCTTTGGTTCGTTTCAGCGTGTAACCACCGCACCAGCAATATCCACTGTCTTATCCCAACAGGAACATTATTACTTCGCTTCCCTCATTCGCGCTACTTGCCTCAACAAACCATTAAATATCCGAGGTACTGAGGTACCA
Source organism: Mystacides longicornis (assembly GCA_963576905.1). Taxonomy (NCBI): domain Eukaryota; kingdom Metazoa; phylum Arthropoda; class Insecta; order Trichoptera; family Leptoceridae; genus Mystacides; species Mystacides longicornis. The sequence continues at coordinate 13,472,528 of OY756428.1, forward strand.
TTCAGCCCACTGACAGGTCCTTCTATCTCCACCACCCTATTCCTACCCATCCCCACTCGTCCAACGTTTTATTTCTTTTAGCTTTCTTTAAAAATCCTTTTCGCACGTCATTAATTCTACACTTTTATGTTTAAACGTTCGACTAAACTGTACATAGATATAAACAAAACCACGAATCACCCGTCACCAAGTAATGAAATTCGTTTTTACGTTTTTTTAATTCGACGCGTTGATATAAAAAATATGATGAAAATGTAAAATAATAATAAAGAAATTTTAATACATAAGTCTATTTTTTCTACCCCCGGGTTGTTTTATATAGCAAGCATTGTTATAAAATTCTCCCGTTGCTAGGGTGGTTCTTGTAAGCAACTATTTTTTGACCGACCTCATATATAACGACCTCAGATATGCAAGTTTTTTAAAATGATAAAAATTTGCCATTACCAGAACCCTTTTTTATTCCTTCCTTGCAGTACTATATAAATATAATATAAATGTACCTACCTGCATAATATGAAGAAAAGAAGACAACTTTACAACTGAGAGTAAGACCAAAGTGGTAATCGTATTACGAAAAAAATAAGAAGGCTTGAATTGTTTAGTCCATTCTCGCCACACGTGTATGCCAGAATCTCCTTCGTTGTTTTTCCCATCTTACTATGTCCTCAACCTAAGATATTTCCCGTACCCTTGTATTTCTGACTTTATCTCTGAGGGTCTTCCCGGCCATGCTCCTGAGATTTTTCATTTTCGAATCTCTCAACGTACTTTTAGTCACAGTGGTATCGGCCCTGGATTCGATCCCGTCGGTCATGATGGGTCTAACACAAGTTTTATAGATCTTATTCTTGCTGTTTATTCGCAGTTTATCGTTTATATTGAAAAACTTTTGCTCAAAACATTTTGATACGCATAGATCTTAGGGGACTGAAAAATCTAACGATAATTCCTGCTCTTATATAATTTATAGGGTTGGGTGATCCCGGGGATAAAGGTATACTATTTGGATACGGGTATTGTGATAGGGAAGACATAAATTTGTTTATGAGATTTGTACCGTATGACAATATATTATAATACTCCCACCCTATGTGTATCTTTTATTTAGTGTAAGACGCACATCCAACCTGACGTAATATCTCCAAGTCGTTTTTATTGCCTTGAATGAAAGTAAGCGAAGCAGGACTTTGTATTCAGATTTTACTCTTGGGAGATTTTTATTACCTAGCTTGAGCAAAAAAAAAGGTAAAAAAAGTAATACAAATTTATAGCGTGCTTAAGTATTTTAAACACGACTATGTAGTTTAATGTCTTGACGAGATGGCTTTACCTGCACGATAACATTATATTCGACCTTCGAACTTCGGTACAATGCATGGATCGAGATTAAAAGAAGAATAATAATGCGTATATGAAATGAAATTCTCTTTTAGACTTCAGAAAGGCGTTCTTAGAGTCAAACGTGCAATGCAACTCGAGGGATTCTTGGTGAGTCCATTTTTCAAATAGAATCATTTGGCTTGGAACTATTTTATTATGATCAGTTCTAGCAATGTGAATTGAAATATAATATAAGAAAAAACTGTTTGTATTTTAAATTTTTAATGTCACTTTATTAATAAAATCATGATGACCTTCTGATAAGAAATCGATAATTTCAGTTTTGCTTATAATAAAATCTTAGATATGCCTGTTTATCGAAGAGGGAAGTTGAAGTGTCAAAAGACTATTTTACAATCATTCCTACGCACCATTGTCACAGGTTTCTATCATAACTTGGCTAATAGTAATAAGTTCATTTTACTGATGTAAAAATTGAAAGATTTTATTTTTTAACTACATTTTTAGCGGTCACTTCCGAAAACTAGTTGGTTGTTGAAAATGAGTATGCAGGTGTAGGTATTATTAATTGAAGAACTGTTATAATTATATTGACATCGCTGACTGTGATAACTGTACATTAATAACAAGACACTGTGATGAAATGAAAGAGAACGTAAATCAAGTTTGTTGAAGATATTCATGATTAGAATAGAAAGTATAATAATACGACTGTACATTAATAAAATATCATTCAGCTATTCAAAATTGCAGTACCTACTATAATTTCATAATGGGGATGTATAAAAGGGAGCAGGACCCTCAGGAAAGGACACACACAAAAGGCTTAGCATTAGCAAAAAGAATAAGTAATGAGTACATTCGTGAAATATGCAGGAGGCAGGACCTGTGTTTTTTAGATGTAAACAACTTTCTTGTAAAGAAAATGTACACAACGGTTCCGAAGCGACAGATGTCACCCATAAACTAGAAATGCCTCGTAAAATCCACGAGGGTGCTTTTCCTTTAAGCGTAAACGTAGAACCTTCCTATAACTTCTCATATAGTTATTGTCTCAAGCTGCAAATTCAATTCCTTACAGCCCCCCGCATTCTGTTTGTTTTAACGACGCGCACTGCTATTAATTGATTTCATGCTAGACTAGCTCTCCCCGATAAACGTTGTCCTGTCTTTTCTTTGAATACTGAATGTTTATAATGATAAATGAATTATTTTATAATTATAAGTCCGACTGGTATTTATTTTAAACGTTGTTTACAGGGCGCATTCTGTCAATCACACCAACTGTCAAACAACTGACAATATTTTAATTTCAAGGATTACAAGATCGCATCATGGAATCTATTACATAGCTGTGCATCGAAAGAACATGGGTGTAGATTTTAATTATTTACGGGTTGGTCCAACTTGGTTCAAAACGAAAAAAAGCATGACTAATAATTATTGTATTTATTTTTAAATGTTACCCAAAAGCAAAAAAATAGCATAAAAGCAAATAATATCGGTTGCGAAGACAACATTTCAATAAAAATAATTATATTCATTTCTTCTTGCTGCGAATATAGTTTGTTGTAAAAAACAGTGTTTCAAATAAATTATTGTGAATTTACGGGCTTGAAAAAAACTAATGTACCTAACTCTAAAAGAACAAGTAGGTAACCAGCGTAAAAAAAAATTGATTCCTTGATTAAGTATGTTTGATCAATCGAAACTAATATTAACGAATCAATGGACTCCGTGGGCTGTGTAAGTTGAAACAAAAACCATCATTTCTGGTAGCACATTGTTCATTTCACGACAAAAGTATCAACATCAAGAAATGATTGAAATTGTAAAACTTTACCGTCGAGTTTTATAAATATATTATTTGTTGAATATTTTTTAAAGATTCTTTAAAAAATCTTTTTTATTTTTAATAAAAGCATGGAATAAAAATATTCCATTTTTCATATCCCATTTTTTTTTCATAAACATTTCTATCCAGGAAATTTGTTTTGATTGTATTACCTTTACAAATGGATATAATACTCGTAGTATGTAAAAGTACGCCGAGTTGTTGGAAGTATAGATGATGGAAACGTGTAGGTACAATAACAGGTTGACGCATAATGGACATGTTACAATATTGTGTGTGTTATTAAGCCGCTAAGGATTGTAAAATAAAGAGATCAAAAGCCTACTGCATATTTCAAAAACCCTTATTAAACCCCCCAAAGTCAGATTATTTTGATTCAAAGAAAGTTAAAATTCCACAGGCCAAAGTAAAGAGAGTTATTTTTTTATTAATACGCTGTGCGCATGAAGCCGGCGGTTGATACCACTGGACTAGCAACCACTTCATTTATTTGAAGAAGAAGTTATTATAATACGGCTCTTACAAAACAGATCAGATTACCGTTGTATTTATTCAACAATTAAATACGGAAAAAGAGGCAAAAGAAAGCGGTGTTTGACTTCTCAAGCCGCAAAATTACCCAGCGCTATATTCAACTATGCCCTTATGCGCAAATAAAATTGTCCAGCGCTATTTATTTATTTTTTACCCTTATGCCCCTATAACAAACGATGGATTCTAATGAAAGATCTTCAAATATAGAAACTTACATAGAAACCCATATCAAAATATGTTTCGTCGTTGCTGAACCGAGACGATAAGTCCAAAATATGAAATTAGCTACCTTCATAGCCTTTTGCCATAGAAAAATGCAAAATGCGCCTGATAAGTGTTCAAGCTACGATCATTCAGTGTACTTTTGTTATTTGTGGCTGCGATATCATAAGAGAAGAAAATCCATCAGCGTTGATATCCCGGTAGGTGGAAGGAAAGAAAGTACTTGCCTAGTACAGAGTGAACACGAATCAATCGAGCGTTGATCAATAAACGTCTTCTGCATTTATTTTCCCCTCGGGCGTTCAGACAAGAATGTGTGAACTCGCTGCTGGATTTTTATTTGAAGCACTGCCGAGCAAATTTTCAATGAAGTAGAATAATAATAAAAAGCAGATAACCGATTTGAAACAACACCTCACCGCGAAATGACTGCCGATATCGTGGTGTGGGTATCAACTAATAGAAATTTGTTTATAAGGTGAACTTGTTATTTTATATTTTGTAAATCAATAACTGCAGATCATCAAAGTTTAATGAATAGCCACTTTCAGAGGTAACCCAACGAAAGGATCGAGATTCACAGATTGTCTCCTAAGGTTGTTTGTTAAGATTTTGATCTATGATTATGGTTTTCTCTAAGACATAGTTGTATCACATCTTTTGAAAAGAACTAATGACATCTGATAATAAGCTCGAGCTTGTATTAAATAAAACAACGCAAAAAACCAAAATACGATAGAAATGGCTTGAAATACAACCCTCGAAAATCTGAACCATAACATATACCTACAAAGTACGTAATGACTCTTCTCAGAACGATTCTTTTTAAGACCACCCCATTCACAAATAATTATTATTGAATTTATTCTTATGCTTTCAGAATCCATACGCTTTTATTTTCTATAATATAAAAGAAAGTTGGGTTTGTGCGAACACTTATAACTCGAGATCAGCAGAACAGATTTTTATGATATGTACTTGGTTTATTGGATTATCCTCCACTCCGGATATCAGAATAGTTATTAAAAATTGATAGCAAATAATATAAAATATAATATAATAATAATATAACATTTTTCTATACAAAGGTGTCAGTATAGCCGGCGGAACTTACACTTTCAACTTTCAGTATCGATGCGTCCGAGGATAAATCTAATGTTGAAATTAAAAAAAAACAAGATTTGAACAGCTACAGCTAAGGATTTCAATGCGTGATATGCTTGATTAATTGTTTTAATATAAGGCATGGTATAACAACCTTAATTATTAAGTCTTTGACCAAGTGATAGGCGACCTTTCGCACTTGTAATCACTCAGTGGCTAGTAAATAGAAATATTTAATAGGATAGTGTTTCTATCCCTAAAATGATTAACGAATGGGATGGGCTTATTTCCCTGGGGTAATACTCCGCCCGGGGCGCACCATACACCTTTGAATTGTTCGCAAATGAGGCCGTTTTGTAAATCATTGATGAAGTTCAATGAACAAAAGTACATAGATACTAAACCAGACCGTAAATATTACTTTCTATGAGAGTAGTATTCATAATCTATAATACTTACTGAATTTAACAAAAAGATATCTATGATCGTCAAACCTTTCTAAGGTGTTGAATTTTTAATAACCAATTTTTAAATAATTTAATCCTTTAAAAAAAGCATAATTTTTATACGCAGTAAAAAGTATTTTTTATGTTTGATTTGAATGCTCAGGAGACATTGATTGTACCTATCTAACTATGCTCAATAGCTATGCGGGAGATAACTGTTATCGGAGCAAAGAAGATTCTGTGATTTTATACCATGATTTTTTTTTAATAAAAAATGAATCTGTTCTCACTCAAAGTGAACACAAATACACTACTTAAAGCTTGAAAGAGGAAGATGGTCGGCACCTGGGATAGAACCCACGAACTCCGAAAGAAACAGTACGACAGCCAGCGTCGTAACCGCTAGTCTACCAACCATTTCTTTGTTTTGTTAGTTTCGTTCAGTAGATATTCTGTTGGTGTCTCTAATGCAATAAATAAAAATAAATATCAATAAAATATCCATAATTTTTCTACACAATGAAAACTTAGGTAGTGCACACAACAAAACTTGTTAAAGGTATTTTTTGGGGTAAAATGAAATTTTAAGTGAAAAATGTTAGAAAAATAATTAACCTCGAGCTAACACTATTAAAAATGATTTGTTCAGTTTTATCAATCATACAAATACGCGTTGCCCATCATCTATCAATTTCAGATAATGATTAATATTTGTTAAAAATGTACTTTCAAATGTTTGTTTTCACATTGTAGTAATCCTGATTCCTTGAAAAATGTTCATCTTATTTATAAAAATGGAGAGCTATTTCCCGATGTCATCCCATCACGCCTAAACGGCTGGACCGATTTCACTTATTCTTTTTTTGTCGTGTAGGTTTTTATCAGGAGAGTGCCCTTTTTGAAGAAAAAAATTAAGAAAAATGCATGGAAAATTAGAAAATTATAGAAAACTCTACGTAGACAACCTTATTAGTACTTTTTACATTGTAATTTTTATTCCGATTTTGAAATTTTGACAGAAATTGTCAATTGGTGCGATTGACGGAATGCGGATGGAATATACATAGTTTAAAACAGACGCATCGTTCGGAATCACTTTGGTGAAATGATAATTAATTTATCACCATACAAATGAAAATTCAATATTCATATTTAGGAACACAGGACAACGTCTGTCGGGAAAGCTAGTAGTATTATAAAATCACAAGCAGCACAACAGTCAATCACCTCAGTTATCCAGAATCGGAGATTGAGCTGGCTTGGCCATGTTCTCAGCATGTACTCCGTGAGTCTTGAATATGTAAGTCTTTTCTACAATCCGGATGGGACAAGAAGACGAGGCAGGCCGAAATTAACAATCAAGCGGGCATTCACTGCGGTTCTACAAAATGCTGCACTAAGCTGGGATGAAGCTGTGCACCTGGCGCATGATAGAGATGCTTGGAGGAACTTCGTGGCGTCCACATGCTCCACACTGGGAGCGAACGTGGATTAAGAAGAAGAAAATTATACAATTAATTTCGATAATCGGTTAGTCAGCATTAAACGACAGCGCTGAATTAAAATTCGAATATATTTAAACCAGAGGCAGAATCCATTTCTTTCAAACGGGTACACAATTATCCCATCGACGAAACCAGTTTAATGTAGGCGCATTATGTAAATTGTTCTCAGCTTTCAAACAATTAAAGGCTGAATAAAGAATTAACTAACTGAAAAAAAAAACCGAACTTAATGGACCGTAGTTTGAGGTTATTTCAAAATAATAATAGTACGTAAATAAAACGGGTAGTTATTCTGTTATCCATTGAACCTGTCTACCGTAATACATTAACGTGTATAGAGACCCCAGTGTGCATACGGCCGTATACTCGAACCGCTCACACACTTTATATTAAATTTCTCACCTCATTAGGTAGTAACAGTGAATATAGGCGACGCGCTAAATTAGACATTAAAAATTTTCAACCCCGTTAACATTGACACGAGATGGTTATATTGTGAAAGGGTAGTTTGTTGAAAAATATTTGACATTTTATTTTATGATTTTTTTTAATATTTATTTTTTACAAAGTAGCCACAACAATATAAAAATAGGTTCGTATATTATTTTAAAGCAAGTTTCATAACTTATTCCCCCCCCCCCCCTCAAAACGTTGTGCGTGGGTAGAATTATTGCCTTATCCACCTAATGCTGAATGAAAAGATCGAAGGTCGCAGAGGAGCTAGAAGAAAGCAGATGTCCTGGCTGCGGAAAACAAGAGCATGATGATTTTCGGTTCCTTGCAAGCTAGGACAGACAGAATATCCCATAGGTAATGGTCGCCGACGTTGGAACTACATGCCATGGTGATCGAGGGTATGGATCCAGAACCATTCAAATATTATTAAGCACCCGCTTTTCGTACATATATCGTAAAAAGAAAAGTAAGTCTCGATAAACTAATTAATTATTTTGAAGATTATTAAAATAATAAAGCACTTGCAGAAATTATGGAGAAGCTTGCAAAAATGTATTGAATCCTAGAAATAAACTGAAATCTAAGAAACTCTCTAATGGATAACAGGAACCAGATTCCAGACCTGATGCAACGGACCGCAGATCTATAGAAAGAAGAACAAGACAACAAACATAATAGTCCAGACTTTATCTACTAGGTTTAATAGGAGCGAGGCCTGCATCCGAATTTCTCAATCAAGATCCAAGTTTAATGGTTTTTAACATAATGTGGAAAACCCAATTATCGCTGACAATTAAGTACAGGGATTCTTATTCTGTGCAGTTTGGAGATGTGTAAAACGAGTTCTCCGTATATAATTGCTTATTTCCTCGAGTATTTGGTAAATTTATAAAACCATTCAGTTTCATTGCTTCAGGTTTTTCAAGACTTCTTTGTTGCTGACCAACTCCCTCAAAAGTACCTATTTATTCTAACATCCATCACAAACCCTAATCTCTCATGACCTTTAAAGTCAAATATAAAGTAATTTCATCAAAGTTTTGATTCTAAATGATAGCATTTTGGAACAAATAAAGGAATTTTTGTCTCTTGTGTGCCAACTATAAACTTCATTACCGAAGAATTTTGTCCTATTATGAAAATAATAATTGATTCACGGCGTGCGGCCAGGCTAGGGTAGCCCCGATAATATCACACAGATATTTTAAATCGATATGAAAAATCCATCACGTACATCATGAGTTTATTACTCCAGAGAATTCCTTTGACTTCCGATCGTATATAACATATCAAATGTGTTTTCGTACGAGGAAATAATATCTACAAAAACACTCGCTGAATACTGATACCATTATCTTCACCTGTACGAGTGCGGCGCGTTAAAATGCGGGAGGTATGCTCCGTGTTATTAACATCATATTTCTAGCTTGTTTATATTAACTGAGGGAGTCTGCATATGAACAATATTACTACTTATCTACTAATAATTTAATTTATTTTTACTTAAGTCAATTTTAAGGTTAATTGTTAGGAGGGACACTTTGTTGTGCGTAAATAGAATGAGAGGGATTGTTGTACTTGGCAGAGCCTTCAACACCTTTTCTTTATGCACTCATTCTTTACTCATGCCTAAAAAGGTTGAGATGGTTTGGACATATTGAAAGAATGGATACAAATAGAATTATGATTATTTTCCCAATTACATTTCTGCATTACTTTGGCATTATGCAGGGCATGATATTTATGAATTCAGAACATTATTTATTGTTGTTTTAAATTAGTTAAAAGTATACATGCTTAGTTACAAAGATGAGATGAGATTTCCATCTTCATCTTCACAATGCCCTAAGTTAAAGATTCTGATTTTGTTTTTTTTTTATCACCCATATTCTATAAGTAGTTTGTTGTTATTTTTTTTTTAAATTTTACGTATTGTGTCATAGTTAATCATATTATGTGTTTCTTGTTAGTACTATTGTTTGAAAATGCTGAGTCCCCCATTTCGCCAATGGATGAATTTGAATTTTGATTTTGTTTCGACCATATTTTTCATAGCATTGCTACACAGTATTTTAGTAAAGCCATGATTGTATTAATAAAATTATTGTTTAACAAAAAAACGTAAAGCATTTATAAAAAACAAATGAAACAATGTTAAAATCATACGTCAAAATTTTTGCTTTGCGATGTATAGTTTTATCACGGAAATATTATCCCAACCTGATATATGTAAATTGATTTACACTAAAATTATTAAATTTTTAATCAATCAAAAAAAAAATACATTTCGCGTTTCAAACACACAACTTTACTAACGTAAATAAGGACGGCCAATACGACTGTTTCGTATTGAAAAACAATTGGACAAAAAAAAAGTTTCACAAATAAAAAGCGAATAATTATGAATTCGAAATTTTAATCACGTCAAAAAAGGGTAAAAATGCAAAATCATAATATAAATTCGAATGCTATGAGACAAAATAGGTGTAACTTCCCAACCTTTTTTTTAAGGATTCACGGAAAACACGTTAGATTTACCTACTGAATTAGCTACTTAACCAAAATTAAAAAGATCGTCCCAGCTAATATGCTACAAAGTCACGGTGTAATAGTACTGTCTTGTAATTAATTTACATTACAAATTGAAACTGACATAAAATAAAAAGCTTACGTTTTATTTATTTAAAAAAAATGTATTTTATGATAGTAAATTCATTTCTTTTTTGACCGCTGCATTGTTTTAAAAAAATAGAATAAATTATATAGGTATAAATCTCATAAATTCCATTTTCGTAGTTACCTCGTTTTGACACTTAGCAGTCGAATATACAACAAAAAATACTACATATATACAAACAATTTTTTTTCATTTATCCTGGGAATTGGGCAGGAAGGACCAACCTATAGGCACCAACCTTTTGTTTAAAAATGCTGTAGGTATTCATTTGTTTAAAAGTTTTATTTTTGCGTTCACAAAATCAAAACATGTATTGTCATATTTTTATTCGATTATGTAGACTTTAGATTCGCGTTTTATTTTTTTGATTCGTTAATCTGAAAAAAAAAACAATTTGCTAAATGTTTACATTGACAGTTTTCTGATAACTGTAAAAACCGATTGCTAACGACATCTTACAGTATATGGGACTTTTTATTCATCTAATAAGTTATTGCTACTAGCAACGAAGATAAAGTTAAGGCAACTTCGGAGCTTCAACTTAAGATTAAGTACCTACACACACGGAAAGAAATGGCCTAAAAGGTGCAAAAGACACGTGTAAAAAATATTCTTAAGAATACACAAATGTATGAAATCTTCTTTTCAGCAATTAAAAATATAAATTGCAATACAAAAATTAGTTTGAAGGAAACAAGAGTTTTTCTATGTATAAAAGGTTCATAAGAGTAGTTATAAATTTGTCACTAAGTAGATTGATCAGTATAATCATTGTTGTAGACAAATTCTGAGAACTCTTTTTAAAGACTAAATAGCTCGTCAATAAATACAAAATGTCGATCGATTTAAAATAAATTAACCGGATTGTCTGAGACAAATAATATATTGGCTTTTCTTCAAAGAGTAATCAGTAATACGTACCTACATCAATAGAATGAAAATAAATAATTTAAAACCGTTTCAAATTACCTGAATCCATCCGCTCGCTTTCTTTATTCTCAAGACGATCAAGGCGGTTATAATAGAAAACCCCATTTAATCTACTAATTTTCTGATTCATCTAACAGTTCAAATCCGTGGCTTTGAGATTCTTTCGAAGGATTCCATTTCGTTCATGAAAAAGAAAATACCTCGAAACGTAACGTTCTTAATAGAGTTCGTTCTTAAGTACCAACAATAAGTAAGATTTATACCGTGTATAGGATTGAGAAGGTTCCATCAATCCTCCACCGATGTACGAAATAGATTGTTTTATTTTGTTACTTTTTATCAAAGAATTCTTTTTTAATATGAATGCTCCTTAAACCGACTAAAATAAAATTGATCAACCTTTTTTTATCTACATTTACTCAACATATTAAGAACTTCTTATTATTTTTTTATGTCGGTCTGCAAAAGCCTCCTGCTCTAAAAAGTTCATTGAACTTCGATATCCCGGTCCACGCTGTTGCGTGCGATCCGGGAACGCTGGATCGTACATTGGTATTTTTTTCTCCTCCACATCCTACATGGCCGAATTTGATGCGATGCTCGGTGTCGGTTTGGCAGCCGTAAAAAAATGAAGCTTCGATTGCATCGCTCACCAGGTGTGAAGTACGCTCCGTGATTCGTTTATGTGTGCAAAAGGCCATTCGGCGACTGCAACCTTCAATCTCAACTGAAAGAAATATATGGAGAAATGTGCACGAGTGTTAAGGTGTGCAAGTGGTGGTGCAGATGGGAAATCGTATTTTCACCTTAGATGTAAGATGTGATTGGTATACGTAATCTTATATATAAAATGGAGAGCTATTTCTCGATGTCATCGCATCACGCCTAAACAGCTGGGCCAATTTCGCTAATTTTTTTTTGTCGTGTAGGCTTTTATCAGGAGAGTGTCCTTTTTGAAGAAAAAAATTATTAAAAATGCATGGAAAATTAGAAAATTAAAGAAAACTCTACGTAGACAACCTTATTAGTACTTTTTACCTTATAATTTTTATTATAATTTTGAAATTTTGACAGAATATGTCAATTGGTGCGATTGACAGGATGCGGATGGAATATACATGGTTTAAAACAGACGCATCGTTCGGAATCACATTGGTCAAATGATAATTAATTCATCACCATACAAATTCGAATTCAATATTCATAGTTAGGAACACAGGACAACGTCTGTCGGGAAAGCTAGTATTCAATATTTATGATTTGTTTAAACTTCGGAACGAAGTTATTGTGTCAGATAATTAATTTACAATATAGTACCTAGTATATGTTAAAATAATCTATTTCTTATTCTATGACTCATATCTTGAAGAAAGAAAATAAGTATATTTTGTACATTTATATTTACAAAAATATGTTTAAATATTAATGGCATTTATGCTGTGTATAATGAATGATGAAAATATAGTTATTCTGTGACTTGCAAAAATGTTTCCTTGTTTCCTCTTTATTAGACGGGAACTTGTTTGTAATACATTTCTTAAAGAAAAAAACCGAGCAATCATCGATTTTCTTTATTACGAATTTCAAAGCACAAACAAAACCGTTATTAAAACCGGTAGGCTCTTATTTTTTATGTAATATTATTGAAATATGAGAGACAGAAGATCGATTTCTTTCTCACTTCCTCAAATTTTTTGTTTTATCATTCAAATTAAAATTCTGGCAACGGTGAATATAAACAATAAGGGCGCCGTTTTATTCACAAGTGTGAAGCTTTTAGATGAGGGTCTTTGTTACAACGGGAGGTGGCAGATAGCATCAGAAGGGTTGTAAATTTAATAAAAATACAAAAAAGAGTACCTAATAATAAAATAATAAAAAACTCTTTGTGTTACTGTGAGCTGTTGTTTTAAACGAAGATGTACATTTCGTATGATTCTAAATGTTTTGGACAAGATAAAGAAATATTGGGGCGAATATTTGGGTTACAAGAAAGAATTATTTTTGGTGTCAGTAAAGACTGATTAAAAAGGTACCAAGTTGAAAACTCACTTAAATAGTATAGGATTTTTTTTTAAAGATCGTTTTGCTCCGAAAGACATCAGTCCAGTGAAGCGTCTCCTATAGTAACAAAATACCTATGTAGGAGATGTTGTTTGAAAAGGCAAATAAAGTTTGCCTGGTTTTTTCGTTTACTTAACACTTTAAGAGATGCTTGTTGATGTTTTTTTTTAAACTATGTAGTATAATTTATAAGGGCCGAGATTAAAAAGACTGGAACAAATTTTCGTTAGTAAATTTCAAAAAATCGAACGAACGGGAACTTTTAATAAAATTTTAAATGCTATGTTTTCCCATATTTTAAAGATTCCTATATCAATATTAGAATTTATTTTCAATAGTTTTCAGTACTGAAGTATGTAAGTATATGGTTTGTACAATATTATTTTCTATCAGAACTGCTCTTAAGCGCCACGTACATTGGAGATTCCTTCTCGCACCTTTTAATATCATCGCTTCGGTGTCAATAGGAATGCAATAAAATATTTTTCACCTCCACAAAACGCAAAGAATGCAGTTGTTGAAATTGGCTGCGATATAAAATGTCGGAATGAAGTGATAGTGCTTTTAATCGATTCAGGAATGTTTAATAATATGCAACGGCACGGAATCGCTCCTCCTAACGTGGGTAGGTATAATGATACTCTTCGAATTTCTAACGTAAAATAAATGCGATTGGAAATTATTTAACACAGGACTGCATAAATGTTCAAGATTAGATATAAATTTTTATGTAGTCGAAAGACAGTAAAAAATACAACAAGAAATTCTTGGTTCTTAATGCAAGCATTTCTAATATAACCAATATCCCTTCTGGAGTGCCCGAATGTTTGAGAGGTGTAAACGGGAGGACCTTGCTGATGCCAATGACAGGGCCATACATGTGGCCAACCACTGGAGATTCGTGGTCTGACGATCCAGACTCGGAAAGTAAGTAATTAAATATCCCTAGTATAAGTTTTCGATGATCGAATATCGAAACGATCATCGAAAGAGTTTCATTCTAAAATGATCGAATGATTCTATCGTTTGATTTTAGAACACTATTTGCACGCTAATAAGCGCTTATTAACGTGCAATTAGCTTTCGATAAAACTCGTACTAGCCCCTCTGTTTTTTGTAAGACGCATACAATGTTTCATTATAAAGAATCTCGCGATGCCGAGTTCCAACAATCTCACCACAGTCACCACCTCTTTGAGGGCAAAATCAGCGTCAGCGAAATTATGAACACACGCTGCCCGACAGGTGGAAAGTTAAGTGTCAACATACATAATGTTTTAAAGGCTAGTTTTGACTCGTTGTGCCTGAATATATTATAATATTAAGCCCTAGTTTTAATTTTGGCTAAGTTTTATTGTATTTCATTATTTTTGTTCGAGGTCAGTCATTTGAATATTATGGAGATATTAGATGGTTTAATAAAAAAATGTTTTTTTTTTTTTTTTTTTTTTTTTCTTAGGGGATATTTTGCGCTCCGACCTGAATTGGTCTATTGTGCTTCCCCTACTTGCTCATGGTGTTACCCAATTAGAGCTTCCCCACTAATCCCAGACGCTTCAGAAAGTCCAGCATTAGGAGGGGATCCAAGGTGGCGAGGTCCTCCACCTCTATCCTGTGTTTTCCAAAACTTCTTGCTCTCGCATAAACCACTGCATCGCAGTCTGTAAGTAGGTGGTGAGGCGTTTCCACCCCTTCTTCGCAGAATCTACAGGTTCCATCATCTTCGAGTCCCAGCTTCCTCAGGTGTTCCCTAAGTCTGCAGTGACCCGTTAAGAAACCTGTTAGGGTTTTAAGGCCTGTTTTACTTAGGCTTAAACATATTTTGGTTCTTCTGGGGTCAAACCCACCAAGAAGATCCTTGGATTGCCTAAGTCCGGGAAGGTTGTTCCACTGTTCTTCTCTTTCTTCCCTTCCCTTCCTTCTTATCTCTTCTTGGAAGAATCTGTTACTTAGACCGCAAAAAGGTTCTGGTCCAACTAGATGTGTTGCTGCACCTCTTTTCGCTAGCCTATCTGCTCGTTCGTTACCCTTCACCCCGACATGTCCCGGGACCCAGAAGAGAGTGACGTTATTATTCTTGCCTAATTCATTCAGTTTTGATAGGCATTCCCATACCATTTTAGAGTTGATGATGTTGGAACTCAATGCTTTAATGGCTGCTTGGCTGTCAGAAAATATGGCTATGTTGCCTTTTTTATATCTCCTGTCTAGGTTGAGCTGGAAGCATCTATCCAGAGCGAGTATTTCGGCCTGAAAGACACTTGGGAGTTTTCCCATTGGTTCAGAATAGTTTATCCTGGGACCATGGACCCCTGCTCCAACTCCTTCTTCGGTTTTTGATCCGTCAGTGTACCATACAATGGTACCTTTTCTAAGAGAAAGGATAGCTTGTTCGCTCCATTCTTTCTTTGAATTCAGTACTGTAGAGAAGTTTTTCTCAAAGCTGAATGTCTTGATCATTGTGTCTCCTGGTAAGTCGGCAAGATACGCGCAGTTGGACAGGATTTTTTCATGTCCTTCCCGCGCTGCCTTGATAGATCCGGCTTTATATAATCTGAGGTAAGCTTTCTTGGCTGTTTCCTCTATTGCAATGTGCAAAGGTGTCAGTCCCAAGATCACCTCCATGGCTGCTGTTGGGCATGTTCTCATGGCTCCTGTGATGCACAGGCAGGCCAATCTTTGGACCCTCTCGAGTGCTTTCCTCGAGGTGATGAGGTTTGTTCTTCTAGACCATGCTAGTGCTCCATACGTGATGATGGGCACGACCATGGCAGTGTACATCCACAGTAGTATATTTGGGTTACATCCCCAGTTTTTCCCTGCAAATCTTCTGCATGTCATAATAGCTGAAGTAGCTTTAGTTACGACCTTCTCTTGTTGTTTGTTCCACAACATTCTTTTGTCTAGTATCACGCCTAGATATTTTGCTTCGTCGCTCCACTGTATTTCATTTCCATCTAATTTGATAGATTTGATATTTGGGAGCTTCTTTTTATTTGTAAAAGGTACTAGCATAGTTTTCGAAGAGTTTAACTTCAATCCCACCGCTAGACACCATTCTTTTGTAAGATTGAGTGCACTCTGCATTAGTTCGCATAGCGTGTCTTCAAACTTACCCCTGATTGTTATGACAATGTCATCAGCATACCCGTTTATGTGGTAGCCTCTCTCAGTGAGTTTCCCGAGTACTTCATCAACGACCAGGCTCCAGATAAGGGGTGATAATACCCCTCCTTGTGGACATCCTTTTGTGGTATTGACCGCAACGGTTGTACCATTTATGGTGCATTCTGCCGTTCTTGAGGATAACATATTTCCTATCCATCTGGAAGTTGTGTTATCTACTCCCCTCTTTCTAAGGGCTTCATTGACTGCATAATGCGATGTATTGTCAAAAGCTCCCTCTATATCGAGAAAGGCGCAGAGAGCTATTTCTTTTCCATCGATTGTTTTTTGGATTATCTCTGTGAGTTCGTACAGAGATAATCCAAAGTTTCGGTTGACTTCCCCACTCTGTATGCGTGCTGATTAGAGTGTAATGGCATCTTTTCAAGCACTTCATTTCTTAAGTAATTGTCAATTACTTTCTCCATCATTTTCAGTAGGAATGATGTTAGGCTAATTGGCCTGTATGACTTTGGAAGGGTAGCATCCTTTCCTCCGCCTTTTGGTATAAAGGCTACTCTTGCTCTTCTCCAAGACGTAGGTATATAGCCCAAGGCTAGGCTACATCTTGTTATTCTTAGAACATGGGGCATTATATGTTGTTGTCCCGCTTGTAGTAGTGCGGGGATAATACCATCCACCCCAGGGGATTTGTACGGCTGAAAGGATTTAATAGCCCATTCCAGCCGTCCTGGAGTGCAGATTTTTTTAGCTCTTTCCCAGTCTTCTTTCTTAGATCTATAATGTCTAATGTTGTCTTCCCCTGTTTGAATGGGGACACTTCCGGGGAAATGAGTTTCAAGGAGTAGTTTCCCTCTTTCCTCTTCCCCTTTTGTGTAGCTACCATCCGGTTTCACCAGAGACATGGGTCCCTGTGTTCCTCCCTTTGTCAGGATTTTATATAACCGAGCAGCTTTAGGGATTTCCGTAATATTTTCACAGAAATTTCTGAAGCTTTTCCGCTTTGCTTTCCTTATTTCCTTGTTGTAGTTTGTGAGTGACTCTGTGTATCTTTGCCAGTCACCATCTCTTCGGGCGCGGTTGTAGAGTTTCCGCACCGAAGTTCTTAATTCTGCCAGATGGTTATTCCACCATGGCACATCCCTACAACTACTTTTTTCCTTGATAGGACAACTGGATTCATAGGCATCCTTAATTGCCGCATTCAAGTTCTCCACTGCTTCCTCGAGTTCGTAGTGATTTCTCACTTTCGAGTTTATTTGCTTCAGATTGGATTTGAGATTTGTGTCAAAAATCTCCCAATCTGTTTTCCTAGGGTTTCTTATGAGAGTGGTCTTGGCTGTTAGCCTCTCTATATCAAACTTTATGATTCTATGATCCGATAGAGACGGCTCTTCCGATACATGCCATCTTGTGATCATTTCACTGATACTTGGACTTGCTAGTGTAATGTCCAACACCTCTTGTCTGGCCCTTGTGACAAATGTGGGCGTGTTTCCCACATTAAGTATGTCCAGGTTTTTACTCATGATAAATTCTAGTAGGTGTTCACCTGTTCTATTTGTGTCCGTGCTTCCCCACACCACGCTGTGAGCGTTAGCATCACAGCCCAGGATGAGTGGGAGGCAGTTTTCTTCACAGTGTTCAATCAGTTTTTGTACTTCTGTTGGTGGAGCGGGTCCATCTCCTGCGAAGTAGGCTGATGCAATTACTATATCACGTTGTATACCGTTTGATTCAAGGTTAACTTGAACAGTTGTAAGATCACGTGACATAAATTCTGATAGAGAATTATGTTCGATGTTTTCTCTTACTAGGATGCATGCTCGGGGCTTGTCTGATCTGACATCCCATAAACATTTGCTCCTATTCCTGTCAGTCCTTTGACCTGTCCCATGTAAGTCCACGGTTCTTGTATCAGTACGACACCTAGCCCTGTTGTGGCAAACATCCTTGCAATGGAGGCCGAGGCCCCCCTTGCGTGATGCAAATTAATTTGTGCCACTCCGGTGTGAGTGCCTATGTGCTAGGGGGTTATTTGTGGAAGATATCTGGGGCTTTCCCTTTCCATCTCCACTTCCATGCCTTCCTCGATGCATGGCATCGTCCCCTCCTTTGGATCCGCTAGTGGTTCCGGACTCCCCATGGGTTTGTCGTTCGTCACTGCGGTGGTTTCTTTCCCCAGAGCCTCCTCGACTGAGGAGGATCCAGGTTCCGAAGTATCCTTGGAGGAGCCGGATGGCATGTTTTGGCTCCCCTCTCCCTCGTGTGCTGATTTCTTGCGGAGACCATTGATGGGTATTTCCCCATATCTGTAGAAGAGTGAATATCCTCTTCTTTCAATGGCCTCGCAAGAAACCTCGTCAATGGACAGGGTCAGAAGTTTGCCCGTGCCCTCCTCTTTCGTATGGAGCACCCTCCACAGGGTGGTATTAATCCCCTTGTTTTGGGCCTCTAGAAGTCCGAGGATGTCCTCTTCCTTCTTCTGATTGGATCTGGGGAAGTATGTGGTGACGGTGCGTGCCCTGGGGATGTCCTCTTCCGAGCACGCCCTGAGCTTCACTCCATCCCACCCCCTCAGATTGGGTGCCATCGAGGTGAGCCACTCAGCAGTCTGCTCAGTAGCGCACTCGATTATTAGAATACTTGGGCGGAACCGTATGCCCCTGAACTGGAGATGGAGCCCCAGCTCTTTATGGGCAGGCATTACCTCACCCAGGATCAGATCCTCCAGTTTGCTCTGGTCTTCAGAGCTAAGGGTATCCTTTGGATACTCTTTCGGAAGGATCGCCACTTTGAAGATTGATAGAGCAGCTGCATAGCTGCTCTTTTGTCGCTCAGATTCCGTGCGAGCCGGAACCTTAGCCACTGTCCTCATTCTTTTAGAGGATGGCTCCTGTGGCGGGGTTGCCATCCTCTTTTCGGCTTGGGATTGAAGTTTTTGTCTTCCTTCCGCAGCCTTCTTCCGTGCTTCTTCCGGTGACATTCCAGCAGCCAAGTACCGGAGATACCACCGGACTTTGCACCCACTGAGACCCTTTCTAAGAGGGTCATCTAAGCCTCCAGGTTTCCCTAGGGGGGGTAGAGTCATCTTTTTATTTGTTGCTCCCCTTCCATGTGACAAGCCATGAGAAGTTGACGCAACCGATGTAGTACCGGTGTTTAGCCCGGCAGCCTGTTTTTCCTGACCTTGGGGAACACCCAGTGGACAGGGGTTTTTTGCGGTGTTATCCCGCTTAGAATTTTTCATTTTTATTTTTTTTGCATTCATACTCATTATGTTCCCACGAGTAGCTAAGGAAATATAGAGTCCGCCACGCCAGAGCCCCGCTTGACGTGGTAAGGCTAAGTACTCCAGGAGGTCGCCTGGTATCCTGGAGGCTCCGTTTGAAGCACCATTTAACCCTGGTGCTATTCAGCCCTCGGCACGGATCGCTTGACACCTTGGCTTGGGATTAGGCAAAGGATAAGGGTAGGGAAATCATTGCCTTAAGGAAAGGAGGAGGGGAAGACAATGATTAGCTCAGGTATCCCGGGGTTGCTAAGCCCGTAGCTTACTGGAAAAATAAGCCCCCTGGGGGAATAAAAAAAAAATGTTATAGAACTATAAATTAAGAATATTTATTTGGAATGGTCTTCCAAAAAACACTTTTTGAGCAAATATATAATGTGATGTTGACGGATTTGATCGAAGTTACAGTTACACACATTTTTTTTATTGTTATACAAGAAAGCTATTGTTGTAAAACAAAATGTACAAAAGGATCCTGATGTATTTATTACCTCTCAAAGGTACATTTCAAGACTTAGTTGGTTTGAGCCGGGGCTGGTCGTCCGACGAGAGAAGATGGCAGGAACGGAAGATGAAATATGTCGAGTCAAAACATTATTTTGCGGCAATGTGAATAATGAAAACAGTGTATTGTTTGACAGATTGTACACAACGTAAAGCTTGTATACCTCCTTAATATTTCAAAGTTCCTCGGAAATATTAAGGGGCATTGAGACGGCGTACAAAGGTCGTGCCTTGATGAATGGTCCAACAAGGATAAAGGGGTTTTTGGATATTATGAATATTCTTATATCTTATTCACGTGAAATATCCTTCAGATCAGAGCGCCGGGTATATTATTAATAACATCACTGTATGATCCGGACTACGGCACAATACCTTTCATTTAATAAAAGGTCCCGCGTAATTCTTAACAAAAACTCTATTTCATAATCATATTCAAGATCCCCTACAAAACAGGTGGATATATCTTTTACAGAGAATTTTGTTTATCAGTACTTAGTATTTATGAGTCTAAGTTTTGCTATTCCTTTTAAGTTATATAAATCTTTCTCTTAGTGTATCTATGCTCACTCAGAGTGAACACAAATACACTCTTTGACTATTTCACAGTAAGCTACTTAATACTTATGTCATGAAAGAGGAATATGTTCGGCACCTGGGATCGAACCCACGACTTTCGATACGAAACAGTACGAAAGCCGGCGTTGTCTACCTACCAACCACTTCAAAAGTTGTGATCATATCAGATATAAAGATTGAAATATCAAAAATGAAGTTTAAGATAAGAGAGATTTTTGATAGGATTAGAATTTGGCTGATCTGAAAGGGCATAATTGAATGTGGTCCAAAAAGTTGCATCACTGAAATGGAGCTGGGCTGGACACGTGGTCAGAACAACGGACGACCGGTGGACCAAAAGAACCCTGGAATGGAGACCGAAAACCGGTAGCAGAAAAGCAGGGAGGCCACAAATGCGATTGTCCGACATTAGAAAGGTGAACGGACACCACGATCGGTCCTACGTAAGTTATGGTATCCCACAGAATTGCGTTTTTCATGTTTTAACGGAAACATGCTTCATTTTATGTATTTTATCACTTCCCAAAACAGAAAGTTGATATCGATACTAGAAATATGTTTTTTGATACACGTCAATTATGGTATCATCACTTTTGACAAAATAGTCCGACGTATAGCATTGTATTGTCTCTGGACACAATACACGCCGTCTGACTACTTGCACACGCCTATTGTAAGTTCTCTTTACAATATTATACGACGTTCGACTTAACAAAAGATGGATCATCTATTATTTTGTTTTTATTTATTAAGAAATTAGTTGCCGTGTGTACGCGCACATTCAATAAGACTTTTGATCACTTTAAGCGTATTTTTATGAGTTGGTCAAAAAAAAATCAATAAAATAGCAAATATGAAATAAAGTTTATGCCGCCGTTTGGAATATAATATTATTTAACTCACAGAAAATATGTTTGTTCGTAACTTGGGTAATCTGTTCATTATTCATGTGTTACACTGATCAATTTCCCAATTAATACGAATTATTAAATATATTGATTGAGTAATTTCAATTCTGCAACGACGTAAATAATTGTATGAAGAACTTACAATATTTTACATGGCTTAGGCATTAAAACAAATTATGGTATGTGTACTTTAAAATAATTTACGTCGGAAAGCGGAATTGAAAACGATATGGTATGATATCTTACCATAATTTACATCGGAGTATTAGGACATTTTTTGTTGTATGTTATTCATACCACATTATACGCGATTAGGTATTTTAAACATAAGACATTTTACATTTCAAAACTTTTAAATAGTCGCAAAAATTAAGGTTTTTTATACTCTCTTAGAATCTCCTTTGCCTTTTGTAACCGAATCAAGTGAAATAAATGTTCTGATGGCCGATCTCCTTGAGAACAAGGATGACAAAAGCTCAAAGAAGAGTAGGTATATACAACATCCATAAGTTTGTTTATTTTTAAATATTTTCCTAGATATTCTTTTTTATATCTAAGTTTTTAAACATATGTACCTATTATTTACTAGTTGAAATTTACATTTCCTGAAGAAATGCGTGGTTTGTAAATCTACACGTTGAAGAAAGTATAAAGACGTCTACTACAGTATTTATCACCTGTTTATTTTTAAAAAAGCATTAATTATCGAATATCATATTAAGATATGATTTCTCTGAAATACACTGATTTCGAACTAATCAACGCCAGTAACCGAGAGTAACAGGTGTTTTAAGTGGAAAAAAATGCGTAGGTAAGATTTATTCCTTCCTCCTGAATACGAGAGTTGTCTCTATAAGGGGGATATGTTTTGTTACAATACTCACAGTTCGTACTCATTTGTAATAGGTATCTAAGTAAACTCTTTTATTACCCATCACGCCGTTTCCCGGAATTGGTATGCAGAGAGTACCTACGGACTTCTATTCTTTCCTATCCAAACGAACCTCTTTCGCTTCTTCCAAATGCATAACATTCCGCATACAACTGTTTTATTGTATTCAATAAATAGATAAAAAATATAGGTATTAAAATTGACGATGTTTCAAATATGGAATAATATATTCCTAAAATCTCGTTGAATTAAATGCTCAATCCCTTATTTTCCGAAAAATATTTCTTACAAACCTAAAATAATAAGTCAGCGTATGCGATCGCATAGTTTTCGGAGTCAGTCGAGTCGTACTATTGCAAAAAACATTCTAGTTAAACAATAAAAATATTTCCATCCCAAAGGAAGATCAGCGTGTCAAAAAAATCAAAATAAAATTTAAAGAATCTATTTTGAAATCGAATATCCTTTTATAATGTTTCATTGCCATAAAGGTGGTACCATTGTTGGTCAAGTGGTTGATGCCTAGCTCTTTAGTCGCCGACTTTCGTTGTGAAGGGCATGGTTTCGATCCCCAATTCAATTCTAACTATGTACTTATCTTCTCATTTCGCAACAAAAGATTTCCTTTATGTGAAAGATGTTAAAGTGTATTATTTGTATTCACTTTGGTTGAGCCTATATTTTTTTTCAAAAGTAAGTACATAAAGTGTTATAATCATAAATCAATATTGAAGAACAAAAATTTTATCTCGCATTGTTTAAAAGTGACTTTTGTTGAATATTTAGTTGCAAAAATATACAATGCTGGTTTATTATTAATACCTGTAGCCCAAAAAGTGTAGATATGCCGATAAGGTGTTAGGGCAATAAAAATAATCCTTTTATTGTTTTTAAATATTTTTGTCGGCACGCACACAAATATTATTATTGCTTTCTACTTTTACAACTCTTATTCAAAACATACATTGTTAACCTTACCCTAGATTTACAAAAAAATATCGCTTCACAATTGTGTAGATTATCTAAAAAGTCTTATATTATCTTTAAGAACATTGGGTGTTGGTACTTTCGGTATTTTCAAAAGGATTTTATCCTTTTGTATACGAGCAAACGCTAGGAGCCGACCTCGGCAGCCTAGTGGTATAGGCGTAAACTTCAGAGTACGAGGTTCCGGGTTCGATTCCCGGTGGGGTAAGAGTTTTTATAAGTGTTTATTCACTTGAAGTGTCGTGGTTGGCCTGTGTAAGATTGGACGTGATGGGTAGACTAGAAAAAAATAACTGAGGCAATAAGTTCCTCCGGCGATACTGAGATCCTTGTATTGAAAAGTGTTAATTAGTTTATTTTTTATTTAAATGCATAGGTAAGTAAGCGTGACACTCCTAAGATTTACTACAAAAATGCATTCGGCATTCGGTAATAAAGTTTTATTCTTAGTCCTATAAAATAAATTTAGGTACTTTTAAGGGAACAAATAAGTTTGGAATTATCGCAACATATTTCACAAATAGATACGATAATTTATTTCACAATAATTACAGAGTAATCTTATAAAAGTGTTAGATACGACAAGAAATTTTTCAAAAATTTCGTAGTAAAATATGATAAGTATCACATACGGTATTCGAATATGATTTTGTTACAACGTACACTATGCTACGTGTAAGATACGATATTTTTGTGCAAAAAGAAGCCGTAGTAAAATATCGTAAGATCATTTCTACCAAAAGTATTAATAATTATGAAAAACTGACCATACAAAATTAAAATATCGATATTTATTTACCGCTGTTTAAAAATTCAATTTTCTAATGTTAATTTCTAGATAATTTTATCATTTCAAACCTTTGAATGGCCGTCCTGTAAAGTTGTCATTTTCAACTTACGATACTCTACGTAGGACCAATCGACCAGTGGCACAGGATGGCTTCCAGCAGGGAACAATGCAAGGGAGGCTTTGTCCAATACTGGACTGAGGAGGGCTGATGATGATGAACAGCTGAATAAAGACTTTTTTTCTCGACTACAAAATGTTTGGCAATGGATTGGATGTAAAAGAATGGGGGCCCTGTTTGGAAATGTAATTTATTTATTTATTAATAAAATACGGCAAATAGCTTTTGAAAACAATAGTTTACTTAAAAATGCAGTTATAAATTTGGTTCACAAAGAAAATTTGAATACAAAACAATCCAAAGTAATAAGATTTGTAAGTAATTCACGTAAAAATTTTGAAATTTTCATAACTCAGAATGAAATTTGCTGGTTACCGAGATTTATATACATCTATATTTTTCTCCTTGTAAGTGTTTCTTGTGCTACAAATTTGAATCATCCCAACATAAAATTTTATGGATGATTTCCAAACCAAGTGAAAATCAAATAATTCTGGCGGTAAAAGAAGCAATAAAATCTATATCAGGGAAAACGAACGTTCACTCACTTCATACAACTTAGAAGAAAAATAATAAACACCCAAAACAAATTTAGAGAACGCATTTAAATGTGAATGATAATATTTGTACAGTACTGTGCTTGTTGAAGAGCAATTTTAAATTGCGATATTTTTCAATTTGAAAATTGATTTATTACATAAACTTCTCTCTTATATTTTTAGGATGCGCGCGAAACGACCATACTGTAAACGCATGATTTGTACTGAATAGTCCGAAGCATGAAACTTTTGTTGAGAGAATTATTATTAAAATTGAAACATTATAAACACAAAAACAACATCAAATAAAATTAAAACATGATTAAAAGAATATAACGTATTCAAGTATAGAATATAAAAAATTGACATGAAGATGAAAATATCGGGCCATACAGAAATCGGAAGGAAACAGACGAAGTTGGACTGAGCGAAGAATAATTTTGATTGAGTACGAAGTCTACTATCTATTTTCTGGAAATGAATTTATGAGGCATGCTTCAAAATTTGCTCCATCTAACAAAATGTTCAGCAAAACATGTCCCAATCTTAGAAGCTTTCACAATGAGTAATAGTGAAACTGTGTTCGGGAACCGAGTTGGGACAAGGTAAATATTTTTGATTGATACTACATTGACTCAGTTTCAAAAAAAGGAACAAAACTTGATGGTTTACGCTGTTTTAGCCTTGGTGGAAACCAGTAACTCAGTTTCTCAAACTCAAGAATTACATTTGTTTTTGAAAATAGTGCTGGTTGAAATTCAATAGTTAGAAACCAGTAAATATGCACTTAGCGAAATAAAAAGATGTTCTAACTGAAAAATATGGTAGCATATACGCAAATAGTGACATGTACCTATAATATTAACTTGAATTAAATTGAAACGGAGCGGTCTTTTAGAAAACATCCCTTATGTTTTTGTCTATTCAGCGGGAATATTACCATAAATGTATATTAACTTATTCGTGGTTATATTATTATTATTATTTATTAACATTCATGCACGTACTATATTGCTGTGTGTTGGCAGGTAAATTTCTTGTTATCACTTTTATCAGCACGGTACATACGCTGTACGATGATATTGCGAGAAACAATGCGGTTGAATATGCACATTTTGGGTAAACAGTGTTGAAACAAGCACAGATGCAATGTCTGCATATAACGATAGTGTTGCAGCATTTATTTATATTGAAGCGTTGCACATAATAGCAGTATGGAAATAGTGATCAAATGCATAAGGCACTTCAACGTTATTCTGGGTGGTTTCATAATGATATTTTGCTCTGCACTTTTTATAAAATAATTTAATGTTAAAGTGCTTGCGTATAACAAAGTATACTGTTTGTTATACGCAAGCACTAATGCTCATGAGCTCGATCGTATCAACCTTCCTGCATGCAACGAATCCGCAAATTTCACAAGAACCGGCCTGTAGCTTGCGAATTTTTGAATAATTGAGTGCTTCGTACACAAATGAGTAACATGTTTCTTGTCGATGGACATCTTTTTGACAGCTCGCATTGTATTTCCGAAGAGTATCGAATTACTATTGTGATAACGTATTTTTTGATATCTTTTATTGAAGAGATCAACCCTTTTCGACAGACTCTGTCACACCATTTCTGTTCGATGCCCTTTTTACGTTTTCAATCGTATGATAATTCGCTGTAATATCGACCTAATGATCGAGTGTACGAGTGAACTTGTCAAGTTGAATAGCTACAGTTTAAATTCAAGCAATTGTTACAATGAAATCTAATACATATTAAGATTGATAAAAGCAGAAAAGTATTTTGAACAATTTAACTTTTGACTGTGGAGAGGAGGACTATTCTTTTAACGCCTATACGTAACAGTAGATAATTGAAAGTCAATACTCTATGGTATAAAAAAATAAATAGCTCTGTGGTTCGTAAATTTCTTGCAATATAAATGAAGTATTTATTCAATAATTATTGTAAAAATATTTATATCGTTCTGTACCTACACAGAACACAAATAGTGAAAAAAATACTTATACAATTAAAATAAAGAAACATTCAAATTGAAATAAAAAAGGAAGCAAACTATAAAATCAAAACGAGTAGGTACTTAAGGGAAAAAGAATTCTTAACATACGCCATTATAAAAATATATTTATTTTTTATTTTTGTTCCAATGCAAATAAAAATAACTTTTTCAATAATGGGAAAATTGTAATAATTTTCATATTTCATTGTACAAACAACCAGGAGCGGAGTCAGTAGCTGCGGTGCGGTGTATCTGAAACGAACCTACCCAGTAGGGGATGTAGCTACCCCCCCCGTACACTTGATCCCAATATGCCGAGGGTGGTTTGACTGACATAACAATCGAAGAGGGTTTGTTTCCTTTGTGTGTTACCGGGATGTTTGTCTCAACATCCAATACACAAACACATACCCACTCGCTCTCTTACATAAATAACCAACTTATTTCGGGAGTCAATTTCATTTCGTCAAATGACCCCTAGTATTAGAATAACTGGGTCTTTGCTGGTGACCTGATCTTTTTAATGTTTATCTTATGATATATATTTCGGAATGTACTCACGGTTATATGTACTCGTATTTTGGCAAATAAATTACAGAAATATTTTTTCAAATCTTTGCACAAAATTATTAATAAGGGATTGTTATGTATCACTCAGAAATGATATGGCTTCTAAACATTTTAAAACACCTACTCATTAAGATGCCAAGCATACATATTTCCAGTATTACGGTTTTGACAGCAGTGAAGCTCTAGAACACTACAGAATAGGACTACATATTGAGATTATGTATTCCAAATATGGATCGAATCCATCAAAGAGGTTAAAGAATAATATAGACTCTAACAATTCATTACTGATGTTCGATAGTCTTCGACTGTTATTTCGAAGGCTGGCTTAGAGTGATCACTTTACGTTAACAACGTTCGTTATTAGGTGGTAATGTTTCAATCTCCAAACTCCTAATCATGAGAATTCTCAACATGTGCAACATGTCGAAAAATCCCGTGTTATCCACAAGAAGATATTAAATAATATTAATGAAATTTGAAACAATCGACAGGAAAAGACTGATAAAAAAATTAGATATTATAGGAATTAGAAATACTGAACTCAATTGGATAAAAGATTACCTAAATGAAAGAAAACAAAAAACATTGTTCGCTGAAGCTTCATCGGAGGAAATGTTAATAGACAGGGGTGTGCCGCAAGGATCGGTGTTGGGACCGATCTTGTTTGTGTTATATATTAATGATATAACTGAGTGTGTTTTACATAGTGAAATGAAACTTTTTGCAGATGACACGCTCATGTTCATTAGGTGTAGGGACATTCATGAGGGGATTAATAAAATACAGAGAGACTTAAATTCAATAGAAGAGTGGTTAAATTGTAATAGACTAAAATTAAACGTAAACAAAACCAAATGTATGGTTATAGGAAAACCAAAGAATATTAATAGTTATAAATTGTGTATATATGGGGAAGAAATAGAAATTGTTGATAAAATTAAATATTTGGGTGTTATATTAGATGATAAGTTGAATTTCAAGGCAAATTTGGAATATGTTATTAAAAAAATGAATAAAAGGATAGGATTTTTAGCTAGAATAAGAAAAAAGATGGATGTGAATTCAAGAAAGTTGGTGTGTAATGCAATAATACTGCCACATATCGGGTACTGCTCTTCTGTGTTGTTCATGACAAATAAAACCGAATTAAATAAATTACAGGTGGCTCAGAATAGAGCGATGAGAGTTGTGCTGGGGTGTGGCAGGTATACTAGAGTGGATGATATGATGTTAAAGTTGAACTATGTGAATGTGAGAAGGATGCTGTATCTTAATGTTTTCTGTTTAGTTTATAAAATCAAGAACAAAATGGTGCCACAATATTTATTAGATAATGTGAAATTTAGTTTTGAAGTGCATGACTATCCAACGAGAAGTCGAGACCTTTTTAGGTTAAAAGTGCCGAGGCGCGCGAATACGGAGAACAGCCTGTATTACCGAGGTTTCAGGCTGTTTAACGACTTGCCGCCTTGCCGCCCTTCGTTAGAGATGTATGAAATTTTTAATTACAAAAAATGTTGATGGCTGGGTGTAGTATGTAGTGTAAGAATGAATGTACATAGATAGTGCGTGAGGACCGAGCGAGTGATGAAGATATTTAGAATAAAATTAATATTAAGAAGACGTAGTAATAAGTTAGTGTTAATTATATATATAGCTTATATATAGCTTTATATTAACATATATATATATATATATATATATATATATATATATATATATATATATATATATATTGTTATAAGCTATATTGTGAATTTATAATATAATTTAATAAAATTATAAAATAAAATAAATAAATAAATAAAATAAATAAATATAGAGCCAACTGTTTGAAATTTTTGAGAACAATTAGAGCAACCAAATTTTAAGAGTGCGACCGCTATCATATACTTATTTATGTCAATGAGATAGCTAGAACTGTTGCCAATGTGTTTACTTGGAAATAATGCCTCGTAAACCCGCTTATAGAAACTGTGTTTTCATAATGATCTCTGCCAGTCGCCAGCCACTTTATTTCTTGATAATTGCTACAACACATGTCATCTATTCTTTATAATTATATCTGTCGCGGACGCTGTGGTTGTTGTTCTCAAACATTTCTTTACATTTACGACGATGGTAAAGAACATTACTGGATGCCTGTTTTTATGGCCTATCTATTTGCGACGTTATTAGGCAACTCTTTTTTCAGGAGTTGCCCTGTTTCTCCTGCTCTTCTCAGCACCTCGGCTAAAGAACGGTCCATCTTTCCTTGCCGTAAAGCAGTGCGCTCTAGATAAGGGCCTTGATCGAATTCTTCCTCACCTTGATATCAATATCGGAAGATTGAAATATGATCGCTTTTTCGTTGAAAGCGAATTTCGCATGATTGACTCAACTCTTTATTTCTGTTTTTGAGGGGTAATTATGGAATATTATGTTGCTGCCAAATATACAAATTCTTTCACTTGAAAGATGAAAACGTCATCCACACACACCTCGTTTCGTTTAGCAAACATGCATTCAGTCTTATCATGCATAATAATTAATGCACATTTTTATACGGTTATTGGCCTGTGTTTTTGCACTGTAATGCCACTTTACACCAATGGTGCAATAAAATCATGGAATGTTCCTATGCAGATAGTTCTTACAACAGTAAGTTGTCCTTAAGGCTGTGTACTTATTATATTATTATATTCCCCCTATATCTGGCAAGATGCCATCCCATTAACAAACAAAATAATATATACTTTTGCAGGATACGCATCTCCATATTGTGGATTATTACCCATGATAGTAACATTGTTAAAGGCATAGTTATTTAAAAAAATATTTAACCAATATAAAACATTATATATTATGTTACCATTGTTTTTTGCCATAAATAATTTTTTATCCATTCAAAGATTGTTAAAATAATCGCATACGCTAATTGGTATTGAACGAAAGGGTGCTATTTTTTTTAATTTATCAGGGTCTCACCCGAAATGAACACAAATGCACTATCGACATCTTTCACATAAAGCAAAACTTGTGTTGTGAAAAAGGAAATGTTAAAGATATCTTAAAGGAAATGGTTGGCAGCGGAATTCAAACCTACGAAAGCCGTCGACTAATACCGCAGGTATACCAACAACTTCAAATTAACTTTATTAGTAGAGATTCAAGTTTTCCATAAAGATTCGTCAATTATTGTCCTGACTGAGTCACATGTTGATGAAGCTCACATATGACCTGACCAAACTATTTTCCAAATGGGAACAGAATCTACATAAAAAGACTAGGTACTGGTTGCCGTTACTGACTTGGATTAGACGAAGAAGTCTGTTGAAAAAGTGCTGCGAAGCAAGGACTTGTGTGGATTCCATATTCTCCAACACGAAAGCAGTAAATTTATGCAAATAGTTTTCCTGTAGAAAAGGTTGCTTACCTTGATATAGTTTAAAACCAAGTTGAGCCTTGAAACTTGACACGTATAGATAAATGACACCTGGATTAATACCTATAACAAAAATAAAATATAAATTAGTTTAATTTTTATAAAATTAGGGAGGGGGGGGGGGGGTTCATAAATAGTACGGAGTTTATACATTTTCTCAATATTTGAATCGTTATCATAACATAGTATTGATGTACACAAAGCTCCTAATTATTGCTGAAACTATTTCATAGAAAGTTGCGATCAGCGACCGAACTGCAAGGTTACGAATAATATGAACCACCATCAGTTATAAAACCTATTTTTTTTTCACCACCACGAATTTTTACGGTTTACTAGCTGACCCGTCGAACTTCGTCCCGTTTTTAATAGTTATTCTGTTATCCGGAGTGGAGACGTATCTAACAAACTAAACATCACATCAATCTGTTTAACTGTTCTCGAGTTAAAAATGGTGTAACTAACCCGACTTTATCTTTAGATATGTATTTTATGTCAGATTTAGTACTTTGAATATTTTACAATTAGCAAGTTTGTACATACATTAAGATTCACTGAGATATAAATATTGAATAATTAAATACGGTGCAATTTCACCCTGCGATTAGGCTTGAACCTCTTGATAAGGCATTCACCAGGCATCAGGCACCCTTTTAACATAATGTAAAGCCACGCGGGAGGCAGCATATCACGGCTTGTAATTTAAATTAAGAGCCTTGTCGGCTTACCAACCTATTTCAAAATTCTTATACTAATAAACTGTATTTATGTCGGTGCGTACGTTGTGATCTTTATGCGGGTTGAAATAAATACGTGCGCCGTACATATGTACATAGGTGTTAGTCGAAATATTTTATTTCGAATGTTTTAACATACCTATAATAATTATTGTAGAATGGATAACCTATAACATCTATTTAAAAGTGTGAAAAAAAATGAATACCCATACACGATTGTTATTTATGTTTGTCAGATGAAAGAAATTTAGCCAAGTCTAACATTGCCATTTAGAAAGTTTTTCTTCTTCGATGGCGCTACAGCTCAAATCGAGCCTTGGCCTCCTGAAGAAAGTTTTTAAGGCAATCGAATTGTAAAACTTGGCCTGAACTTAAACAAACCCATATTAGAAATGAACTATGATATTAACATGAAGAACTGATTCGATTGGTTCGGGTTCAATTCCCGATCGCGTCCCTATTTATTAAGAAATTGAAATAGGATTGGCCTGTCTCAGGTTGGATGAGATCGGGGACTATGCAAAACGGCCTCAGGCAATAAGTTCCATCGGCGTCAGATATACTGGCATTTTGTATAGAGAGGTGTTTATTAATTTATTTTTTTATAAACGAAAGGCAGAATTTCTCACACTAGATTTAGTATCAATTTTTTAAGATATTTTTTAACCCCTTTATTCGATCTCTATTAAGAGCAAAGAGAGGCAACAAGAGCCCTCTAACGCATTCGACCTTGCAAAGCTTCAATACTCTCGTCGAAATAAAAAAAGCGATAACAGAAAATTTTGGATTTAAATGGATTTCGGAGTATATTCATGCTGTGATTTTCGATATTATCTTCTAATATATAAAAATGAAGAGCTATTTCCCGATGTCATCGCATCACGCCTAAACGGCAGGACCGATTTCGCTAATTCTTTTTTTGTCATGTAGGCTTTTATCAGGAGAATGTCCTTTTAGAAGAAAAAAAAAAATAAGAAAAATTTATGGAAAATTAGAAAATTAAAGAAAACTCTACGTAGACAACCTTATTAGTACTTTTTACCTTTGAAATTTTGACAGAAATCGTTAATTGGTGCGATTGAAAGAATGTGGATGGAATATACATGGTTTAAAACAGACGCTTCGTTCGGAATCAGATTGGTTAAATGATAATTAATTCATCACCATACAAATTCGAATTCAATATTCATATTATTAGGAACACAGGACGTCTGTCGGGAAAGCTAGTTATGAATAAAGACCTAAAAAACAAACGATATTTTATCAAGTGTGTAGAAGCTAAAGGGTTTTAGGAGTGTGCCTATAACATAATAGGTATGTTTGTATACAGGTTTGGTACCGACGTAGATCTGACATGCCACATGTCATTCACACTTACCCCTTTCACGCGGGTAGGTGGACGGGCCGTGTGGAATTGTATTGTTATTCATATTATTATACAATAGGTATAATCGCAGTCACAATTAAATAGTCATTCAAAAATGTCGTGTAGCTGACAGCGGTCTATAAATTTGCTGAAACGCAATACAGAAAAAAATATATGGCGAAAATATTGTTTTAAAATGAAACTCTTACGTGACGTAATGGGAAAGGTTTGTCAATCTGTTCATATATTCCACTGAAACTAAAGTGTTTTTAATTTGAGTAGATATTATTTTATCAAAATAATTTAGGTCATACATTTTATTTTCAATATCAGGGTTTTATGTACAGGATATTTTTTATTAAATAAATTCACTGTATAATTTTGTATATTGAACATTAAGAGAACATTAGTTTGGTCCTCTCGTACAAGATGGGACACTAAGGCAAAATTTGCCATTGACAGTTGGCTTGCTAAGCGCCTACCGTCTAACTACATCATAAGATTACATATAAATCACTGATCAATTTTACTTAAATTATAAAAAAATATTTAATCCGCGTTTGTTATCTATGAAGATGACATTTCATACAAAATTTTGTAAACAAAAAAATTGTAGCTGGACAACGCGAGTGATAACTACCAATGTTCGCTATGTCAGATTTGAACGAGTTATTGATGCAGAATAGGTACCTTATTTTTTATTTATTTATTAAATATCAAAATATAGTTAAGTGCTTATTAAATCATACGAAACCTTTATGTTTCAGCCAAAATAAATCAATTCATGTTTGATCACTTCAATTTTAATATCTGTACCTACTTAAAAAGTATTCTTTGAGTATTTTCTTCAAAACGTCATTATATTTTTTATGAATTTAGTTGGTGCATCATGGTTGAAACTGTTGAAAGACCTCGATGATTACAGGAATGCAATATTTGCTTTATTTGTTTAAAATTTCTATTAAAAAATGATAAACCAAAACAACATGGACCAAAATATGAAGGGAGCACCTAATTGAACGGGAAAAAAACTTAAAAACAGTATATTTATTACAGAAAGCGTTGTTGTACACTTGAAACCATTGTCAGTTGACATAAAATCCAACATGGCGGGCTAAAATCTACAGATATCAGCTCGCAATCGATCGATATGGGTTAAACTACCTCGACGACAGCTCGATCGCAAATTTTCTACCGCTGAACTCTTATTTTCCACTGATCACAGTTTTTTATAAAGCAGTTAGAGTCTATTGACACATCTCCTAGTTACCACATGTTTGGTTATTTGGATACACTAGGGAAGTGACCAAGTGCTCATGTGGCCGGTTACGAACATTTTAGTACGTTTGTTTTAGTAAATTACTCAGCAGGTGACTGGCTAGACTCTATAGTATGTGTCCAACAGCGCGCAAGGTCTACAACAGTCTATTCTACTCCGTTCAAAGAAAATCATGAAGATTTTCACAACGATTGTTGAAACAATCGTCTTCTTTCAAACAGAAATTTGATAGTTTTATTTATTCATTAAATATATAAAGGTGAATTGTCATAGGTATCTCTAATTAAATAATAAATGTTTCAATTAAGTTTATCTTGTCTTATAATCTCTAGGCGTTGTTGAATGGTTTCATTCCCGCATAACAAAGGGTGGGTCGTATGAACAATGTAATAATATATTAGCGGAGAGACTTATATATATATAGGATCATTTTTGGTAACTATAGGCTTGCCTCATGATTGCCTCTATACGGCAGTTTGACAAGATTAGGGCAGACATTCGAATAGTGGTACATAGTTGGGGGGTGTTGGCGTAGGGGGTTTCTTGTGGTTTATCCCTTCACCACTCTAATGGGGGATCCTAATGAGACATATAATGGGAATGGGACGTGAAGCGATAGATCCTTTGATTCTCAGCGCTGTTAACAGTTGGTTTTACATGCTTTATGGAATCATGAAAGCGCTCTGTAATCTATATCTGCGAGATTAACAAGTGCTTACCGCTTTTTATCTATTAAAAAAGTCTTTAAAAATAATTTGAGTAGGTACAGATATTTTGAGGTTGTCTTCACGTTTTTATCTACACCAAAGAGCTGTCTTCATATTTTTACAACTTTTTCCTATAAACGTAACTTTAACTTTTTATATATATTTTATCTATTGGATTAAGGAGTTACATCGGACGGAATGTGAATTTATGATTCCATATTAAGAATGATTAAGTTCATATATTTTATCGAATTATTTCATTATAATTCCAATATTTATAACATGTTTGCATTTAAATACACAATACTTAGTAACAAAACTTGTAAGTACTTCTTTATGTATATAAAAAAAAAACGTTATTAACTCGTATTCAATAGTTGCTCATAACAAAATACAAAGCAATCTCCGAGATGTCATACGAAAACAACAATAAGTCAAACTCATAAAGAAATTTTTAATACTGAGAAAAAAACCTTTCAACATGCAAAATAGCCTATGTTTTAATCTCCCTCTGGATTTTTTTTTCATTACACTAAGCTTCAATTTATTTTAACTCTTCTAAGATTATGTTTTTCTAAGAACATGATTTTTTTATAGAAAATAATTTTATTATTTTTTCGTTGTTATTATTTTTATGAAGGAAAAAACCTACAAGACTAACAACTTAAAATTGATAGTTTAATTTTAAGATCTACATCTGACATGTGAATAAAATGAGAGGAGGTCTGTTCTCTCTGTCCCAATAAGTTTAATTGACAATGCTTTTAAGGAAAATCCCCATAAACCTACCTATACTTTGAAATTAAAAGCAAGGAGGTAGTTAAATTTGTTTTATATTCCATTTATTCATTACGAAACAGATGAATGAAAAGATTTGCTTAACAATCAAAATGTTTTGTTTGTAATCATCTTCCCCATGAATCTTTAATAATAATTGTGTTTACAAAATTTTGGTGGCAGTTTGAAATACAAATAAATCATTAAACGCAAAAGTGTGCATCAGGAAATATAAAAAGTTGTCTTGTAGAATCATCAAATGATTTGTAAAGTTTGTTGTTTGAAAAGGAACTCGAAGAGATGAATATTTATGAATAATATTTCATTTGGAGTGCCTCGAATCATCAATTAAAATAGCGCGTACCCTACTTCTAAAGGTAAACCGTGGAAGAAATTTAAATATTTCCAAGTTCCGAAATATGAAAAGTATTTTTTAAATACAAAAATATTTCCCGTCGTGGTACAAATTTTGAAGTGTGTCCAATTTGAAGAATTTACATACATTTCATTAGCGCGAGAGGTTTTTATTTCGTTCATAAAAATGTTCTGCCAAAATTGAACGCAGCGTAGGTACAGAGCAGTATGTAGGAACTCAAATGGAATGAATAACTTGGTGTTTGTACAAAAGTACTATAATATTGTCAGAGTAAGTTGGCCCCTTCCTCCGTTTGACAACTTTAACGTAATGTTATTTTCTCTGGTCTAGTAATGTAGCCGAGTAGACCTCTCTTTGAAAATGCAATGGAATAAATAACGAGAAACTCGAAACAAAAATATCAAGAAGTAAAAAGTATAAACAGAAAAATGTAGACGATTCTTAGTACAAATATTTCAACTTCAATATAACCAGCTCATTTCAATGCTTAAAAGTTTGCTCTCAGTAACAAATTTATCGGCCAATTATAATACAAATCAATGCTAATTCGTTAGAAATTGATATATTATTATTATGTTGTCGTTGAGGTAATTTCAATGAAGAAAAAATTCAAAGCAACTTGTAAACAGGTAGGTAGGTATACTTATTTCTTGAAACCTTAATTGAAAAGTCAGACTACTTGAAAGTACAAATTCCAATATTTAAAAAAAAAATATGTAAATCACTAGAAATTTAAATGAAAATTGTACATAGCTAAAATGATCATGTGTTTATTACCTAAGCAGATGCAAAATAGAAAAATAACTTCCATAGAAAATGACTATTTCTAATATCAAATATTTTCTGTCGCTCTTTTCAATACCATGACGAGACTTTGAAAATTCCTATTACTGATTATAGTTTGGTACATGTCACATAATGTATGATTTCTCGCCTCATCCTGAGGCATAAAATTAAAAAAAAACACACAGAGTCATCTGACAGTAGTAGGCAATTTTGAAAAACATCGTTCATTTTGAAGGTTTTCAAAATGCGTTTCAATCTCGTTAAAGATTTTCGGATATACATGACTTTTGCCAAGGGAATATGAGTTTATTCTCTAGCTCTTGTACTCTTCTCTTACCTTTTATTAGGTAAGTATACATTTTTATTTTATTTATTGATTTTATAGTGTCCTAAGTCCTAAACAAGTTTGAAGATTTGGTCACTTGAGTGAAACAGTTCATGAACATAGCTATGGATCAGAGAATATACATTTTTTTATAAATTTAGATACCTTCACATTAAAGCAAACGTTTTTGAAAATTAAAAATGCAACGTGAAACGGCCATCGTGCTTAAAAAAAATGTGCTGGGAGAAGATTCCAAATTCCATAAAAAAAAAACATCGTTGAGTCCCAGGATAGTGTGCAGGAAGGCAGAAATTTCAAAATATGCCAGTTTTTATAAGAAAATTCATTAAAAGAGTCTTAAGTAAAATTGCAAAATTATATTTTCATTCACCCGAACTTGCTTCGGGGGTGGAAGATAAAATAAAAACAAGTTGATATTTGCAGTTTTTTTTTTTCACTCTCTGTGATTCAGTGTACTAATAATGATATTAAATGGACGTCCCAGAGGCATCGCTTGTCAAACATTATTTTTGCAGGATTCGCTTACTTCAACGAGGATAATATTATTAGCGGAGGAAAATAATATTTCAAGAGAGTAATATTCAAGTGTTAAAGAGTTTTATAATCGACAAGGCAAGAAACTCCAAGAACCGATTCAAGTACAGCATTGAGAACTCTCGAAAAGGATTTCATCTCAAACACGAGGATATTTTTAATACCTAAGAGATTACACAGGAAAGTTAAGCGTCATTGAAGTATATTTATTTTTACAAAAATATACCATTTTGTCACTATTTTTTAAGAGCAAGATTTTATTCGAATAAAAATAGTTTCCACTTTTTTAGGCTGATTCATTTTGAAGTAAAAAAACGTAATTTTATTATTATTATAGGTATATCGATATACCTACTTAATTTTTATTTGAAAGTAGCTTTCTTGACAGAAGTTGTCTTGTGTTACTATGAATAATTTTGAATTCGAATTTACATTCATACATTCATTATATATAATAATCTATATTATATTCACGATACATTCACTATCTATAATAATCTATATTATATTCACGATACATTCATTATCTATATTATATTCACGATGTGTTTTTTCACTTGAAATTTCTACTCGGGGTTGGAATCCTGTCTCAGATTGGACGGGACCGGTTGACTAGTAGAGAATGTTTCATGCATTAAGTTCCGCCGGCTATACTGATACCTATGTATAGAAGAGTGTTATTTATTTATTTATTTATCTATAATAATCTATATTATATTCACGATACATTCATTATCTATAATAATCTATATTATATTCAACAATATGATTCCGAGTGATGCATCTGTTTAAAACGATGTTTACATGCAACATTTTGACAATCGCACCAACTATCAAACAACTAACGAAAAAAATTGAAGAATATACAATTCTATATCCATAAATATTAGAGTATTATTTTCGAACTCTACGAGACTTGAACCCTTACCTCTTTTTTTAATAAATCTGGGCTACTCAAAGTGAACACAAATACATCTTTCACACGAAGCGAAGCTTGTACTGTGAAAGTGAAAATGGTTGGGACCGGGATCTTAGCCCACGATCTTCATTTTTTTTTTTTTTTTATAAAAATGAATCTGTGCTCACTCGAAGTGAACACAAATACACTTTATGACATCTTTCACAGTAAGCAAATGCTTGTGTCGTGAAAGCGGAAAATAGTCGACACGGCCGGGATTCGAACCCACGACCTCCGCACGAAACAGTGCAAAAGCCGGCGTCGTAACCGCTGGTCTATCAACCACTTCATTACGTTGTACAATTGTACATACGAAAGCCGTCCACTTACAAATTTATTTTCCTTCTCTTGATCTGGCGCCTAAACCACTCGGCTACTGAGATCAGTAATATCCAAAATAATAACCAAATTTATAGTCAGTGCGATATCATTTGAAGGAATATAATCACGTCCACATTGAAAAGTTAAGGAAACTCCGGTGTCATTGTGTTTTCTCGGGGAGAAACAATGATCAGCGCCCGCTTAAACTTTGCGTCGTGTTTATTTCTTCCTTTTGTTCCACGACACGACTCATCCGCAGGATTGCCACCAGCACACGTACACTTGTTTGCTCAAACTTAAAGTGTAATGAAGCACTCCACCGGGCGTTTTTCTTTCACATTTTTTAAGGATTTTTAACTCTTAACATGCACTTTTATAGGATACTTCGTGCATTTTACGTACTCGCTTAAACAACTTCCTCGCTCTCGCTATGTTTAACCTAAATGTGAAGTGTGACTAGGGAAGGGGCGTTGCACGTTGTGAACCTATTATGAAAAAATAAAAATCTTGCAAGCAATCGACAAACTTCACATTGCGCACACAGCCAATTACGTGTGAGTTAATTATTGTGCACTGTTTTACTTTTTTTTCATAATATATACATTTAATTCCTCTTTTGACGACAAAAAAAAATGTAATCTACACATTCATTATAAGTTATGTATGAAAAACAGGATATTTAATTTTGCAGTAGATTTGATATCACTCGCAAACGAGTGAAGGCTTAAAATAAAATTGATTTCACAAACAGGATTCGAAAAAAAAATTCGCCATTCCGGCTATCAGTAATTAATTTTACTGTTAGAGAAATCAATTTAAGCTTCGCGGTCAATAACTTGCAACTTGTAATCTATTTTAAATAGGTAGTTTAAACGAAAAAAGTTAGCACTATGAAACATTTTATTTGAGTTTTGATGTAGAAGAGAGAAACATAAAATATAGGTAGGTACATCAATGATAAACCCTTTGAAATATTTAACATACCTATTTGATTAGAAATATAATAACTAATATCTGTAGATAATGTCGAAGAGGTAGGCTGGCGGTTTCGTTGCCAACATTCTGACTGTTCCGTACTGGAAGGTTGTGGGTTTGATCCCAGCTGTCCCATCTACCTCTTTCAAGGCAGTAGTAGCTTACTGTGAAAGAATCGAAAAAGTGTATTTATGTTCACTTTGAGTATGCATCGATTGATTTCTAATTAAATAATGTTGAAATGGAAAAACTTTCGCGGCGTTTTTCCAGATTTACTTGGGAATTCTTTTTCAGGAGTGGATGAATTAGGGTGGAAAAAAAAAACAGAAACCTGGGTGAGGAAACACTTTGTCATATCACTCGGTTCTCATTCAGTTTACGCTATAAGTCAAGACATTATTTTATTATCATACTTGTAAATTATTTTAAAATATTTGTTTGAAAAACAAAATGGACACGGACCGGATAACTCAAGACATTATTTTATTAGCATACTTGTAAATTACTTCAAAATATTTGTTTGAACAACAAAATGGGCACGGACCGGCCAGCACCTATTGCTATAAGTAGGTACT
The DNA here is from genome assembly GCA_963576905.1 of Mystacides longicornis. Lineage (NCBI taxonomy): Eukaryota > Metazoa > Arthropoda > Insecta > Trichoptera > Leptoceridae > Mystacides > Mystacides longicornis. Next base: position 13,513,145 of record OY756428.1, read on the forward strand.
TAGGAATGGGTAAAGTTTCGCCGATCTCACGTGGTTACCTCCTGTACATTATTATTCGAGCTTAATGCTTCCATATCAGAAAATAATAAAGTAAAATGGAGAAACAAAACCAAGCAATAAAGCTCTGTTGAATATTCATTTGGTTTTATGTTAAAACAACGGCATCAGCTACATTATTCATTCTATTTGAATATAACAACACCTCCGTTAGAAATTAATTTCAGCTACCGTTCCACTCCATACTAACTGGTCTCAGCTGAAACCAACCTGCTATCTACATACGTTTCTACTTCTTCTTATAGCTTTTTAATTTTCAAATTGAAAAGAATCTACTTTCTAATAGAATGAAAATAGATAGGATATACTCGCATCAGGATAATATCCTTTACAATAAATTTATCCAGACTCAACAATTGTTGGATTTACGTTATAAACATCCTCAGCGGATGTGATTTTTTTATAAAGAAGTTCAAGGAACCTTACGCCCCTCGTGTCACCATGACACAAAATAGGTCTATAGTGACATCCTTCAATTTCTTTATGAAGCGCTGCCTCTCATCGTGCCTCGTCTCCAGAAGCCTCTAGCAGAGTGACAGAGCCCTTCCCGGCTCTTGCTCTCCACAATAAGTCTCCTTTTGCGTCTTTTTCTGCCCTTGAAGGTTAGTTACTAACAAAATTCTGATCTCCCAGTTGTTTGTGCCAACTATTGTTTTTGGTCATGTGACCGTGTGTCCCCATACCACTGACGTGGAAGTATCCATTATATCCACCACATCATTTCGTATCTATGAAAGTGCCAGATGTAAGGCAATAGGCATCCTTAGGTTGCCTGGTACCTGGTATTCATATATCAAGTTAGTTAACTGTTCTTACCTTCTTATTGATTGCAGTCAAGTCATTTGAAAAAGGTTACCCTTAAAATGTTCTTGCGTACACTGTTAGCAAAGATGAGTTTTTGATGTGAAATTATAACTGACTTGATAAATATTTCACATCGTCGACTAATATTTGCTAAAAAAATATTAGTAACATTAATATTACCTAATAAAAGAAAGATAAGGAATTTGTATAACTTCCAAATAGTAATGCTGTGCGCTTCAGACAATCAGCTGCAGCCTGCAGCTGACGAAAGGCATTGAGCTCAAATAAGTATTTTACCAGCCCAATATTGTGAAATTTCCATTATTATGAATTTATATTAATATTAGGAATTACTTTTTGTAAGGTTTGTGTATTCACATAGTGAAAGTTCATTTTGATGATTAAAATGATTACACAGTTGCACTTTCACATTTTTTTTAATGAATCTCGAGCGCTTTCGTCCGACTCACGCAGACATTGTCAAGAGACTAAACTAAAAATTATAAACTCAAAGAAAAGTATGTTACAATGATGGTGGGAGAGGATACTATAACTAACAGATGACAAGATATTATTATTATTATTGTATACATATTTTTAGGCTAGATATTGTAGAAATTAACTAGTAGGTAACAATAGGATGGTTGACCGAAATTATGAATAGGCTGATAAAGTAATACATTAATTTAAAATAAATACAAGTAAATAATCATTCATAAGACAATATTCTATGATAATAGAGGAGATGGTGCAGGGACTTGAATGTTAAGAAAGTGCAACTGTGTAATCATTTTAATCATATTAGAAATTTATATTATGAATTAACTGATTTTCTAATATAAGCCAATTTTTCTTCTTGTATCGATTTCTGTACATTATCCTCCCTCATTCAGCTCTATATGTGTTTCTGTGCCTCTATCATTTTCTTTCCCAATCATCAAAATCACCGGATTATTATTGTTCCGTTTGCCGTCCATCTTTCTTACCACATCCTAGGCTCACGCCCACCAGTTCTTCAACTCTCTGAACTATGAATGTAAGATTGTAAGAGATCCTTGTTTACTCTTCTGATTTTATATTTTTCTAAGTATAAACTCAAAAATGTAACGCAAAAAACTCGAACGTTTTCTGTATGTTTATCTTTTGTATAGTAAAAAAAAGACGATACGGTATATATTTTATTATCCATATTATTTGAATTGATTAAAATAACAAAAACCCTTTTGGAGGATTTCCATGGACAGGGAAGTTTAATATTCGCAATGTGATACCAAATGGAAGCTGCTGGCAATAATTGGATTGTGATCACACGCCTCACGATTGTTGGAAAGGTACACAATATTCAAATTGAAATAAATTAATTACACACAACACCGAAACAAGAAACAGTGGTTGCGATTCAAATTTGAGAATTATTATCTATATATTAATACGTAAAGGAAAAACTTTGTGACCATTTTTACGAAAATTGCGCGGACGGAGGAGTATGAAATTTCGTACGCTTACCTATAGCTTATATAGACAAGGGGTGGCGAATGCTACTTTTTTTTTAAATTATGCATGAACTACTGTAATGTTATGTAGGTATTTGATACTCACACACACTTCCACAGACTACTTATAAAGATCATCAATTTCATAGAAACAAGTAAAATGAAAAGCGCCTTATAATGGGCGCAGAAAGCTTTTTGAAGGCGGTATAGGTATTCAAATGGAAGGTTGACCTGGAAATGGCGGGATATTCAAATTCATTGTAGGTTTGATCTACATTGAGACAGATAAAAAAAATTACGCACACTACTGTAATGTTACATATTCGATACTTGTACTCACTCAGATTATTTAACATTGACACAGACGCATTATATATTATTTTGTTTATCTGTGGTCAAATTGAGAATAGATTAATATTGTTTGTCTTTAATGATAATATAAAAAATTGTCTACATTCCTGTCAACATTTCAAAACTTATAAAATTAGTTATGGACGAATTTCGAGCACTGGTCGACCACTAGTTAAAATTAATATCTGGACCAACTCGGTCCCTCTTCTTGCTCAGATAGAGTGGAATGTTTTGGCGCTGAAAGGTCTTTTATATTGGAACATTCATACACGTTACCTTGAATATTATTATCATTCTGAGTGTTGCCTCAAATTCGATGCCATCTGTTAGAATCCGGCGTCGTATAATAACACGACGATATTGTATAATGTATGTGCGTCGGAGCCTCGGCGGCGTCAGATATTATTTAAATGAAACCAGTGTTTTATAATTATGCACATACATAATGTTACAGAAACAATAGGTAAACGTCTACCACTTCCAGATAGTCGAACAAAAACATATTATTTAAATGGGTGGGTGTACGGCATAATGTAAAAACAACGGTGGACTCTTTTCATCGGCCATCTTGATATTAATATTATAAATTAAAAGCTTTTACGAAATATAATATATAGAAGTTAATAACTTTATTAGAAATAAGATTCATCTCATAGGTTAATTATTAATGCATCTCTTTAATAATATTATTTTATGAAGAATTGATGTACGATAAATATAAGGTATATCACAGCTACAAATACAACACATAATTGCCGAATACAGAGTAGGAAGCGAAGATGGTATGGTCACGTTCAAAGAATTGATAAATCCAGTGCATTGTACAAAACACACGTGATACACTCGGGATGATCATCCAGATTGGAGCAAGGAATTTAACCTCACATACGCAGACAATTTACTTTCATATAATTTATTTATTCATAATATATACGGCATATTCCCTTTAACAATAATACTTTACAATAAATATAAATAAATGCGCCTAAATAAATGTCCACACAATGAAAAAATCAAATTACAGAACTGCCGTATGTAATGAATCTTTTGACAAAATTTTCTTCTACGTAAACCCATGGTTCATGTGATGGCGTCTCTGAAAACCAATCCTCTTTATCCATTAAATATGCATTTATGTGTTCAGCTCAAACAGGTCATGACGCAGATCCTTACCTCTGCATCTTTTGCCTGGAACACTCTCTGCACTCTTTGCGATTATAAATATATTCAAGATCCTGAAGAATCCTATAACACTCGCTGATTACAGACCGAAAACAGTCTTTCTGTGCTTCTTAGTTCATAAAGAATCGAGTCGTTAGTTCTCTTGGCAGCCATGGAATCCTTAGTATGTGACCCTAGCATATTTCAAAAGCAACGAGCTCTTTCACATGCTCCTATTCTTCATGATTTGTTTGTGGGAAAAGGAATATCGGAAAGCTCGTAATCTCTAATATAAATTAAAGTCGGGTTAATGCGAAAACTTATAACTTGAGATTGGCTCAACAGATTCTTCCGATGTGTGATTTTTTGGATTCTGCTCCGCTCCGGATAACATAATAACTAATAAAAAGTTGAAAAATGGATAAGAAATAATATAAAATATTAAAGTAAGTATGGAACGAATTTCATGCGACGCCATCTTTGAAAAAATCTAACAACATAATAATTATTGTCTTCTGCAACTGCGCACTCTCATTCTCGCATACGTTATTGCCACTCTTACAGCAGCCCATTTCACTTCCTCCTCCGTTTCGGGCGTTTTAGAAATTTTTCATACAAAGTCAACCTAAATCCGCGCTCATAATTCTATTCTCGCGTTGACCCCGTCTGAGCTTTGAATACGAATGAAATATGGACGTTTTAATAGAATTTTTATTAATATATAAATGTTATTATTTAATTAGTTTTGTTTTGTTTCTGGAGGCGCAGTGCACAATGAACGGGCCGCCTCTGGTTAAGACCAAAGGGTCCACAGGATAACGTCTGTCTGGAAAGCTAGTTATTTAATATTTGTAAAAGGAACATTTTCAAACTAAGGTTACGCATTTTTAAGCAGTTTGAACTTGTATATTTAACGTATTCGCAATGATTTGCACATGATTACATTAAATCCATATATAAAATGGATTACATTTTCATCAAAATAAATCTCCCAGGCGGGAAGGCGACTAGTACGAGTTGAGCTCCTGCCAAAAACGAAGAATAATTTCTCAGACGCTTCATGGCCGCACGTCATCTATGTAGGTATATTAATATTTCTTCGTTTGAGAGCTTTTACCCTTATTGTTTGCATTTATATTACACATTACCTATAAAAAAGTTATGGAAATATGTCTGTCTTACACTAATGAAACTAGTTATTATGTGTACCTACCGCAGAAGTAATTATTATTCTACATTTCGGTGCACTGACCGAGTCCAACAAAAGTAATCGGAGTACACATTATGAATACTTGTACTCGAGTACCGCTCAGACCAGTAATGCCAATGAATTTGCCAATTCGATTAATATACTATTATTATTTAAATAATTATTGTGTTATTTCACCAATGATAGCAGGGGACAGGGCAGTATAGGAAGGACTTGTCGAGTCTTTATGCTCCATCTAGGAAGCGGACATGGAAAAAGAAGAAGAGTGCTACATACTTGAAATAATGTTGAAAACTTAAAGTCAACCCACCAAGCAACCCTTCATACAAAATTAAATGTTGAAAAATCGAACAACATTTACGTACCACAACATTTTTTGAACCGAATAATGAAATATCGAAAGGATCATCGAAAGAGTTTCGAAAATTTTTCCATACAAAATGATCGAACGATTGTGATTGAGCGTACAAATAGCTTTCGATAAAACTCGTACTAGCCTCACAGTCAACAAGGCATGTTAAGGTCGAACATTTTTTAATAAATAATTATAACATCACATTATTTTAAATAACATCAGTTTTATATTTTGGAAAACGAGAACGTGTATTTTCTTACCGCCTCGAGGAGATGTTATTCTCCAAAAAACCTCTATACGTTACTAATATTTTTTTCTCTTGTCATAATAAAACATAGACCGGGGAAATTTTTTAAAACAAACAAGAATCTAATCCGAAGAGATCTTGTTAAAGAAGAATATTCAGCCAGAAAAACTCCGTATTAACGTCTTAACTGCAGAGTTTAGATCTTTTGTTCAGAGACAAACGAATAACAATAAAAACAAGCGCACACCAAATTGGGTACATCCTTTTGTTTTTTTTTGTTAAGAAAAATAAAGAAGTTAGAATATAGGTAGATAGAGGGGTGTCGGTGTCGGTATCAAGAATGTTTGTGGAGTACGAAATATTCACGTAATATTATCAAGTTGTTGAAGGAAATTGTCGACACTTCATGAAGTCTCAACAAGTTCTTATGATAGGTATACGGGGAGCTTTTCCACTTGGGTAGCTTAGTACTAAAATATATATTATTTTTTCTTACTTCAAATCTTTGTTTCTCACTCGATATAACAGGCGGTAAAAAAATTAAAAGAGAGGCGCGCATTTCAAAATGACCCTTTGGAACTTATTATGCGTTTTAAACTTAACAAAAACACAATTTAAAGAGTGTTGAGAAGGGTAGTATAGGTACCCTAGAAGTGTGGTGGAATACCTATACTTAATTAGATTGTAAAAATGTATTTACTGAAGTGAAGACTCCTTTTTTTGTTTTTAAAACGGTAATTTTAAATTTTAAATATAGGTAATTAATAAAATAACAAAAAATACTAAAAACGTAAAATTTAATAATTATTATTATTGTCTTCTCCTTCCATATGCTAGCTATGAACATATAAACGGTTATAATCACTATTATAGAATTTTACGATGATATATTATTATTATCTTATTCATATTTTTATTTATGAAGTGGGTTTGCATGCTTTTATTTTCAGGTGGAATCCCAGCCGTCTTGCCATATTTTGAAAGGTCTTCCTCTCGGGCAAGTACCTACCTTGGGACTGGTTGTGCAGAATGATATACCTAAGGGAGTCTGGTAGTGTCAATTATCTGGACATGGCTATACCATTCCCTCCTTCGCCGTCTGATCCATCTAACCATATCATCGGCCCCACATATTATTTCGCGGATTCTGGTGTTCCTCACTCGTTGCCGACTATCCGACTCAATGTCTATTACAATATAATGATATACCTTCTATTATGTAAGTCAATTCTATTCTATTTATTCCTATGTAAAAAATCCAATGGTGTATACTTTTTTTTTAATAAAGAAGGATTAGTCGTAAATAAAAAAAAATTGGTAAGTAAATAAATTATTAATAAACTAACATTACTTACTGACAGACGTTGTCCTGTGGTCCAACATATTATCTATCTATCGATTTATCTATTTAATTCTTTATACATATATAATTATAAAACAGTGTATAAAACTAGTGGGCAATGGCGCGATTATAGCCGAATCAAATATATTGAATAAGAATTAATCTAAATTTAAACCACATATTTCCATCCGAATTCTATCAATAGCACCAACTATTAAACAACTGACAGTTTGTATCAAACGACAATTTTATTTCAAAATTAGATTTATTCAATTTTCGCATTTTAATTTATGAAAAAAATTATAAAAAATCTCGAGTTTTAAGTGTTCGCAATAACCCGACTTTTGTTACTTTTGATAAATCTTTATGTTTGAATTTACAAAATATCTGTTGTCATTGGGTTTTATAAAAATATTTAGACGAATTCGCAATCATATTTTAAAATGAAAACGGCGTCTCAGGTAGTTAAAAAACAAATTGAAGTACCTATCCGTTCGAGAAGATTGCCGACGCTCAATACAAAAAAAAAAAAGCCAGCAGGTATCTTCAGGAGAGCGTGTTTTTTTGCGTCGACACAAAAGGTCTAAATTTTTAAATTCTAGATGAGATTTTAAAAGAGCGTCGCAAGTCTAAATTATTCAATTCACATTCGAAGGACCGTCTTGTTCCGAGTCCCTGGAAGTAGGGAAGAGGGACGTGACTCATACACTAATTGAGTCCCGGTAAATTATGTTAAGGGAAAAGTAGGTTTGACGGGAAGATACGTTCAATTTTATTGCAGGTACAACACCCTTAGGTGAATTTGTTTTTAGCGAAAAAAATTGGGAAATGTTGTTTGAAGAAATTTTCAAGAAACAACAAAAACGACACACCTTGCGTTATTTTTAAAGAGGGCTGAATATCATGGATACACCAGATAATTCAATCAATTATAATTTTATAAAAAAATGAGGGAAGAACTTCGTTACTGCCAATGCCTTACTGGGATGTAACGACGAACGTACGGCAAGTGTGACATTGAAGCACTAATGTGCAGCACAAAATCATGGATCTTTTTTTTTTCTTTCTTTATTTTGAATTCAACAGCTTTTTCAATTTTAATTTATATTTGATATACAATGAATTCAAACTTCACAGCGCCAATGATAGTATTCAACATTTTATTATGATGATAATATTTTTTTTTTATTTATCTTATTGATCTTTGATGTTTTCGGGAGAAGGTGCTTGATTATAGTCCATTTCAAAATAAAAATGAAAGTCACTGGTTTTCGAAGAGTACCGTCTCCATCATCAGATATTTAAGACACAAAATCATTGGAGTGAACGCGTACTGAAACATTTTAGCTTTTTTGTTTATAAACTTTAATAGGTAGATATTCAAAATGGCTAAAAAACAGGAGGTATGTTTTTTTTTACGAAATTGTATGATTTTTTCCATTCGACCAATCCATATTACAAAATACTGAGTAGGCAAGCGAACAATCTAAAACACACAGCATTATGCTGGTGAAAACAGCTGATGCAAAAATCTTAAAACAATCGGTACCTATGTGTATTGCTGGAGTTTATAAAAATGTATATTAATTAACAAATATGGCGAAAGTATACCTTCACGCAAACCAACCATTTTGGATTCAAATTTTTTTATTTTGCTTAGAAAAATGAATGTGGGCTCACTAAAAGTGAACACAAATAGGTACACTTTCGACATCTTTCACATAAAGCAATGCTTGTGTTGTGAAAGTGGAAATGGTCAACACCGGAATTCGAATCCACGACCTTCAATACCCTGAGCGTACGAAAGCCGTCGATAAAAGAATACTCAGTATTATCATACATATCTGTTTGGTACATGTTAGCTGTAAGATATTTTCACTTCGCACTATAAAAAAAACTTCCGTCAAAATATATGTGATGGTTTAATTAAAACTCTCAATTTCTGGAATAACTTAGTTTGCCTTATACGTGTGAGAATATTATTATTGTTACAATGTCTTTTCCTTATTGTTATACAAAGTTTTATCATCTTTAAAGTTTTGACCCGACAACATCTGTTTGGCCAAGTTATTTTTGTGCGACGAATGTAAGCACTGTCGAACAGAAATGAAAGGAAACTTGCGTCAACTTTGAGATCGTTTAAAAACCTTTTTTTTTATTGAAAACGAATTTAGGTCAAACAGGAAAATGTTTTACAAAATATTTAAATTACGCAGAAAGTTTGACAATGGTGTATTTTTAGCATAGTTTGCGGTGCCTGAAAGTTTCATGAAATTGGCACTTATTTTTGCACTTGTTTCATTACTTCATGGCACTTATTTCAAAGTTTTCGGAAAAGAGGCTTTTTGATTACAAATTTTGTTAGCTATATGAAGCGATTTAAGCCATTTTTCAAAGGGTTTTCCAAGGATCAGTTTCAATAAGGCATCCATTCGTACAAGTATTGCTATCAATTTAATGCTATCCGGCGAATCATTAGCCGCTGTCCTTATTGAAAAGTGATCGCGCGTTCATCAAGAGTCGAGCGATCATACAATGTTCTCAATTTGATCGATCCGTCCGTGTTTGAGTAGGTATTTGAAACACGACGCGCGGACGTGCGAAAGCTTTCCAGTTAGGACACACACACTTAACAGCTAAATAATTAGTTTAGCATCGATTCTCTTATACAATTTTTTTCTGATCGTAATATTTGTCATGTCTCTGTAAGTGTTGTTGGCTGCTTTGTATCATCTTGACGTGGTTTCTGTCCACTGATCTGCATAGCCAGAATATTGTTTCTCTTTTTAAATAAATATTTTTGTTCTGACGTGAAGCTAAAAGGGCATTTTACACCCTTTTAGCATTAAACAATAATTACGGTGTTATATTTATTTTTCACTGTGCTTCCTTTTGACTCTTGAAATTGTATTCTCCGAATTGTGCTGATTTATGTATATTGTTTTTTTTTGCTTGTGGTTTAAATTCTTATGTGTTTTGTATATCTATTTTTCCTTGCTATACTATTTTTTTCGTGTTTTTTGTATGATTTGTAACATGTGATGATCACAAGTGTCCCGCAAGGGACCTACGGGTTGATAAGAGAGAATAAAGAATAAATAAAGACATGTAACCTGCCAAGACTCAATCATACTATTGTCAAGATTCGTACAATAACATGACACGAAGAAGATTATATAAAATCATGAATCGTTTCAGGTTGATTCCAACTCATAATAATGCAATTTGACTGCGAAATAATTTTCTGATAGAAGCGGACAGTTTTTTTCCAATAAATAATAAACTACTTCATCTTTAATTGCGAAGATGGAAATAATTCAATTTGAAAGCGAGGATCGTCTTTTGAAGTAAACAAAACTCAATTTAACCGTCAATTGCGCCGAGCATAAAATTTTCTAGATCAATTCCCAGCGTTGAAGATTTTCAATTAAAATAAAAGTAATCGAGTAAAATACCCAATAGGCAAACGTAGAACCAGAGCTATATTGGTCGACAGATGGGAAGTAACTTCCTTTAACATATATTATAGAGATCTTTGCTCGTATTCATTTTCATAAAGTTATTTAATTTTATACTTTTATACTAGCTTTCCCGTCACGCGTTGTCCTGTATCCATATTGATTCAAATTTGTAATTTATAAAAAAAAAAACGTTTAAAGTATGTTTGAATGATACAAAATTATTTCGGAAAGCTTGAAAGTAATTCTATGAAAAATCTCCGTGACAATGTTTTGAAACTCAATGGTAGTCAAGTACTTAAAAAAATGGGTTGTTATGGTTTTTCACAGATGGCGTTGTTGTCAGTAGGTAAATGCGTTCCATACTAACATTAATAGTAGGTATATTTTTTAATATTTTCTATCCCCTTTTCGATATTTTATTAGTTATTCTGTTATCCGGAGCGGAGAAGAATCAAATAAACCAAGCATCTTAAAAATATCTTCAGACGATCTCGAGTTATGAATGTTCGCACTAACCCGACTTTATTTTATATTATAGATAATGTTGTTTTGATAAAACCCAGTTATTTGTCAAAGATTATCGATGTTATTCTAGATTTTAAGGAAACGAGATTTTCCAAAAATAGATGGCATCCTTGTGAAAAGAATGCCAATTATTGTACAGCTTAGCTGAAATCATGGGCTATAATATATTAAAGTGGTTGATAGACTGGCAATCACGACGTCGGCTTTCGTACTTTATCATGTAGAGGTCGTGGGTTCGATCCCAGGTGCCGACAATCTTCCTCTTTAACGACACAAGCTTTACGTAACTTATTGTGAAAGAGTCAAAGAGTGTATTTTTTTTTTTTTTTTTTGGCATTCACTCTTTAATTGAGAGTGTTATCTGCCATTGTCATGTTTTAAACACTACACACAGATAAGAAACACAAGCAAAGAAGATCTAAAAACTTATTTAAATCTGAACATTGTTTTTAATAATAAAACTTGATATTATCTTAAAAACGGAAGGGTCAAATTTAGAGAGCAAAAGCTCAACCGTAGTTGGAAATTTTACGCCGCATTTGGCTAAATCAGTGCAAAAACCTGGGTATGAATTTCTCAAGATACAATTAAAAAATATGTGGTTTATGGTTTCCTCCTCTAGTCCACAATCACACATGTTTGAGTCTGCTATATTAATTTTAAACAAAAAACTTTTTGTACAAACATGTCCAAACTTGATTCGGCAAATGACAGACGAACTCTGTCTAGGTAACGTCAATTTGTTAAACCAAGGCACGCGAGTAATGGTATCATTGAGGGTCCTATATTTTGAACGGTCACTCTCCCATGTTTTCTGCCAGTCTTCGTACATTTCAAACCTGCATATAGAAAAAAGGTCCTCGAAGGGAACCCGCCAGCGAGAGGCAGTATTCATTCTCGCAGCTTCCTTAGCCAACTGGTCCACTATTTCATTACCTTCTATCCCAGAGTGACCCGGAATCCAACCAAGTACAATACGTTTACCTTGAGCGTGTAGCTTATAGAATAGTTCTTTCATTTTTAGCACTATGATGTCAAACGGGTATTGAAAAGAAGAGCTGGCGATCCTCTGAATAGCACTCAAGGAGTCACTCAGAATCAAAATATCTTTACAATCTTCTTGGGATATAAATTCGAGCGCTTCATAAATCGCAACGCATTCCGCTGAAAATATTGTGCATTCTCTAGGTAGTGGAATATGCTTTCCGTACCTATCAGATTGACTATAGAAAGCTGCGCCTGTTAGGCCATTTTCCCCTTCCTTAGAGCCGTCAGTAAATAAAAGCGAAAAATTTTTCCAGTATTTTTTAATATTTTTGTCAAATTTATCACTTGCGTTTGAAATGTACTTAGAATCAAAGAATTTCACTGTTTGAGGACTATGAATCAAAGAAGGGAAAGAAACAGAGTATAAGGGAGGCATTTCTAGCTCCATGATATGTTGTTTAAGTTCTTTTAATGCGATGTAACTCAAAACCACAGAAGGGGCAGTTTTTTTCGCCCAAAATCGTTTTTTGATTTGTATCATTTCAGATAGTTTATGTATCTTAGTAAGTAATACATTATCTCTGTAAGCGATACATCTGATGATGAATTTATCAGACAGATATTGTCTCCTCAGGTTTAATGGAGGTTCGGAAGCCTCTACTCGCATGGCTTCTGCCGGCGAGGACCTCATAACTCCCAGAGAGATTCTAAGGCCCTCATTCTGCACCTTCTCCAATTTTTTTATGTTTCCTTTGGAAAGGGGAGACATGAGATAACAGCAATAATCTAGTCTGGAACGAACAAGGGAACTGTACATAAGTTTTAAAATTCTTGGATGAGATCCCCACCATACTCTTGAAACAGCTCGCATAGCGTTAAGCCCACTCTGGCAACCACTCACAACATGAGAAACAGCGGCGTTCCACGTAAGTTTACTGTCTAAGACTAGCCCCAAGAATTTTAATTCTTGATTTTGTTGCAATAAAGTGTCATTAATCATGATCGAACAGGATTGAGGAATTCGTGATTTAGAAAAGATTATTGTCTTACATTTAGAAGGGTTGAGAGAGAGGCCCAAATTATTTAATTTATCTGAGATGGTTTTCAAACTATTATTAATTATTTCTTCTGTTTTATTTAAATTTTTGTTTGTGCTGTACATGAAAAAATCATCGGCATAGTTAAGCAGAGTAATTTCTGGAGGTATATCCTCGAAGATATCATGAATGTACGCGTTGAATAAAAAAGGACTGATAACTGATCCCTGTGGGAGACCCCGAAAAACCCTTCTACTGTGTACACTGCCAGAAGGTTCTTCTACCAAAATTGTTCGTTCACTTAAAATAGACATTATTAAATCTACAATTTTGTCAGGTATTTTGAGCCTATGGAGCTTAGTTCTAAGTATTGTCAACAAAACGTTGTCGTAGGCACCTGTGATATCAAGGGCCACACCGACAACATGTTTTGACTCCGAAAAAGCATTTAATACATCGGTTGTTAAATGGGCAATGCTCTCAGTTGTGGATTTGCCTCTTCTAAAACCAAACATAAGTTGAGAAAAGTTTTTACTTCTCTCCACGCACCAATCCAGACGTCTTTTTAAAATGTGTTCAACAATCTTTAAAAGAACACTTGAGAGAGCAATCGGCCTGAAGGATAGCTCATAAATATCATTTGTTTGTGCTTTTGGGATAGGTATGATCAATTGTTGCTTCCATGAGACTGGTACCTTACAGTGTACAAAAACTACATTAATTATTTCTAAGAAAAAGGAAAGTATAGTATCATCACATCTGGCTAATAAACCATATGGTATACCATCAATACCAGGAGCTGAGTCTTTGGTGGTTTTTAAAACAGACTTTAACTCTTCAAGAGAAACAGCGGAAGTTAAGGTGTATTCATCAGATTGTGGTAAAGCCACGTTCTCGGGAAAATCTATATGCGGTGTAAGAACAGGCGACGAGGATGTTTCCTCTAAGAGTGGTACATATGGAGGAGCTATCTTGTTAACGAGTTCCATTATGGCCGATTCAGAGACGTTTTTCGTTCTTTTTTTATTGTATATACCCCGAAACTTGCGAATGTTTGTCCAAACATTGGCAATTGGTGTTTGTGGTGAGAGAGAAGAACAAAAGGATATCCAAGCTGCCTTCTTCTTACCTTTGAATGTTTTCTTTGCTCGAGCCTGTATATTCTTAAGATTTAAGAAATTTTCCATATTTCCATTACGTCTGTACCTCTTCATAGCATTCTTCCGATCTTGCACAACTTTTTCACACTCATCATCCCACCAGGGTGGAGTTACAGATTTGTTAGGCTTTTTGAAGTCAGATTTATTTTTAAACTTTGAGGAACTGTGCAATATATCTGCGAAAGACTCCAAACATTCGTCCAAATTGTTCACTGAGGGACAAGGTAAAGATTTACAAGAAGTTTCAGCGGATATTTTGAATTGCTCCCAATTGATGTTGTTAAGAGTAATTCTTTTTTGAAAATGTTTATATTTGTTACCTGAATGGTCTCTGCTCCCACCACCATAAGAAAAACTCCATTCTATCAGAATTGGAAGGTGATCACTGCCTCCCACTTCCTCTAGAACGTTCCAGGTGAAAAAAGGTGATATTTCACTTGAAGTGAAGGATAAATCTGGAGTACTTGGGTTTTGATTGGGAATTGGAATTCTAGTTGCGGATCCATCATTTAAAATGCATAAATTTAGGTCGCTCAGAGAGTCAACGATCCTCGCGCCCAGTCTATCCGAGGTATATGAACCCCACATAGGATGACGCGCATTGAAATCTCCAAAAAGCACAACGGGTTTTGGCGCTTTATCGACAATTGATTTGATATAACTATATGAATTTTGGGAGATATTTGGGGAAATATAAATAGAGATGAAAGTGACATTGAAAATTCTAACTGCAACGACTTCGAATGGACATGCAGTAGGTTTAACTCGAACGGGAGAATAAGGTATCTCGTCTTTTATCAAAATGGCTGCTCCGCCATAACCTGAAGGCCGATCGTCTCTCACACAGTGAAAACCGTTGATCACAAATTGTTTATCTGGTTTAAGCCAGGTTTCTGAGAGAAATAATAAAGAAAAATTATAGTTTGAGATAAGGCTCAAAATATCAGACTTGTTGCAGATTGCACTTCTACAATTGTACTGCAAAATATTATAAGTATTCTTTGTCGCCATTATTTATAAAAATGAGTTATGTTCAAATGTATGGTATGAATTTATTGACTTTGAAGGAACGTCTGAGATAAATCCGTATTTGAGTTTGTGTTTTTTGTAATAGAATGTTCAGAAGAATCAACAAGTAAGCCTTTGGCACAAATATTATCAAGTTGGTTGCGTATATTTATATCATTAGTTGGTGATGAAATAAATTGACCAGAGTTTAAAAAGTTGGATAAGGCCCTTAACACCTCGAGAACAGTTTCTTCACAGTCCACCGAATCGTTCCTCTCTGTCGTATTTCGCAAAGCACAGCCATCATCGGGCTGAGAATAATTTCCATTAGGGGCAATAAGTATAGATTTCAGTTCTTTCAATATTTCATTTAAGTGACTTTGTTTCCTTTTGCCTTCTACTACTCTATAAGAAGTTTGCTCAGCTTTCTGCCATTTAATACTCGATGATTGTGAATGGATGGGGGAACGAGGGGGAGAAAACGATTTTGGGCTATTTCCAGTGACGATCGACGAAAATGCAGGTTTACTCTTTGGAAACTGCACACTTGCCTCGAAGTACGAGAGGCTTTTTTCGGCCATAACCTTTTTAATGTTTCTTTGTCTTGTCAACTCCGGACACAGAACACTTACAGCCGTATGACGGCCACCACAATTGATGCATGTTACTTCGTCATCTTTTACACAACATTTATCACCAGTGTGGTCACCTTTACATCGGTAGCACACTGGTTTTCCGCGGCACTGAAGTTTAGTGTGCCCGAACTTTGAGCACTTATAACATTGTATCGTCGGCTGCACATATGTTTCTACGGAAATTCTATTATAATACAGATATATATAATCAGGTAACTTTTGTCCCTCAAAAGTTACCACTATTGAGCGAGTGGCTTTCCAAATAAAACTTCCATCAACATTTTTTTCCGTCGTTTTATAATTTAATCGACGTACTTTGATCGGTTTACCCATTCCTCTTGGAGAGGTTATTTCTTGTACAAGCTCATCCTCCGGGATGTCTGCCGGTACGCCTCTTATGACTCCCATTCTCGTGGCAAGAAATTTCGGTATGTACGCTACGTATCCGTTTTTGTTAAGGACAGCATCTTTTAAAAACAAATTTGCGTATGTGTAATTATTAAATTCAATGGAGATTTTTTGCCTACCGATTGACTTAACTCGCATAATATTGTTTGATGCATTGTTGTTATTTTTGTACAGGAATGATCCGAATTTAATAGAGTCGATATTTTCCATCTCTTCTTTTTCATTCTTTTTAATAACGTGAATGATGTACGGCGGGAGGAACGTCGCATTATAAAGAAGTTCGGGGTGCGGGGTATTTTCAACGACAATATTTGGCCTCTTGGGCTGTGAAATAATTGTTACAATATTGTCGTCCGGTGCAGCAGTCCGTTTTATAGGAACTGCTTCACCTCCTGTGGCAGGGGGAGGTACCCCCCCGCTGGCAGACGCCATGCGCCCACACACTCTCTGCCCGCTACTTAAAAATTATTTTGTGTAAACAAGTCAAATAATATGTTAAATAATTAAAACAAAAACAAACTAAATCATATACTTATGAAAAAAGTATAGTTATATTTATAAAATTAACAAAAAAAAGGAACGAACTCACCGAGTTGTTGAAAACTTAATAAGGTTTGAAAAATACTTTTTTAATAAACAAAACACTCAACGCAGCTCGCAACACGACCGCTAGCTATGACGGCTACACCGGAAAAAAAACAAAGAGTGTATTTGATTTCACTTTGTGTGAACACAGATTCATTATATCCCTTTCGAAACTGGTGAACACGATCGTGCGGGTCGGTTTAAAACACTATTTCTCAGGTATCTGTTGTATTTTTGTGCGCGTGCCGGCCTTAAACGATCGTGCGCGGTCGGGTTTGCCGCGTAAAAATATTATTTTGTGCTTCGTTCGCTAGAGCGGTCAGTTGTGTTTCTCGAAAGATCCACGTGCAGTGTTTTGACAATGGCTGAACGTAAGTACATATTATTTTATGTTTTTTTTACTTTTTTAATTCATTTTTACGTTGTTTAGATAAATAAGACAATATTAATGGCTTGTACTATTCTTATTTTGAATATAATATTTTTACAATAAATTTATACGCCAATGTTTGTACCCGCACGCACGTGCTGGCCAGTTCACACTTGAACCGTCGTATTGCCTGGAGGAGTCTAGACAAAATGTAATATTTCAATACATTGAGCATTAATATTGTTTCCATATTTCATTTTGAATGCATTATTTTGTATTAGGAACCACGTTGGGACATTTTGATTTCGATGACACAATTTTGAAGTGGATTGGAGATGGTAATGAGTCTGAAATTGAAGGTTGATCGAGTGATGATGATGTTGAAGAAGAGATTTTGTTGAAAAACACATCCAGTATCAGCTCCAGCCAAGTGCCAGAATCTGAAGTAGAGTTAGGAAAAGACTCTGTTGAAGCCACTATTATAGATTCCAACACTGAGGTAACTGGGCAGCCGACATTGGAACCAAGAGCGGATACAGCTTTGGCGCCAGGGGGGAGTCACATAGTAAAAAAAGATCATTTCCAAAATTTGGTATCTGGTAACTAAGCTTTTCCTAAAAAAAGGTCATTTCCAAAATCTGGTATCTAGAAACTTCACTTTTCTTAAAAAAAAATGGCCTGGACCCAACCCAGGGGGGGTCATGACCCACAAGAAATTATAATTTTGTTATGATCATAATAGAAAAGTAGGTATTTTATTAATAAATGTAAGTACTGTAGTTAAAAATAGACAAAAATATAGGGCCTGGACCCAGCCCAGGGGAGGGGTCATGACCCCCGTGACCCCCCTCCTGGATCCGCCCTTGATTGGAACCTGAAATTGTAACACCATCAACTTCAAGAAGAATATTTTGGAAGGAAATGGTATTTGCAGGCAAAGAACATAAATAGCAAAATTTCACTTTTCCTTTAAAAAAATGACCTGGACCCAACCCAGGGGGGGTCATGACCCACAATAAATTATAATTTTGTTAGGATCATAATAGAAAAGTAGGTATTTTATTAATAAATGTAAGTAGGTACTGTAGACAAAAATATACCTAGGGCCTGGACCCAGCCCAGGGGGGGGTCGTGACCCCCGTGACCCCTCCTGGATCCGCCCTTGATTGGAACCTGAAATGGTAACACCTTCAACTTCAAGAATAATATTTTGGAAGGAAATGGTATTTGCAGACAAATAACATAAACAGCAAAATTTGTCACAAATTAATCCTGACCAGCACGATCGTGTGGGTGCCTAAAATATTAGAAGAAGAAGAAAAAAATTTTTTTTTGTATTTTTCCCATGATGTACATCACACTTTTAGTCTGTATTGATACAAATAAGTAAAAGAAATAAAAAAAAAATCTTCAGGATTGAAAGGGATATAAAAAACATTGATCACAGCAACTTCAGATTATGCAAATGTTTTTCAAATTGGGTTTGGGTTCACTTTGACTGTTCCAATATTCATTTTTGGAAAAAAAAAATATTTACAATTAGTTTAAATAGGTATCTAAAAATATCCTGATATTCATAAATATCCTAAAGGCCTTAGACTTGATTTGAGAATTTCTTGAAATATATTCAATTGGAATAGCTCAAGCTACAAGGTATACAACATCCAATAATAATCACAGAGATGTCGCTTCGATTAATCCTCTTGAGCAGATACGCGAAGACAGATTACTCGGAACAAACTTGAGTTAATATTGTGTGTTAAATTGAACTGCTTGTTCAAAATGTATGCATTGGAAAACTTGTTTGGTATCGCAAGACTTTGGTACTTCAGGTTTCCAAATCAAAAGTTGCACGTAAATTAATGTAACGTATTTGATTAGAAACCATTTAAAACTTTCGATTGGATTTGACTATAAGACTTAACTGATCCTATCTTTAATGATGGATCAAATGTAACACACCAGGCAAAACTGTAAGATTTTTTTACTCATCACGTCGTGTCCCGTAAGGGGTAGGCAGAGAGAACGAACCTCCACTATTTTCTATCCAAGCATACTTTTTTCACAATGTTCTAAGTTTGTCTAGATTCTTGTGTAACTTTTTAAGGAATTAAGTACAGTTAAAGTTAGTTAAAAATGGGCACAAGGACTTAAGTCCTTTAAAATGGAGACAACGATATAGAAAAAACTTAGAACGTTGTGTACCAATCAAGCCAATAGGCAATAAAGATGAGACATCAACACAACATAAATGGATATAGTCATATCCTGGCGCCAAATACATGACAGCAGTCGCAGTCTTTAAATTTGGTTGCTCTACTTGTTCTCAAAAATTTCCAACAGATGGCTCTATATTTCATTAACGTGGTTAGTTTATAGATACCATTTCAGAATCGAACAGTATTAGTCGTCATTAGTAAGTTATTGATATATTCACACTTTTTTCGCTTCATCTACCGACAACCTCTACTAGTTCCCTTACTTTTGGCCTGGCCTTCTTTGAGGATGGAATCGATCTGTTCAATTAAAAATTTATCGCATTTGTTTAAACGTAATTCGTTAAAATGACGAACAATTTACATATTTATTTCATTCTTTTTAAAAACTTTTTGTGTTTGTCATACAAGACAATTACATTTTTATAATACACCTGAATTTTTATGAAACTTCCAAGTAGGTACTACTTGAAGGTATTGCGATTATTTTAGGGTGAAAAAAAAAAACTTTGAATGACAGGTTGTACATTGTACAGCATACACTCAGAGAAAGAATATAATTCCTCGTACGTTTTTTAGGGCATTTTTATTTTTGGGTCATTTTTTGAAAACAGACAAGTACTTAGTGTGGCGTAAATCATGCCTTGTTATGACACACCAAAACATTACGTTGATGATTAATATCTATGGTAGATTCTTCTCATTGGACTGTTACAAATGGACACGCATAAATCATTATAATTTTTGTCCACTTCGCCTGACGGCAAAAAAAGGATTGTTGAAAAATAAATTCACATTATGTTTTCTCTTTCTGAAACACCTACTGTCCTACTCTTTTATTGTGAAATAATAACAACGTGCTTTAATAGTACTATTAACGTACTGGTGATTTTATTGAATTCATTAAAAAAATCTTAGGTATTTACCTACTTTTTTGACTATTTATTGGGATAAAATTTGACAATATTCAATTTTTTTAATTTCTGTAAAAGAGTTATATTTCATGTAAGAATATTGACACTGTTAAAATAACAGTCGGAAGACATTCTACGGAAGGGAACCAATGGCTGAAAACCTTATCTGAGATAATTGACATTAAAATCTGACTGACATAACATGAAAATTCAACACAATTATTTTTCTATGTTTATTGCAACACAAATCACTCTTTGAGGGTGGAATGCCTTATTCATAAAAAAAATATTGCAAAGTGTGAATGCATAAACAAACTGTATTTATTTTAATAAAACTTCCGTGTAAGACTTTTATAATTTGAGTCTTTTGATAAAATTTCGATTGGTTTACAATATCAGTGAAAAACAACTGTATATTATTTTCACAGGACCTCATGGAATAAAAAAAATATCCCTAGGTACCTAATGTATAAATTGAGTATTGTATTTGACAAAACTTTAATAAAAACATAACATAATGGAGTAGTTATGAAAATGTTTGTAAGATAGCACATACCAATAGCAGCTTTAGAATTGTGTTTCTTACCTGAAACAAAAAGAAATGGTTAGTTAATAACATTATGAGTGACACAATTTAACGTAATCATATTTTATCTAAATCAATAGGAACATAAATTATGCGTGAATTTTAACTCTGAAAGGTTGCACATTAAGTCGTTAAAAAAACACACAAAAATGACCTTCTTAAAATCGATGCTCGTGAAACATGGACCTTGAAAGTCAACTTTGAAACAGAATGCAGGCACTTAAATATGGCCCCATCGTTAAAATGTTTAGACTAACCAAGACAGATATGGTTACCAAATTTAAGGTCCTTGTCCTTATCATCAAAGTCCGCGAGAAATCATATCTGGGCCATGTTCTGCAGGGAGATAAACATAACTTTGTCCTACTGATACTTAAGGGAGAAACTGATGAACATCAAGAGTTGGTATAAGCCGAAAGTCTTGGTTGCGCAATGTAGTGCTTTATTTTCCTAGAAAAGAAAACCGGACGACCGGAAGAAAAACGAACTACGAAGGCAGTATTCTTTCAGGCAGTAAAATAATTAAAGCAGGAGAGAGACAATTTTAAGATTGACGTGTCATTAAGCGTAGATTGGATATCAAAATAAACAAGACACCCATTTAAATAAAAATATATGACCATTGTAAAAAGGTTGAGTTCTAATACTTCTGCAATATTAGTGAGTAATTTTAAAAATGAGATTTAACCCTCGAAAACGTCGAGAAAATTAATTTCAGCGAAATCTATTTTTTTTTTTGAAATCCGATCACAAGACATGTATATTCCATATACTATGAGTAAAATAATTCGATTGTTTGATTATCTTATAGATTACACATTTACACATTATATTGCACGTCAAACATTACCAAATAAGTACAAAGAATCTATATAGGTATTATTATTATTCAATGATTCAATGAAAGATTCCGGGTATATTGTTAACCAAAGAAAAAAGCAGTCTCACAGGTGTTCGTAGCTGCCTGCTGTAGGGAATAAGCTAATTTGTAAGTCTGACTTTCGTGGTGATCCATCATGTAGTTTAGTGTAGTCAGATGTACCTAGACATATTATCAAGCCGGTTAATAATAAAATAAGAAACGTATTTTCCTTTGTAGCTCTCTAAGTGCGTGGTTGTTTGCATGTTTTATTTCCAGATATCGTTAATCCGCTTACTTTCGTAATTATTAGACCAACATAAAAGCGTATATTTACAAACTAGGTCTCCTATAATAATAATAAACTTTTAGAAATACAAATGGAAAATTCGTACGCAGTAAATCGCTTTTAACATGGAAAATGTTTAACTTTTAAGTAGGTAAGTCCTGCTCAAAATGCAATAAAAAATTACAGTTTAAAATAATTTCATATTAAAGCCGAGTATAGACCATTAAAGGATGGCGTCATTTGACGTTTTCCCGTGGGGCGTCCATTTAAGTACAAGAGCCACGGGTCACTTTGAGCGACCCGAACCACCCGAGACAGCAGTAAGCCGAATCAGTTATCCGCGTCACTTTCTTTACAAATAGTCATTATATTCAATCCATATACAAAGATACAGAAATTATGATGTCATTCGCTTAAATAGATAGAGTAAAATTAAATAGATAGTACAGATCTCATACTCGTAAGATATGTAGTAGATCCACGGGACGATTTGGAACGATCTGATCCTTGACCTGATAAACAAGACTTTTATTTATCTATATCAATTTGTATTGAAGTATGCATAACTTCGACGTAATAGTCGATCTGCGACTATACCATGTTGCATAAGCATATCACTTTAGTAAGTATAGTTAAATTAACATTAGCACTTCAAAGTATGCGCACTTACGTAGAGTAAACGGTTAAGGCCTAGTGCTAGTGCATACATTTATACACTTTTTGAATCGACTACACAATTTGACTTTACAATTTGGTCAATTGAAAAGTTGTATGCGCCAAGCCTTAGCGTTAAAGGGGCGGTAATTTGAAGATGGGGGAGGATTGGTAAGTGGATCACCATAATACATACGTATGTGTTAGTTGGTTGTGTTTTTCCTACCTAAAGGCCCTTGTTTATACACGGAATCCTATTAACTTTTTCAATCAATCCTTGTTTGTATTGGCATTCCCACATGTCAGAGATAGGATTTTTTTTATAAACGTTATATCGTGTTCGAAAGAGACGGAAAGGATAAACGACGTGTAATTATAAAGTGGTGGGGAAGGTTTTTCAGGAAATCGTAATAAACCTTTGAATAAACAAGGAATCGTTAGGCATTTGTTGTCGTTCTGAGATTTTATTCGAAAAATAATACTGAAATATATAATTAAACTTTTTTGTTTCATTATTTTAATATTGTTGTTTTATAAATTTTCTCTATGACGGAGAAGTCAAAATACAATACGATCATAATATATATTTACATTTATATATTTTATTTTTTATATTATTATATTTTTATAACTAGAGGCACATAGAGCTGTATATACAAAATTCTCAAGTTCAAGAGATTCTAATAATATTGGCAAAATAACCTCGAAAGTCAATGAATCCGTCAGCTTTTGAAGTATATATCTAAGGACTATTTAGGTACCACATACTTTCCGAATTGTCGAAAATATAGTTTTTTGGGAGTTGTGTATAAAGATTGCATCCCCGTTAATTTTTCTAATACAAGTTAACAATTTTTTCCTTTTTTTATAATAAAACTGAATATGAGCATCTTGCTCATAAATTCACTATGATTTTTTCATGGCACGGTACTTAAAGGTTGTGTTATGAAAGAGGAAGATGTTCTGCACCTGGAACCAAACTCACGACCTCCACTAGAAAATTCGGCGATTGAACCGTTAGGCTACCAACAAACCATAAACCATTATCTTAGTAATGAAAGAAACTTATATTTCCTCACCCTTAAATATATTTATTTATTTTATTTTCTTCTTTATACGGCTTAATTAGCCATTTACAAATTACATAAATAAAAACACAACAATAAACAGACACAAGAAAGGTGATATAATTTTTCCCTTCTCATATGTTACCAAAGGAATAATATGACAAGAATGTATTACTTGTATAAATGATAACTTTAAATCAAAAAGTAACATAGACTTTGAATTAAGGGCTCGTATGATTCTTTGTTTTTGCTTCCTCCGTATGCCGACAAAATGAGTATGAAACACAGACATTCGTATACCAATTTGGGATGGACCATTCATTAAATCTTCTACCATGTGAACTCCTTTTAAACGGTGACGTTAGACAAGGAGTGGCGTTTCATCATAAGTACTTTTGGGATAACACGGCTTTTCTTGTGAATCCTCCATCCTGCGAGTCGCTGAATTAGGAAAAGGCGGATCACAATATCTCTTACAAACAATTATATGACATCAACGTTATGAGAATGGATTAAAACCATGTCCCGGTTTAAGATATGTTCGGTTTGTAATACTTTAGTTGTTTGTTTTATAGAGAATGAAATTTCTAGCAATCTGGTCGAGTCATATAAAAACGTTCAACCGGATATTTTTTGTACGAAGACAGCCTACATAAAAAGTCGAATCATAGCAAAAAAGTCGGTTTCTGTCTTAAGGATAGGAGTGATAAATATAAGGAAGTCAGTTCAAATAACCAGAGGACCAAAAGGAGCTTTAAAAAAAAAACAAGATGTAGAAGGCGTCGGCGTTTTGTATCGAGTCGAAATGTAAACTGTTTGATGCGTGTGTGTTGCTCATTCTCCTGCATGGGTGTGAGTCCTGGCACCTGACCAAAGCCGAGGCACAAAAAGTACCTATCTGCATTTGAAACGAAGTGCCTCAGGAGAATCTTGGGTATAAGATTGTACCACCGCATCACGAACGACGCTATACGCCGGTGCACCCAGCGCGGATTCATTACGTCAATTTTTATTATGTTAATTTTTTTTTCAATACGTTCATTTTCCACCATTACGGAGAGAAGATGGGCACGGCTGGAACATGTGTTGAGGATGCCGAATGACAGTTGGCCGAGGAGAGCGCTGTTTTTCCTCGAAGACGTGGTAGACCCTCTCATAGCGTGTTCCGTTCGGTCATAAGCATTGCACAAGATCGAGCGCAATGGGGAGCTCTTGGTTTTGATTTGATCGATATTATCTAGTCCAAGGAATTTGGGTAAGAAACAACTTGCGTTGGGATCCCTTGCTGGAAACCAAAAAAGTCTTTGCAAGAAGTAAAGAATCAATCTAATTGATTTAAAGAAACTTGATAATTGGTTAATGACTTGAAGGTATCTGTGTACGTTGAATAACTAACTTGGAATCAAAAAGCTGTCTGCAGTCATGACGTATCCGAAACGAAGCTACTCTCCACCCCTCTTCCGTCAATAAATTTACAGATAAGCAGTGAAAGCTCAAAGTTCCTTAAAACGAAACTTGTTTCATAACTGATTTGAGTACCCACCTTAAACTACGTCGAAACGGAACCAAAGTGAAGCATTTTCATATCAGTTTGTATTTCTAAAGAAGACAAGGTACCTACCTTATAAATCAATCAATCAATCAATTCTCCCTTTTACACCCCACTCAGGGGCATAGGGAGGCAACAAGAGCTCTCCATTGCGCTCGATCTTGCGCAATGTTTATGACCTCCTCCCACACCATGTCCATGTCCCTCAGCTCTGCTTCGAAGGAGCGGAACACAGTGTGAGAGGGTCTTCCTCGTCTTCGGGACCCTGATGGGAGGAAGAACAGCGCTCTCCTCGGCCAACTGTCATTCGGCATCCTTAACACATGTCCCAGCCAAGTCCATCTCCTCCCCACAATGGTAGAGGTGATGGGCTCACGCTGGGTGCGCCGGCGCCACCTTATAAATAGTTTGGTTTATTTAAATATACTCTTTCGCGGTTGATAATATACTCGTACAATCTTGGTATGTATCTTCTTTAATATTATTTTTAAGTAAGTACACAAATATCTGTCAATAATGGTAGTTTATTAACATAATATTTATATACTAGGGGTCATGCGTCACTATGTGACATAATTATAATTTCGTTTCAGTAACGTTGACGATACGCAGTAGGCACCTAAAAACATTGTCTACATTAAAATCGACAACAAAACTCATACGTTACTTATATGTGATATGTGTATCTACCCGATTCAAACAACAGAACTCACGCACAACTAAATAGAAAGAGGGGTAGGTGGCGTTAGTTATGTGTTAGTGTTTTGGACTTTTCTTATATTGGACAATTTTGTAAATTCTCAGGTTAAGTACATTGTTTTTTGAGTTATGTTGGGGAATTGTTCAGCAAAAGGACTCTATAAAGTTGTGTAAAAAGCGTTATTTACTAGTTAACGATCTCTTATCAAATCTTTTATCTTACAATGCATCAGTAAAAGTCTATTTTTATGAAACCATTTAATATTCACCTTAATTATTAGCCGGCGATCGTTCACTGCAGGACATAGCCATTATCATGTTCACGCCACTCCTCTGTCTCTGATCATCCCCATCCAACGGTCCGCACGATGTCGTCGCTCCACCTCATCGTCTATCTGCCAACACTTCTTCGGCCTGTCTATGGTCTGCAATCCGTCAATCCCTACTCCACCATCCGTCGTCCCCACGAGATACGACATGATCACCGCACCTCTATTTGAACTTAGCAATTTTATCACCCACATTGGTGACTATAGTGTGGGCGCCTTCGGATTTCGGTATTTCTGAGGATTTCTGTGTTCGATTTTTTCCCTTATTTACCTTTAATAGTTATTTATTTGATAAAACGATTCAGGTATAAAAAGACAGAGGAATAAAAGCGTACTAAAGCATCTTGGTTTTTTTATTCTACGAGGTAAGCGAACAATAGAGTGATGGTACGAGTGAATTATGTAGATATACTGGCATAGTACCTATTATCATTGTTATTATTATATGAAGAGAACAAGCTTACGGGTAGGGATGAGATCCCTCACAGCTCAGATGAAGAACTTGACAAAATTAAACGAAAACAATTTCGTTCGCTTCGAACATTCTATAGGCGTTAGATACAATAATATAGTCGGAATAATGGGATAATAGAGCCGTGGAGGTAAAGGGATAGTTATAGAGAGATAGTAACTACCTACTCGGTGGTGGTGTACAAAGCCTTAAATATTATTCTATTCTGTATAATAAATAATTTCCAACAAGGATTCATTGTAACGAATCACAGCTATTTGAGAGGAGAGGTTTTATGATGTAGTGTTACAGATTTATCGAAGCGGAAATTTCTATGTTGGTAGGCGGTGGATATATTCTATAGGTAAGCACAAAATAATAATAATATTCTCTGTAGTTAATAACGGGGATAACTTCGGCGAGCAGCGATGAAACACAACACCAAATGCTTATTGGGTTACTATTGGTGTCAGCTTCGTGGATGTAAGCTCTCTGCGAATATAACGTTATTAATATTTATGTGGAAAAAAATGACAAGTTGGATATAATTCATCCCTTGAAATCTAATATCAGTTGGCTGAAATAAAATATACGCTCCTATTAGGAGAATGATTAATTTATATTTTAAACAGGGGGTTTTCACTCAAATGAAGAATATTTTATCTTAAGAGAGTATCACGTTATCAAGGCTCAACAAATTAGTTTTGAATTTTATCTGACGTTTTTTAAACTGCAGTGTTCCGCAACCTTTTCTCCATAAATTTCGCGGCAAATTATATACATATAGTAATCAAATTGATACACAATTGATTTATACAAGGGGTGGCTAAACTTATATACGTCATGAGCTACTTTTTAACGAAACTATGCCCGAGATAGATTTTTTTTTATATAAACCTAACTATATACAGAGTATTCCAACTGGATCTGTTGAATTTTGAAAGCTGTAGGCTAAACAGGCCATAGTGTTGAAGCAATATATTTACATCAAATAAGTTGAAATTTATTAATTCTGTCTGGCAAAAAAATTACAATAAGTAAATGAATATTATATTATTCAACAACAAACGCAAAGTATGTGACAAAAGCTACAGAGTACAGAACTATAAAAACACGATATAAGACACGACATTTTTAAAAAAGAACAATAAAAGCATGAAAAATACATACTTTAATTCTTCAAACACTTTACGAGTATTTGTAACTTTGTAATACTTAGGCATTTTACTAATTTATAAAGAAAACAACCTTTGCAGTATTATGATAAATATCGTAACACTGTAAATGTGTTTTTATGTAAAGCATGGCGTTTGGTAGACTAGCGGTATCAGTGAACGACTTCCGTACGCACAGCGTTCTGAAGGTTGTAGGTTCGGACCATTTTCCATTTTCACACAAGCTTTATTTTATGTGAAAATGTCGAAAGTGTATTTGTGGTCACTTTGGGTCAATTTGACTGCGGCACAACCGTCTCGTGGAGCAACGGTTACAAAGCACTGCTTTAAAGGACTCAAGGAGTAGAGGAATTAAATAAAGAGAGTGTTTTGAATTTTATTATTTTACACATTAAAAGGCCCGTAACATTATACAAGTGTCCAAACGATAGCGCGCAAGTGGGAATTATCTGCCGGTCTAGAGGGATGGGAGGCTTCGTCTATTTCCTGCTGAAAGATTATGCAAAAGCTATTAAAGAAGTGAAATGTGTTGTTTGAATTAACAAAGGGTAGCCGTTAAAGTAATCTATTACACGGAGAACTTATCTCTCTGTAATAGATTGCAGATTAAAAGCTGCACTCACCCTTTCACTGAGTTATGGTTGAAAAACTTTATTCCCTTCATTGTCCTGATTCACATTAAGATTGTGACACTAATTACCTATTTAAAATCTCTAAAAATGAGTTTTTTTAGTTATAATTTAGTTAGTTTGAACATCACATTGACACTCTTAGATCAAAACCGCCGGTTTTCCTCTCATGTTCGGAGTACTGAGACATATTTTTATTTGAGCTCTTTCAACTTTTTAGTAAAAGGATTTTTCTCTTCTGCGTTTGAGTCTCAGTATCCATGAGGCTGAAAACTTCAGGGATTTAGACTTGACCATCTAAATGTTCAAAAAATCTAAAACTTAAATTGGGCACGATAATATGAAAAAAAAAATTAATTTATTATCATTTTTATACATTCCTGCACAAAGATTTCAACATAGCAAGCGAAATTTAATGAGTTAGGAATTTTCACCGTCGAAGAGTAGCACAGAAACCCATGGATCGGACAATGTTTGGAATCACATTGCTAGACCATATTCCTAATGTTAAAATACGAAGAGGAACAGGAGTTGCCGACATTGTTAAAACTGTTGTTACCTTAAAATGGAGGTTGGCGGGACACGTGTGTCGTAGAGAGGATGGTCGCTGAGTCAGCAAAATAATGGAGTGGCAGTCTAGAACAGGAAGAAGGGAAGTAGGCAGAGCTTCAGCCATAAAAGGGACGACGAAGTAAGAGGGACCGAGCGAAGTTGTGAAGAGGCTCTGGATCAGCAAAGGAGCACAACGGGCTGATGATGATGATGACGTCGAAGAAGATACAGAAATCAATCTAAGAAAATACTATGTACCTGGAGTAGTAGGAAACGTAAAGAAAGATTCTTACCCGACGGTCACGGGACAAGGAGAACTGTTATTCGGATCTCTGACATATAAGGAAACTAAAACGCAGATCAACTTGGAAGTAAAAATAAAATTCACGCGCTTATATGTAAGGTTGCAAAATGAGACAAAATAAAGAGGTATGTATCTAAGTAATTCGAGTTAGTTGGACTTTATAATTTAATTTATATCCAGCCTTATTCGGGTTTGATAATAATATAATATCTCCATATAATGTTGGAGGAAGTTTTTAATTCAGATTCCCTCGTATCTACAGTTTTGTTTAAAAATATTAAAACTTTTACAATGGTCGTGTAATGTAGGGAGCTATCTTTAGAGGTAAACTGGGTTTATCATTACTTTTCGTACCGCGGTCTACAACATACGTAAGTACAGTAGAACCTGTCATCAACGGCATAATTCGTTGCAGAATCCTACTCGTTAAGTATCATCTAAAATAGAATCATCGATATTATCGTTCTTCGCATTTGTGGGTTCGATCCTGGTGCTGATTATCTTTCTCTCTCACAACACAAATTTTGCTTTCATTATAAGATGTTAAAAGTGTATTGTGTTTACTTGAAGAGAGCCTCGATTCATTTGGAAAATAGTTTCACATCTTAATCATATTTAATTAAATTTGGTGAAGCTTTTGTATGAATTTTATTTTATCCATTTTGCCTATCTACAGGTTATTACAAATTTTGAAGCATTAATTATATAAAAAAAAAAGTTTTTTTTTCAAGACTATTTTCAAGGGTCTTGTTCTAATTGAAAAGTGATCGCGTCCGAGCGTTGAGCGATCGTACAATGTTCTCAATTTGAACGATCCGTCCACGTTTGAGTATATGAACCTTGACGCGCTGACCCTTTCCAATTAGGACACACTAATTAAACACAAAAAATCGGTTATGTTTGAATGAAAATGTGGAAAACTGGGTTAGCAAAGGAGCGAGAAATAAAGACCGAAAAATAAAACCCAGACTAATGCACTGGTACGAATGTCATGGCTCACAAAAAAGTGTTGTAAGCAAGTGACTTCTCTTTCTGTGAAACTCGAATGTTGTACTCGTTATGCGAAACGTCGCTAGCTAAGGGAGCTACTTTTTTACCATACTTTTTTGCTCGTTATGAAAAGTTCCACTGTATTTCGTAATGGTGGCTTCGAATGGTATAATAATGGATACAGCAATAGTTGAAGTGGCACACGCTGGACACAGAATGCAATTGGACTTTTGCCATTCTATTTCTGCCACGTCGTAAATTTGATTTAAATGAGAGCGCTTTGGATTGTAGAGGGGGCTGGTCTGTGGCTCTGGGAAGATTTATATTTTGTATCATACAAATACCGGTGGCAATAATAATTATTGTACTGAATTTTTGTATCCAACGTACTATAAAAATATTTTAAAAAGGTAATTTATTAACCGGTTTACCTCAAAATCTCTCCGATTCAAATTTTTATACCATTGAATTTCAAATCTTTATACCATTGGTGATTGAACCCTAAACAAAGCACTTTATATCATATTGACAACTTTCTCTATCATGGGGTTGAAATTTACCTTTTTTATTTTTAAGATCTTCCGACAAAAATATAACGTGACAAATATTTTGTGTAAGGAGATGACAATAAAAATGTAAATCCCTTTTTTTACTAAGAAATTTGTTTCATACAAATGGATCTAATCTAATGTCTTAAATAATGTTGGTTCTTCGCAGGGTCACTTTGGCATTAGGTTCTATAACACTCGTAAACGAAGGAAGGCTTAAAAAAAAGGCATTTGGTTGTTCACAAGTTTATTATACTGATATTTTTCGTAGACACACGTACTTAATATTCACAGGAGACTACTTGTGCTTGCCATACCAAATTAAAGAAAAATAGTATTCGAAATTATATGTTTGTGTTATTTTTTTGCATTATATATTTTGCAAATGAATAGCACACTCCTATACAAAAAGTACAGTAGGTATTACCGGAGGAACATAATGTCCAAAGCATTCTCACCGAGTCAATCGGTCTCGTCCGACCTGAGACAGGATTCAATACCCATATTCAATTGAAAAAAACACAGAAAAATCTGACCCGACCGGGAGTCGAACCAACTAGGCAACTGATGTCGTTAACACCGTTGGTTTGCTACACGAAGAAATTTTCAACATTTCCACTCTCTAATTTCAAGTTAAAATAATATTCGCATCGAAATGCCTTAGATTTTACCAAATTTAAACCAATTACTATTTCGCTTATAATATACTAGCTAGTTACCCGTGGCTTCGCTCACGTGTTACTGTATTTGCTTTCTCTTCCTAAACAATGCAGAATTAATTATATTCGCATCAAAATTAATAATAATAAGAAACATCATCAACATTTCTTTTTTTAAATATATATTCTAAAATTTCCATTAAATTACTATATTTTTATTTATATTTGTCGTTATTAATCTGTATTTAAAAAATATGTGCTTCTTATACAAATAGAATTAGCCCGCGAACTTAAAAATTTCGCTAACTTGACTGACATTGTTCTATGAGAATCCCAAAAAATAACTCGAATAACTTTTATTCCATCAAATGACGTTATTTGAAATCAATTTTTATATTGCTGGATATGAATAAAAAAATATTCAGGTCTCGAAAAGCAATGAAATTAGTGATCTTTAAAACACTTATTTCTATCTGCTTTGGGCATTTTTCAAGCTACAGACGTTTTTTTTAACATTTCAATTTATATCTTTCACGTTGATTTGTTGTTGTTTGTCTGGTCGTAGGTTCGAAATTTAGTTCATAAATATCTTATCCTGAGCAAACACGACATAAAAACAATAAACGATATCGGTCCAGCCGTTCAGGTCGAAATAAATAACGTTAAACGTTAAAACTGTTAACGTTCCGAACGTTAACGTTTACCAAATTGAAAATGGTTTCCAAACAAAAAAAAATGCGTTTCGTCTTCAATATAATAGCAGCGTCGTAATATCCAAAGATTTTGAGGTAACGTTTAACGTTATAATTTTGAATAACTGACAGAATTATTTTTTTGACTCGGAATTTGGAACAGCATTGTTTAACGCACGTTGAACAACAGTTTTTACGTTATCTCTATGGAAATAACAACAAATTGTTAACGTTGGAGCTGTCGTTAATATTTCGACTTGGCCTCCAGGCGTGATGCGATGACCACGTAAAGTAGGTCTCCATTTTTATAATAACGTAATATTCTCCCTTTTAAGCCCCCCCGCTCACCGCAAGCCAGCCCGGAGGAAACTAAACCGCAGCAAACCCGATCCGCACAAAGCCAAACCCTAGCCCGATTGCCAAAATGCCAGCCGCACACAAATCAAGCCCGTGGCGGCTCCCCCCAAACCACCCCATAATACGGGAGGCCTTGGACCCACTCAGGAGAATAGGTTAGGCATAAAGAACTCTCCATTGCGCTCGAAGTCGTCCGAGGCTCATTGTGCCTTTTCTAACCGGTTGAGTTTTAAGGAAGTGAGGTGGTCAACCTCAGTATTCTAATGGTATAAGTAATTGGCGTTCGACTATAAACGATTTTTCGACAATGTAGAGTAGGAAGAAAATTAACTGTCCACTGTTTATATTTTTTATTAGATGAAACGGATATCGGCAACTATCCGATATCCGGTCTGTCCGGCGGCGTAAATAATATCCTGCCGGATACCGAATAGTAAAAAGAGACATGTTTGGATAACTCATTGATTTGTTTATTAAAGTATCACTTAAGAAATACACCTTATAATCACAAAATAAATTCTACAACTTAGAAAATTGATTATCAAGCATAAGGTAAATTATGGAGAGTAATTCTATATAATATTTCGTTATATAGACTATTAGACTATATAGAGGAAAACAGCAGCTTTGCTGGTCTTCGTAAGTAAGGGAAGTTTAATAAAACAACGTTTCGTCATATATCATCCTGGCTGAAGATGCAGATAGTTTCCGCGATTTTTGGAACAATAACGTTCCGGCAACGGAGTCAGTCCAATTTGTTTATACCGCCTACGTAAGCATAATTCATGCGTTGTACCCATGGTAATTTACGCACTGGCCGGGCTCTAGTAAGGACTTCTTTAGCATTCTACGAATTTTATAAATTTTTGAAAATAAAAACACCGATATTTTAAGGGGAGCGCTTTTCTTCCTCCCGCAAGGGTTCCGAAGATAAAGAAGATCTTCTCATACCGAGAGGGTCTTCCTCGTGTTCTGCTCCTTCGAAGCAGAGCTGAGGAATCTGGAAATGTTGTGTGAGGAGGTCATAATATCCGGCTAACTGCTATCCCTTTCGTCTCTATTTTTTATACGTTCCAGTGGACAGTTAATTTTTTCGCACTATACAGTGACGAAATGATATGGTCATTGACTTGCCAGTGTTTTCAAAACAATTATTTACGATCTATCCTAAAATGATGTGAGGATTTTGTAGATAATTTTAAAATGTAATATTTTGCACTTTTACTACATTTGATATAAAATAATTTACCTATTGACTTCATAATACTATTTACCTTTTTTCAACATAATATTATATCAACTTGCTATTCATGGTTTACGCAATAAATTCAAAGCAAGATTACTCACATAGTTTTTTTTTTTGCTAGTGTTTTTATGAAATGGCTTCAAATATTTTGACAGATCAAGACATAAAGAATTGCAATACAATCCAGATTCTTTTCGTGAACTTACCGTAAATTATTTTAGTAGAGATAATAAATTACTAAAATAGGTAGGTACCTACATAATGATTTTAATGTCGATCGTAAAAAAAAACAATTCAGAATCGCTGTACAGGATGCATGGTACGAAAAATATATTGAAGTAGGTAGGTACGTAAAGTGTTTGTCTGAATTCACGGAAAGTGTATTATTTATCTCTTATATAAAAATGGAACGCTAATTTGCGCGGTCATCGTATGGGTAAGAACACGTTGAAAGCCGATTACGATCCGCGCCGACCAGCTCAAAGATTGTTGTCTATGGTTTCCATGCATTTAAATGGGCATCTCGGGAAGCGGGTTCCTGCTTTTTCTGTGGGTTTCCCCATTCAAATGCATAGTAACATTATTTGCGCCGGTTGGCGCTAGTCAGAATCGGCATTCTACGTGTTACTTACCCTATGAGAACAGCTGAACTTATATCGCCCATTTTTTTGTCGTGTTTGCTTTTGTCTGAAGGGTCTTATGAAAGAAAAAAGTTGCACGGAATAAAAATAAAACTTCCATATTATTATTAGATTTTTTCTAATTTTGAAATTAAATCAGGCGTTTGACAGGAATCAGTTGTTTGATGAATGATACGATTCACGGAATGCTTATAGTAAATAATATAATGATATGTTTTACAACAGATGCAGCGGTTACAGTAGTTAAAAAGGTAATAATGAATTGTATCATTATACTAATTCAAATTCAATAATATAAGGACCACGTCGTTGTCTGTGTTAAATAACTTTAAACTGAAATCAACTTAAAGTTATACATAAAATCTCGAACATATTATTTATATTCCAAGGCGGGACGAAGTTTGACGGGTCGGCTAGTTCAAAACTATATTATTATTATTATAGATTACGCAATAGTTTCGTCACGTGTATTGGAGAAAGTAGGTTGGGTTGGGTATACCTACGTAGGTACGTATATATTCATACACGCTGCACCGGACCAGCTCGCGGTGTATGTATGTTTATTGTATGAAACGATGTCGTCAATAAATTAAATTTTTACAAAAATTGATAAGAAAATTTTGAGATGTACTGCTATGATGTATATATTTTTTATAGAAAAATAAATTATCTAGTTGTAGCGTTTCGGCGTTTTTCGATATTTTTATAAAATTCTGAAATATAGGCACTGAAACTCGTAAATTTGTCATAAAAAAAATATTTTTCTTTATAAAAAAAGTTTGAGAAATCCTGGAACTTCTTCATTAAATTATATTTTAGATATTGTATTTTTCTATATACATACACAATTTTAGGGTTCTAGATTTTATGGTTTTTGAGATATATGGAAAAATTAAATATAAATTCAAAGGTTGATAACCCCTGACTGAAAAAAATATTCAATAGTTTCTGAAATTTTAGGATCTGTGTATCAAGCGAATCAAAAGTTATAAAGAGGGGACGGATACACACACATACACGTTGGAAAAGTGCCCCTCACCCCCTACCCTCTAATTAATGATATCTTATGAAAACGAAATAGTATAATTTGACTCTTCCTGAAGAAATCATTTTTTTGAAATTTCGATAAAACCAGTTTTAAACTTTTTAGGAGGCACTTAAAAATCATCCCTTTTTATATGTGCCCTTTTTCGTCCCTTTTAGTTAAATTTTGGAAAAATTGCCAAATACACTAACACTCATTTCTATAGAAGAATTCATATGCCAAATCTCAAGTTCGTACCATGTCTAGTTTCCGAGATATTCGCATACTTTGAAAAACATTCAACCCTTATTTTCACCCCTTTAGGGGTGGAATTTCCAAAAATCCTTTCTTAGTGGAAGGTTTTGTATTGAGACCTACCTGATTTCCAAATTTCACTTCTCTACGATTAGCCGTTTGGGCTGTGCGTTGATGAGTCAGTCAGTCAGTCAATCAGTCAGGCACTTTCCTTTATTATTATAGATTATTAAACCACTGAACCGAATTACAGTTGATGAGTGCGTCCATGTGGACCCTAGCGGGAAGCTTTGGCACAATACCCGCAGCCAGAATGGGAACAAGCGCCCACATAGGGGATGATTATTACTGACCAACCACCCTGAGTTAATTAGCGAAGGAGGGTAGCTAACGGCTAACACTGAACACCATAGAATGCGCTGTTTCAGATCACAGGAATGATAAAAGAACATACTTGATATATTTTTATCCTAGTGACTTTTTTAGGGAAATTTAATACATCATGGAGAATGTATTGAATGAATATATTATATTATTACATGAAAATAACCGAGACAAGACCAAATTTATGATAGTAGTCAGAGACGAACATCAGATGAACTTTTCAATGTCTGGGATCATACTAAAGAATACGAAAACGTGTATTTATCACGGAATTTCATCACATGGGATGGGCGTGTAAAAATAGAAATAGGCAGACACATCCACCAAGCGAGACTCACCTTAAACAAATAATCAAAGATCTTTGAATTCAGCATAACGCACCTAGAACTTTGTAAAAAAATTATGACCTATGTATGGAGTATTTTCCTATATGGATGTGAAACCTGTTGTATACATATATATGTTGTATCGACAGAGGACGGAAAAGATTGGAAGCCTTCGATGTGTGGACGTATGTATATTGTATAGGCGAATGTTAACAATGTCTTGAAGGGATCATAATATCACGAACGAACGAAGTTCTTGCAAGGCCAATATTGCACACATTATCGGCGAGACGCACGAGATGGCTGGGACATGTAATGAGACAGAAAATTTACTGGATATTGGTCGAGGATTCGATTGCTAGAGGAAGCTCGCTCAGGAGTATGTACTTGCAACGGATGATATGCCAGAACATGCAACTCAGTTAGTACATCGAATAAATAGAACAGCCAATAGGAGTGGACAAAGAGATGTTCGCCTGCTGCCAACTAATTCAAGGATTGAAACAGCAGAAGAAGAAGTAACTTTTAAGGCCCGTACTCACTTGCACCGCACCCGTGTGACATTGCATCAATTTAATCGAAAGG
Organism: Mystacides longicornis; assembly: GCA_963576905.1. Taxonomy (NCBI): domain Eukaryota; kingdom Metazoa; phylum Arthropoda; class Insecta; order Trichoptera; family Leptoceridae; genus Mystacides; species Mystacides longicornis. The sequence continues at coordinate 13,550,321 of OY756428.1, forward strand.
TTAAATGTATACGCGATTCGAAAAGCGAATGCGAGCGGAACACATGCATATTTTTAAAAAAATTGTCCCATTGAATATAAGGTGTGCCTTCCAATCCAAACTCCCTTAAGACTCCACTTAGGGGCATAGGGAGGCAACAAGAGCTCTCCATTGCGCTCGATCTTGCGCAACGTTAATGACCTCCTCCCACACCATGTCCAGGTTCCTCAGCTCTGCTTCGAAGGAGCGGAACACAGTATGAGAGGGTCTTCCTCGTCTCCTGGACCCTGATGGGAGGAAGAACAGCGCTCTCCTCGGCCAACAGTCATTCGGCATCCTTCAGTTCCTTTTCTGACCGCTTGAGTTTAAGGGTGTGAGGTGGTCAACCCCACGACCCCGATCTGATTTTTCGATTACCTGCCTCTTACAGGATGCTCGAAAAACCAGCAAAAAGAACAGAGGTGCTATTCTAAGCCGACAGCCCCACGGCATGTTTTTATTCTTACGAAACTAATCACGCCAGTCCTTCGATGAAACTGACTAATGGCCTGTACACATCTGGTGACACGCGCGGTAATGTAACGTTGTAACCTTGCACCGAGCGTGTTCAGACCCTAAGGTTTTTTATAATAATATTATAAAAAACCTAGATATATTATACAGATTTAAGGCACACATTTTGAAGCAGTAAATAATATTTAAACTCACTTGAACGATTTTAAATGTCTCAATTTTTTATAATAAAAAAAACTGATTCAATGGATTGACGAAGTTTCAATTTAAACTTTTATTGGAATTTTGAAACTTTGAATTTGAGAACTACTCCAATTCTTTGTTACTTACAAAACGAAATAAGTTTTTTTTACAATCTATCTTTATTATTGTTTTGAATTCGATGTTTATCAACTTTACTTATAAAAAAATACACTGTAATAAAGTTTTCCCAAAATAAAAGACATCAGTTTGTTAAAAATGAAATAATTATATAGATAAGCTACGTATGTATATTACAACAAATTTATTTAGTAAGATCTTTAATTCACATATTTTTAAATCATTTTAAAAACTTTGTCGTTAAAGATCAGGAACAGGATAATGCCCATAAAGTAAAGAAAAACAATAATATGATTCAAAATAAGACAGAAAGAGTTTGTATTGTACTCGGGCTATTAAAGAGTTCTATGGGCAAGTTCTGATAAAATATTGTGTCTAACTTAAACAGTCTATCGAAACAATCCACAGTTACATAAAAGGACGTAAAGTTTCATATAGAAAGGAAATAAAACGGAATGCAGTTTATCTTGTCCATTGGTAATAGTTTAAAAACAAAATTTTTTTTTTACGTTATAAAAACAGTCTGCCAAAAAAGGACGTCTAAAAACTTCAACAGACTAGAAATAGTAGTACGAGAAAATCTTTTACATTTCACACATATCTCTGAAAGCGTTTAGCAGCGTATGTCCAAGCAACCAAAACAACATGACATACGAGCGTGTAGGTGAGAGACAAAAGAAAATCTATTTAGAAACAACTGCAGACGTACTATTGATATAAAAGAAAATAAAACATTATTTCACAAGTAAGTTTTCGATAAAGTTTGAAACACGTCACGTCCTTTTAAAAGGACTGCATTCTATAATCAAATTCCCAGACAACGAGTAGCTTTCTTTACTTTCGAAATGCTAAAAATGTGTTGTAGTATGTTAATACTGAAAAAGTAGATAGCAATAATATGATTTAAGCTAACTCCAATTGATAGGCTACCATTTTACATTTCAAGATATGTGTAGAATGGATATCCCTGAAGGATATTTCAGTAAAGGGAAAACTGTATTTATCCAAAATGGAAAAACATTTAATCATGATTAAATAAATAATGATTGATTAAGGTGATATATTATAATAATAATTTTGAAAATAATGGCGATGATCGCAGGAATTTAAAATAAAATCGGATCGAATTAATAAAAATTCTTTTTTAGTTTTAAAAAGATTAATGTAACTTTTTTGTATTTGTAATTATTTTTTGTGTGATAATTGGAAAGGTTTAAGTTTAAACCAATTCAATTACAGAAGTCTGAAATTACCTAAATTATAAAAAAAAAGTTTTCATATGATCAAAGAACTATGTTTATAACGTTTCATAATAAAACTCTTTAATTTACTAATTTCAAAATCATATCAACAATGATTTTACATAACGTTTTTTCCTGTTTTATTTATTACTTAAACTGCTTTTATACGAATACAACATTCATCAGGTCTACCTTGGTACGGGCTTTGCTCAGTTAGGTGGATTCAAATACTTGTAAAAATTATTCTAATGCTATTATCTATGAATAAAGAAAGTTATTATTATTTCAAATCATTTATTCATTAAATCACAATATATCATATGAAGTATACATCATTGTAAAAAAAAATTAATAAAAATAAATTAAAATTAAATACAATGCTATATACTAAATATAAAAATATCGGTATTATCTCTCATGATACATCACGATGTAATGTAATCATGAGAGATCTTCGAACTACAGAGAAAGGAACCTTCTTAACATCCTACATGAGGACAACAGAACTGCCTTTTGGATGGCATATCTGAGACCACAACAGATGCCAAGTTTCCCTAGATTGTCTTTAAGAGACTTAGGAATAACTCCATTCGTCGATATCACTATAGGTATTATGTGCGTGGTTGGTGTATGCCACATATCCTTGATTTCGTGAGCAAGATCAAGATATTTGATTATCTTATCTTGCTCGGCTTTTTTCAAATTTTCGTCATATGGTATAGTGATATCCACGAGATACGTTATCCCGTTCCTACGATCAACCAATACAATGTCCGGACGATTTGCGTTAATCGTTCGGTCAGTTTGTATTGGTATATCCCAATACAACTTTGTATTACTGTTTTGCATTACCGAAATTGGGGTGTACCTATAATAAGGTACTTCAAGATCGAGCAAACCATATTTCAAGGCAAGTTTTTGATGAACTATTTTAGCCACATCGTTATGTCTGTGCAGATACTCAGAACCACACAGGAGAGAACACCCAGACAAAATATGTCTGGGTGTTTCTCCTGTTTGGCCACATGCACGACATTTATCAATTATATCAGGTGCTTTAATAATATATTTTTTATAATTATTAGTGACGATGACCTGGTCTTGTATTGCACAGACAAAACCTTCTGTTTCGCTAAATAGTTCACCAAACCTCAACCATCCAGTCGAATCTTCAAGACTTACATGTGATGAATTTAAAGTTTCGAAGAATCGACCGTGGAGAGACTTGCCTTTCCATATATCAACCCGATCTTGTACCCCAATTATCGGTGGTGAAACAGGATTTGATAAATTTAAGGGCGTGTACTTCAAATCACACGCAATGAGGTCTTCATAACTCAATTTATTCCTTGATGAGATAAAGTAAGATTGGAGGAGGTTTATCTCTTTGTTATTCATGTTTTTGATGTTTAACATGCCTCTACCACCAATCTTCCTTGGTAAATATAATCTCATCAAGGAACATCTTGGATGATGCATCCTATATTGTGTGAACAAACTACGTACCTTTAAATCCATCTTGTCTAGTTCCGTTTGGTTCCACTTAATGATTCCAAAAGTATACAAAATTTTCGGTACAACCCATGAATTAATGGCCATAATTTTATTTCTCCCGGAGAGAATTTTTTTTTTTATTATTATTATTATTATTATCAGAAACTATCAAATTTCATTAGAAATACTCAAAGCAATAGATGGCTACATTCCTTTCTAAAGGGTTATATCGTCAACCAACACTTTCTGAATTCTACAGATAATTTATTGGTTTATGAATATTATCAAAAATTGTTCTTGGTAATTCCAAACAAAATCAAGTTTTTTCAATTAAGGATGAAATAACGTTGTAGGAAACAATATATTATGGTGTTAACTTGGAAAATTCATCAACTAGATAAAACTAATGGTGGCCTTTAATTGCGATTAATTAATTAAATTGAGAACGAAGCTGGATTGCGAGAGAAGTTTATAGAAACTTTGCGAGAAAGTTTTTTGTAAACAACCTAATAAAATATTTTAAATGAATAGATTTATGCGAAGAGACAGTTGTTCGTAGCAAGAGAATAGTAATTAAGTAAATCTAACGATGTGACAGGTAATTGAAAAATTATGCGACAGAAAGCCCCCCGTTTCCTCCCCCCCATCTCGTCCTAATGATAAACAATGACGATAATTTTACTATCGAGACATTGGAAGCTGTAGAAAGACCTTATTTATTGCCTCTTCGTATATAATATGAGTTTGAGACGGCAAAAATATTGTCTGAAAACGCAACCAAATGAAATAATAGAAAGTTGATAGCTCTCTTTCTGATGATGCTTAGAAGATACCCGAAGAGTGATTTCGTGCTTCCCAAGATGAAGAGAATTGTATTTAAAATTTCTACCCTAATTTAATCTAAATCACTACTAAAATGATAAATATCCAAAATATGTAATATTAACCCACCATCAGAAAAATATTCTGTTTTTATAATTAAATGGTTCATTTGAAAATTACGTGGTTAGCGACATGTATAACGCTGATTCCGAAGGATAGAAAAAAAAATTGGAATAAAAAAACACTTCTAGGTATATGTATAATGCTCAGTGCAGGCATACCTGAGTATTTTTTCAGTCAACCAGTTCAAACTAATGCGAGACAAGATGCCAACTTTAGAAAGAAACTCCTCTCTTCTCGTCTTCTTTCTGTGTCAAGTCGGGTTGATCCAACGTTGACCTTCACTCTGGACAGCATCATGGTCCTGTGCGGTACGAAACAGTTCCTCAACACTCGTGATTCCTTTACACTTGAGAATAATTTGTTGTCTCGTAGACCCTCTTTTTCCCTTATTAAGTACAGCAAATAGTTTCCATCCCCGCTAAATACTTACATGACCCAAGAAGGACACATTTCGAACTTTGAAATTTGTCAGCAATTTTCTATCAACCCTTTGCAGGACTCTTGCGTTGGTAACCATGTCTGACTCTGTTCATTGCATGCGGAGCGCTTTTCGGTGTACCCACATCTCAAACGCTTCTAATCGATAAAACACGAATAAAAATAAGTTTTCTCCGAATAGAAAGAAACTATACACGTGAAAAATACTTAAATCGACTTACTAATGAAAATGATAAGTATGAAGAGTATGTCCAGTTGTTGGATTGGTATCATTTATATGAAAATGATGTCATTTATATGAAAAATATTTCGCGTGTTTGAAGGAGACACTTACGAATAAATCAATAATTATTATGGAAGATGAAAGAGAGAGAACTTTTTAACAGATGTCTCTTTATTTTCTAACCCAATCTCAAAAACAAAAAAACAATATCTAAAAAGTTTTCGCACCACCAAAAGAGTTAAATTTTTACTTAAGATTTGTTTAAGACGAAACAACGAAAAAGCAATTTGTTTGAATCGAGACTGAAATATTTTCGCGATAACTATTAAAAATCTAGAATTACATTTGTATTGCGTAACGGTGCCATTATTCTTGAAAACCATTAAAATCTACTGCGACAGCCATAGTTACTAGGTTTGTCTTTTTACACTGTACAGTAGCTGGTTCATGCAGTAAAACCAGTTTTTTATTGTTTTGAATTTCACTCAGTCACAACCTTTAGTTGTTATCGATCAAAATGTCAAAAACGTTCGATTCTTAGAATAATAGTCTACATGTTTCCATCATCGGTAGTTATCCTCTCTTGAGTCTTACCGTTTATTTTTTTCTCATACCTTGGCCGCCTTGGCGTCTTTCAAGCAATTGGAGTTGTCAAATAAAAATAAGTTGGTACCTACTAAGGTAGGCAGGACTCTACGAGGCGGATCTTCGGGGGGCGGATGTCGATTGGGATGAAGAAGTGGGGACAGCAGGGGGCAGGAAAGCACGGCGAGGACTTGTGGAGTCCATGTGGACATGGAAAATGCACAAGGTTTAGTGTTGTCTAGTGTTTCAGGCACTGAATTGATGTAGGTATTAATATTCAGAAGTTCGTTGGTTCAAAACCAGGAGACGAGCATTTTTTCTTAAAACCCACAAGTCCCAGTTTCAAGATTCCTGAGGTAGGTTATGTAAATTTGATAAGTGATAAGAATGAAAATGCATCGTCATAGTTTGGAAATGGAGTTGAATTATTATTATGATTGAAGGTTGGTTCATTGTTTTACAATATAAAAAAAAAATCGTAACAAGAATAATAAAGTATGTAAAAAAGACCTCTTTAATTTTTTATAGGCCATTTTTTGTTTTGATAAAATAATAACACGTTAAAAATTTATAACCCGTAATGTCGGTTTCACCTTTGAAACATAATTTTTTTTATTTTCCAATAACAAGATCTCGCATATTCTTTAGTACACACAGTAAGAAATATATTATTTTCCAGCCAATCAAAAAGCGGTCTCGGCGCGTGGATCAGGGCATGTAGGGAGTGCATAAATATTCCAGATTCCTCTTAGCCGAGCCATCCTGCCATTTGGCATCCTTCTACGGATGTTGTGAATCTCTAGGAGAGGATTTAATCTTTTATTTGTGCTAATGCTTTGTGTATTATTATTTTTGTTTCTAACTCGTAGCGGCTGTAAAACACAAAATAAAAAGAAAATATAGTATACTTACGCAAATTCTATAAATTTGTTAAAATATCAATATACTAGCTTATACCCGTCTTGCTTTACGTTTTTGATTCCGATTGTCAGGCTTGATCGGTAGGTACCCAACTAGCAAAGTAATCCTATAACGAAAGATTATAAGTCTATCAATACTTATAAACCTCTTATAATGGCATTGTTGTAGACTGTATTACTTATAATAGCATTTTACAAGCCTTAATATTCTCAAGAGCATTCGTTTTTATATCTCAGTCTTATAGTTTGCTACAAAACTATCGCACAGGACAGTTATAGGATACTCTTACTTATAATGGCATTCTACAAGCGTTGATAATCTCAAGAGCATTTGATTTTGTATTTCAGACTTATAGATAGCTACAAGACTATTTTATAGGTAAGTTATAGGAGTACTAATCCTATAAGAGCATGCACTAAGACTTAATAGTCCTGAGAAAAATGCTGATCCTAAAGTAGCATTTTGTAAGATAAAAGAATCCTATAAAATACTTCGCCGAGATCATTATAAGTAATCGTCATAAAGTCTTGTTCAAGACTCATATGAAACAAATAGTACTTCAAAAGAACACTATAAGTGCAAATAGTCTTTAAACTAGATTCTTTAACATACTTGGCTGAGATCATTATAAGTTCTCGCTGCTATAGCCTAGTGTAAGGCTCTTACAAAACCAACAGTACTTAATTAATACGTTATAAGAGCAAATGTACACAAAACTACTAACTCAGTCACTTTATAGGTAAACGCCAGTCATTTTGTCGAGGTGGTTCAAATGTTTTTATTCTTCGTGAAAAGTGCGCGTTAAATATGGAATTAAGTGACTGGAAACGAGAAAAGTTTTCATAGCAAATACAACGCTCATGTTGTTTTCACATTGAATAATTAGCGAATTACTCCCGCGTTTATTCCTAGAGGGGATTTTGATTGCAAATACTACATTTTGTATAGGTTGTAAAGCCAAAAATTCGAAAATATCAATTTGAATATAGTACCTATAGTATTATTACATCATACACATTTTCCTATTATAATTCTTATCAATCTAATCAAAATTGTTCTCGATTATGACATCGCAAACTATTTTTTTTTGTTTTATTGAGAAAAGTTTTTATAGAAAATATAACACTCACGTGGTTTTCACATTTAATAATTCGTGAATTCCTCCCGCGTTACTTTCTTAAGGAAATTTTGATTGCAAATACTACATTTGTGTAGACTGTAATATCAAGAATTCGAGAATATCAATTTGAATTTACTTATATATGTAGTACATATACATTTTCTTATTGTAATTCTAATAAATTCTATTCAAAATAATTGTTCCTAGTAATATAACTTTTAGGTACCTATATTTTTTTTTGCATACATTGCCTATTATGTGCACCTTTATGTCTACCCAATAATTATTAATGTATTTAGAGACGAGGCAATATTAAAAACCCCAAATGCCTTTCTGAACTGGTTGATAACAGTGAACTTTTATTTACAAATATTACATTCATACCTATGGGTTTTCTCGATTATGAATTCGCAGACCACTATTTTATTGTTTTATGGAGAAAAGTTTTCATAGCAAATATAACGCTCATGTTGTTTTCACATTAAATAATTAGCGAATTACTCCCGCGTTTATTCCTAGAGGGGATTTTGATTGCAAATACTATATTTTGTATAGGTTGTAAAGCAAAAAATTCGAAAATATCAATTTGAATATAGTACCTATAGTATTATTACATCATACACATTTTCCTATTATAATTCTTATCAATCTAATCAAAATTGTTCTCGATTATGACATCGCAAACTATTTTTTTTTGTTTTATTGAGAAAAGTTTTTATACAAAATATAACACTCACGTGGTTTTCACATAAAATAATTCGTGAATTCCTCCCGCGTTACTTTCTTAAGGAAATTTTGATTGCAAATACTACATTTGTGTAGACTGTAATATCAAGAATTCGAGAATATCAATTTGAATTTACTTATATATGTAGTACATATACATTTTCTTATTGTAATTCTAATAAATTCTATTCAAAATAATTGTTCCTAGTAATATAACTTTTAGGTACCTATATTTTTTTTGCATACATTGCCTATTATGTGCACCTTTATGTCTACCCAATAATTATTAATGTATTTAGAGACGAGCAATATTAAAAAGCCCATATTACTTAAAAAAATTCAAACCTGGTTCGTATTTCCAGAGATTTTATTGTTTTTAATATAAAAGCAGCCTCCACTGTCATCAACTGACTTGCATATTCCGTACAATTTGTCAGTTATCTAAATTTATCGTAAAATAAGTCGAAATATTTAACTGAAGACATCAAGAATTAAGTAAAAAAAACTTCTAACAATAATGAGGTTCAAATTGATCTACCCTAATTTGTTAAAATGGAGGCAATGTGTTATCTTGATTGAAACTGTTATAAGTAACAATGTACCTATAATGGTTCTGTAAATTACTCAATGCAGAGTATTTTTAAAAATGGCGAATTTTCATATAAAACTGATGAAATAAAAATTCTACAACAACTGTAAATTGAGCTTTTTTCCGAAGCGCGTGAATAAAATAATAAAATTGCGGTACATATTTACAGTAAAAATGACTTCCCACGTTCCCAACAGTGGATAGATGAGTGTCCTTTATCAATTATATTTTGCTGTTTATTAATAAATGTATTATATTAATAATAGAAAATGTACTTACATTTTTAGTATTTAATACAAGAACAAAAAACTTCCACGACGCACAAAAAGCATAACAAAACTTACTTTATACAGTACTTTACCAGTAAACATTAAACAAGATTGGTCTGGTAAGATACTTATGGCAGATACTTATAGGAGTATTTATGCTTGTGAATGCATAGCTGAAGATCATTATAGAACCAATTGCGCTTCGTCAAGTGTATTATTTGATTATTTACATTCTGTAAGCTCGTTATAAGATCGATATAGAAATTAATGCTCCTGTAAGTGCGTCCAAATCTTGTGATTGAAGAATGCTATAAGTCTCTTATAAGAACAGATTATAGGATCGTTATAGAAATAAATGCTCCTATAACTGCGCCCAAATCCAGGGTTAAAGTATGCTATAGGTATCTTATAAGTCTACAAAATTTTACTCTTGGGAGTGCTACAAGTACAGATTTTGCTAGTTGGGTAATTAGAAAGGTTCTAGTCTAGCTTCCCATTGCTTTGTAGACCTCTATAACTGACATAAGCACAGAAAAAGAAGAATGACACTTTTAATGTTTATTACAATTTTGTATGAAGATCCTAAAAAATAGGGTTTTTTAAATAGCTCTAAATATATCTATTAAAGTCAATGCAGCAAATTGTTTTAAAGAACCTTCTCCGGCATTTTGCACGGCTCTGTGCAGATTCATATCTGACGTAGCATTTGTATTTTGAGCGTGATGCTATGACATACGGTAAAAAGCAAAAAACATTTCTTAATTATTATGTAGATAGAGAAGGAGGGGCTAATGCGAGTTTTATTTAATTTCCCAATTTACCACGCAACTTTCTTAATTTTTTCTTTCATAAGAACCTTCTACTGATAAAAGCCAACACGACAAAAAAAGAATTAGTGAAATCGGTTCAGCCGTTTAGGCGTGATGCGATGACATACGGTAAAAAGCAACTAAAAAAACATTTCTGAATTATTATGTAGATTTACCACGCAACTTTCTTAATTTTTTCTTTCATAAGAACCTTCTACTGATAAAAGCCAACACGACAAAAAAAGAATTAGTGAAATCGGTTCAGCCGTTTAGGCGTGATGCTCGGACATACCGTAAAGTAACGACAAAGCAAGGCAAATAAAAAAACATTTCTAAAATATTATGTAGATAAAATGCAATTTACGATGTAAAACTTAATTAATTTTAGCTAATAAGCTATTGAATTATGTTAAGTTATCGTTGATTCGGGTGAAGGATGACGTTCGATGGGACATAAGCTTGAAATCAAAACATTTCCTCTTTAATTGCTTTACTTTTAAAAAAATTCAATAGATGGCGGTGTAGTAGGAAGTACATAACATGTGATGTATGTTTGCGTATTGTATAGATATGTCGAAAGAATTGACCCATTTAAACCAATTTTTCAGAATTATTATGTTAAGATTGGATTACTCATAATAAACGTCTTACCTACTTCATTTCCATTAAGTCAAAACAAAGAAGAACGATAGTTTGTGTATTTGTTTCTTTTTTTTCTCGCAATTTTTCCATATTTTCTCATCGTTTAAAAATACTCTCAGCTTATAAAAAGATGTTGAAATCAAAAAAAGCCAAATCGGTCCAGCCGTTCTCGAAATTTATCGATTTTTTTAAACTCGAGTGAGCGTGGTCTATCGTGCTTTCATCGAGTATGCGAGGCCCTTCTATACCCCTTCTTCCATCCTGTCCCTTATCCCTAGACCGTCCATTAACGGGCCGTTGTGATTGGCGCTTCTGTGGTTTTTTTCCTTTTTGGCAAATCATCCACAAGGCGTCTGTGGTTGTTAATCAAAAAATAGAATGGTCCCTTTCTATCATGAGAGAAAGAGACCATCATACTTGACGCGTATTTACTCGCTAGAAGCACTTTTAAGTCGTTACGTCACTTGATTGTCAGTGTTAAAAACTGGATCCAATTATCATCATCATTCCACCAGGGTGGAGTGATAGTGAATGGGACAATTATTTTGGATGTCATCCATTGGACGACATCCATTTGAAGCAAAAGCGAATATTGCGCTTAACAATTTTATTTCAGATTTAAAAAGGTTTTGAACAATGTAATGTCATTTAAAAGAAAGTATATTACCTATATCATCTTTTAAAAAAAAAACGTTCTTTTTTCAAATACTTCACGTTTGTGCTAGAATAGAACTATTTGAAAAGAGCACAATATGAGATAAAAGCTGTTATGCTGCATACGTCATCGACTAAGAAGAGAGAAATGCATTAGTTAAAAGCGTCATATTACTACATATAATAATAATTACTAAATGATAAAAATGCACTAATTATTCTTTAAGTATTTAATGCTTCCAGACTGCGATAAAATGTTTTATGGCTTTCAGTGCGGACGACTTTGGATAAATGCATACATATTTTGAGCTCATATACGTAAACATTATCTGGTACTGTTAAGCTTTATATTTTTTGTTATTATGTGTTAGATATTGTACTGTTAAGTTTTATATTTTTGTGTTGTTATTGAAGATTTTATGCAATAATTTCACATGAATATTAAAGTAAACATCAAGTTTATAATTATAATATAAGATATACTAATTGTAAAAATGGGTAACTCTTATACCTGACAAATTATACAATTTGTTTCGTTCATATTTTTTCTTCATGGTAAAAATAGCGAATTAATAATGCTAAACCCTACACAGGGGTTTAAGGTTGTAAGGTTGTAAATTAAATAGGTTAAATCATAATTTTGACCATATTACTCATTCCTTTGACGATCATTTATCTATACTAATATATAAAGAGGAAATATTTGATTTTTTGTTTGTTTGCAGCGAATAGGCTCCAAAACTACTGAACCGATTTGAAAAATTCTTTCAGTTTTGGGAAGCTACATTATCGGCGGTGAACATAGGCTATATTTAATTTCCAAAAAAATTGGGTAACCTACGAAAATTTCAATAATGTAACCCAAGGTGTAAAAAATTTACCTAAAATATTCTTTTTATCGCGAACGCTGTGAAAACTAATGATGATAGAATAAAACAATGTACTACAATTTTGTAGAAGACATCATTATTTACAAAAAGTATCGCGACAGCATAATATGTCTATTATAGTTATGCCACAATAAGTGTTTTTTTATTTTAAAAAAATCAATAAAATGTCACCTCTAGAAAAGGCTCTTTATTGGTATCTTGGTATTATTCCTTATTAAAATAAATAAATTCATATTCAAGTCTGCTTCAATATGTTTGTATAACTTTTTGAATTATTCAATTCGGACATTCCATTCGAAAGTTATCACGAGTTTAAAAATGTTAGTATTGGAAAAAAAGCATAGTCTCTTATCATCTCAACTTATCCGATGCAGAGTGCGTACGGGAGCGGGGAGGGGACTGAGGGGAGTCATGTCGAGTTTAGTAGAAATACCGCGCAAAGTTGTCACGGTGGTAAAATGACGTGACACGATACATTGCAATGCAATTATTCCAGATTAACATAATATGCTATAAAATATTTTGAAAAAGTTAGGGATCTGTATGAAAACTAAATTATTTTTAAGTATCTATCTACCCGTGCGAAGCTGGGGCGGACCTCTAGCAATGAGATAAAATCTAACTTTAAAGTTCTTAAGTGGAATAATGTAATGGAATATTAGCTCAATCGCTGTAAGATAAACTTTATATAAAACCAATGTATTTTCTCTGAACTTTCCTCCACTGCTGACATCACTCCTTAACTTCGTGGTTTTTCAATCGTTTCTTAAGCGAATTATGCTAGTAAGCGATCTCCATTCAGCAGTCTATTAATATTCAAGTTTCTATTGACTGAGAAACTATATTCATTATATACATTTAATCAATTGGTGTATATTAAGTATATTAAAGTGTATATTAGTGTGTAGTGTATTTACGAGAGAGATCGTTTTACAATTATTATGTACTTAAAATATATTTCATGATAAATATTTAAAGAGGCACAGTTGTACTTTTACAATTTTTATAGCCACTACTAAAACTACTAAAAGTGGGAAAGTGCAACTGTTTTTCTTTGAATTCATCGTAAGGATTTTTCACTACGTAAATACATCAATCATGCAGAATTAACAACTAATGACTCTAAAAATTCATTACCGATGTTCGATTTTTAAATGGAACAAACCACTACGGGCTTACGACCGTCTTCTACTGTTGTTTCGAAGGCTGGCTTAGTGTGATCACTTTACGTTAACAACGTTCGCCATTAGGTGGTAATGTTTGAGTCTCCGAAACTCCTAATCATGAGAATTCTCGACATGTTCAACATGTTGAAAAATCTCATGTACCTACGCAACAAATAGATATTTAATAATATAATTAATGAAAATATGATAAATCAATCATGCAAACTATCTCAATAAGCTGATTTCATATTATGATATTATCAAAATACAAAAAAATATATAAACATTTTTCAGATGAAATATCTTGGAAATCGAAACTCAAAATCCTTGGCAGATGCATATAAGGTCGGTCACTTAAGAAGGTACTTTTTTACTTTCAGTAAAAGATGAAGTTTTAACTGTTATCTGGACCATTCTGATACCTTCATGCAAAGCAATAAAGTAAAAGGAAATTTACAGATTCCGGTGGGAGAAGCTCGACCGCAGTGGAGAGTTCTTGTTGCCTCTCTTTGTCCCATAGTGGGGTCAAAAAGAGTAGGTAGGTATAATATGTAGATTGATAATTTTATAAAAACACTACATTTTCATCAATTGTTTTTTCTATTGTGACGAGGCATAAGAAAGTATCATTTGATTGTGAAAACGTTGGCATCCATTTACTAAATTGATTCATAAATCTCAATTGATTGAGTTTAGAAGTTATTCACAGAATTAATTGAATAATTCACAAATTTATAGTTGCCTATTTAGTGAGTTAGTTAGTCAAATATTGTATTATTTTCAATTGCTTATTAATAATACTTGTTTCAAAAACTTTTAAGTAAATACGGTTGTTCCCTAATAAAAGCAAAAAGTTTTAAATGGCTGGTTCCTTGGTTATAATAAAACTTATAATGTTCCGTTTGGATTGTCAAACTTTTTCATCCGATATTTACATTCAAATTACGTAGACCATTATTGATATTGAAAATTTTCTCCCTTTCAGTAATAATAGTTATTTAATCGTGGCTATGAACACAATAAATTCTATTACTATTTTAATGAGAATTTACAAATATCTCCATAAAATATTTTTTTATTCACTTGCAAACGAATAATCAAAGACTGAATAACAAAAGTAAGCATGCAATGATTCATTGAAATCAATTGTTGATTTGATTGCGAGTTTATAGATTATTTCATTTGGGTCTCTTTTAAGCATAAGATAAAATCCTCGAACAATTCGGAACAAAACAACTAAACAACAACAATTAGTTGGAAAGGATAAAAGTTTACGTTGCATTGGTGAAAAAAAAGTGCGTCAGTGAAAGAGCTGATTGCGAGAGACTCGAGGTCTCGAAAATAAATAACCAGTCGAGAATATGAACGATATCAAAACGTTAAACAGAATCCTGGAACCTATGTATATGGAAACTTCGAAGAAGCAGAACTGAGGTATTTTGACATGGTGTGGGAGGAAGTCATCAGGAGAGCTCTTGTTGCCTCCCTATGACCCTGAGTGTACCTAAATGGAGTTTTGATTGATTTGCCATCCACACAGTTATAGGGTTAAAGAATGTCTGAAAAATGAGAACAGAGCAGTTGAAAGTTGCCAAATAGTTTCGTAGATTGAAATAATAGAAGATAACCTTTTCTGTCTATGCTAAGAAAGATTGTAGATAAACTTGAAATTTGTGAGTATTTTATTCATACGAATGTTTGACATTTAATTGAATAAGTTACAACACTATGTTATGCATCCTGCAATAACGTTTGCTTTTGTTAAACAACATTTCCTCTAAACTTCCTCGTATATGAACTTTACAAAGCATGTTTCTGTAATCCACAAATATCTTACGAAGGGAAGTATTTAAATATGAATTTATACTTTGTTTGGGAATGATATAAATATTGTTGATTTAATTGAAACAACAGAACTTGCGCATAGGGATTGCAATCCGGTCTCATTTTGAATCCGGCCGGATCCAACCGGATTTTCGTCAATCCGGCCGGATCCGATCGGATCCGACCGGATTGAAATAACCTTGATTAATTGACATTTTAAACAATAATGAAGGCTAAAAATAAAAACTATAAAAAATAGTTTCGAAAGAAATATAATTACAAATTAGATTACGTATGTATCATAAAAGCCAAATTTAAATTTAATGAAAATATTTATTTTGACCTGCTTGATTGATCGTGATTTAAAAAGAAAGATTCTCAGAGAACCGACACCACGAAAAAGAAAGATTCTCGAAAACTCTTCAACCCATTGTGGAATAAACTATTCAAGGCAGAGTTAGAAACTCCGGGTTCGGAACGTTAGGCAATGGGGTAGCAATAGGAGGCGTTACTGAAATGATCACGTCAACAGAACGGATCCGGTGATTCTGGTAATTATAAGAGGATGAAATCACATCAACCACCAGACCCTTGGACGAGCACTAAAGAGATGCATGTGCAGTTGGACATCCACGTCCTTGAACTAATACCTATAAACGGGAATAATCAGAGACACTCCTATATCGAGAATACATGTTTGACAAATTATTTCAGTTTTATCGTCGAATATAACTGCACACACATTATGACAGACTACCGAACTAATCTAATGTATACTTACAAGACAATAACCACAATAGTTTTGCTTTTAAATAGGTTAATATGTTTTTTGTTGGCTAATTTTATTGCTTCATGCTCTCACCATTTTTCTAGGAGATGTCTTTTCATTCGATAGTCAATACTATCAATACGATCAGTCAACACTACCTATCCCATCTTGGGCACAGGGAGGCAAAAGCAGCATTACACTGCGCTCAGTGTGACGCATTTGCCTCCTCTTCTCTTCGTATCTTCATAGGTTTCCACAATTTTACCTACAATGACCCTGTGGAATTGCTAGCGATACGGATTCGAGTCCGGTCCGTGTTTAGTATGCCGAAAAATCCCTTAATATGATTAACCGGATCCGATCTCCGGATCCGTCAATTTCTGCCGGATCCGATATGAGCATTTTGATACCGGATCCGCCGGAATACCGGATCCGGTTTTCCGGATTGCAATCCCTACTTGCGCATAATGATAGACAAAATACAGATTTCTCTAGGGAAAGATTGATGTTGTTTATTATCTTTTCTTTCAATCAATAATGATATAATTATAAGATCGCGTTGCTTGAGGCAGATAAAAACGTTTCGATATTTTCAACATGTGGAAATTCGCATGAACAATATGGAATTATAAAAATATACTATCTACATAGTAAATAAAGGGTAATATTCTTCTTGATACAGGACTGAGACCTGTTTTTTATTCGGATATTATTCCTGGGACGCGGACGCCCAGCTGTTCCTCCACCTTTTTGGTGGGGGTCAAGGGGGTCTACTAGTTGATGGAATTTCTTCTGCAGCTATCTTAACAATTCTCACCGAATCTGCTCTGTTGACGTGGTCTCTTCAGTAGCGACTCTTGTTTTTCGCCATCGCACGTCATCATCGACATTGCATCGAGATTTCCCGAGTAATTTCGGAGTTTCTTACACTGTCTCAAATTGTTAATCCCGCGATAGGGCGGAGAGTCTTCATTTCAGATTTGGAGTAAATTGCTGTAGTAATACCAGGAAGCAAAACCTGTAGCAAACTTATATCCATCTTCCTGAACATAGTATGATATCGCTGTTCTGTTCAACTACTACCTTACAGTCATATAAAAGGGAAAAGCTACTTTAGCTTAAAGGAATAGGTAATGAGATAACAAGCCAATTTTCAAACAGTAGCGAAATAGCATGGACAATAGCATGGGGAGTAACAAAAAGGTCAGTCAGAGCATTAAATGTGGACTCGAAATGAAAAGAAGAAAGTTTAAGGGCCGGTCCAGTCACCTTCTGATGTACTTATAGTTTTCAACGGTTTTAAGATTATTGTACACACTGTTTCCAGTTTCAACACATGGATTATTAAATAACACAATTTTGGAGAGGAAAGTTATCCAAAAAACATTAGACGCCAACATGGCAGGGTTTGTTTGGTTCATTAAAAAGTTTTATTCAAACAACCCATATAAGGCACTCGATATTATGTAAAAATATTCCGAGCTGAAGGGACCGAATGTAACGACACGTGCCGCACCGGTGACATATTGTGTCCTGTCTTTTATTTGATATTCGGCCCCGATTTCAACTTTGGGAAGTTGTTCCAAGGTTCCTACCTACATACCTATGTACTTACTGCCAATTCGCAACACATGCGAAGTTTAGACAGATAGCCCGAAAAAATAGTACATTACGTATTAACTTTATTATTAAAATCATATATTTTTTTAATTATCACGTCGTGTTCCTTAAGAGTAGGTAAAGGGAACGTACCTCTACGTGTTCTCTCCAGATACACGTAATCAATGTGTACTTACGATACCTATAAGTTCGTCATTAACGGTCGATCACGATTTCTTACACTTTTTGTTTGAGCCGTTTTATATTCTTCTTGTAAAAGTAGTATGATGTTTGCGTTTATTATTTCAATATGCCAATATCAGAAAACTTTTAGAGCCGTTTCTTTTTGTTCGCTTATTATTGTTACAGCCTTTTTTTTATATATTTTTTTAATTCTTATAGTCGTTTATTTTGTAACATGCACAGCAGAATTTTTACTGGATTTTTAATTCTTTTTGATGCTCCTCCCTAAGTTTCTCATTGCTTTCCATAAATAAAATAAAAGAATGTCTACATTGCCTGCTCTTGATGCATTTGTTTGTAACTTACAAATTACTTAAAAGGAATTACTCAAAAAGGAAAATAAAACACCCATTCACATCCTCCGCTACTGTGATGCACTGGCACACAAATGAAGCCTTTTGCTGAGAGGACCACTCTGAGAAGGCAAGACTACTTTTTCCAAAACAAATTGTGAACTACGTGACTCACATCGACCTTGAAAGTTAGTTATAAAATAGAAGGACGTTAAAATTGACTTATTCTGGTCGCGGTTATACAAAAGGCACAGGTACCTTGACCTTCTCTTAAAAAATAAAAAATGTATGGGAAGTTGCTTGAGATGTTTAGATATTGTCTGATTATTAAAGTTTTATATGTATAATGGAATAACTTTGTTTATAAGGTAAAAATAATCTTAAAAATATGTATAATCAGTTTGATTTGTCAAATCGTGGGATTGAAATTAATTAAAAAAAAAAAAAAAACAATTGCAGGCGAACTTTCGCGAAGAAGAACAGGAGTGATTGTCGCCACGGTGTCGCCGATTCGTCGGTCGCCACATTAAATTGTCTGGCCAAAAAGTTTCCATCGGCACAGAACACCGAGAGCCAAGATCTAAAAGTTTTGTTATTTACTTAGCGAGAAAGAGTATTTCGGTAGTAATTAGAAAACGTTAATAAGATAACGGAGTGAATCGGACGTAATCACATTTCGCTCTTTTTACGAATTTACTAAATTACCTGAAGAATAATAACGACAACGATTCATTCCCATAGCGATGGGGTTTTCGAAGGAGATTAATTATTTATTATTTGTATTTAAGAATTGTTATTAAATTACACATATTGGTACTTACACGATACGTAATTAATGGAACATGGAACACACACATTAAAATAGAAAAGGTGCGTTTACCAAACGAAAAAAGAGTCGAAATTTCGTTGTTGTTTCCATGGTGTACAACATCAACAAAGTATGCAAGCAAATATACCACTTACTTTTATAACTACTGATGTATTTGATGATAATCAGTCAGCAATAAAGATTGCAACTTTTAATAATGTAAAAAGTATTCCAGCAAAATATTAAAGAATCTATTTGGACGAGTAAATATGTTTTTCCTTACGGACTCTCATTTGTTTATTCTATGTTAATTTTTTTATTCTTCCTTTTCGAAATAGTGAATAATAATTTTTAATAAAAATAACACAACCATAAAATTCCTCGGAGATTTCACGTGCGTTCTTTTATATTGAATTTTATTTCCTTCTTTTTTTTTCATTGAAAATACCTTGATTCTACTTAGGTATAGGTATGTAGGTAGAAATACTTACATCAACATATGGTGCGAGGAAAAAAGCCAAAATCTATTCAAGCATTCAATATTGTAACTGGGTAGGTATACTCTCAATTTGTATATAAAAATTTTATTCGAAAAAAAAATGATTGTATATCTGTAAGGAAGCCTATTTTTTATCTTCGAGAAACCTAACAAATATGTGGGAGATACCCAGTATTGTAACACTGAAAATTCCATGTGTTCTGTTTGATGTCTCTAATAAATTAATAAATTAATCTACGACATCTTTCTTCTACTCCATATTGTTATCGTCGATTTTAGTTTTGAATTTTGGCGAGACGGCTAATTCCTCCTTCTGGCATGCTTATCAATCTTATAACCATAAACTATACAGAATTCAATTTCCGACTACTGTCATATTGAGGTATATGATTTTGTGTAATAGGGCTTATTTTTTTAATGCAAGCACAATAATTCTTTTTAGAAATAAATTAATATGAGAGGTTCTTGATTATGAGTTCCTACATTCATACAACGGGAAGGATTGTCAAATTGTCTGCAGGATCCGACGTGGTACGGTAAAATAGAGACCCTTCAAGGTAGGTATGATATAACTAACTGATGACTGACAAATATTAACAACATACCTATATAATCAATGCCCCTTCGGATTACAGGTATTGCTGCTGATTAACAATCAAACACTACCACCTGGAACCCTTGTAATATTTGTGTGTTCTGTGATTCGAACACGAAAATTTTTTTTTTTAACTTTTTTGGGGTAGATCAAAATAACACGAGACATTTTCTTAAAGAAAAATGTACGCTTTGCTTGTTAATATTTTATAAGCATAAATAAATATGCTATTTTAGATAAAAAAAAATGTATTGCTTTTGTTTTTCCATTCAATACGTAAAACATAGTTGCGTATCTCCAGCCATATTCTGTTTGTATTGGAACCAAATTAAACTGTCCACTGTTCGCCATACAAAGTATATGGGTAATCCCAATTTTCTGTTTGGTGTCTATAATCAAATATTCCGCATCGAATAATATAGGTAGATCAAAAGAATGTGCAAGTAGGTATTTTAATTGATGTCGTATCAATGGAAGTTATAATACGCGTGAAATTCAACGTTGGACATGAATAATTTGTTGGTAAACTGTTGTTTTCATTAAAGCGAGCAAATATTTACCTACGCTAACGTTGTGTCGCTGAAGCCCCTATTTATTCAAAATAAATTGAGAGCGGTGTATGGACGTATTGATTTTATCTGATTCCAATGAAAGGGAACGAAAGCTGATTGACGTCCGGTCGCTCTCAAGCATTAGCAGTGATATTAATTATATTATCTACCGCAAATCGGTTTTATTTATATCTGTGAACACTTTAGGTACGTATGGGTGAAATTTGACTTTCAAGCACGAACTTACACTCGAAAGTATATTCAGAAACATCCGGAGAAGAGGAGACAATAATCTATAATATAAAAGAAAGTCGGGTTAGTGCGAACACTAATAATTCGAGATCGGCTGAACAGATTCTTCCGATGTTAGATTTATTGGATTCTTCTTCGCTCCGGATAACAGAATAACTAATAAATCAACGAAAAAGGAATAGAAAATATTATAAAATGTAATATTAAAGTATGAAACGGATTTACTGACAACAACGCCATCTGTTCTTGGGAAGCTTTGATTTTCAAAACATTGGGATGTAGATTTTTTATAGAATTTAATTCAAGCTTTCAGTTGTATTTTTTTAACATTCAAACACATTTAAAACGTATTTTTGTATAAACTACAAATTAGAAATCAATATTCATAGTAAGGACTACAGGACAACGTCTGTCGGGTAAGCTAGTAAGACATAAAATACCAATTATTATGAATAGTACCTAATAATTTATTAAGTACCTAGTAACTTATTTTAGTAAAACATTGTTTATTTCAATTTTAATCTATGAAATTGAGAAAATCATTTAAGTGCGAAATATTTAGGTAGGTACATACTGTGATATATAATGTTAATATGGTAGCATGTTAATCGTTAAAAAAAGATTAACTTTCAAATGAAATTTACTATCCAGCTTTCATAAAAATACAAAGATTTATACACATTATATTAGAGTGTTTTTTGAAATCTTACAATAATAATTCAGTGAAATTTGGTTTAAATGGGGTCTACTCTTTCAACAATATATACAATAAGTTAACAGGTTTCATATGTGATTACATTTCTACTACACCGCTATCTCTTGGATTTTTTTAAAAAGTAAAGCAATTATAGAGGAATTGTTTTGATTTCAAAATTTATTTAAGTTTTGATGTCGTAAATCACAATTATAAGTGAAATCATGTAATGAGTTAAAATTATTTTTTTATTCTGGTTTAGGTCGATTGTCGACGGGCGGGTAAGCTAGTTTAAAATAAACAGAATACATTATGCACTAATTAATATTCTTAAAAAATGTTTGATTTAGATGGATAAATTCTTTTTATGCATTATTTCACACTCGACAATATGGAATTAGAGTAATTTAAAGCTTAAATTCTTTGATTATTATTTAAACGAAGGAATTCAGTATTATCAATCTCCTCCCGTTCAATTTATACGTGCAGACACCAATGTAGACGATCGCTATCATGAAACGTTATAATTAAACTGCCTTTTATTTGAAATCATCGTGACGATTTCACAAAACAGCGTCGAAACGTTTCAATTTTATGTTCGAAACATTTTACAGAAATCTTTGAATTACTTAAATCGTGAAAGATACCAAACTGTGATTAGGTCGCTTGACAAAGGATTCAGGTGATTAACATATTAAAACGAAGGTTTAAATTTCTATTGTAGAGGGATAACAATCTAATTACTCTCATCCTTGTAAGAGGATCACATATACCTACCTCCAAGATGCTGTAAGGCTTTCAGTTTAATTATAGAACAACGTTCCTCCTCCCTGGTACAAGGTGGAAAGAAGATGGAAAAGAGAAACGCCTCGAGATCACAGTACACTCATTGCGCCATAAACTAACGTGTTATGTTTTCACATACTATAATGCTCGTTTAGAATATCAAGTTATATGATATTTTTCAGTTCTGAAGGGCTCTTTGTTTAAATAGCTATTTTTTCCTTTACAATCTCAGACACAATTTGTGTAGATGCATTACACGTATTACTTGATAAATTAAGTTTTGAAAATAATATTATCATTTTCACAGTAACAACAGTATAATTTCTCGTTTATATCTTACTCTATAAAAATCTAGCCGTTTTCTTTGTTACCTAACTCCTCCTTTATTACTGGACGGATTTCGATGAAAAAAATTGGAGATGTCGAGGGTTACCCAAAGATGGTTTAGATGAAAACAGGGGCTTTCTAGATACTATATTTCTGTTTTAATTAATGTTTTTAGTTTTTGCGTTTTTTGCTCCCATTTCAACTTTTATATGTCAAAACAAGATCGAGTAAAACAACTACGTTCATAAAAAGGGTGATTTTATATCTAAAGAGCGTACACAAGACCTAAGAATCGTTTGTGTTTTTTTTAAAACGTCATAAAATTGTCGTTCGTTTTCTAAGCAGGTATTTATGTTAAGGTTTTTTTTTTATATTGAGAGAAAGATATAGGTAGGTATGTACAAGAAACGGGCATCGCTTAAAGAACGGTTGGCTATTTAGATAAGTAATACATCGATGCGCGTTGCATTGAAACTTTATAGAAGAAATTTTTTTTTAAAATGGGTAAACAATTATTGTGCAGATCTAAGATTTTCGCAATATTAATAAGTTTTGATAAATTCGATATTTTTAACGAGTTTTAAATATGAATTCTATTTTCGATTCGAAAAAATTTTGGAAATGTAGGTTTTTATTTTAACTTGAAATACATATTTATTAGGTATGTTCTACAAATATTTTGTAAACTTACAGATATTTTGTTAGGTTATATATTTTTTAATTTTTTATTTATTGATTCCACGCAACAAGGTTGCATTTACAAAACATATTGGATACTTACATAAAAATTTAAACATTGACAATATTTCTGAGAATAACAAAATAATCGCATGTTTGAAGAATCTATCTATACTAGATGTAGGTACGTTAATATTTTTATCGATAACATCTCTAATATAAATTAAAGTCGGGTTAGTGCGAACACTTATAACTCGAGATCCACTCTAAACAGATTGTTCCAATGTTTGATTTATTGGATTCTTCTCCGCTCCGGATAACAGAATAACTAATAGGTGGTTGGTAGACCAGCGGTTACGACGCCGGCTTTCGCACTGTTTCGTGCGGAGGTCGTGGGTTCAAATCCCGGCCGTGCCGACCATTTTCCACTTTCACGACACAAGCATTTGCTTAGTGTGAAAGATGTCAAAAGTGTATTTTGTGTTCACTTTGAGTGAGCACTGATTCATTAAAAAAAAAGAAGTTAAATAAATTGATAAGAACTTATGTAAAAAACAATATTAAAGTTTGTATGGAACGGGTTCGGTATCGGTACCGCCACTGACATCTGTTGGGGGAAATAGGGAGATGTCTGGTAGATTAATATTTTGATAGAAACATTCAATGTTTTCCCTATTTTTCTACAGATGGTGGTATAATAATGATTGAAATTAAAAATATCGTTTTTGATGATACTTTTTCAAGCTTTTTTATAATTTGTTCACATATATAATTATAAAAAATTCGGGTTAGTGCGAACACTTATAACTCGAGATCGGCTGAACAGATTTTTATCGTGTTTAGTTTATTAGATTCTTCTTCGCTCCGGATAACATATTATAACAACTTTTAAAAAATGTAAAAATGGATGGAATATAGTATGAAATAATATAATATTAAAGTTAGTATGGAACGGGGGAGTTTTGGTGCTTTTGAAATTACTGATTCATAATTATTACCACATAACTTTTGATATTTTTACAAAGAGTAGTTATGTATGTTAGCTATGTTATGTTACCCAGCAATATTTTATTGACTTTTGATTGAAGGCGAGACGAAGTTCGATGGGTCAGCTAGTAAATGTATATAATTTCCCATAGAAAAATCGCAATCGTAATCGCAATGTTACGCTTGCCTACGGGCCTGGGCCTTGTTGTATTTTGATTAAGAATAACATTAAATTTGAAAAAAATATTTGATTTGCCCTATTTGGTTTAAGTAGGTTTTTTGGTCTTAATTATGAATAACTTGCTGTCTCGACAGACATTGTCCAGTGTGGTACAAAAAAAGTTTAAAATATGTTTAAATGTTAAAAAAATATTTAAAAAAAACTCGAATAAAATTCTATCAAAAAATCGGTGTACCAATGTTTTGAAACTCAATGGTCGGTAAATGTTCTGTAAATAAAAATTGTGTTGTTATGGATTTTTCTCAGATGGCGTTGTTGTCATTCAATCCGTTCCTTACTAACATTAATATTATATTTTGTCAATTTTTCGAATTTTAAATAATTTGTATGTTATCCGTAGCAGAGAAAAATCCAATAAACCAAGCATTATAAAAATTTACAGCCGATCTCGAGTAACAAGTGTTTGCACTAACCCGACTTTCTTTTATATTATAGATATCAAAGGGTAGATGCTTCTTAAATTCATTAATAAAAATATTATTGTATTGTAGTCGTATATTTATGTAGAAATACCCCCTGTTTTTTTATCATTTCATTATTTTTAGAAAATAACAATTAACTTAGATGTTTTTTTTTTGATTTGATAGGCACAAATCGTTCCTAGATGGAAATTAAAAAATTAAAAAAAATTAAAAAAAAAAAAAAAGAGTAGTTACATCCAAATATATGTAGGCAATTACATTTTTCGTCATTAAATGATTTTTTTTGTACCAATTAATGTAAAAACTACGTATTTAATTTTAAAAAAAATAAAATAATGATGATACCATCCTGAATAATATAGGTGTATTTATTTTTATAATAAGTTGAGAGAAATATTTATACTAGTTAAAAAAAATAATATATATATACATTAAATACAGACAACATAGGTACAAAGGAACCGTTACAATACCAGTACTGAAAGAAGACCTACGATCTCAAACACTATACGAAATTTTGGAATACGCACATTTAAACAGATTTTTACCGCGCCTGTACATAATATTGTCATTTATATTCTAAAGAACTAATATTTAATTACTCATAGCACCTATATGGAATATACATGAGTTTTGTGATAGGATTTAAAAAAAAAATAGATTTTGCTGAATTTAATTTTCTCGACGTTTTCGAGGGTGTAGATTCCCAAAATGCAAAAAAAAAATTTAAATTTCTCCGTACCCGTACGCGTACGCCAAAAATGTGTGCACACCCATAACTCATAGTAATTCTTAACCGATTTGATTGAAATTTGGTAGAACGGTTAGCCCCTCGATGTAGATGAGTCAGTAAAATGTTGAGATCTGTACCTTCAGGGGAACCCTCTTAAAGTATCCAAAGAAAAATTCACTTG
Organism: Mystacides longicornis; assembly: GCA_963576905.1. Classification (NCBI taxonomy): domain Eukaryota; kingdom Metazoa; phylum Arthropoda; class Insecta; order Trichoptera; family Leptoceridae; genus Mystacides; species Mystacides longicornis. The sequence goes on from OY756428.1 coordinate 13,576,328, forward strand.
GTCTAGAAAAAGGGCTAAAAAAGAAAAAAAAATTTCTTCGATTTTCATAAACGTATACGGGTTGGTCTTATGATCCTAGACAAGCATGTAAAATTTGAGGTCCGTAACTTCAGTGGGTCCCCCTTAAAGTACCGATTAATAGTGAGTTCTAAAGCAGATAATAAAAAGCTCCAATAGTCGATATCATTTTAAAGTTTCTATAATAATTCCAAGGATAAATTCATTTTAATCGTAAAATTATGAATTTTTATGCAAAGATATGTTTTACACGAAAAGGCTGTTATAATATAGGTACTATGAGTTCTGGGCTACCCTAGGTGAGCAGCTTTTTCAAATTTGGAATAAAAATTATATACCTACGTCTACACAACTCATGTAGACATTATGAGATAGAAGAAAGTGCTCGAGCCTCAATAAAATATCGTGAAAAAGCAACTCTGTTTGTTTAAATTCATAATAATGAACTTTCACAACGTAAATACACAAACCTTACGTAAAATATAAATTATATTGTTTAAAGTTACCTGCTTAGAGTTTTCTTTGATTTTCTAATTATCCACGCAACTTTCTTATTTTTTTCTTTCATAAGAACCTTCTCCCGATAAAAACCAATACGACAAAAAGGAATTAGCGAAATCGGTCCAGCCGTTTAGGCATGATGCGATGACCACGAAAAATAGGTCTCCATTTTATAAATAAGAAGATAATATAACATGGATGTTAGATAAATAAATATTATATACGTAAATAAATTATTTTATGAAGGTGTTCTTATGCTCTAAAAATAGGTATAAAAGGTATAAACATGTGTAATGAACATATAAAATGTCCATGACGATCACGTCTGCACCAAGCTATAGATTCTTTTACGACTTCGTGTATCGGTATATAAAAGGGTAGGCATGTACCTATACGAATTGGAAACAGTGGTGTTAATTCCGTTTATTGTTTCAGGGAGGCACGGCCAGCTAGGGGGACCTTTTAAGTTTTATCTCCGGGCCTTTTTTTCTGTCTCTAAAAAAGAAATCAAGTAATTGCGGGTTTATATTACGTACGTAGTGCAATCCCATCTCTCCGCAGTATTAAAACGTTTCAGAAATTCCAAGAATGGGAAAAGAATAAAAGAGAGAAAATGCCCGTTCAGTTTATATCGACATGTAAAGACGATTGAATTGTGTTTTTATAATATATTGTATCGGTGCTAAAGACTGTCTTAAAATTATTACGTAAAATAAATGATTGAGCATCGGTAGAATGAGTGATGTTTATTATTTACTAGTGGTCGCCAAGTGCTACAAATTCGACCATCTTCATCTTCTTTATCCTTCAGTTATCCACTGCTGGACATAGGCCTCTTCCATGTTCTTCCATCCTCTATTTGCTGCTAATTGCAGCCGGTTTTTCCCCTTTTTTGAGGTCTTCCGACGCCTCGTCGACCAAAATAAATTTATATTATAAGTTTGAACAATATTATTAAGGTTCCATTGTCAAAAACTAAGCGGGAACCATTTCACAATTTTCTTTAAAAAACAATGACTTGAAAAGTGAATACTTCAAGTTTGAAATATTGATATGTACAAAGTTTTTTTCTATTGTTATTAAAGACGAGCAATATTATTTTTTTCTCAATTAGACCACAGATAAAAAAAATAATATATGCGTCTGTATCAATGTCAAATACATCGAAATGTGTGTACCAAATTACCTACAGCAGTGTTAGTAATGTTTTTTTTATTGATTTAATTTTTTTTTCTATAACACTCGCAAACGAGTGAAGGCTTAAAAATGAATTTTTTTTGCCGAAATTTAAAAAAAAAATCACATTCGCCACCCCTTCTCTATATAAACTATACGTGTGCGAAATTTTATAGTTCTCCGTCTGTGCAATTTTCATAAAAAAGGGTAAAAAAATGCTTCCACTTTTACGCAACCATCAGTACGCAACCTAGACGTTGAAGTATCTAGCTGTAGCAACCTTTATGAAGAAGTCAGGCAAATAAAGCTGCCGCTGTAGGGGGATGCCTGTCAGCCACTTATTGGTGAAATAAACACAATATGTTGAAAGAAAGCAAAGTTAAAATTTATAACACCTAGATTAGACCAAATATCACATTGTAGTTAAGAGTCAAGATCCTTTACAACAAGGTAGGAGTGCCTCCTACGTACAACAGAGATGAAGACTCTCCGCCCCATTGCATCAGGAACAGAGTAAGGAAGTCTGATACTAGGAGACTCTGTCATGTCCAGGATGTTGTGCAATGGGGTAGATCTAGAAGGCGTTTCTTATAATACACTAGACTACTAACTGTTGTTATCGGTTTAAAATTGAGTTGGTTCATGATTTCTTATTAATTAGTTGGATGATAGTATAGTGGAAATAAAATACGCACTAAGCGCCAAAAATGAAAAAAAAATGAGTTGAGTATGAGGAAATATTCTATAAACCATTGCCGATAGCCTAAATATTGCACTTAGTCCATATCGATGATATAAAGGCGTTAAAAAACAAATCCAAAAATCATCATAGTACTATGTCTATATGGGGAAAAATCGGTTTTATTAGATTATATCAAAATGAATTTTTTGGCACTTAGTGCGTATTTTTTTTTTCCACTATACTTTAATAAAACCTAGGGACAAGCTTTGAAGGCAAACCTCAAAAATTATGTCTTAAACTTTTTTTATTGAACCTTTAATAGTCTTAATTAATGAAAAAGGATAATTAATTGTTTGACAGTGACTATCCTGGATTTTATGAAAGGTCAGCCCCCAGATTATTTTCAAAGAAATTTTCTAAATTGAGTTTTCGAAACTTATGAATATTGCTCGCCCAAATTCAATTAATTCTTATAATATTGAACCGATATAGAGAAAAAAGAGTTTTCATACCTACAACAGAATTCGATAATCTATACTAATATTATTATATAAAACTGAGACCGTTTTATGATTGCACGCAATGATATCAGAATTTTTTAGAAATGAATATGTGCCGAAAGTATTTATTGAAATACAAATAAATACTTTTGACATCTTTCAAGCAATAGCGTATGTAGAGAATGAATGTCGGCACCGGGGATCGAATCCGCGACCTCCAGAACAAAAGTGGGCGATTGAATCTCTAGACAACCAACGGCATTATAATTACTTCATAGAGAATTCAGAATTAAGTTATTTAAAATCTCGTTGCACCTCAAAAGGACATTACTTATAACTTCATTATGAAGAAAACCACACGACGCAAATATTATTTGTACATATAACTTTTTGATCATATAGTGTTGAGACATGCGCATTTTAAATATTTTCATGTGTTGCTTTATGATTCTCGCTCATGGGAATAGATAAAATTATTTATATGACGGAACAACCGTTGTCGGATCAGCTAGTAGGAGCGTCCTAAGTAAGTAGCAGACCTTATAGATAGGTACGAAGACATCTCCAGAAGGAGTAATTCAATTAATCTTTGGCTTTTCACCTTAATTAATAACTTCGAGAAGAAGTCCTTCGGCCAAATTATCCCTAAGATGTTTGTCCAAAGTGTTAAAAGTACGAAGTGTACACATTGAGTTTTGTCAACGAATTTCGAGAGTTTTAATTGAAAATTTAAATAAATATACTTAACAAACTTTAAAAAAAGCATCATTATGTATAAAATCTAGTTAGCGATACGCGAATCGCATAATTATGCTTTTAATTCATACGAGAACAATGAGATATTATACTGCGAGAACAACACTTGTTTCATCAAAGTCAGGTTATGTACGATCTATTATTATGAAGTGGTTGGTGACCCAGCGGTTACAACGCCGGCTTTCGTACTGCGGACGTCGTGGTTCGATCCCAGCTGCCGACCATCTTCCTCTTTCACGACACAAGCTTTAAGTAGCTTACTGTGAAAGAGTCAAGGAGTGTATTTATGTTCACTTTGAGTGAGCACAGATTCATTTAAAAAAAAAAATCCCTGCATTTGCTATTACGTTAAAAAACTTTCTTTTTATGACATTATTTTAGTGGTCTTAAACGTGGTTTTGGACACGACGATTGGTTGGTCTCTTTGACTAAAACGGATTTTTAGTGTATCATACAACGTGTTTTAATCAAACGAATTGTGCGAATATAAGAAAAAAATCAATCAAAATGCGGAAATTGTTTGGAAAAATCTTTTTCTTCGTTAATACGGGCACTTAATTTATTAAAAAAAAATCATACGTTTGAAAAGTCTTGAGAAAACACATAAGATATCTATTCCTTTTCTTTAAAAAAAAACCCTTTTCTTTAAAATAAAAACATAAAATTATTACTTAACATTGGAAAATATATATATATACATTTTACCAATTTAATAATACAATTTATATTTTCGTATGCTTGCCTTTGTCAGCATTGAAATCAATTGTAGGCCAGTCACAAAATACTGTATTATGCCCTTAGGCTGAAACGATTTCGTTAAACAGCCTGCTCAATTTTTCACCCCTCATCGGAAATTCAATAGCTTCTTTCAAGATGATACAAGTTCAGTTTTACTGAATTCCGATCAAAAAACTTTTACAGCTGGTATGTATTTTTAGGCGTTGAATTTAAGTTCTTTTTTTTAATCATTTATTTTTAATATTTTTTTGGATACAAGTAATGTAATTAGGAGATACCGAAGTATAACAAGCCAAGTGTTACAGTTAAAGATTGATTATACACAACTTGATTAGTTTAAGAGAAACGTTAACTATCTACGTAATTTAAACTGAATAGTAAAAAAAAATATTGTAACGTACATACATACCTATATCAAATTTGTATGATGAAAGGTTTTTTTAATGAATCTGGGCTCACTCAAAGTGAACACAAATACACTTTCAACATCTTTCACATAAAGCAAAGATTGTGTTGTGAGAGTGGAAATGGTCGGCACCGGGATAGTACGCTGATAACTGGTCTGGTCTATCAACCACTTCAAGTTACTGCGTAGATTAATCCGTATTACATTGAAGTTCATAAGCTGTGCTATAAGTATTAAGTATGCCTATATCCAATACTGGACTAGTGAAGGTTGATGATGATGATGTAAGCGTGATAAATAAATAAAATAAAAATAGAAACGCAGTAAAAGGTCTACTGTTGGTTGTATAGTCCCGAGAGATGATAAGACTCAAGTAACGTTTACTTACCAATGATAGCTCAGATACAAGGTGAAGTAATGCATTTAGTACTACTTGTATAAATCGCACATACCTGAAACAAAAAGAATACAAAATTAGTAATTCTATTTTATAGAGAAATTATATTTTGGACAGTTATAATAAGGTTGAAACTACGCAAGCAATCATGTTCTAGTTAAATGATGTTTTACTAAGCGAGAGGGTGCCGATGTGAAATGATTCAACGAAATGGTCATTGAGAAGAATTTTTAGGAAAACACATATGGAAAGTGAAGAGGATAACACACTTTATGAGATACTAGACGGATGAGTGGCTTGTGAGCTAAGGGGATGACCATGAAAATAAATTAAATCGTGTCCATCAAAGAAAAAAACTAGTATAGGTTTTCTAAAAGATGCATGTAGGAAATGATCGGAAAGCCTTCAAAACCCCGCAGTTGTTCAAATTTAAGTTATCATAAAATCAGAACATAATCGAAAACTTTTAATATTTTTAAAAGTGTCAGCATACCAGGGGGAGTTTTTAACCTGACGCGTTTAAACCAATATCCCTCTCAATTTGAGAAAGTTTGTTTTAAAGTGAAGCTTTTGTATCAAAAAGTTGGTAGTCAATATTAATTAGGGATATAAACAATATGTTAAAAGCACAAAAATTCTACGAATTAAGTATGCTGTATTTTTTTACCAGTTTGGATGAAAATTTTACTATGCATCATAGAGTAAGGCTAGTAAATCATTTTACAAATTTTAATGTAAGTACATGATTTTGAAATAGTAAAATATAGTTTTGCCTCGTTTTTTCGGATTTTGAATTTATGGCAAAGCCTTGAATGAAATATTTTAGCGGTGTATTAGGATAATAAAAAAAGTTTTCAAAAGCTTTGGTGAAGTGTGGCGCAAATGAATATTTGTAGAAGCGTTCAGTTGCGAAGAGCAGTCATGTGAGTGCGCATTAGAACGTATTGTGTACACGGATGAAAAATTTTCATTGTTTCAAAATTCTATTGTAGAAAAATTAGTACGCACAATAATATTTATGGAATAGAAATACCCGTGAATAAAACTTTTTTAGATTTTTTTATCACTAAACCATCGATTCTAAATTAAAACCAAAAATTGTATTGAATTTTTTTCCATACAAAAAAAAGAAAAAAAAATGTTTCATTAATTGACGAATAACACAAACCGTAGACTTTTGCTAGTTATTTTTAACGTTGAAAGGTTATGTTTTATGTTTAGTGTATAAGCGCTATTACTATTTGTCCTTACATAAGAATATTGTTCAACATAACAAAAACCAAAAATTTGCTTGGAAAAAGTTACGCCTTCATATGAAATATATTAAGAAAAAAATAAGATTTGCATTATAGTGGTTTTTCAGAGTAACTTGGTCCAGAATGATTCCCGTTTTATGTACCTGACGTGCAAATTCTAGTTTCTTATGTAAAAAGTAATATGTTCTGTTATCGTTTCAAAATAAAAGACATATTCAAATTCAGTAAGTGATGGGGATTCCCTAGTGAAGACAGACTAAAAGAAAAAAGGGGTGTTTTTGGAGGCCAAGATTCGATTTCACGTTATTGAATAATAGGTTCAAATTTTAATGTTTTTGTTATCATTAAAAATATGCAAAATTTTCTGAAAGTTCTTAAATAGACTGTGCATCCCCTTTTGACTAACATAATATAACAACATAAGTTATGATAGCCATTTCAGAAATTTATTTTTTTCTTTCAGACATGCTCATTCATAAATAAGGCAGATTATGATATAAGAAATATATACCTATGTAATATAAGCTACAACATAAGCAACGCCTAGTCGAAGACCAATAATGCTGTCTTCCCTTTCAATGCACCACGCTCAGTGATAAATCAAAAGAGGACTAAGAATGTGTTAAGTCTGGCCTCTTGGTATGGGGGAGATTTTGTCCTTATTGAACTATTCGAACAATCATAAATATGTATGTATATCCTTTTGTACTGAATTTTACTAATCACCTAGGATGGTAAACAAAGTCTTAGGAAACAATTTTGACAGGCAATGAGTCTATCAGAATCTAGGAGAGTAGATTTCAAGGCCTATATCCTTCATTATGCCAGGATAAAAGAGCTTTTTACACCTAGGAAATACTCGCTGTTCCTCTGCTGTCGAATATCATGACGTTTAAACTTTATAGACTGTGGAGAAAAAGTAATTTCAACTGGACATAATAATAATAGAAAAATATCTGCCTTCGAACATTGTCCGAGATCTGATAGAGATCGACACATTGTCTGTCGGGATTTTTCACTTGATAGATTGGAATCTCAAAATCTATGTAAAAAAGTACATAATCGATTACTTGGAAGTTATATTTGATAAAAAATAATTATAGCACTATACCTGAAGGGTTTGCTGAAAAAACATTTTCAAGGAAAAATCGTGGCGAAAATCAAAATATCAAGCGCTCGTTATAATTCTAATGGGATTTTTTCCAGATTACACCGTACTGATTCTGCAAAACCGCGCGTCCATACGATGGCGTATATGGGGCGGCCCACGCTCTCCCATGGGATGGACAATTTATCGTTTTTTTTCCTCTCTCCAAAGTACCACGTGTGTCTTATATGAAAACCTCTTGATTGGCGAATAGGTACCTATTTTTCAAACACCATTTATATTAAACCTTTTTTTTCAAAACTCCATTTCCTAAAGCTTTACTTCGAGTTGCGTCTTTGTAAGAGAGGAATAAAGAAACCTTTGAACAATCAAAGTATTTGTCTAGCAGTAAATCTAACAATCGTTTGTCTAGTGTTATTTTTTTATTTTATTTAACTTTAGGTCTCCGTATAAAAGTGTGAAATTTAGCAGACAAAAGAGATAAAAGATATAATAATGTTTCATATCGTTGCAATCACAAGTTGGAACAAAACAGAGAGTTTAAAATAGAAGATTGCTACATTATCTTAAGCCTCGCCGTACAAATTTGATACCCGAAGGACAATAAGGAATCGAAACCGTAATCTAATCCAGGCATACCGCTTTCATGTCGAAAAAACCAGTCGTTCTAAGCTACAATCACATCCCGTCTAAGATGAATAATATTGTTTCTTCTATAGGATGTTTCCGTAAGATGCATTTTTTCATGAAGTTGTACTTATTAATTGAATTATATAATATAAATTGTGATGAAATGACCATACTCTAAATAAATAAATTCATGAAGTGCGATAAAAATATTTTTGGTGCAATTGAAAATACTGAAATTCGACCGTTGTCACATCTTTTTATTGCGTTTATTAAAAACAATGCGTTTCACGAATGCACTACTTGTTTTAACTGTGAACACTTATTACAAAAATGGTTAAAATTACGCTGGGGAAGTGCACCTAATGTCTCAACCCTTCACAGAGTGGTCAAAAATTTTGAAGAAACTTGAATAATAATGGACATCAAGACTCTTTTGTTTCTGCATATCGATATATCTCTTGAAAACATCAAACGTAATGGTTCTCGTGCCTTCAAATATACTATGCAAAAAGTCATGGAAATTTCATGAAATGAGACCGGATAATTTGCCGGATGTTACTCATAGTATATGGAATATACATGAGTCTTGTGATCGGATTTCAAAAAAAAAATAGATTTCGCTGAAATTAATTTTCTCGACGTTTTCGAGGGTGTAGATTCCAAAAATGCAAAAAAAAATTTTTTTAAATTCCGCGTACCCGTACGCCAAAAATGTGTGCACACCCATAACTCATAGTAATTCTTATCCGATTTTATTGAAATTTGGTAGAACGGTTAGCCCCTCGATGTAGATGAGTCAGTAAAATGTTGAGATCTGTACCTTCAGGGGAACCCTCTTAAAGTATCCAAAGAAAATTTCACTTGTTGTAGAAAAAGGGCTAAAAAAGGTATACGGGTTAGTCTTATGCTCCTACACAAGCATGTAAAATTTGAGGTCCGTAACTTCAGTGGGTCCCCCTTAAAGTACCGATTAATATTGAATATGTAGTTCTAAAGCAGGTAATAAAAAGTTCCAATAGTCGATATCATTTTAAAGTTTCTATAATAATTCCAAGGATAAATTCATTTTAATCGTAAAATTATGAATTTTTATGCAAAGATATGTTTTACACGAAAAGGCTGTTATAATATAGGTACCTACTATGAGTTTTGGGCTACCCTAGATTAGCAGCTTTTTTATTTCATACTTATGTTCTTTTTTTACTACCAATAAATATATCACAACTCTCTACAAAGATTTACTAAAAAGTGCACTACTATTAAAAAATATTTAGATATTTTATGTCAATAATTACTAAACTCAATATTAACAACGTCTTTCATTTAAATGCACATTTATTTTAAATACGGGTTTCCTTATATTCACGACAACTCGAATGTCTTCAACGACAGATAAAAATAATAATGTTTGCCCGGGGGTTACGGGCAAAAAATATAATCTTGCCATTGCGATTCAGGCGGGGTGGGATCGTGAGAAAAAAAAAGAGAAGAGTCACGGGAACCGTAATGTACGCCACTGGACACTTCGAGGATAGAATTCTGATTTCGGGACGAATTTTCGTCCCTCCTTCCACACTTTGGAATTTGACAAGTCATCCCATTAAATGGTTTTCATTGTGTGTAAGTAAATACCCTTTTTAGCTATATTTATTTACGGAATGAATTTCTAAGAATCAAAAATTCTGATATTTTTTCTCTTACGAGTTGTAAATGTTTGATTGAAGGATTTTTGTTCGTATAGGTTAGCGGGATCAGATTCAATGTTACTACCTCAAAAGTGTATCACAGTGATTTGAAAATTATTTCTTAGGAGAGAGCAGTGCTTTAAAAGCGTAAGATATTCTGCAGTATGAGTAAAGAGCACTCTTAAAACGCTTTTCAGTTCTGTAAGTTTTATTCTTGAAACATTGTGTAGTATATAAGGCAAATTAACAAAACAAAAAACTTCCGGGATTATTTTTCCAGGTCATAATTATTTCATGTTTATTTATATTTGGAAAAGATATTTTGTTTATATTATATTGATTAAACAGGTAATTAATTTATCATTTTATCCATATTAGAATTCAATATTCATAGTTAAAAGTTCAGACCACAAGACAACGTTTGCCTGGAAAGCTGGTGAGGAGTATAATAAAGTTCAATTGTTAAGATTATATCAAAAATACTTGAATAACAACTGTCTTGAATTGTGTGCTGCAATAAATCAGAGAGTACCTACTTCTAATTGACGAAGAAACCTCTTTTCAAGATATTATTTTGTCCGTTTATTGCGTACATTGACTAAATAAATAAGTACTAAGGAAGCCTCTGTATTTCAATTGGAATTTTATATACCTACAGATTGTTTTGTTTTGATGGTCAAGTCATAAGTTCTGTTATTTTTAATTTAAAATGAAAACTAAGACAAAATATTTGAAAAAATAAACCTATTGGACCTTGTCCTATGTCAATATTCATTATTTTGAAACAAAATAATATAACGCATCCTTTTTTTAAATGTTCGTAGAAGGAACAAACCTTCATGAAATGATACGGAATCATAATATTATTATTCTTTCCGGAATACATTTAAATTATATTGAGTGAAAAAAAATTACATAGGTAGATGAAAAAATAAATAACAATTTTTAGGTCCATTCAGAATATGTTTACAAATTTTTAATACCAACCTATTTTGGTTTTTTTTCGACAATATTTTTATTAAATTGTATCTAACCGTTTATTGGACCTGAGTAGCCATTTCGTTCGCTTTTTGCAAGTACATTTTTTGGAAATAGACTTAATTTATTAAGAAGTATTCGTGGAAAAACCAATTTAACATGTTGAAAAAAAAACGATTAGGTACTTTTTTCAAGAGAAAGGAATGTGTGGCCACTCAAAGTGAACACAAATATACTCCTTTGACTCTTTCACAGTAGGTTTGCTACTAAAAGCGTGAAAGAGGAAGATAGCTGGTACCTGGGATCGAACTCACGAAAAGTACGAATGTCGGCGACGCAGCAGGCTACCAAACAATTAAGTTGGTAAATAACTTAACAATTATTTTGTATAATCTGTTCTCAGTTTAAACTGGTTGACTGTTTGAGAGAGCGAGCGAGCATTATTTATGAAAATAATGGTTTTTAAAAGGATACATTCAATTAGGCTTTAACATTAATTGTATTTTTGGCCTTTGGTGACCTCACTTTGGAAACATGATCTGACATTAAGATATAAAACCTTATTGGAATCTCATATACGAAAATATCTAGAGGAAACACGTGCCTACTTTAATACAGGGTTAGCACAACAGAGCAGATAACTTTTTAGTAGAAAAAATTACAGACACTTTAATGTTTAAAGTTGTTTTTCAAAATGGACAAATATGGAGTTTGTATGATCAAGACCAAAGTTTTAAGAGATAAGAAATAAGTTGGTACTTATATGAAAGCCTTTCCTTTTTCTGGAATTGTATTTTTAACCATTTTAATCATATCTCCAGGCTTTACATCAATTCATTTAGTTTTATTATCAAAAAGTATAGAAGTAAAGCCTGTTGGACAACAGGATTTTTTTTTACCCATCACGCCGTGTCCCGTAAGGGATAGACAGAGAGAACGGACCTCCACTCTTTTCTATCCAAGCATACTTCTTTCGCTTCTTCCACCGTAAAAACATTTCTCATACAACTTCTCCTATTTCTCTTACTTCTTACCTGGCCTTCCTTGAGGACGGAATCGATGTGTTCGATCCACGTTATTCTCGGTCGGCCACGCTTTCTTACACCTTTCCTTTCAGCCTTATAAATTATCTTTGTCATTCTGTTTGCATCCATTCTTTCCATCTCAACTCATTAACTTTCATCTTTGTCACAACACTTATTTCCATACCACATTCCTTCCTAATATTTTCATTCCTTTCCATATCCCATAAAGTTTTTCCACATATTCTTCGTAGAGATTTCATCTCTACTGCATTTATACTACATTCTTCTTTTTTCGTCCATGTCCACTTTTCACAACCATACATCATCGATGTTTACAGGATTGCGTTATGCACTAGTTTCTTTGCTTGTAGTGAGACGTTGTTGTTTCTCATTATAGGTCTTAGTGCACCGCCTACCCTGCAACCAGCAACTTTCCTACGTTCGATTTCTTTTTCACACTTTCCATCCCGACTAAACATGCTTCCTAAATACACATACTCATTCACTTGCTCAAGACATTCATTTTCTACGGTTATTTTACAATTCGTTCTTGCTTCATCCCTTTAAAATACTTACCAAAACCTTGTTTTGCTGACATTCATTTTAGACCATTTTTTGACAATTTTTAAACACATAGGAATAGAAAAGGGACATTAATTAATAATAATAATATATACCTTTGTTTCTTTAAATAAATATTACAATTTTAGACATTAAGTTTTTTTTTATAAACATCAAAACAAAATACATTGTTTGCCCTCCTTAAAAAGCAAAATGCTTGTGCAAAGGAAGGGAGTAGGTTAGGTACTAATCTATAATTCTAGAATAATAAAAAAAAAGAACAATTAAATAAATGGAACAGTTAAGTTAATATCAAGGAGAAGCAACAAGTAAATCAGTTATGTCATAGGTACTTGAAGGCTCCCAACTTAACTTAAATCACATCGTGGACTTCGACAGACGAATGAGTGTGAAAAATATTTCCCTATAATTAATTTTTTCATATACCTAGGAAAAGTTTATGAATAATATTTCGCATGGGGCGAATGAACTTAACCAATTATAGTTTAGTACATATTTGGTATTGAAGCAATTCCAGTACAATTGAAACATTTTTATCTGATAAAATAAAGATTTGAATATCACCCTAACTACAGTGATACATATAGGCATTATGTAAAGTAGATCAAATTTACAAACCTTTGAATATTTAGATCTAATTTATGTCGGATACTGATTGAGTTAAATGTCTAGACAACTATGATTTTCATCCTTTTGCCTAATCAACCTGCATTACCATAGTTAATCTCCGAAGAATTGAAATGTTCTCACAAAGAGAAGAGTCTACAAGAGTAATTGTCGTGTCTCTTTTTGGACCCGACGATTTTAGTATCAAATTTGTAGCTATATTCAGCATGGTCCTTTCATAGTATATGCGCCCGAGTTTTTGTAACATTTTAAATGTATTCCTATAGCCCATTCTCCACCGTAATCCTTGATCTATCGGCAACATTCAGTAAACGAACCCGCTCCTCGAAAAGAAAGCCCCCGGTGTTATCATGTCCATTTGCCGGTCATTTTAATACTCGGTCCCTTTTTATGAATATGCCTATTTCCCACTACTCCCGTGTATAGTTGCTCCCGCCCATAGACTTAGATTCTATTTCATTCTTTTTATAAAATCACTTTTCGCTCGGACTTGGTCGATAATAGCCGGGCGCACGCTCTAAGCGTCCCGGCTATATTATTCTTAACTGTTATATTCGAATTTTATAATTAAAAATCAATTAATTGAAATAATCAAAAGAGAACTGAATTAGTGAACTGTGAAATGGTGATTTAAAATTAAACTATCAATCTTTGTTCTCACTTTTGTGTGGTGACGTGATAGCTGAAATCTGTTGTGACGCGCTGATTCCCGCTCTTTCGAGTTGACCGTTACAATGCAAATTTAAACTTCAAGCTTTACAACGACTTGAACCTTTTTCTTCCGCGCTTGTGAAGTTCAGTAAACATTGTTCAGACGATTCTAAGGATAATATCTAGCAATATACTTAGACATTATAGTGTGCTAGTGACCAGTTCCATCTCGAATCCAGCTAAACATTTCAATAGTGATACAAGCAGCTTCGGCGCCGTTTACTTCCTTGGACAGCGAAGTGGTAGTTTTCCTATTCCACTGACCGTGATATCAAACCCTGTTAGAACCCGATGATCGTCTCATCTCCGTTCGTACCTGATGCCTATTGCACCAGAGTCCATCTGACTCCACCTCATGATGACCGTGCGTAAGGACCTTCATATATCTAGAGGAACCCATTTCGTCCGGATCCAGTCTGTGCGTACATACTTATTATCATCCGTTAAGAAGGCTGACACATCACCTGAAATCTTCTCATCGTGTCGCCCAATTCTTGTCATGTAAGCAATTATTTTCATATAAATTTTATTGACACTTTTCATTCTGTACAGCAATAATGTTCCATTTGAATGTAATGCCTGTCTCGTAAAATCCAGAATAAATTGATTGATTGTGTGTAATATAACTTTAGCTTTTGATTTGATATCACCCATATTTTTCCATCCCACCACTAAGTACCTACAGAATGCTCATATAAGTAGAGATTGCATCATCTTAACCACTACACCTATATAAAGGAGCGATCCGACTTGGATCCCCAAATCTATATATATAAAACTTAGAAGAGTCCGAGTGACCACACACTTTACTATCTATTGCAATATTATAATATATCATTGGACATAAGGACATATCACGACAACCTGTCTCGGTTGTTTAGTACTTCCTCCTCCTTCTGGACACCCTGAAGATCATAAAGGAAGATACTAATATCTCCTTTATATGAGAAGTCTCTGCTCATAAGAACTCTATTCTTACACATGGATTTATGCTAGCCGGCAGTTGTAGAACCTCGACAGAGATAAGTATTTTGTATAATTTTTCCTCCCAAGGACTATTTTGATTTTTCCACACTTTTCCTTCTTATTATAACCCCAAATGCTGTTGTCCCCAAAAGGACACGGCATTTATGGCGCCCAACGTGGGGCTCGATTTATGGCGAGCCAACGTGGAGCTCGATTTTCGTCGCAGCCAAGCTGTGGAGCTCGATATTGTTTCACGGATGCCACAGCATTCATGACACCTTTTTCAATTAAAAGATTCCGTTTGAAATTCCTTGCCCACTTTTGTCCAGTATTGTCCACATCCATTGCAATAGATAGGTAAATAAATTCTATTATTCTTCAAACGGTGAAATGGTATATGATGAGATCTGAGGTATGGGGTGGTTGGAGATTGGTGATTTTAAAATTGTAAATCATTGTAAGTAATATAGTGGAACATCGTAAATAAAATTGTATAATTGTTTAGAACCAATATTGAAAAAATAATTGTAACAAAAAATTTTCTCTTTTGCATATAGCGAGATCGTTCACGGACGTTTCCGCTAGTATTCTGTTGCACGTGTCGCCAAATTTCTAGAAGCTGCATGTTTGAACTTGACTGGGAGAGCGGATGTTTTGTATGTGTGTGTGTGTATTGTGAAATAACCGGCAACGGTCATTGTTCACCTTGAGACTTGCACAGGAAACCGAGATATGTACCTACCTATGCTTCGCGTCATGATTATTTCTCCGATACAGGTATATATTTGTGAGTGTGTGTGTGACGCGTCGGTTAGCTATATTTTACCCCTTGTACAGGAATAAACCTGCACAGAGAACGTTGGCCGAAATCTACCCACATAGATTTGCATGTACTGTGCGCGCGCGACGTTGAAATGTTATGTATGCCTACTTAGTATCCGGTCTACTATAGAGTATGGATATGTTTGTATTGTTCGCGAGGCGAGGTCACTATATACCTACATGTTTAGAAACTATACAGCTGCAAGTGGTTTCGGGTGCCGATTTTCGTTTATTCAATTCTCCTTCCTCTTGGATTGATTTCATTTTCATTTCTCGGTTGTACGTTTGATAATTTTGCTGATGTTGTATAGAGCTCTCGTCACTTGATGGAACGTCGTCGGTGTACATAATTTTGCAAAGACTGAGAGAGAACGCATGCATTATTTTCTTCTTCTTTTCGCGCCCACATAGGATTTTAATTGTTGAATTAAATATGGATTTCGATTCACGACTCCCAAAATATATAGAGCGAGCAAATGGTGTGATGTCAACTTAACAACTTCCCGAGAAAGAAATTCGTTCAGCCTGAACTCTGCGATCGAAGTTTGATGAAGACTTGAATCTTGCCCAGTCCCTTTTCAATAGTGAATACCCCTGTAGGAATGCAAGCTTTTCTATTGATCTAATAACTTCCAGATCATTTTCCGTATGTGTTGACTGACTGTTTACTTCTGTTGACTCTGTGATGAATATATGTTGAGCTATCATTGAACTCTGGTGAGCATGAAAACGTATTATTATTTAAACTCGGTATAAAATATTTTAGAAAAAAGTTTCATATGCTAACTTCCGTCAAAGACTTATTGGACCTTGAACCGTAATACAGATATTGGTACGATGACGTCGTATGAATATGCGTGTTGCCAAATAACTTTCGACGACCGCCGGTGATAATATTATTCACCATGAGACTTGACCGAAGTACCTGGTACCTACTTATATTGTATTCGCGTCCTAAATTTTTAATTCAAATCAACTATAATAGGACTGACTTTTCCTTAGTTCTATATTCTTCCGGCGCACGACAGATACTATCCCATAATTAGTAAAGTATTCATTTTATAGCCTAATTTCTAACCGATTGCTTGCGCAGGAATATTCCGAGAGATAGACAGGTTTACAAAAACTATAACTGGAAAGACATAAACCATTAATGCAGATTCCGTAATGAATACACATGTTCCCCAATAATAATGGTTAACCGCACTTTTAACGTTTCATTTCCTTATATGCCTGGCTTTGTTCTCGCTTACCAGCCGTTTCTTGAGTAGTATGTTTGAAACCCATCACGGTTCACAATTCGCAGTTCGATCCGTAAAAGTCAAACTTTAGATTAACGTATGTAAATAAGTTTTGTGTTAGAATGCGTGATTGTTATATTATATAGTAGGTAGACTGTATGAATCATTATGGCAAGTGATGATGCTTATGTACAATGGGATTGTATATTATGGTGTGAGATACCGACTTATGAGAGTGTCTGTGGGATAGCATCACTGCCAACCTTATATTATAGTTAGATATAATAGTTTTTATAATTTTTGAATCGGTCTATTGTGTAAGGGACGAGAGAATCAGTGTTTCGCCATCTGTTTTATAGAGTAAATTTGGTTGGTATATGTATTGTTTTGTCTATCGTCGACTTATTATTATGTTAGGAACTTTGTGTTTGTAATAAAATGTGATAAATGTCTGATGAATGTATGAGGGGCCCGTTGAATGTGTTATAATAGAAGTATGTATGTATGTGGGTCGTACGATTTTCAAATTCATTTACTTTGTTGTTTTGATTGGTCAATTTTGTTTGTTTTGACAAACTGAGTGATGGTTACCCACGTTCTCTTATCCATTATATAAACCATGACTATAACTGTAAAATAGTCTATTTTACTTAAGATGGTAGTTGTAAAATTGTACGATTAAGTTTTCTTGGTCGATGTTTTCTTCCCAAATTCTAGACATGACCAACGAGTATAGAATAAGAACCTTTAATTATAATTAATGTAGAATTTGGGTGGCACCTAATTTTGTTCCCTTTGAGATGTAACTGATTTGGAAACTAACCAGACCATTTTGTTTAAAGAATTGTAAAGTCAAAAAGATAAAAGATTTGATAAAATAACTCACGTAAGTTTTAAAAAAGTATGCGTATTGCCTTTTCAGAAAATGTTGAGAATTTCTGTGTATGACTTACTTTGTCTGCATATGTACTGGTGGTATATTTATATACACTTGCTTCATTGTTATGTATTGTCATATTTGTAGGGATTTTAGACATTCCATGTTATGAACTTGCGTGAGAATGACCCACATTTAAATTATTGGTCTGAGATAAAAATGAGCTAGTCTTTTATGTTTTAAATTGTAACTAAGTACTGGATATTGTTTGACTGCCAGTAATTCTATGAAAAAACAAAAAAAAAATATATATAAAATTAAAAAATAAAAAATACTTATAAGTATATGTATAAATTATGATAACTAAGAAACATATGATTATGTAAATATGTTTGGTAATTATTGTAAAGACATCAGTAAGATATTATTGAGATAAGAATAATAATATAAATTGGCCATTTAGTTATATATGTGTTCTGTTATATGTTCAATATAACTATATAAGTATATAGGGACCGTAAGGAGTCCATGTGATACTTTGCCTTCTATGTATGTTGTATTCTGACATGGGACCACCTAAAGTCCATGTTATGTATTTTAATTTATGTTCTATGTATAATTGTAAAAGGGTACCGTTGTATATTTATTTATGTTTGTACAAGGCTTGGCTGATCACCAAGGTTGTACGGTGGAAAGCTTTTCCACGGACCAGCGTTGTGCTTGGTCGATGACAAGTTGTCATGTAGGCTAGTGAAGCCTGGGTACTGTTTGAATATTAACCTATTCAAACGGAACCATACACGTTATGCGTGATTACGATTCTGCTGGGACAGAATCGGGACATAAGATCTCTCATGTCTGCTGAAGCAACTCCGTTTAATGCTAGGATTGCTCCACTGGCATATCTTGAGATGTCCCCATACTTAAAAAAATTTTGTGTAGAATTGTTCAGGAATTTTCGATTACATTATGTTATCTGTCACTGAACTATTGTACTTTAGAGTCAAATTGTTATATGTATTAACTTTGGTACCCTTTCCTTTTATATTAAATAGTGCGCACTAAAATATTGCGCTATGCGCTCTGCTGAGATTATACCTATGTATATAATCTGGATGTACCTCTATACGTCTCAACATGTATCATACTGGATGTTCATGTTAAATGTATCTATATGAGGCTTCCAAACCTGAATTTTCTCTATTGCTTATTTGTCTTGGCTGTAATATCGGAAATCACGTGAACCGTGCTTCCTTTGAGCCGAGCATATAAATTAATGTTATGTACCTTATAGTTTAATAATAATTATATATTGTAAAAATGTTCTAATATTTTTGTCGTGTTTTCTCTGTGATCTGACCCGGGATTGTCGTCTTCTGCAATAGCAGTTTGCACTAGACTCGAGTCAGGTCCCAGCGATCAAATGTACTTAATCTTCTGTACTCCATAATTAATTTTCTTTGGCATCCCTAAATTCACCTGATTCTCAATGTATGTACTGCTAAATGACTGTATTGAATTGCGTCATTACTTCTTTTCTATTATCCGCCAAGTCCAATTCAGCTCTTATCCCCTTGTGTTTAAATATAAAAAATTGTAATATTGACGCATTGTATCAAATTGCGCCTTGCGCGAACAGTTGGTTGTAAATTAGGAATACAACCGGAGACAAACCCCCTATACATTTCTTTGTCTACTGACTGTATGTATTCATTGAAGTGAATCTAAATAAGAGGACTCCAAACCAATTTTTATTGTATTAATTGTCTTGACCATGTTTCGGAAGCAAGGCATGAGCCAAACCTTCCACGCGTCAAGCCATTTAAATTACTGTATTATGCTATTTGTGTATGATATGTTATTAACTATATTTTCTATATTATATTCATGTTTGTATGGCCTCTGTGGTGTGATTTGACCAGTGTCGTATTCCGCGATGAGCGAATACCTGCATTCAGATCGGGTCGCAGTGGCGTAGGTATGTATATGTAAGTCTTCAAACAAATTCTTTCATGCCTATGTATTGTGTATTTCAAATATTTATCTTTTACATAAAAAATCTGTGCCGAATAATATCGTTGTCTCCCTAAAGAGATCAACTAATTTCGAATCAGACCTTCTTCTCATTTCTTTTTGTTTAAATTGCAAAGTTCTTTACTGTTTCATAATATTAAAATCATTTATTCCCTTGTATTGTTAACTCTAATACTGTTCAATTCACGTTTAACGTAAAACAATTTTTGGTTATACTTTCATAACATGCAAATTTGAGTGTCCATTAATTATTATGTATCCCTTGACACTCGAGAGATAATAATGTGGTAATTCATATGTGGCCCTAACATCTGTAACTGGTATATAACCTTTGGTTTGTTTATATATCGCAGCAGGGGAAATGTACTAGTAATTGGTCCGTCAATATGACGACTTGAAAAAAAAAAAAATTTTTTTTCTGTAACTTCTTATATGAATTCCATACTTATGTTGTTATGCATTTATGTTTGTATTCTTTCAGATGCGATGGTTGATTTCTGGGATGTGTCTCTTCATGCCTTCGTGATTGCCTTTTCTTTCTTACTGAGATGTTTTTGTGTTAAACTTGCTCACGCTAAGTTTAATTTTAGGAGGGGGGAAATGTCGTGTCTCTTTTTGGACCCGACGATTTTAGTATCAAATTTGTAGCTATATTCAGCATGGTCCTTTCATAGTATATGCGCCCGAGTTTTTGTAACATTTTAAATGTATTCCTATAGCCCATTCTCCACCGTAATCCTTGATCTATCGGCAACATTCAGTAAACGAACCCGCTCCTCGAAAAGAAAGCCCCCGGTGTTATCATGTCCATTTGCCGGTCATTTTAATACTCGGTCCCTTTTTATGAATATGCCTATTTCCCACTACTCCCGTGTATAGTTGCTCCCGCCCATAGACTTAGATTCTATTTCATTCTTTTTATAAAATCACTTTTCGCTCGGACTTGGTCGATAATAGCCGGGCGCACGCTCTAAGCGTCCCGGCTATATTATTCTTAACTGTTATATTCGAATTTTATAATTAAAAATCAATTAATTGAAATAATCAAAAGAGAACTGAATTAGTGAACTGTGAAATGGTGATTTAAAATTAAACTATCAATCTTTGTTCTCACTTTTGTGTGGTGACGTGATAGCTGAAATCTGTTGTGACGCGCTGATTCCCGCTCTTTCGAGTTGACCGTTACAATGCAAATTTAAACTTCAAGCTTTACAACGACTTGAACCTTTTTCTTCCGCGCTTGTGAAGTTCAGTAAACATTGTTCAGACGATTCTAAGGATAATATCTAGCAATATACTTAGACATTATAGTGTGCTAGTGACCAGTTCCATCTCGAATCCAGCTAAACATTTCAATAGTGATACAAGCAGCTTCGGCGCCGTTTACTTCCTTGGACAGCGAAGTGGTAGTTTTCCTATTCCACTGACCGTGATATCAAACCCTGTTAGAACCCGATGATCGTCTCATCTCCGTTCGTACCTGATGCCTATTGCACCAGAGTCCATCTGACTCCACCTCATGATGACCGTGCGTAAGGACCTTCATATATCTAGAGGAACCCATTTCGTCCGGATCCAGTCTGTGCGTACATACTTATTATCATCCGTTAAGAAGGCTGACACATCACCTGAAATCTTCTCATCGTGTCGCCCAATTCTTGTCATGTAAGCAATTATTTTCATATAAATTTTATTGACACTTTTCATTCTGTACAGCAATAATGTTCCATTTGAATGTAATGCCTGTCTCGTAAAATCCAGAATAAATTGATTGATTGTGTGTAATATAACTTTAGCTTTTGATTTGATATCACCCATATTTTTCCATCCCACCACTAAGTACCTACAGAATGCTCATATAAGTAGAGATTGCATCATCTTAACCACTACACCTATATAAAGGAGCGATCCGACTTGGATCCCCAAATCTATATATATAAAACTTAGAAGAGTCCGAGTGACCACACACTTTACTATCTATTGCAATATTATAATATATCATTGGACATAAGGACATATCACGACAACCTGTCTCGGTTGTTTAGTACTTCCTCCTCCTTCTGGACACCCTGAAGATCATAAAGGAAGATACTAATATCTCCTTTATATGAGAAGTCTCTGCTCATAAGAACTCTATTCTTACACATGGATTTATGCTAGCCGGCAGTTGTAGAACCTCGACAGAGATAAGTATTTTGTATAATTTTTCCTCCCAAGGACTATTTTGATTTTTCCACACTTTTCCTTCTTATTATAACCCCAAATGCTGTTGTCCCCAAAAGGACACGGCATAATGCTCAGCTCTCATCACATGTAATATAAGGGAACCGGTGAAATTCTCTTTATAGAGGTTAGGTTAGAGCTACAATGCCATTATTCATTATTTTAAAATGAGACAAAATCTATTGAGAAAAAAGACACGTGTAAAATTTTACTACAAAAATGTACAGTACGAAAATGTATGAGATCATTTTCTCACTCTGAGAATTCGGAGCTTATTTATGTTGAGTGTCATTAGAGAACGTAGGAGATGAAGCAGTGTTGCCAGATAAAAAGGATACGGAAAAATTAAGAATAATTGTGTAAGAATATACAAACCTTTTTTTATTATACACAATCTGTCCCGACAGACGCATTTTGCTGATAATGAACAAACGAAACGTGTTTCTTGAAATTAAAAGTACAGTAAAAAAATAAGTGATTTTGATTATATTGGCACCAACTATATAATTGATATGATTATTGATACCAAATTATTACAAAAACATAATAATTTTATAAATTCACCATTCGTATTTTGACTTTTTCAAACTTTATTATTTTGATATTTAAAATGAAATCACTTTGATATTTACTTACATAACGAATTAAGACGAATAAATATGCATAATTATACGAATTGGGTTTTGTTAAATAATTAAAATGTTTTTAATTAGACCATTTAAAATTTGAAGGTATTTTTTTTTTTTTTTATAAAATGAATCTGTGCTCACTCGAAGTGAACACAAATACACTTTTGAAATCTTTCACAGTAAGCAAATGCTTCGCGAATGCGGAAAATGGTCGACACGGCCGGGATTCGAACCCACGACCTCCGCACGAAACAGTGCGAAAGCCGGCGTCGTAACCGCTGGTCTATCAACCACCACCAAGAACAAGATTCTTGAAGTATTCAGCACTGCCGACCGTCTGCAGTAGGAATAAAAAACCATAACTAAATCCATATTGAATCGTTGCAAGTATTTAAGGTTTGTTTATCGTGTTTTTGAATGTTCAATAATATTATTTTTCATCCCATAATTTCCCGAAATTCCTTATAAAAAGAACTATCAAGCAAATAAGATTTTTTTATTCAAGAAAATGCCTTGTGCAATTTCTTTGTACAATCCCGTTAATTAAAAACCATGTTTTGGGAAAAATATTATGAAAATAAAAAAAAATCCAATAAGTATCTGAATTTTTGTGTCTCGAGGCAAAACATGTTAACATTTCTAGGGAGAAAAAAAAACGCAACATTCTTCAAAAGCTTCATTATAATTATTGGGAAAATCTTTTCTTCCGTTAAGACCCATTGCCTAAATACATACAACATAAAAGGGTTAGGATGTAAATGTTTTTTACTAATTGGACGGTCTAACAATGGAAAAACTGATAAAGTTCGTATTGAGGATCTGAACATACCTACACTTAAACATAGGATTCATTAAATAATAGCTGTAGGTGCCATTTAATAATGGCCGTAGTTCTTGTAACAAACAACTTACAATGAATTTTGAAGGGTCTGTACACATCTGAACATGCGCGGAAACGTAACCAATGTAACGTTGCACGCAACGTATCATATTTTTATAGTACGCGGTAGTTCGTCACGAACCACGCGACACACCGTGTTCTATGGAATTTTGATACGTTGCATGCAACTTGGAATTGGTTACGTTACGGCACGTGCTCAGACGTGTACAGACCATAATATATTTGTGTAGACATTAACTTATATTGTTTAGTAAGGATATGTTAAGTTGATTTGGAATTATGAAATGTTCAGTCATTCAGTTCAATTAGTGAGTTCTTTTTGTGCTAATGATGGTAGTATAGGTGAAATAGTGTATGTATTTGTCTTTTATTTCGTAAAAAAATGCGAATTTGTAAGATGTGATATGAAGTGAATTTTTATGGTCAATCCGTGTAAATTTTTTAACATGGTTTATGGGTCGCTACTGGGTGTTATTAAAATAGACGAAGACGGAATTAAAACTGGAAGATCCCCTCCTGATTATTGTTATAATAAGTAGGTACCCTTATATGGTGCCTATTATAAGTTTATATCTTAAAGTTCAAAAAATATAAAAAAAATAACAAACATAAAAAAAAAAATATTTTATAATTTTACACAATTATGAAATTTTCTTCAAGTGATAGCGACCTCTAAAAGTTGTTGATAAATTCCATTTATTTTTTAATTCAAATAATGAGTTTGGACTTCTTAATAGTCCTTATGCGTTTAAATATAGATGTGTCAGTATCGAGGAAGACCCTCTCACACTGTGTTCCGCTCCTTCGAAGCAGAGCTGAGGGACATGAACATGGTGTGGGAGGAGGTCATCACCGTTGCGCAAGATCGAGCGCAATGGAGAGCTCTTGTTGCCTCCCTATGCCCCTAAGTGGGGTCTAAAGGGAGTTTGGATTGGGATTGGTGTCAGTATAAATAAAAATAAAATATATCAAGCACCTATACAATATATGTAATACAACAAAATTGAGACTAATCGCTCTATACTTTCTTCATTGCGTGTGGTTAAAATTTAATCAATGCCGTATAACTTTATTATTAAAATGACCGTAACTTCAAAAAGTGCGTAGTACAATTCACAAAGCACAAAAAAATGTTATGTATTTTATTATTATTATTTGGAATGGAATATTTACGAGAAACTCTGTTATTATGTCATATAATTTATTCGTGTTTTATTACAAGGCTCGTGTACTACGAGTATTTCCCTTAACAAGGCCCTGTCTACCACCAAAAAGTATGCCTTTATATTATTTTTATTACAACTAAAATATCTACAGTTTTATATCAATATTTTGCCCCATACCTTTGTGGTACCTACTTACCATTCTTAGTTTATCTGCTAGTTTCCTTTATTAGTATTTCTATTCTATGTTCGCTCTCTAAATTTAGAGTAATAATATGGACTCCATAAGTCCTTCCTGTTCTCCGCTGTCCTCACAGCACCACAGTCGACAACGGCTTCCCAAATATTCTTGTCGTTTGTAGGGCTGTGATGGTTTAAGTTTTCTGCGGACTTCCTAAAAAAATGGTCCAGCTAAATCATTGGACGCAATTTACGGTAGTGACATGCGGTTAATATGTCAAGATTCCTATGGTCATGTTCTGTGCAGAGTTATACCAGCAAGTACCTAGCATTTTTCGAAGGCATTTGCTTCCATAACCTGCTTAGTGTGTTCTGAGCGCATGCTTCACAGCCATAGATGACAATATGTAGGACGCAGGTCGGATTTCAATTTCAAGTTATTCAAATGACAACAGACATTGTTTTTAGATGGAAATCAAAAATTTTAACACGGTTATTCCTTTCACTAGAGTCACTATATGGCTGGATTCTATCAAAAGTTCAAAGTGTTAAAGATATATTATTCTACAAACACGTCATATGGTCCCACAAGTTCAAAGCATACAAAAATTGAAAACATATTTACAGAGCGAACAAATTCTGAGAAAAAATAATGAATTTCTATACTGCATCACACTCAAAACGTTTGCACTGACAGTCGCCATTCCACTCACAGAAACGTTTACGTTTTATAGACAAACAAACTAACAACGTCCGCTCTGAATCTTCAAACGAGAAAAAATGGGTTAAATAAAGGACATCACGACACTGTGGAATGGTAGGACTTTACCAGCTAATGCATTGGTTTCCTAGGATACCGATGCCGTCGTATAGCGGTATAGACAACGTTTCAGTGGCATCATTAATATATAGGTATTGTAATGGTACGAATTCGTCTCCATGTTTGTCTCTTTCATTGCCGGCATAATGAATGCGTGAAAAAATAGTGTAAACTGTATGTGTAGTGCTACTTAGCGTTGCTTGGGTACCGCAGAAAACAAAACGTCCACTGAAATTACATGCATGAACTAAGCAAAAAGGTTGAATTCAAAAACTTTTGTAATATTTTAAATTAGATTTATATGAATTATGGCCGTTAAATTGTGTGTCCGCATTTGTACGAAAATATTGTATTACGGCCACTGTATGTCGGCACCGCTCTTCAAGGAAATCAGAGCATAACAAAGTATAAAATGTACGGTGATGACCTACGACATTACACTCGCACGGTCCATTATAGCCGGAACCAGTGTCGAGAGGAGTTGTTGCCAACAAAATAAAGTGGCATTCAACCAGACACTGTATTGTGGTTAAGCCTGTGAGTTATGACTCTATTTATCTTGACATACGATCAATAATACTGTAATATTATTTAGGACCTAACAATGGATGTGTTTGTAAGCGAACGAGTATCGATCTTATCAACAACAATAGTAAAGCTTTAACAGCGTTATCATAAGGATCAAAAAACATTCCTGAATAAGGTCTACAAACTTACAGAAAGCTTTCCTAGATGAATTTTGAAATAAAATTGTAATAACTAATTTGAAATAAGTATTTTTTTAGGTAAAACTTCATGAAGTAGTACCCAGTCAGGTCACCCCGACGCTAACTATCACTTGGGCAAAGGTCTCTCTGTCTATAATAGCTGCGTGAATCAGACGACGGGTTGGACTCCAGTTCACGCTCTTATGTTGCGAAGCCATGACATAATTAGCTGCAGAAACAATCGAGAAAATCGACAAAGTATGAGATCTGAAAATGGATATAGTCATATCCTGGCGCCAAATACATGACAACAGTCGCAGTCCTTAAATTTGGTTGCTCTCTTGTTCTCAATAATTTCCAACTTTTTTCTCTTTATTTCATTTATTATTAAATTTTTACTTGTTGCATAGGTTCGACATGTCGAAAATCTCATGATTAGGAGTTTCGGCGACAAAAATTACCACCTAATGGCGAACGTTGTTAACGCAAAGTGATCACACTAAGCCAGCCTTCGAAATTACTGTAGAAGACGGTCGTATGCCCGTAGTGGTTTGTTCCATTTAAAAATCGAACATTAGCAATGAATTGTTAGAGTCATTCGTTGTTACATATTCTTTAATTAAATCTGCAGGATAATGCTAGATTTTAATATAATGGAACCTTTAATAAAAATCGGGATTGATCGACGAGTTCATTATCACTGCTGCAACTCCTGTTGTAATGGGGGATGGCCAGAGAAAATACAATTTTTCACAAATCTACGGTTAAAAAACCAAATTGCACGCTAACCGGTCACCTATTTAACTAGGTTTATAATTTGATCAAATTAAACTAACTTAACTATTTATTTACCTTATAAGGAAAGGCAGAGTTGAGGAATCTGGACATGGTGTGGGAGGAGGTCATTAACGTTGCGCAAGATCGAGCGCAATGGAGAGCTCTTGTTGCCTCCCTATGCCCCTAAGTGGGGTCTAAAGGGAGTTTGGATTGGATTGGATAAGGAATGCATATTTAACACTAGTTTCACCAAATAATCTATAATAATATAACACTTTTCTATACAAAGGTGCCAGTATAGCCGGCGGAACTTATTGCCTGAGGCAATTTTTTCCAGTCAACCGGTCCCGTCCAATCTGAGACAGGCCAACCCTGGGTAGAAATTTCAAGTGAAAAAACACTTTGAAAAACTCTGACCCGACCGGGAATCGAACCCGGGACCTCGGATCTGAAGTCCAAGCTAGTACAACCAGGCTACCGAGGTCGGTAGCCTATTATCCTTTCTATGCTAAGCCTATTATCCTTTCACTATTCAACATATTTCTTATTTACTTAATCATTCTCAGAAATCTACGTTATCTTTATGGATCAATGATAGAGTAGTAACTTCTCAACAACAATTGATATATTTTTTTACTATTTTGAGCTCGATCGGTTTTAAAACTTGCATGCAAGTCTCCTTGTTTGTACACAACGTAGAATTCATATGAAAAAAGTCTGGTATTCCGGATAGATATCCTGTTTTCCTTGTTTATTATTTAAATAATACGAAGTATGTTTGTTGTCTAAAACGTTGGCTTCCTCCAGAGACCGTCATATATGAAATATTCAGGGGAAAGCTAACAATTTAAGATTCTTCTAAACGTAAGTTTAATGCACATACAATTGTTTTCGTTGTTCGGATGGGTGGGAATATTGCTCTTACATACAAGTTGTAACTACAAGCAATGGGAGTATATTATTATTTTGTGATGTGTTATGATAATACATAGCAACTGTTTTCTATGGTAAACTACCACAAGCGAGATAGGAGTCGACGAAATCTCTTCTTGTTTTATGAACAGATAATTTAAGAAGGAAGGGAGATGTTAAACTATGCAACTTCCGCTGCATATATTACACTTATAGAGTTGGATTCTTATTGGCTTAATTAGAGTTTGAACCTTTTCGAGTTTTTCATCGATTTGTGCTGATATTTTGACGGCTGATTAGTAAGGAGTGATGGCGAAAGCCATGAGCATCGGTAGAATAATGAAACTAAAAAAATATAGGTAAGTACCTATCGACATTTTTTCATACAAATATTTTTAGTTTAGCAGCCAGAATATAGCCTGAGGCATTTTTTTCTAGTGAACCGATCCCGTCAAATCTCAGATAGACTAACTCCGCCCCGGGTAGAAATTTTAGGGGATTATGTAGATAGACATTTCAAAAATTGAAACCGGAAAACCTTGATCACAATAAGGCTACGGAGATGGGTAAGTATAGGCCAGAAATCGTCAACACATACATGTTCAAACGGTCTCAAACAATCGTACCTATAGCAATTAATATTCGTAAGTTTGCTTGCTTGCAATATTGCTGTCCACACTAAATTATGATTAGAATTCGTAAGCTTATCCTAAGTAGCTTGACTTTGGTTTCATTATCTTATTTGTCGCCTGCGATTTCTTTCTTTAGCGAGGCTACCATGATTCATCACTAATGATTGATTGATCCATTGCAAAAAAAAACTCACATGAAATTCAACTAAATTTGATGAGAAAATATAGTTTTTCATTACATAAAATAATGCACACCCGTCTCATCTTTCTTTAAAAGCAATATCGTGGGATCTGCAATCTACATTGACGATTAAATATGAACTTAAACCACCCGCGCTATGCAAGTAATACCATATTATGATCTCGTTAGTAAACTAAAGACAGCCCTTGCTACTCTAACAAGGACGTAATACTCTCTACGAAATCGTATGCATCAATTTGGTTTGTAGTAAAATCCACCTTTGTATTTCAATCTCTTCATAAAATAGAGAGAAGTTTGCAAGTAGGTATGTATTATGAAAGTTTATAGATATTGGGGTTGTTCCGTCCATAGATGTCGCTGGAGTCATTATATCTATCAACCCGAGGAAGAATACTCAATGTATAACGACACCATATTACTTTTCTTGCGGGCGTACAATGGAAAAACTTTTTTTCACACTCTCATTCAAATCCCCTTTGGGATTTTCTACTGCCCTTCATTTCAGATGTAGAGCATATTTATATGTTTTACAGTTAGCTGTGGAAAACGATATTATAAAAGTAAGCTCGGTCACGCGATCCAGTTTTATTTGCATAGCTGATTGAATGTCTTGTGATTCTTGTGAATGTTGGGGACCTGCTTCTTACTTTAAAAATACCTGATTGGTTGAAAGTTATATTAAAAATATTCGAAAGTTGAACTGTAAATAAAGTGCATCAGAGTCAGTTTTTGGTCTTGCTCGGGCTGAAAAAAAATTTGTTTTTTTTTTTATATGATATCTATGTTAGTGGTAAAATATCCTCTCTGGATCTGACAACCAAAGAAAACGAAGCTTCAATTCCATTCCTCTTGAAAATCACTAATATAAATTACTTTAACATGCTTTTTTTCTAAACGCACCTATTACTAGCCTCTCGCTGGTTACCAAATTTTACATATACAGTTTTATGAGTTCATGGGGATCTGAAGCTTTATTCAACCTTTTTTTATCAAAATCAGTTGTATTTGAATTCTGACAACATACAAATTCCGGTAACGGACGGGTCTCTGAAACATTTGCATGCTTTTTTTATATTTCATTTTCATAATAACTAGTTATTTGGCGTAACCGGGTTTACTCTACAATTTTCTCTGTTCTAATGATCTCATTAATCCTTCACTGATATGTTATTTTTGTCTTCATATCGTTTCCATTTTGATTGCGAAATAATTATCCACAGCGACATTTCTTAAAACTTGAAATTATAGAGCAAAAGAAAAGGAAATGGTCTCTTTACATATTATATGTACATACATCAGCCTTATATTGTAGTTCGAAATAGCTTCAGGTTAAATAGGCGAGGTCGTTAAGCAGTATATATTTTGTTATCGCCGAATGTACCTACTAGCTATAGGTGTGACAAAATAAATTAGATTCTGCTTTATGCGGTAGAGATGACAAAGGTCTACACGAAATATCTTTAGGTGCTCGCCGTAAAATATTACTGGTGTTTATTTTCATAATACTTGCGGTTATAACACTGCGTCTAGGGTGTGTTTATATTGGAGAGATGTGTGGCTCTAAGGGAGGGGAATATTAATATGAATGTTTGTATAGTTCAGGTTAGCGCCGATATAACATAAACCACAGTGACTATGAAGCTCCGCATGTAAAGTAGGCGGAAAAATAAATCCAACACTGACATTTTGAACCAAAAAATATCCTCACGGTAATATTATTAAAGTACAAAGGTGTTGTCGGGTGTGGAGGAAAGGAAGGTATCCTGAAGAAGGTTTCCTATGGACCACTGGAAGGAAAATAACCCCATTCATCCCTTACATAATGTCAGTATAAATCTTTTGTAAGAGATAACTTCCTCCCCTCGCCCCCATCGGACTTCACAAAAGAGGGCAGCTGACCACAAAAGAGATAAATAATGTAATCAATGATACATGCTCACTGCTTTTGTGGGAGAAATTTGCATGGTTTAAAGGGTAAGACACTTTGTGGGCAGTGGATAAGGATAAGAGATTTTCTTATATGAAATAACTCACTAATAAATGTGATACCTCCGGCCCGTGGTCGGGATAAGGCAATGGATTTATAGGGTGTGTAGATTGCGAGATTTAAATAGGGTTGGGTGGGAAAAATAACGTTGAAATATTAAGATGTGGCTCAATGATAAACTTAGCGGTGGATAAGCTCCCATAAGTGATGCGCTCATTAATAACCTACGTATTATGCCAAATTTGAGGTAGGTACTGAGTGTACACAATATTAATTTACAATAATAGGCACGGAGTTTGAACAATGTGTTATGTAACACTTTGGATAAACATCGAAATATTTAACTCCGTTGAGTTCAGATAAAAAAAAACCATAGGTACTTATAACGAGAAAGACCCTCACATTCCATGTTCCGTTGCTTCAAGGCAGAGCTGAGGGATCTAGCGCGGTGGAGAGCTCTTGTTGTCTTCCTGGGGCCTTCAGTGGGGTCAAAAAGGGAGAATCAATTTGAATTAAATCGAATAGAAGAAATAAGTTTGAGAGGGCTGTCGTATCTAAAGCTATTCAATTTTTATCGCTTGTAATGACTTAAAGATATCCGCGTCAAGTTATGGTTTGCGTCACAAAACAGACTGGTTTAAAATGTTAAGACTCCTTCATCAAAAGTCTACATTCATTTTGTAATTTTTATGACCGTCGTTAAAAGCAAACGGTTTTGTTTGTTATTATTCCACTACGCATAAAGTCTTCAGTGTGTTGTGATATTTTCCCTCTATTTTATAATACCTTCACTTTTCAAATTGAAAACGATGTTTTGAAAATTTCACAGTATCAAAACAAAAAACGAGTTATTTTTTTTTATTAATCAAATATCATTGACAACTCTCACGAGGACGAAAAGAAAAAACGAGATCAAAACACGGACCTGTTTTTTTTTAGATATTTTACATTATTGAAGAGATCATGTACAGAGGATGGACTCCCCAAGAATAGATTAATAACAAGTTCCTGAAAAAAACAGGTCTTGAGACCTAGAAAAAGAGGAAAAAACTGTCCTTCGATTGTTTTTTGAAGTGATTTTAAGTTTATTTCCAACATTTTATTAGCAAATAAAAAAAGACATTTAATTGGAACAATTTATTTATGATCTGCTACTAATTAATTTATAGATATAAAAGAAAGTCGGGTTAGTGTGATCACTTACAACTCGAGATCGGCTGAACAGATTCTTACGATGTTTGATTCATTGGATTCTTCTCCGCTCGGGATAACAGAACAACTCATAATGCATCGATTAATGGATAGAAAATTATATAAAATTTTACATTAAAGTTAGTAAGTATGGAATTTCTAACAACAACGCCAACTGTGAAAATTCCATAACAACACGATTTTTATTTACCTGACAACCATCGAGTTTCAGAACACTAGTACGCAGATTATTGATAGATTTTTTTTTTTCAAGCTTTTACAAATATTTTTTTTACAAACATTCAAACATATTTTAAGCGTATTTTGTATAAATTAAACGCAAAAAGTGAATAAAAAGAGATGGTTTTAGTTTGATTAAAAATTGGAACGTGCAAAGTGAAGAAAAGGTGAGTCAAGTTTGATAAATATGTATGTGATGAGGTTGTGCTGTATGTCAATCAGAAATTTTATTTTTTTCGTTTGCTTGATAAGCGATTTTTTATTTACCATGATGTTTCTGAAAGTAATCAAGTTTTTTGTAAATAATTAATTATCGTACGAATATGTTGAACGAAGATTGACGGGTCAGCAAGTTTTGAATATAAAATCTATTTTTGAAACAATGCATTTTCATTGTTTTAGTTTTGGGCAGCCTCATTCTAGAACAAGTACATGCATTACAGTAATAATAATACAAGGGTTGGTACATAAACAGCTGAGATTCCAGAATGAACACAGAATGATAATAATTATTTCAGATGCGGCATAATTATGTAAGAATAATTAAGAACAACGTAAACATTAGCAATTATACACTTGAGATGATGCGCTATCAAAATGCAAATAATTTCAGTAGCAGTGATTTTATGAACTGCGACACAATGGACCAGAATTATCTATCCACAGGACCATTCCATGTAAGTTCATACACTTACGTTAATAGATTAGCTTTTGTCATAAATGATATGAAGTTTATTCTTAAATATGAAGTTTAAAAGATCTGCTAGATTCATGATAAAGTTATCGGAGAATATAATTGATGTGTACCTACTTAAAAGAGCACCTTTTCAATCTAAGAAAATACATTAGCCCCTATATCATTGCGTGTTGCATTTCTCAAAGTTTTCTTAACTGATTGCTGAAAAATGCAAACTTATTTTGGATAGGTTAGTGCCATACTTCGTCTCCTTATTCCAGTATCCAGGATATTGTCAAGTATCGACGCTTATATTTTGCTTAGACTTCAGAATCAGAATTTAAATCTACATCAGATTATATTTATACAATAAAAGCAGATGCGGTTTTCACAGAATAGGGAAATGTGGAGATTAAAGGCGGAGGTTTATGTATGTTTTAGTGGACCTTAGGACTGAAGAAAGACAGACTGAAGCTGAAATTATCTTGGAGTGGTATAGTATTAAACAGCGCATGATAACTAAGTTAATTAAATGTTTTTGGTTGACACTTTAAAAAAACCAGACTTTTTCATGAAATTAATAAACAAGGAAAGATCTCTCCACCAAAATTAATCGCGTTGATGTATTAATAATTGAAGACTTTAAATTGATTTTTTTATTTTAAAAGTCTAACGTATATAGTTAGAATTCAATATTTAGGAGCTATAACAATAATAATTATTATTGCTAGAGCAAGAAGTGATTTTTTCGTTTGTGAATAGCAATGAAAGGATATCAATTTCAGCCATAAAAATATAAATAGAAGGTAGTGTATTTACCCAACCGTATGTACCCATAGTAAGAGTCTATCACAATAAAATGTTTAAATTTATTACGTTTGTCTAAGACGTTGGATTAGGGAGTGATCAGTCCTAGAGAAAGGAACAGCTCCTTTTTCTACAAGCTTTTTAGTTCAAATTACGTTTGAATATATTTGAATAAAATGAATGCATCATAAATAATAAAACGAGTCTTTCAAGGTCTAATTTATTCAAGACTTTATTCAAGAGCTCGACGGAAGAGAATGCCGACTATTTTTCTAAGATTTGAATACTAACAATTATCTTAAAAAGACTCGCGTACAATTAAACTTAAAGGTAGTATTGTGTGCCAGTTTGAATATTCTACCCCTTTTTTCTCTTTTTTTTTGTGGAGGGGGAAATCCATCATGGACACCGCTAGGGTAGTGCTGGACTTCAACCGGCAAAAACCCCTTCTCATCGTTTTTCAGCTGTGTTCCTCCTTTTAATCCTGAGAGTAGGAACAGAGAGTGATAAACCACATGCTGAGGAACCTAGAGAACTGGAATGTCTTATGAATATTCTACCTGTCTTCTTCTTCCTGAATCAAGTTCCCGAATAGACGAATCCCTCATTAAATTTATGGGATTGGGACTATAACATGGACAGATTTTTATCTGCAGAGTAGTAGGAGGTCAAGAGTGATGGAAAGTGCCATGCTGGGGAAAAGTCTCAAATATAGAAAACGGAAAGAAACATTCAGGACCAGAACAGGAAGAATAGTACGGATGGATTTTTTAAAACTTACTTTTTAACTTGTTAATTTTTACGTAGTAGAAAATATGGACGATGCATGTGGAGCTCAATAAAGTCAGTTAAGCTGAATCTTTTCCAATAAAAATCTTAAATTTGCGGACATATATTTTACGCACTTCCTTAAAGAATTCTTCGATGGAATGGAACACGGCGTGAGAGGTTCTTGCTCACCTTCGGGACCCTGTTGGGAGGAATAACAGCGCTATTCTCAGCTGACTGACATTTGGTATTCTTTACACATTTACAAGCCATGACCACCTCTCTTCCATAATAGAAAAAGTAATGGGCCTGTCCGTAATTGAGCCGAAGTCATTTCATGGGGGGCACCAGCTGCCTGATGAATACCCCTCTGGCGGGTTTCAGGCATTTTAAGCATTATTAGGAAGCTTTTGCATTTTTTGAAAATTCCACTTCCACTTTCGCAAGTCCTCTTTCGATCCCAAACTGAATTTTTAGCTGTATATGGAGTTATACGGTGCTCAAAAACCAGCAAAGAGAGCGGAGGTGTTTTTCCTTAGCCTATTCACGTTTATTTCTAAATGGCACCATCTTATTTATAATCCGTCTGAGATAATTTTGTGCCCAAAGTTTCGTTTCTAATGCATACTTCTCGGAAAATTATAAAGAAAGATGGTGTAGTGCGTAGGAACCTGAATTTATACATACATGCGGAGTGATTGAAAGGTACACAGAGTAATGAATACGAACACAGCCTACACATGAATATACTTAGGTTAAATAGTTGAGAGTTGAGGTGTTAATAAATTGCGTACACGATATATTTAACTAATCAAGTTTTGAAAGGTTTTCCGTGTAAGAGCATATTGCCTAACAGAATCGAAATATTAATTCCAGGAAACTTTTCCTATGAATCATGTTTCTTTAAAACCCTCGTTTCGCTCTAATAATAATATAGGTATATAATCTTGTGAATAATAATGTCGAACTAATACTTAATGGCAGGAGATGCGACCCAAATAATTATTACTTTAAATTCTTCCCATGAGGTGAACTTGGATACACGCAAACATGTATTTCAGATCTTTGTAATATTCGTTTTCATTACATTCACAAGGGATGTTTTGTGTTTTTGAAAATGTGAAATGTGATTAGGAAACAGTGTTGGAATAAGTGAATGATAAATTCCGTTTTTATTTCTATAATATTCTGCGGATCATTGCTGTATGTACGTCTCTTTGAAATTTGTCTGTTCCTACCCGGTTTGCGGTAGCATAAATGTACCTACCCTTTTTTTTCATAAATGTACAACGATATCGTCAGCTCATATTTTCAGAATCCTACCGACACTTTTTG
This sequence comes from Mystacides longicornis, assembly GCA_963576905.1. Lineage (NCBI taxonomy): Eukaryota > Metazoa > Arthropoda > Insecta > Trichoptera > Leptoceridae > Mystacides > Mystacides longicornis. The sequence continues at coordinate 13,612,194 of OY756428.1, forward strand.
GGTTTAAGTCGTCGGAACATCTTGTATAGGGCCTTCTCACGCTTCCGCTCCTGTTCTAGGCCTCGTTTCTCTTATACCGACATTAGTTTTGCGGTCCCTAAATGAAATATTTAACATTCTCTCTCTTCGAGTAACACGAAGTTTTTGGATGATTCTTTTCGTTAGAGCGGATGTTTCGAATCCATTGAAGAGCGTCTAAGTGGATCCACAAGCGTCGATAAAAGAACTTAATGGCCAACGGACCTCGACCCCAAAAATCAAAAAGGTGCCAGATTCATTTTGAAGAGGTCCCGGATTAGGTTCCTGCTTTGAGTAATACTTTCTTTATTTTATCCAGTATTGGTCTGTCTCAGATTGAACGAGACCCGTCGACCAAATAATAAAAGATTAAGGCCATTCTCCCACGAGGATACTCACAAGCGACTTGAGTATCCTACGCGTATGATACGCGTCGCTCGTTAGTCGCTTGCATACATATTTGATCGGTTTCGCACACGACGAAACGCGTCTACGACGCGTTTGATACCAGTTGCATGCGACTGGTCATGCTGGTCGCAAGAGACTGCAACGCGACTGCGACGCTACTTTAATCGTAATAAAATGGCGTCAGATCAAGCGGAAAACATTAAATTTGTTCAGGAGGTTGAAAATTATCCATGTTTATATAATTATTATGGACTGCCGGATTATGTAAGGAATATACGTACGAGATAAGGCGTGGGCTGAGATAGGAAAGAAACTCAACTCGCACACGCGCTCTCTCATTGTTGTATTTTTTATGAATATGTGGAGCTAATAACTGCATCAAATTAGAAAAAGACTCTTTTGACATTCAATAAAAATGAAGAAACTTATTATCATCATTCTCATGTAGTTATGTATGGGTGCACCCAAATCTACTTTTTTTTCTATTATTCCTTTTATAAATTAAGAGAAGAACATTATCTACATCGCTAAAATCACTGAACATTTTATGAACGAGCGTGTATTCTCAAGAGTTACAACAAATAAATGATGAATGTAGTCATAGTTTGGGTAGCGTCGTGTGCGGAACCTAGCTTGATAGAGTAGCGTACGCGTCGACGACCAATGGATTGCGTCTCAGTCGCGTAGCCCGTGAGTATCCTTGTGGGAGAATGGCCTTAGACGATGAGTGCCGTCGGATAAAAAAAAATACTCAAACCATAGTTAACAAAAATTGTAAATTGTTTCGATGCATTTTTTTTTCAAATGCTGCCTTGTTGGTGTGTTATGTAATTTTAGGCTAAATGTTTTGTAAAAATCGACATTGTGATTTTCGAAAAAGAAAAATTAACACCGAATCCACATATTTTATAACACGTTCACATAAACGTAGGAGAACCGTATTTTAAAAGCACAAGAATTTCTCTCCAGGTATTTCGAATATTCACATTTGAAAACCATATATTTCCACACAACCTAATAAGGTCACATAACATTTTGAGAAAAGCTACCTATAGGTATAATAATATACATAATTTGACGTATGTATTGTATATATTATACGTATGGAATATCAGGGGAGAATTATTATTGTATGTAAAATAAACTTAGCGTCGCTGAAGAAAGAATAATAAAATATACCGATGTACGGTGGAATACTTTGGTATACGTAAAGCTTTCTCAAATCCTCACGTTCTCGAAATGTGCAAGACTATTTGCCTAAACGTTCCAATATTTTGTATCTGATTTTAACTTTATATTTTTTTTAGAAAAAATATTCAGACAAAAATCCATAGCCATAACATAAAAGGAAGCTTCGAAATTATTCCAAAGAAATCTTATTATTTACAGAGCAAATTTAAGTATCTTTTATATTCAGACGGAGACAAAATAATAACATTTTTTACGTATGATCTAAAAATAAACATTTCAGATGTCATGAAAATAATAACGTAATTTAATTTCTAACAAATTTCGTTTATCAAAAACAAATAGGTAATGTAGTTTGAAAACCGAAAATGTTCTTTTTATCTTAAATAAACTAGTGAATTCGAATATGTAAAATACCTAAATCAAATATAGGTTCTCTTAATTTAAAGTAACTATGTCGCCGCTTTCGTTCTAATAGTCATGTGTGCGATTACCGGTGACGAAGATCTGTCACAACATAATATTTATTTATTTTACAAGGATTGTATAAATTACAAGGAAAATGCTAAACCTGTATCGAGTATAGCGAATATAACACAATAATAGAAAAAAAAACCAACGAAACAACAATGCCTCAATAATCAAATTTCATATTAACAGATGTTTAAATGAAATAATCTTATAATCAAATGAAATGAAATAATATACTTATATAATAAATATTCAATTAATTTTTCCCCAAATTTGGTGGTTAACTTACAATTAATTTGTAAAATGAGATAAAAAAGTGGTGATATTGATGTGAATCGACTTTATAGTTTTGCTCCGATAGGGTTGAAAGTTCAAGTCAGCTATATTAGGCGGTATGAACAATCAACAAATATGTTAAAATTAATAGAAGCAAGCCGCCTAAGGTTGTATTTTAGACCGTAGATGAACATGAAGGAAATAGGGTAAACACAGTAACATAATATGGACTGTTTGAAACTTATCGCAGAGGACTGATCGTAGGAGATCCAAGTTGCTGACATTAAATAACAGAAAAATGAACAAGATATGTACAAAAGAAGAAAAAGTTGGCATTTATTCAAAACCAATAATAAAAAATTATTATCTATTATAGGTTTTTCAATATCTTCAATTGGAATATTTTATCCTTTTGATAAATCTACCACATTAGTATGATAAATAAGGAACATCGTAACTCTCAGTTGTCTTGATAAGATGTCGTTTGCCGTACGGAAGTAATTAAAGGTGTAGTTAGTAATTAAGCTGTAAGTCTGGCAGCGGTGGAGGAGATCGTTAATCACAATCTGATTTGAAATATTACCTGCATCTATCTGCTTGCATTAAGTGCACCAGGAACCCACCTGCTCTCTCCGAGATCTTCCAACAAGATAAAAACACAATATTTGATTTGGGAATTGGTTTAAGTTCTAACATGAACACGACATTTTGTAGTTCATGTATAAATATAGATCCTGAAAATCTATCCGATAAAATAAGCTTTGTGATATGTATTTGTCTTTTATGGAATAAATAAAATGTTACAGATAATGGGCCAGAAAAATATCATCAAGAACAACCAATCTATGTAAATTCTTGTGTACCTACCTCAAGTAATATCGTAGATAAATAATAACAACTTTTTACCCTACAAGAAGAGCTCTCCTTTCACACATTCATACTCTCCTTCTTCTCAATGTTAGGTCCCTTCAACGTTGACCATATCTTGAGAGTATTTTGTCCCTGTCTTGGACAGCTGCAAAAAGCGCTCCGACTTTTCCAATCCAATATGTGATATAACGGAGCCAGAAAATCTGTCTTCGGCCTACAACTCTTCGACCCTTTATTTTTGACCATCAAAATCTGGTGCACATATCCCAGATAGGATACCTTCTGGACTTTAATTGAGCGTTACTCTTTGTTTGACAGCCTTAAGTAAGTCGCCTTTCTGCATAATATTGTCGGCTAAAAATTATGAACTTTGTCTTACTGGCATTCATTTAGGCCCAACCTTTTTCCCGAATTGGTGATTCTATTGACAAGTAGGTACCCAATGTATTTTTATACTGTGAATTTTCTGTAATACATTATTATTATTTCGAGCCTACTTTTTTATTTTTTTTTTATTTTATTATAGACCTCCACCCGAACTCGAGTGATTTGTTATTTCAATTAAATTCAACTGCTGTTTTTAATATACAAAAACATTAGTTAGGTAGGTACCTACATACTTTGTATCAATTTGTAATGAGGCTTTTCTATAAGTCACCTTCATAGACCTTCTATTCACGTGTCTATATCATTAATATTCATAGGGAAAATTTCAAATATTTCATCAGATTTATTGATCATCATTGTTTCTAACTAACTACATAGATGCCCACTTTCGTACCCTTCATTGTAGAGCCACATATGTATAGTGAAGTAACCAACTCAGTAAGAAATCAGTTCAACTCTCATTTCAGTCTTGAAGAAAATCATTATAACACCATACAATGGTCACCAATGGTATCAACATTTTTAAGTTAATTTACAACACCATTCCCTTTATGCTTATTCTCATAGAACAAAATAGTATATGCTTTAAAATGTTTGATTTGAATCAAAGGTTTCTAAAAAGCTTGTTACCAGTCAGAAATCCAGAGTTTTGAAAAAAAAATACAATTTGAATGTAGGTAAATAATTTGTTTTGGGATTTATAATATAAAATTTCGAGTGTGTTTTTCTAGCAGTCCCTGGAGTTTTCAGGCAAAGCTTTCAGATTCTTTGAAGTTATATGTGTAAGAAAATCCATCACAGAATCACAAAGAAGATCTCAACTTCATTTATGAAAGTATTTTAAAGATAATTTCAGATTTGTACCATTAAAAAACAACTTCGCATAACCGAACGTGCAATGGAGAGAAAAATGCTTGTATCAGTTTGCGAGACAAAAAACGCAACAAATGAGTTAGAGACGAGACAAATGTGTAAAAAAAGGTGTGGTAAAAAAATAGCATATTTTAAATTGGAGCTGGGCTGGACACGTGGTCAACAACGAATGGACGGTGGACCAAGAAAACTTTGGAGTGGCGATCAAGAACAGGTAGCATAAACCCATGGAAGCCACAAATGCAATGGTCCGTTATAGGATGGCTGTCAACAGGCAGGTATGGAAATCGGGAAGGGGGGGAGGCATTTCAATACTAAACTGAAGACGATGATGATGTGCAGACATCGCAATGTGGAGAACAAATATTCATCAAAGTTTCTCTACATAAAATCAGAAGAATGGTTGTTAACTATGAATTTGCTGGATACACCGACACCACATTTTTTCAGACTAGCGGTTAAAATGCCGGTTTTCACACTGTTTTGTGCGGAGGTCTTGGGTTCGATCCGAGGTGCCGACCATCTTCCTCGTTCACGACACAATCTTTACGTAGCTTACTGTGAAAGAGTGTATTTGTGTTCACTATGAGTGATGTTATTAAAAAAAAAAAAAAACATCAATATCTCCGACCACGATGTAAGAAATCTTTTGACCTTATTACGTTAAAATCCCATGCTGGTCTCCCCGCTGTGAGACTGCAGGTAGGAAGCAGTTGACTTCGAAATATTCCGTGTCGTCACGCTCTGCTTAGCGCCGGAATGAATTTCGAATATTTTGTATCGGAGTGAGTTGCGTGATTCTGCGTATTACACAGAAATGAAAATTTATACAAAATATTTTCTTCATACTACGTAAATTTGTACGCAATCAAACCTATCGATATGTAGATATCTAAATGTCACAAATATTATGAAAAAAGTCAAACGTTTTATTGACACGATCCAAAATAATACACAAGCAAGTCATGAAAAATACTCGTATTGTATACCGTCGATAGGTACATATTTTTACGGTTTTTTATCACGATTTTATAAATAATAGCCAGTGTAGGTTTATAAAAATATTATTCAAATAAAATTATGCATTTTATGTTATTAAATTTAGGGTGAGGTAGCGTGATACTGACAATGTGTGGAGCATTACATAATATACGCTTTTATTTAGTGGCTATGCTGTAGGCGAGGTTTGATTCGATCTCCACACCTCAACATCGATCTTCTCTTGAAAACTATACAACAAATTATTATACGCCGAATAATCAACATCGGTAGATATCGTTGATTCATGGGTCTAACGTGGAAGGACAACCTCACCAAGTCGCTTGGCAATCGTGGTGTTATTCTGCCAATTAGCCTGCATTAATAATTCACATACATTTTCTCCTGTTTCTTATGTTCCTGACTTGGCCCTTATATTATCAGTCACCGATAGGATCATTCCACGTCATTCGAGGTCGAGCACGTCTCTGTGCACCCATTCTCTCAGATATATAAGATACTCATTGTCATTCTCTAATAAGTTTATTGAATAAACATCCACTCCACATTTTTCCTTTGTTATATTATTGTTCCTCAGCTTACCAATCAGTCTTTTTCTGCAAATCCTGCCAAGTTATTTCATTTCTACAGTATGTTTACCAGTACCCAGAATTTACTAAAATAACCAAGTTTCAATCATAAATGGTATCAGGAATGCATTTTGCATCAAACTCATATGATCAATTAAAACTTTAAATGCCTATACCACACTTTTAAAGTCTGATGTTTGTTGAAAAATCGCAATTCAAGCTTTCTTTACATTTCTTCTAGTACCTATAAAATAAATAATATACCTACATTTTCACTTGATCACATCTGCGTCTTGATGGTTTCAAAAGCTGGAAGATCTAAGGTGCCTTTTATCTATATTGATATGTTTTTTCCTAGTTAATGTTGAATTTTCGCCCGCAGGTATATTTTGCGAGGTGGATTATAAGCAACTAAGGGCTGAAGTAATAATGTAAGAGAACGCAGAAGGCGGATACCCGGACTGAATAAACACCTCTCTGGAGACAAATAAAGCGAACGTTCCTCCCTCCAGAACACACCTTCAAATTATTCCAACTGTAATGTAAAATACATTAGCCCTAACAAAGAAAAAAAAAACGCAGCAAGGCCCACTCTGTGATGGAAGTTGAGTATTGAACTGGGCATAAATCTTGTTTGATGTTCTCTTTAAGGTATCCAGATAAATGGCAAATGTGTAATAAATTTTAAAAGGTCGCTCCATAGGTACGCCGAGGCCATTAACGTCATCACCTTCCATACTAGAAGTGAAGATTTAATGTGTGATTAGTCTCTTGGCTGAGAGTTGGAAAACTTTTCTACATATTACGATATACTTTGACGGCTCATTTTTAGTTTTTTTGTAGTAAAATTAGACGCCAATAAAGACTGCTAAAAAAAACATCAAGAAATTGTGACTAAAGATAAGTTTTAAAACTTTTTTGTTATGTTCAAAATATAAAATATTTTCTTGTGTGTTATTGCGTCCAAAAGTTTTTTTAAAAGCACATACTGCACACGTCTATGATTGAAAAAAAATAATGATGAAGATGAAAGATGAAGAAGTTGATTTTAAAAACCCATCTTTTTGAAGAATTTGGACAGAAAAAACCTTTTATGGCCTAACAATTGTTAACATATTGTAAACGAGGATGATTTTTGACATTGAGGATCGAACTCGGCGTCGTGGTGCATGAAATTCAGTATTTGAAGGCTACTAACTAAACGTGTCAATTTCGCATAAACAATGCCTTTCTTACAAATTATACAGTAGAAGAAATCGCCTTTAATTATTCTCAAAGAAATCCTTCGCGTTGCACTTTTGATGCAAATGAGTACCTTCATGAACCACAAATATCATCATGCTAACAAGGTGACTTAAACTTTGATTATCACCTTCACAACTTTACTTTACAGTACTATGAAGGCTTAAAAAGATCAGGAATGAGTACCTAAGACGTATGAAACCATTTCATTGCTAGAAATTTTACAACGTTATAATTATTATAAACGCCACGTTCTTCGTACCGACGCTGCGAATATCAATAATAGTCTGTTATTAATATGGATAATTAATACCTTCCTAAGGGGTTTAATTATATCCTAAATACCTTTTAGTATCGATATAAATTGGTTACTTATGCTGTGAGATAATTCAAAGGGATACGTTGCTTCGTCATTCAAGTGATATTCCGTTGTAGTGATTAAACTCACATATTCAATTAATGAAAATGATTAAAAACCATTGTTCTAGAATATTCAAAATAAGCCAAATCAGTAGCATTTACTTGATTTGACATTAAACAATTTTAATTGAAAGATTTCCCAAGGTTATTTCAGATAAGAGGTAGATTGAGCTGGCTTGACCATGTGCTCCGCATGCCCCCAAAGATTCTTGAATACGCAAGCCTTTTCTACAATCCGAATGGGACAAGAAGACAAGGCAGTCCAAAAGTAACAATCAAGCGGGACTGAACTGGGATGAAGCTGTGCAATTGGCGCAAGATAGAGAGGCTTGGGAGAATTTCGTGGCTTCCACGTGCTCACCACTGGGAGCGAACGTGGAATTCGTAAGGAAGCTCTCATTTTGCCAAGTAATAGCCCAAGTTTTTTCTATCTTGTCCATAAACTATCGACTGATAAAATCATCCAACAGAATACCCATCAAGATAAAGGAAGTTATTACCAAGTGGTAAGACAAGAGCGATGGAAAACGTTTCAAATTGAGTAAGTAATATGGCTATAGCCACTTGATGAGTGCCATTTTCCATAACTAAAAATTTAAATCAATGACTTACATCCATACAAAATAACAGCAAATAAATATCGGTTGATTACTTTTGCGCTATCTGAAACAATTAAAATCTTACAAAACAGAAATGTCAAGTAATCTGGTGGAAAAATTTAGCCTACCTGAATGTAAGTGTTGTCAAAGGCCTGTAGGACTTGTGGCTATTGACATCAGACATCGGAGTTCCCCAGAAGTCATTCTTGAACACGTGACTCAAGGGATTCTGCGCCAGGACATCTTTGTTCATTGTTATAGCTGGTATGTCATCGTGGACAAAGTCCCCGGACATACCGTTGGTGTAGCAAGCGATGGACACAAAACCAACGAGTCCATACAGAGCCCACTCTCCTTGAGTTGTTGACTTTTCTTCACGAACGGTTGGCAAAGTCCTGCGCTTCATGTTGACGCGTGATTCTTTCAGCTTTCAGTGAAAATATAGTCACAAAACAGTCGATTACTATTTGTTTTTGTTCTCATTATATTTCTATCCACAATATGACACTTCATGGATCAGCTTTCATGTTTTCAAAAGTCAAATACTAAGAAAAAAACACGAATATAATCATAATATTATTATGAATAAATTTTATAAAATGTAAGTTATTTTTAAAAAACATCTTGATTCGCATTATTGCAAATCTTTCATTTTTAATAATTTATTATTATTTATGACAAAAATTTCGTATAAGTATGTGTTATTTTTTTAATTTATTCATTGCTGGCTGGCTTTGATACTTTAAGCATAAATTATTTTAGATTATAAGTAATATGCTAATTTATTATAGCCTCAATTTTGAAAAAAAAATCAACCAGTTTTTTTAAATTGAAACTAGATAAACGTTACGCGATTACATAAAACGTTTTCTTTTGTTAGCTAATCAATTTACTTTTATCCGACATAAACCAAAGCTAAATAGAATTAGTAAGCTACTATGGAATTAAGTCTCTTAAAGCAAAGGATGGTTAATAATAATAAAGCCCATGATTCTAAAGAAAACACAATTAGCAAGGATAACACAGAAATGTGTGTCAATTAAATGTCTAATTCGGACAAACTTAGTACTAATAATATCAATTTAACATCGAATATTCGTCTTTAACAGTATGTACGAGTAATAATAAAAAAAGCAAACGTTTTGAAAATAACTCTCTTCTCTTTATACTTCGTTCCATTTATTTTGTAAAAAAAAGTGATTGCGTGTTTGTGCGTTATTCCGTACTTATATATCTTTTGTTAAACAATAACAATATTCTTTTACGTTTTTTGTTGTTGTTATATTATTATGATTGTTTGTATTTATTTTTTATTTTTTTTATTTTCCTCTTTCAAAAGATGCTTCTTGTTGCAGAATACAATGCCGAAGAATTTATTGTAGTCATTTCGTTCACTGCTCGAATCTGAAAAGAAAAAAAAATAGATTAGTGGAGACGACATACTACGGCGATCAAGAAAAGAAGTTGGTGTATTAAAGGAATAGTCAGTTGTAACAAATTATGGTCATAATATTTTTGACAAGAATATATTTGGGGTTGGCGAATTTCGCAAATACAAAAATGAATTTTTCATACGTTGTATTTCGTGCGGTTTGATTAATATTTGCCCAGAGGAATTAGGCAGTTTTTTTTTTTTAAGAATCTCCCCTACAATGGTATTTTCTTAAACTGTCATATTAAACGAAACAAGGTATGAAATGAAATGTATTTTTAACACTGTTGTTTAATTTAAAAACAAGTTGAGGATATCGTTAAAAAATTGCGACTAGAATAATTATTTCATCAGAAAAAGTCGACGTATCACACAAAGCTTAAACTATGAGCTTTCGAAAAGAGTTTTGGTGGTTCTCAACGCAACGATTTTATGACGGAAAACAAATTCTCATTTACAAATATTCATTTAGAGTGTTTAGTACGAATCGAAACAAAATATTATCCATTAGTACTAAACGCTCACAAGTACGTCGCAAACTTCAATAAATCTTTTAAATACTTTTTTTCATCAATTCAACCAATAAATCAAATCATATCTCCCTTTATACCCCACTTTGGAACTTAGGGAAGCAATAAGAGCTCTCCAATGCGCTCGATCCTATAATAATGACCTAACATGAATTACTAGGTATACACAAATAAAGAAGTGACGAATTACGCTTAAACGCAGAATTGTTTCCATCAACTATTGAGATTTTCAGTATCAGTCAACCATAAGTAGAGTAGGGTTTCTGATATATGATACATTGATTTGTGATTCAAAGTTCCACATTCAGAGTTCCACATATTAACAAAAATGGATATAGTCATATCCTGGCGCCAAATACATGACAGCAGTCACAGTTTTTTTATTTGGTTGCTCTCTTGTTCTCAATAATTTCCAACTTTTATCTCCATATTTCATTAATTATTAAATATCTACTTGCATACATGAGATTTTTCGACATGTTGAACATGTTGAGAATTCTCATGATTAGGAGTTTCGGAGACTTAAATATTACCACCTAATGGCGAACGTTGTTAACGTAGAGTGATCACACTAAGCCAGCCTTCGAAATAACAGTAGAAGACGGTCGTAAGTCCGTAGTGGTTTGTTTCCATTTAAAAATCGAACATTAGTAATGAATTATTAGAGTCATTAGTTGTTACATATTCTTCCACATTCTGTTGTTTTTAGAGCGCGTTTTCAATCTCGCAATGATAATTCAAAGAGATAACGTCAATATAATTGCAACTTCAACAATTGCAACGGCATCATATTAAATAATATATTGTAGTGATTTTTTTTCAATCCCCTGTAAAACGCAACAGTATTACTTCAAACAAAAAACTTATCTACAAAAGACGCGTGACGTATGAAACGGAATCGCATCAATTTGCCAGTTATTCATTTGACTTGAATAGAATCCCACGTGAAAGAATATAAGAGTGCTTCGGAATGACTAATACCATTGAGGGAGGGGATATGAATGTGATGGACCCATAAAGATACAGCAATAAAAAAAAGGATATGGTATAAAAGGGTGACAGAGAAAAATGTATATTTAAAACCCTTTCCTGTGTAGAAATAAAAGTGCAAATTTTGCAAGAAAGCTGTCTCCTTGAGAGGAATACAAAGAGATCTTGTGTGACGTATAATGGGTAGGTGCCAATAATAATATATCGGAGATGGAATGCTTTTCAAGCGGGGGTGCAGGGGGGTTCTTGGTAACGACATTATACAAAGTGTGAAAAAGTTTATATATATATATATATATATACGTAACACGTGAATCCTCCCACGAAAGAGACCTTAAATTATGATAATGCCCCAGTAGATATTTATCTCAAAAGGCCGAAGATGTTAAATTATGTAAGAAACGAGAGAATTAGTTGAATAAATTTGGGTAATAAATAGATGGGCGTTGAGAATTCTCAAAGAAAATATTAATATTTAGTGTGAAATGAGTTCTAGAGAGTAATTTATTCATCGATATTATTCTTAATATTAAAACCTAGAATCCACCAACTCAATTCCATTTCAGTTTTGGATTTTACTCAACTATTATAACATCACTTTATTTTCTTTTCAAACATACATCATCTTTTTTGTGTTGACTAAGAGCATGGAACGTAGGTATTCCGAATAATTTTTTTTTTGTTGATTAATGTCCACGCAATGCCACGCATGTATTTAATTTTAACATCAAAAATCATCCAAAGGTATCTGAATATTCTCAATATATTGTTGTTCGTAATGTTACAAAAGGTATTTTTATCATATACCTTAAGATTATTGAAATATGTTTTTCTGTTATTAGAATATTTTTTATAATATTCATGAAAGAATATAAATTTAAAAAAACATAGTACCTAATATATTATATAACTATTCCTATAGGAAAAGTAGCTTTTATAAATCGTAAAGCAATAACGGGTTAAAAATTACTATTTTCATGCTAAGCAGCCAAAATCTACATTGAAAAATGACATCGACATTGAGATTGCAATTGGATCGGAATTGCGATGTAAATGCAGATTAAGCCAAGTGTAAAGTTGCGATTTATTTATATGGCCTTTTTTATGTGACGTTACTCGTTTGCAAAAAAACCCTATATAAAAAAAAATATTAAAATCGTAATCGCAATGTAACACTCGGACAAGGGTTTAGGTAAAATAAATGTTGTCATAGATTAACATTAAGCGGTAGGTACTGATGGCATCGTAGTATCGAAAGCGTTTCGTTTACTCAAACTTATCTTAGAGAAAAAAAAAATAAACAACGGTAAATAAAAAAATCATTTCATTTTCAAATATAGAATAGATTCCATTACAATATTATCATGTTCCAACAAAATAATATGTTGGATCATGATAATATAATAATAATGGAATCTATTCTAAAGCTCCAAGAGAATAGACGGCAACCAAATTGAATCCATTTGTCGTCATATTTACATAACACCATTTTTGAAAACGTTCCTCGCACACATATGTAGGTACCAGCAATAATTTTTCCCGTGTTAAGTCTGATGGATTAATCTTCATTAGGTACCCGCTCTTACAATATCACATTCTGTCTCTTTCTGGCTGCAGGACCCTCGGCTCTGTGCCGCCAAGCAGTTTCCTTTCATTTTTTCTGGTGCAGACTGTTGAGCTCTCATTATTACGCCCCCTCCCCTTTTCACGGTTGAGGTTCTTGGATGAAGCATTATAATGATTTATATTGTCACGCAGACGTGACTTAATTATAAAAAATGAAATAAAATGTGTAAAAATAAAGAGGTCCGATGAACTTTGTGGAACAACTCGGGGAATTTTTCAACGTTTCATAATTTTTTTTTCACAGATAATAATATTATGAAGACATTCATAAATTTGTATACGGTGGAATAATTGGAGTTAATTCCATGTCTGTTTGGTATAAAATTGTATCGCATTATATTAACATGTTGTTGGAAAATATAATATAAAAAAACGCTTGTTATTTTTTTTTTACAAAAAATAGTAATAGCTCAGAATGTGTGAATGTATGTTTGGGAAATAAAATATCGATCATAAAAGTGTTTTCTTATGGTTTATACCATGTTAAGTACCTATTAATTATACTTGTTTTATAGTACATACAAACAAGACAAAAAAACACAACACAATACAAGTAGTGACAAGTTTGAAAGGTTTAGCTTTTTTTTTTTTTTTTTATAAAATGAATCTGTGCTCACTCCAGGTGAACACAAATACACTCCTTGACTCTTTCACAGTAAGCTACTTAAAGCTTGTGTCGTGAAAGAGGAAGATGGTCGGCACCTGGGATCGAACCTCGACGTCCGCACCAAACAGTACGAAAGCCGGCGCTGTAACCGCTAGTCTACCAACCACTTCATAATTAGTTCTGTATAGAATCTTCTTCTTTTTTATCTTATGGTCGCTCATAATTGGACCTCAAAAGGCCAAAGCCATTAATTAGATCGCGTCATCCGCACTGCAGCCTACATCATATCTTATTCGGTTGACTCCGCACCATACATTTCTGGGTTGCGAAAAAAAAACAAAAACTCACGGAAATTTCTGGACTTATTAATGTCAAAGTCCATTGCATACATACATGATTTGGAGAAGTTCTTTAAAACAATACTGGCACATATGAAATATTTGTAAATTTCTAGCACTTATAAACCTAATGCTAAATTTTTTAGTAAAAGGACTCTTTACATTATGAGAATAGGTTTATATGAATCATGAAAGCTTATACAAAAGATCTCACACTTAAACTTTTATTATTGGTAAACATCATGTGACCCATTTTTGACCCTTATTTGCGGAATCATGTCTTAACACTTTATCGTTGGTAGGTTTAAGTCTATACATAATCGAATTAGGAAAGTAGGTATTAAGGTACGCAGCTGTGGCCTGGAAAAACTCGGCCACAATTATTATTTCGAGTAGGATTGTACGGGTGTGTGTGTGTGGTGGACGCTTTATAGGCGGAGGGTAGTATAAAATTATTATAAGTCGCAGAGCTGTGGGTGCTTGGCGGTAGTTAAAGCAAAACTTCACTGAGTTCTTAGACCGTACCGGGATAACAACATTATTAAACCAACCAACAAGAACTCCAAAGTTATACATTTCCACCTCACTCCTTTATTTCTTATCCCCCCGTCCCGCGCGCCTCCTCAGTTCAATCCGTTTTAGTTTCTCGTTATTTTCTCGCTTTTCCCTCCTGACTCGATGCGGAATGGATAGCAGCTTCCACGCCATCTTATGTACCACTCACGTGGACACCAATCAAACTTTTATAATGAACACCGCACTTACATTTCATATACTTCTACGCTATCTTACAAGATGTAGGTATACCTACATCGACAGACTAACATGACAGTTAAAAATGTGAAAGTTTATCGTAATCCAAATTATTTTGAAAAATATAAGAAGAGTCATTTGTCATCAAGTGCAGGTTTTTGTCGTTTGCAGAGTTGCACACTAGCTTGCCCCGTTTAAACGCCTTAACGTCTCTATCTCGATAATTATATGAACACGTATCCCTTTCCCTAATCATCGCATCACAAGTGAACGACTGGACTAATTTCACCAATTTTTTTGTTGTATTGGCTATTTTCAGGAGAAAATATTATGAAAGAACAAATCAAGGAAGATATTCGAAACATAAGAAAATTTCAGAAAACTTAGGTTTATCTTCTTAGAAGTTAAGACGATAAAAACTTTTTTTTTTTAATTTGAATTGACGTTTGAGAAACTGTCAATTGATTGATAGTTGGTGCGATTATCGGTCGAAATTATATTTGCCAGATTTCTCCAGCTGACTGTGGAGCAGAAAAGCAGACTATGCGCCATATAGTGTCCGATAGCAGTCTCAGAGCTTATGATGTCGACTTTCATGACATCATATAAAAGAGGTCTAGATCGGATGACCGAAAGCAGAAGAACAAGATGAAGCTGAAGTTCAAAAAGTTATAAAAAAGAATGTCAAAAATGGTGCCTTTATTTATATTTTTGATGAAAATTTTTTAAACATTTTTCCAGAGAATATTATTTATTCTTATTCTATTATTTTTATTTGTTGAAATGCATTTTTTACTGGATTACTAAACTTTCGACACAAAGCATTAAGAAAGATCACCTCCATCATATCATTGATTGACTGATTGGATTTAAAGAGCAGTAGCCCTAGTATAAGTTTTCGATGAGTTTCGAAAATTTTCCATACAAAAATGATCGAACGATTCGATCGTTTGATTATAGAACACTATTTGCACGTTTATAATCGCTTATTAGCGTGCACTTAGCTTTCGATGAAACTCGTACTAGCCCCACAGGTAACCCAAAGGAATTTAAGAAAAATCGATAAATTAATAGTCAACAAAATGCTGTATTCTTGTAAAAGTAAGAGGGTGCTTAACTATTTAGAATTCCATTGAAATAAAGGCCTTGAATCAGGACTTTCATAGAAATTTAAAGTGAGATACTACTCGCCTACTCTTTGTTGATATTATTGATAGGCATATTACCTATATTAAAACACAATATTTTGAAATCTTTTCAACGGGGTTTATTCTAAGTAGGTTCCACATAACTGACACTAAACCCGGCATGAAGGTCGAACAAGTTTTATCTAAATATTTTTTTTCTTCGAAATAAAACGTCTTCATATCTTTGGAATGAATTTTTTTTAATTGGTGTCTTAATGGTAGCATAGAATTTTTGAATATCAAAGAATCCTTTGTATTTCCAGTTGAGATAACACCAATAATTAAGAAACGGCTTCCTTGAGAGAGAGTAACCCTAATATTTTTTCGTTTAAAATAATCTCCATCTTGAACATTTCCTAAAGACAAAAAAAACACAAGCAAAAATTGGCCCTTTTTTGTTTTTATTCTTTGAAATATAATTTTGACGATTATTATCTTTACAGAAGTGATTAAGGGAAACTGAGGTAATCGTAAATAAAGGCGCCGACTGTTTTATGTGGATAAGATTAACTTTCAAATAATATTTTACCAAAATTTTTTTCGCCGACAACCCAACCTTTTATGCAAAATAACATTAAAAAAATACCGAGCTTCTTCAAACAAATAAACCTACATACATTTTTATCTGTTCGATATTATTTTAACAAATTAATGAATTAATTTCAATAATAAAATGCTTGAAATTGTTATACACAAAATAATACTTACTCATGTGTTGATTTAAATGTAAGAATAATTTACACATGCATAAGTTTTTTTTCGTAAGGTTTGTGTATTAACGCAGTGAAAGTTCATTATTTTGGTTTTATACAAGCACAGTTGCACTTTCACGATATTTTATGGAAGCTTGAGCGTAGACATTATCAAGTCTCTTGAGACCGAAAAAAATATTCACTCGTCCGGGTATCAAGTGCGGAACCTCTTGAAAAAAATTTGGCACCTGTAATTGCCGAGATCGCTGAGCTAATAACATAAAAATAAACTCCCTTGTTTCGAGTTGTTAATTAAGTTCTTTGGAAAGTTTAAGAAGTAGTATCAGTTAAAAAGGGTAAAGAACCAAAACAAGAAACCTCAAATATACTCGTTCATCAAATAAAAAGATCCCCACTAATAATTGCAATTTTTTAAGACGTGCATCGTAAAATATTTAAAATTGAGACAAAATTAACTTCAAATATTTATACAGTACAAGTACAAAAACAAGCTGTGAGCTGAGGATACTTAGATAATTTATTTTTATAAATTAAGGCGATGTTTTAAAAATAAATCACGAAATATAACACGGTAGTTAGCAGACATGCAAATTAACATAAACACACAGAGCGATGTTATTCTGAACCCTCATCATTGGACGTGATATTAGCGATCGCAGAAACAAGTATCAGCTTTGTGTGGGTACTGCAAATTCAGCTTGTTTATTTAGGTTCATAATGGAATGTCTGCTGTGGACGATTCTTCCTAAAGATATGAATATTTTCCTTTTAATGCTATCCAATTAATAACCAAATTAATGTTTCTGCCTCTTTGGGATAATTATATGCTGTGTGTGGGGTTAAAACCTACCATGGCCATCGCATAATGAATTCGTATTCAACGAAACACAAGACTGACATTCATTTTTGAAACTCATTTTCATTTTAACCGTTATTGAAAGCTTAGGATGGAACTCACTTCTAATCATATTATTTTACGGTCATGTGGTAAAACTAAATACAACAATTTTCAACAGATACAATAAAAATACAACGAAACACAAGACTGACATTCATTTTTGAAACTCATTTTCATTTTAACCGTTATTGAAAGCTTAGGATGGAACTCAGTTCTAATCATATTATTTTACGGTCATGTGGTACAGCTAAATACAGCAATTTTCAACAGATACAATAAAAATACAACGAAACACAAGACTGACATTCATTTTTGAAACTCATTTTCATTTTAACCGTTATTGAAAGCTTAGGATGGAACTCAGTTCTAATCATATTATTTTACGGTCATGTGGTACAGCTAAATACAGCAATTTTCAACAGATACAATAAAAATACAACGAAACACAAGACTGACATTCATTTTTGAAACTCATTTTCATTTTAACCGTTATTGAAAGCTTAGGATGGAACTCAGTTCTAATCATATTATTTT
This sequence comes from Mystacides longicornis, assembly GCA_963576905.1. Lineage (NCBI taxonomy): Eukaryota > Metazoa > Arthropoda > Insecta > Trichoptera > Leptoceridae > Mystacides > Mystacides longicornis. The sequence continues at coordinate 13,630,122 of OY756428.1, forward strand.
ACGGTCATGTGGTAAAACTAAATACAACAATTTTCAACAGATACAATAAAAATACAACGAAACAGAAAAGTACATATAAATGATAAATAGGAAAAGCAAAGGGTTGTATTTGGCGAGATTATCGTTAAAAATAACGATCTCTACCATCCAACGAACGAGCATATTATGAGAAAAGAATAGCACATCGGATAAGATATGGGGGATTTTAGGATGGAAAGGGTATAAGAATTTCGGGTTTACGATGCATTTGAAGACCTAGGAATTTTTGGGCCATAGGTCTTTTAAAAGAATCTCCAGATAGCAACGAGCACCATGAACAGCAAAGGTGTAGTTGCAGAGCGATGATCTGTGTGCTGGTATCTCTAGAACATCTTATGACGTCACGACATACAGCTTTGAACAGAGCAGACGCAACACATGCCGTACTAGCGCACTACTTAGAATCGCGGCGAGGGATAGATTATGGAACACCATCAAACGTGAGTCCTGCAACACTAACGTCAGGTGGGACAGGACAAGAAAGCGCTTATGGTGCAACAACTTAGAATGGATGGAAGGTAGATAATAGACTTTAACGGGTAGCAGCCCAAAACATTCCGATAAGAAACCGCCAACCATGAAGACCCTTAAATATATGACGGGACAATTGCAGCTCAGTGTCCCAGGAAACCTCTCTACCATTTGAAGTAGGTGACAGACCTTTTAAAAGAGAAAAAAAACGAAGAATGATGTCTTATAATATAAAGTAATTATTGACAAAACAGAGCACTTCGTAAAGTCACAGATTTCAGAATATAAGCAAAAGTCATCGACTTGGATTACAACTCGTATAAAAATATCAAAAAGAATTTAGGTTCAATCGAAAAACCGACACCCGAAACCATCACAGTTCATATAATGTAATTTTAATGATAAACCTTGCAACAAAGCGGTTGATCCTAGTTTTAGAATACCCAGGATTCGACGTTCTCATTGCAAACTGTGTTCTTCAAATGAATCTACACATTCACACAGTTAAATAATCCAAGATAACCAGCAAACGATAAAAAAAAGATATTATATAAAAGCAATCATAAAGTATATCAAAATACTGTAAAGATTTAGTTTTACAATCCTTTCACAGGAGCGATTGAGATGAAATAAAAAAACATGGAGGGGATTTTTTTATATCTAATAAGTTGAGTGAAATCAGAAAAATTCAAAGAAGTTCTCTCAGATTTGTGGCGGATAAAACCCAAGAGACTTTTGAAAACGTCCAAAACTTAAATGCGAGGATCGAAATGAGAAATAAATAAATAAGTTATCGATTCGTTAAAGTATTGAAGAAAATAGGTGAGTGGTAGTTGAAGTTTTGTCAACGGTAATCTTAATATTAAGGTAGTTTTTTTCGTCGATAAACTCGAAAGAAAGTTGGTGTCGGCTTAAGTAAAAGTTCGGGTGGAAAAGTTGGGATAAAATAAATAAATTTCCCCTCGTAGCTTTTATCGGAACAGTCATGGGAATATTAGGAAGAACAACGGGAAGATGGCCGCTCTGCCTAATCCCGCCTGGAAGGTAGAATATTCAATGGAACGCATTGTAATCGAGAATTAATGATAATTTTTGGAGGTTCTCGCATTTTAATAATAAAATAGCTATTATTGATTAAATTTTAATGTGCCAGATATTTAAATGAACCTTAATGCAAGTTTAACGATAACAATAACCAAGTATAGAGGTTATATACGTACCTACCTACTATGGAGGTGGGAAACCAGATTGTGTGCTCGGCACACTCGACGAATAATAAAATTATTATTCATAGAGGAAAAGGTAAACAGATCCTTTAAACATTACCCTAAGAATATAATAATTACCTACACCGATTATTGTTGATATTAATTTAATTATACGTAGAAGCTCATAGTTTCAACAAACTCTTACCTACTCCAACCATCCCACACTAAATTAATATAGCTTTATTATTATAATCTACATATAAATTAGGTTATGTATTTTCTTATGTCATAGCATCAGGCCTAAAAGACAAACCTGACGTTAGATTTTTTCTTCGCAGAGCCGTGCAAAACTCTTCCAACTGATGATAGATTTTTTAAATTGCAATATTAAACTAATGTATTTATTGCTTTGAGGTGGGGTTAGCCTCTTGTGAGGTCGAATCCTAGCTGTCCCTCCATCTCTTTGGTGGTCTGCCTGGGAGCCCTCTTCCATGGCGTTGGCTGTGCAATGCCATGTGAGAGAGTCTTGAAGAATCTACATATTCTGATAAATAAACAAAATATATCTCAGATTAAGATGATGATTGTTGAAAACTTTCTATAATAAGTAGAAATAATTATACTAGGGTGGTATTTATCATTTTGTAGAAAACCAGTTTTCTTTCTAACGCCTAAACTTTGAGTAAAAAAACAAAAGAATTTAGAATTATAAGTCGGAATGTCTGTGGAAATGTTATTAGAAAGATACCTTTTATAATTGTGCGAATTCTAAAGTAACCCATGTCACGTGAAAAAATATTCCGAACACAAAACACGCGGTGAAAATGTTGTTTTCTTTGTTTACACTTTAGGTGTTTCGGGCCTAAGTAGAAAGGTAGTCCCATAGATGTGTTATAGAATACCAGCCCATACACAACACCCTCATATGATATGTAAGTATTATATAGGTATGTAGGTACATATAAAGGGGTGAGAATAAGAGCGCCCTACGAAAATCTTAACAAAATGCAGGGTGCGAAACAGACAACACACAGCAGATACCCAATGTAATAATAAATAAATATGTCGCTTAGTTACAAATTATTTTCATTTATTCGACGCAGCACGTGCGGGATTTCACTCCCTCCTTTGGGTCCCGGGCGACATTCTTACATTAGAATTTGAACACGTAAATAAATAATGAACTATCGTCGTTCCCCCAATGACTCGCGTTTTTTATACTACTTAGATACATGCAAAAAATGATGGTTAACTAAACATCGAGTAGTTTCTCGCAAAAATATACCTAGATATAAAAATTTAGAAATTTTAAACTGTGAATGCAGTTCATTTATCTTAGGTATTATTATTTATTTTTTTAATCTTCCTGTGTGTAAGTTTAAAATGTTTTAAATCTAAAAACAAGTTTACTACACACACACTTTCGTTAAGAAACTGAAATTATTATTATCTTTAAATAGAAATCCAAGCCAATCGAAACTCCCTTAAGGCCCCACATAGGGGCATAGGGAGGCAACAAGAGCTCTCCATTGCGCTCGATCTTGCGCAACGTTTATGACCTCCTCCCACACCATGTCCATATTCCTCAGCTCTGCTTCGAAGGAGCGGAACACAGTATGAAAGGGTCCTTCTCGTCTTAAATAGAAATATCGACTGATAAACAATAGAAGCCTCGACCGATTGCTAAAAAAAACCTGTCATTTAGCTAGACAACAGACCACCGTTGCCTACTTAAAATTTTTTTTTATACATTTCAAGACTTATATATTTGTAGATTTTGTAAGAATTGAGGAATATTCTCCAAACAAAATTAGCGTATATTTTGCTGATGAAGGATTTTTGGTTCATTAAACTAGTAATACTTGCCTATTAATGACTTAAAGATTTTAGCATAAGAAACCCGTATTGAGAGATTTCTCGTAAATATATGTATTTCTAATTAAGAAGCAACAACGGTATCAACAATAATTTTAAAGGGTTGATGTATATGTATATGTAGAACCATCTATTTGATGCAATCACTGAATTAAAACTAGTTTAAAAGATATGAAAGATCTAATACTGGAAAACGTCACAATAATAGCTAAAGGGTTATTATTCTTCACATCCGTTTGCATTCAAGAAACTACTTTTTTCTTAACAGCCTGCAAATTAAATTAGTTTGAAAAATCTCCATAGCGCATTTAATAGGCAATACGACATACCGACAAAGATTAAGCTTCCTATTGTGTGCAACCCCGACCCTTTTTATTAAAAATTTGCTTCAAAGAATGCCGGCAAATGCAATTCGACGAATGTATTGATGCCATTTGGAGGGTCAAAGATAGCTATATGGTACCGAGGCTCTTCATTGGGGATCTCATCGCTGTCCCCCATTTAATTTAAAGATCCTTGTAATAATGGGTTGCATCACTTCAGCTACAAAGCATCAATAATAAATAAACGACTAATAAGCACTGTAAATGTGATTTCCCCTCGTTGAAAAAAACAAGTATTTTATTTTAGGGGTGATGGCTGATAAAGAAATTCTTAAACAAAAATTATGTTAGGTATTCTGAGAGAAGAAAATGACAATCTTTCTATTGGCGAATATATTACAAAATCAATCACACATAGCAATCGTTTCGAAAATATTCAGGCAAATTTGGAATATAATGTTTATTTTGTATGTCTAATGAGAAATAAGAACACACCTCTAAAATCCAAACAGTTGATGCACAATGGAATGCTGCTACCATTCAAGATGTATGTGAGTGAAACTTGGAGAAAAATCTGGAAGTTCGTATAAATGCCGTAGGAATAAGATTAATAAATGATAAGGTGAGGACAACAGATGGACAAAAAAAAACTGGTGGAGTGGCAGCATGACAAGGCAGGCCCCAGGCTGAATTCTTCTTCTGACTCTATTCCTCCATTCGTCCCTGTCCGTTCCAGCCTCTTTATCTCCCGGTAGGCGGTGCAGTCCATGTCCCCGATCACCTGCTCTATATAATTATTTCTGGGGCAGCTTGTATGATTTCTGTCAGATGGACGGACGATATCGCGAAGGTTGCGGGCCGCGCATGGATGAGGGAGGCTCAGGAAAAGAATGACTGGAAGGAGAGGAATAAGGTCTATGTTCAGCAATGGATGGAGACAGGCTGATGAAGAACAAGAAGAAGGTCTGAATTATAATATAAGAACCGATTGTAAGTAAATGTTAATGTAGTAACAAGAAGAAATGTAAACAACTAGAGGTGGTTTGGTCATGTAGAGTGAATTTACGAAAAGATAATCAGAAAGAAGATCTATTGACGTATAGGTGCACGGAGACGTGGCCGACCTAGAATAACGTGGACCATCTTAAAAGAGGTCAAGTCAAGAATAGAAAAAAAATGTTCGAAATAAAATGTTCCTAAGCGAAGCGAAAGAGATTTCTCTGCTTTTACCTCATCCGGAAAATGGGCGTGATGAGTATTTTTTTTTATATTTTCTGAAAAAAAAGTTTATAGGTATGAATGAAGAGTTCAGTTTATTTTAAAACGGGTGGATTATGTTGTTATATTTAAAAAATCTTACACTTCCTAGGGTCAAGGGGCGTGGTAGCAGAGAGGGTAGGCCGTGCCTCTGACACGGGGGTGAGACGGATCCTTATTTTGTTTCCTACAGATTTATCGCAGGTTTAGAGGCTAATAAAACAGAGCCGGCCACCTTTATCCCGCTGTCCTATCGAGTACTAAAAGCACCAAGACTCGTTTTTTGGAACCAAACTATACTAATATATAAGACATTTCATTGAATGCCTAAGCCTATTTAAGACTCTCAGAAAGTTTCATCAAGATTAAATAGAAAGTTTAGGCCTATACAGTCAACACCAAGAATAATATTAAAAAAAGTTATTTATTAATTTTATTTATTGAGCCCAATTTAGCTCCGTTTCCAAAGCGCGTAGATGCTTGTCTGCAAAAATAATAACTAGGTAGGTATAATAATGATTCTTAATAGGTCGATCAAATGTAGGTACCTACATAATGGAAGAAGATTTAAATTTGAAATAATAACAATTTAAAAATCGGATATCAATTGATATCAAAATAATTGGTTTCATCTAGTATGCATTTTTTTAAACATAATTAATCTGTGATCATTCAGAGTGAACACAAATTCACTCATTGACTTTGTCACAGTAAGCTACTTAAAGCTTGTGCCGTAAAAGATGAAGATGGTCAGCACCTGGGATCGAACCCACGACCTCCAGTGCGAATGCCGGAGTCGAAACCGCTAGGCTACCAACCACTTCAATTTGCAGTTATGCTTTGTTTTCCTAGAAAAGAAAAGCGGCCGTAACACTACGAACGCGTTTTTTTTTTAGACAAGTACAAGTAGGTATTCCAAAAGTTTCAAATGTCTACGAGAGTTAGTCGGGATATTTCATAGAAATATTAAATTGAATTCAAAATAATTACAGAATAAGGTACCGGCGACTTACAAATGAACTGACAAATAAGATTTCTATTAAAACAACAGAAATTCAAGTGAATCTTTTATTCGCGAAAAATCGTGTCGACTAGGTAGGTACCTCCCTAGTTGATAAAAAAAAACCTTGAGAAAACGTTATTTGGAAGAGAATGCCACTATAAATCATTGCCATTTTTGGTTTTCATAAGTTGTCACAAGGAATAATAAGATGGTTAGTTATGGCGTGTCATCGCGGAAGGGATCTGCTTATCGACGATCTCTCTCCAGAAAACCTATTACAGAGATTCTTTATTTGAGTCCGCAGACGTGAGAGAGATTATCTTGTTAAATTGATTTTTATTGCGAATGGTATTTATTCTTGGAAAACCGCTTGGGATTCCATACCACTGGAACACTCGAAAAATAAAACCTACGAGACGGATTTTTTTTCAAGCTAATGCCTAATGTAGGTATTACATTTTCGATATAAATTAGTTACTAGTGTTTTTATAATCATCATTCTTGTGTTTTCAATAACCGAGATTGAGTTAGGGCCCTTTCAAGTGACGTCACGTAACCTCACTCATGATTTGCCTTCATGTTGCAGTGCAGCGCACCACCTCCTCCATGAACTCATGATCTGTATCTAAATGCCCGTCACCACATTCGCCCATGATGGCCGAATTTCGGCAAACAAGTAGTTGTGTGTAGATAACATTTTTATCAGTGTTCGATGTTTTGGGCAGAAGATGCTTGGTGATAGTCCATTTCAAAATAAAAATTAATGAGTCTTCTATAGTTCTATAACTTAACACTTTTATTGAAACCACGTATGAGAGCTAAGCGACTTTTGCTATTTGTTACGAAGAAAAAAACAAACAAATTTAATAATTTTAATGAGCTTACACATAATTTAACACTATACAAGATCTATTTCGAGGCGGGTAAAAGTTCAATGGGTTTCATAATAAATTATAATATCAATTCGAAAGTCTAAAGTGAAAGGTATCAAGTTTATCTAATAAAATCAAGGGTTGAAAGCTGTGTGTATCATTTGATTATCCAGATTTATATAAGTGAATAAAAGTCAAAGGGCTCTTGTAAACCAAATTGACATAAATGATGGAGTTAAATATTCAATACATTATATACGTCTCGCTGGCAAGATGGGGTAGCAAACTACCCGAGTTAGTGGAGACCCTCTTAATAAATAAGTTAGAGTTTGTTCTGAGGGAATAAATTATTATTCAGCCGGTACATTTACCAAATAACAAATTTCCTACAAGGACACCATCCAGGTTAAACGTGAGAAATTTACTACCATGTAATGTTCCCAATTCACATTGACACTCCCTTGCTTAAATTTATTGGGTACCCTTTGATTGGACGGATATGTCATTGTCTGAAGAAAAACTATTCTCTTACTTCCTTATCTGGGTCTATATCACCCACCCGTCCTTCTTCAACCGAACTATTTTTTACATCCTGCATTTCACTCGCACGAAAGCGGTCAAACACAACGGACAGAGAGAAAGAACCGTGTACGGGTGGCATAAGAAACCAAGAGGTGAAGTGTATAAGTTTGTATGTATTGCCGAGACCTTTTGTATCGCACATTTGTTTTCACTCCTTGAGCTTAAATGCTCTAATAAATTCTCCATAAGACGGTCAATTCAGTCTGTTCTGGTTTGAGTTTCAGCTGCGAATATATTTTGTAAGTGTCTCCGGGAGGAGAAACGATTTGTTTCGGAACATCTGTTATCGAACCAATCTAATTAATTAGATCAACAAATCATTTGCTTTATACCTACTTATTAATTATTATCATTTTTTACATATCCACATATTTTTTTAAATTGGTAATAATTCCTCCATTTAACAAGAAAATGTATATATGAGTATTCAGTGCCTATGTATCTTTAATATAATTAATAAGTACCTACTTATATGTATATAAATTTTGAAAAATTTCGTGACCATTTTTACGAAAATTGCGAGGACGGAGGAGTATGAAATTTCGCACACTTATAGTTTATATAGAGAAGGATTGGCGAATGCTAATATTTTTTTTAAATCTCTAATATAAATTAAAGTCGGGTTAGTGCGAACACTTATAACTCGAGATCGGCTCAACAGATTCTTCTGATGTGTGATTTATTGAATTCTTCTCCGCTCCGGATAACAGAATAACTAATAAAAGTTGAAAAATGGATAAGAAATAATATAAAATATAATATTTAAGTTAGTATGGAACGAATTTCATGCGACGCCATCTTTGAATAAATCTCATAACAAAATACGTATTATTGTCTTCTGCATCTGCACCCTCTCATTCTCGCATATGTACCTAATTGCCACTCTTACATCATCAGTAGTCCATTTCATTTACTCCACCGTTTCGAGCGTTTTAGAAATCTTTCATACAAAGTCAACCAAATTATTATATTCTCGCGTTGATCCCGTCTGACGAATGAAATATGGACGTTTTAGAATTAAAATTTTAATGTTATTATTTGAATAGTTTATTTTTGTTTCTGGAGGCGTAGTGCACAATGAAATCCACAATGCCTGTGGTTAGGACCAAAGGGTCCACAGGACGTCTGTCGGGAAAGCTAGTTATGCATAAAAATAGATTAAATAAAAAAAAAAACATTATGAACACTACTGTAATGCTATTTTTTCTATATTTTTTGGGCTTACTATAAAACAGTTTCCTAACATTTTAATGTTTTGGAAAAATTAACTATTTTTTAACTGTTTTTTATTTATATATTTATTTCTTTGGTTACCGGTTTCGGCTACCAGCCATCATCAGACCAAACTTAAAACTAATGTGCATAGATGACAAAATATTGTGACTTACAAATTTTAGGTATTGTGATGGAGGGGGGTGTTAGGGGTGGGCGTGGAAGGAGATAGAGTAGGGAAGAGAGATAATAGCGGAGATTTATACGGGTTCATTTCTTTGTTTATTAGATTATTAGAGATATTTTTATTAATTTCGATTGTTTCTAGGGTGTTAAGTTTTCTATATGTGTAACCATTGGTGTGCTTGTAAGTGCTTTTATTGATGTTGTGGGTATGATTAAATAGTTAATTTTTCCAAAACTACTGTAATGTTTTGTATTTGATACTCAAACACACTTCGATATATTATTATTTGACATTATTTCACAAAGATCTTTTGTTTATCTGTGGTCGAATTGAGAGTAGATTAATATTTTTTGTATTAAATAACCATATAGGAAACTTTCCATATAGAACATATTAACATTTCAAATTTGATGTATATAGGTATGTCATTATTTTTTAAAGAAAATTGTGAAATAGCGCTCGCTCAGTCTTTGACAAAAGAAACTTTTTTTTTTATTGATAAGACTTCACTTATTATTACAAAAGAATGTTAATAATGTTCAAACTTATAATCTAGATTAGTGATGGTCGAATTTCTAGCACTGGCCGACCACTATAGTTTAAGATAAAACGCAATAATGTTAACATCAAATAAATTTGTGTGGGCAACGTAGACATGAAATCGATTATCTGGGCTAAATCAAAGTGGACACAAATACACTTTTGACATCTTTCACACTCAGCTTGTATCGTGAAAGTGGAAATGTTCGGCACCAGGATTCAAACCCCCGACCTTTAGGACTTTCGCTGTTCGTACGTAATACCACTACCAAACAACTCTGATTTATCATTATATTCGAATTCAATATTCATTTTTAGGACCACAGGACAACGTCTGTCGGTAAAGCCACTTATAATAATTATTGTTGAATTTAGTGATTTACTATAAATATTCATCCATTGGCTAAAAATAAAACAAAACATATGGCAATTATATGTTGGTAGGTGTTGCGTGAGCGGCAATTTATTCAGTAGCACTCTTAACGAAATTTACTGTAATTTGTCACAGAAAACTAAGAACTCCCCGATGAGGAATATAGAGAGAAAGAGAAAAAACGGCTGGAAGGCGAGGAAATAATAGGATAAAAAAATTTTGAAATGAGTTATTTGTCATAGACGTGGCGCAGCTGGGCTTACGGCAAAATTAACGAGATTTTTCCCTTCAATGTGCGCAGTATTTACTAATTAATTTATTCAAAGTATCAGGTGTTATGTGGATGTGGGTCCTCTCTCTTTAAATCACTCAGTCCGAGCCTAATCATATCGCAATCACATTAATTCCTTTTTTTTTTATTAAATTTCAAAAAAGTTAGTAGGTAGCTTGTTTCGAATGATTTATTACGCAGGGTGTACATCCAACTTATAGCAAAATCTGACACAGAACAGGTATTAGAGACAATCTATTTTTGATAATATTAAAATCAGTTACATTATCGTCCTTTTGAAGGGTACCAACTTTATTTAAACACGTTTGGGATTTCTGACAAGTTGGCAATATTCCTCGCGGACATCAGCTGTTGATTGATTGTCATAGAAGCCATCGACTTATCGACAGAAATCATTATAAGTAGGAATAAAAATATTGCCCGTAGTTTGTTTTGTGTGTTTCAATGAAAATATAGAAATACGGACAACCTTAACATGGATTCATTCTCAACTTATGTACACGCTTTCATGTTGTGACAAAATGATATACCTGAATCTGTTCAAATCTATTCGTAGGTATATTTTATCACTGAACCCAAATTATGTTAAAAAAAAGAACATATTTTTATCTAGTGGGGTAGTAAATTCCATTTACATTAAGATGTAAGTCTTTTTGCCTATGTATCCTATTTGTATTAATTTTAAAGATTGTTAGTAAATTCATTTCATTACATTTCAAGAAAAAATATACTTTTTTTCAAATGGAGAGAATATTTTTTAAAACAAGTCTGTTGAGTTAGTAGGCAAATAAATTGTATTGATTGTTGGAATTATTTGAAATAGATTTTTTTTGGCAATTTTGAGACCGGTTATCTAGAAAGTCACATCGATGAAACAAAATCAAATAAGTCGATTTGAAGTGAGCGGAAGTCGAAGAATAGAACTTCATTGGGACAGCTGCCTCTCAACTAAAAATAAATATTGATTGCAAACTACTAAAAAGTAGAAGGATTATTCAATGATACAAAATACAAAAGCAATTGTACATTTTTTACGTAACATATTGAATAAGTTTAGGCCGTTGGCACATGACGTCATAACGTTAGCATTTTGTTAACTAGTCTGCTAAGGAATGATTTTTTCGTAGTAAAAATATCCAAACTCAAATAATTCAAGTAATTCAAATGATCGATTTTTAAATGGAACAAACCACCACGGGCCAATGACCGATTTTTACTGTCATTTCGAAGGCTTCACTTTACCTTAACAACGTTCGCCATTAGGTGGTAATGTTTAAGTCTCCGAAACTCCTAATCATGAAATACATTTAAGAAGGTAAATACCGATGCAAGGTATTACTTCATGTAAGTGGGTAGTTTATTCAATATTACCCTTTGCATTATTTTTCGTCCAATCAGTTATCCGTTAAGAAAAGAACTTTCAAAGGAAAAACGGGAATCCATCACAGGACCTCATGATCAGAAATAAGAGCTTATATCACTAGGATACCGAAGTTCTTGATATCAAATAAAAACTTCATAAACTTTCTTGGTACGACCGTAAAGGCAACTGCTTGAAAAAATATTACCTTCGTTAAGATCGTGACCACCTCACGTCCTTAAATCTCAACTGGTCAGAAAAGGCACAATGAGCCTCGGGCGCCTTCGAGCGCAATGAAGAGCTCTTGGTGCCTCCCTATGCTGCTGAGTGGGGCCTAGGCCTCCCGCATTGTGGGTTGTTTGGGGGTGGGGGGGGGGGATTGGCCGCGGGATTGATTTGTGTGTGGCTGGTTTTTTGGTAATCGGGCTAGGGGTCGGCTTTGTGCGGATCAGGTTTGCTGCGGATTGGTCTCCACCGGGCTTGCTTGCGATGTACGAAGTGGACGGAGCCATCTGTGGATTATTCTGCAAAACAGGTTGCGATCCATAGATGGCTAGAAGTCAGGCGCCATATTGGAAATCATAGACCAATTGATATTCAGCGCCAGGAATAGATGGCGCTATACAACCATTGCCAGGTGGTAAAAATGTACAATCTTAAGGAATATTTCGTGTATTATTATGTAAGATATAGTTTTAATGATATGTAAACACTGAACATGTATAAATACGAGCGAACCGCATGGATTCGCTCTCTTTTCTGCCAGATCATCGCCGAATAAACACCAGAAGCCATCCTGCTTTGTTTCATTTTCACATCCAATCGGAGAGAGACGACCACGGAGGGCCTTCAAAGGGAGAATTTTATGTTATGTTAACGTTTTTAGAATATTATACCTACTCTTATTTACATACAATGATAGAGTCGAGTGTATTTGTGTTTACTTTGAGTGAACAGAGATTCATTAAACAAATTGAAATGTTATTACATTAATTATACCTATATGGAATGAGTAAATTTGATCAATTTTATGGGTAAGCCGGCCCCACATAAATCAAGCCCTCCACGGATCCCCCCCCCTCCCCAAACCAATCCGCAATGCGAGAGACCTAAACCCCACTTAGGGGCATAGGGAGGCATCAAGAGCTCTCCATTGCGCTCGAAGGCGTCCAAGGCTCATTGCGCCTTTTCTGACCGATTGAGGTTTAAGGACGTGAAGTGGTCAACTTCACGGTCCCGATCTGATTTTTCGATTTCCTGCCTCTTACAGGATGCTCGAAAAAAATTTATGGGTAAGATTGATCAATTTTATTTTCTAGATTTCAAATATGATTTTTTTATTGAATGAAATAATTCCTATATTAAATTTAACAGGATCGGAAAATCCGGACTGCTGTTATTTTGGACTTGACGTAGGAGTAATTTATCATTTTCCATTCCACCTGATTACGTATTGGATCATATTTTCTAAACAACACACACACACGTAGACTGAGTTCGTTGGTCATAAAATATGTGCCACCGTCCGAAGATGGCAAGCATATAACTAAGAACCTACTGGGCTATATTATATACCTACTCACGTAATATCCTTCGTTTACTTTCAATCTTTTTCAACAGGGCTCAATGTGATCATAAAAATCGTATCTATCCGGCAAACATTGTCGATATTTTTTTTTCTTTTTTTTTTTAACATAAATAAAGATGGCAGATATTTTCCTACGCGCAGCAAGTATGAATGAACACAATACAATAATATAGATGTTGCTTGGACTCCTGATAGATTTTGTCCCAGATATATTTGAAAGGAAATAATATATTATTTTCTCTCAACTCTCTATTGTGTTTCGGGATTTCACTCCATGAGATCTTTTTGATTCGTTTAGAGGTAATTGAGAGAGGAAAACTTCCAAATCTTTATCTTTTTTTAACTAAACAGGAAAGACGTTGTAGTAATAAAACATTTTCTAAATAAATAAACAATCAACATTTTCGTTGCCGTATTGCATTTTTACGAAGTGTATAGGTAAATATCCGCTTGTTTAAAACTTCTACACTATTATAATATAAAGTTTTAATCTTGAATCCAAAATCTTTTTATACCGCTGTAAGAACTACGAGAGGTTGGGTGTTCGATTCCCGGGCGGTTAAGAAATATTCTTTTCATTTGAAATTTCTACCCAGGGCTAGACGATTGATTTATTAAAATTGGAAAAGAGTTTCAATGGCAATACTGACACCTGTGTATACAATTAATTGTAAATAAAATGTATTTCTTTATTGTAAGCATCTCGATTATATCACTTTTTAGAACATTTTTGTAAGTAGGAAGCTATCCAATATATCTATGAACAATGAAGTCCAAATCGAGTTTAAAATGATAATCTCCAATCATACTCTAATGATTTCTTAAGATTTTCTAATTAAAACTACGCTAACCATCCTCTATATTGCAATAAAGTTTAATGATTATTGAATAACTATGTATAGTATAAATAATGATAAATTGAAATAAAATATGGTGCATTATTTTGATTGCTTCAAATACGATAGGTACTCATTAGACATATTTATGCAAAATCCCACCCCTGAGATGAGTTGCTTAAATTTTAAATAAAAAAAAAACTGTTTATTTTAATTAAGAGAACCCCTAAACTTGTATTCAAAGGGAACATTTATTAATAATTATTATTTGACATTGTCGCACATTGATTAAAACATCGGGGTAAGGGTGAAATCAATTTTAGAGGGATGATTCACACTTGTACTTTAGAGTTGCCGATATTCGTCCAGGGAAATTAAGGGGATGGAAGACACATCCGTGCCACGCGTAAACAACTAACAAACTTTGCAGCTAACATCACAGTAAACTTCTAAATATGTGAGTTTTTCTCTGCAATATGTATAATAAACATGCTAAATTTATTATAATTCACCTTTTCGCACTCAATGGGTAGCTATCTTTCACACTATGAATATCCGTCAAATTTGAATGAAATTATAATACTGAATTAAATCACGATTTTCTGTTTATTGAGGATAAAATATAGAATACTGTATGAATTTATGTAATAAAACTATATTATTTTATCAGGGTGCTGAAGACGAGTAAGATTCTCTCACAATGTGTTCCGTTTCTTCGTAGTAGAGCTGATGGATATGGACATGGTGTGGGGGGAGGTCATTGGGGCCATACGAGAATATGATTGATTGATTGATTGATTTACTGATGACATATGATATGGGTACCATTTTCATTTAACGAGATGTATTAAAATAAAGTGGTTGGAAGTGGTTGGTGACCCAGCGGTTACAACGCCGGCTTTCGTACTGCGGACGTCGTGGTTCGATCCCAGGTGCCGACCATCTTCCTCTTTGACGACACAAGCTTTAAGTAGCTTACTGTGAAAGAGTCAAGGAATGTATTTGTGTTCACTTTGAGTGAGCACAGATTCATTTTAATTTTTAAAAATAATAAATTAAAATTGAGGTTTCCAGTTGAAAGTATAGATGATGTTCATTTTTTTTAAACAGCATGAAAAAGTGGTTTTTGCTTATCATTTTTCTCACTAAGCTAAAAAGATTTGATGCATTGAAATGAAAAAAAAACAACATATTATTAAAATACTATACTAATGACAAAACGATATGAAATGAAAAAGGGAAGTTGATCTATTCCTACGACAGAATTATTGATGCATTTTGCGCAATAATGTGACTTCACCCGTGATTCTACAAAGACTGTCTGTCAAAGAGGTATACTGTTGAACAAGTAAGCAATAACTACACAGGTAGGCACCTAACAATACATAATATAGTATCTATGTATGTATGTACTCAAGCCTTTACTGCTCCCCTAACGATTATTAATTTTACTGTACAAATTGCAATTTGTACTGCGTCTGTATAACTCTCTCTGAGCCACGTGTCTCTTTCTCTTTGTGTGGGTTTATTAAATAACATAATTTTGCCGCTCTAACTGCTGTTTTGGTTGTTTCCTTGGACACTGGCGGATCTATCATTTATTAGTAAAATTGCCATGCACCTTTTAATGTACAAATCCTGCAACTTTTGTTTGTCGCATGCCGCAACCACTAAATTGATCTATGATCTCTTAATATGTCTTTATACTATAATACATACATTTCTCTTTTTTGTCCAAGAAAATTTGCAATAACGCACACCCTGTAACGAATTCTGTAGGGCTATTCTCGTAATCAATCGCTTTTAAAAATCACTTAACGATAAGATTAAGACACGATCGCAAGCAGTCGTATTCACAAAACAATCGGAATCTAATCTTAAATCCTACTTATCTTGAAATGGATCATTTTCATACTGATATTTTTTTTTTATAACCTTTCGGCAATTCATCCATTAGGATGTTTTGTGCCAAAAACACTATTTATTTAATAATACTGATATTTCAAATATAACGAATTTTTAAGATATCTACTAGATATCTTGTTTTGTACCAATCCGCTATTTTATGATTGTCAATCCGCTACGAGAATAAGGGCACTGTATAATATAATATAGTCACCCAGAAATAAAAATAATTAAATGACAAACGTAGTCAATTTATATTATTACCTACTCTTTTCGGATAGGAGCATTAAGCTTTGTACACAGTTCATAATGCTAACCACTAGTAGGTACATATGGTTTCAATTTGTCCGTTTCCTGTAAAGTCAATATCCGGTTTGCGGGTAGCTTTCACGTAGACGACTCAACGAACATTATATTATTTAATATCCGAACGATTTAAAATAAAACAAAATAAAAACTCCTTCATTTGTTTTATAAATTTGTTCGCTTGTTTATTGTTAAAAAAAGGCCACAATTTCGGTTTCGAGAGCGTTATTTATTTTCCTTGGAGCAGAGTTGGAAATTGGAATGTCCGAAGTTAATTTATCAAAACAGGCGATTTACATAATTTTATTCCATCTGAAGGCTTCTCTCATATAGACCCGATGGTATTAGAGTAATATCATCAAGTAGGTTAAGTAAGGTTAGGATGTGCGATGTTTCGCTAATAAGCTAAGCGAGTTAGTCTCCGTTAATCCCTAAATAGGCGAATGATATACATTTAAGCGGATTTAAGAAACTTGTCGCTTAAGCGTCTTTCTTAACTCGAAGTTACAAAAGCAGCTTGCGAATTTTAAATACCTTTTAAACAAACATCGTGTAATTTATATTAGTTACATTCTTATCTAAGCGACTCACGCGTGCATTGTTGGAAGAATAAAAAGTTCTCTGAGAAAACGTATTGTTTTTTCATAGACAGACGTCATAATATTAAATAGAAACTACGTCATAATACCTAATAACTTGAAAGTTTTGAAGATAAACAACAATGTAAATTTTACATAATTCAATGTCAATTCTTATGAGGGGTTGGAAATTTGTCAAACAAAAAATTATATTAGAACGTTGTGCACCAACAATGCCAATCTACATAATAATTCAGTAATGTATGTATATTTATTTATTTATTTATTTATTTGTTTCACTCCAACTGTATGTAAGAGCATCACGCTAAAACCGTAGGTTCTGCGTTGAATATTTTTCTTCGCAGTTTTTCGCAAATACAATTGTGGTAATCTGAGATACAAATATTTACATTTCATTAAATATATTTTAAATTATTTACAAATTTCTAAAAATTTAAAATCTTCATACAAAAATGAGAAAGTCATGTTTTAAAAGTAAAATTATACGTCTAAATTTTGTGTAGAACTGTAGCATTACGGTATGAAAATGTACAAAATCAATCGAAGTTTGATTTGAAATACAAAAAATATAAGTAGAAGTCTTTTAATTCTTATTTTATAAAGATTTTCACCGAAACTTCTTATAAAATATGTACGCCATGACAGATGACTAAAGCCGGTAAAGCAGTGTTCGCTTGCACCCTCTCTCTCCTAAGGTACCTCATTAAATGTATCACTACGTCATAAGTAGGTCAAACTAACTATACATAATATAATACTAGGTAGGTAGGTACCTATATCTACAAACAGGTTTTCATTAGGAACAACTACACGTATTATATAATACTAGGTAGGTAGGTACCTATGTATAACTACATTCTTCTTTTAATTTTTTCGCGTATTCAACAGTGAGTATTAATTTTTCCTCATCTTCTATTTTTTTTATACTTAAATATTGAAAGTGACATTAGTTTTTCAAACTTTTCGCATATTTAGCAGTGACTCTTATTTTTTCCTTTTTTGAAACATTAGCTGGGTACACATTCTAAATCTTAGCGTGAAATGCCGCCGTAGACAAATTCAAATTGGCGTTCGACTACAAACAAAGATATCGCTAATGTATAGTGCGAAAAAATTAACTGTCCACTGGAACATATAAACATTTATTCAAACCAAACAATGATCCTTATAATATAAAATATAAAAAGTGGACAGTTAATTTTCTTCCTACTCTACATTGTCGAAGTAGTTTGTAGTCTATTGCCAAATGCATTTTGTCTAGGCCTACTGGTCCTGAGAAGGGGAAAGCTGCATACAAAACCTGTTCAATAACCTACGGCTCAAGTCTGACTAGCCAAATCAACAACGTAAAGCAAGACGGGTATCAGCTAGTAGGCAATAAAGATGAGACAGTAACAAAAATGGATATAGTCATATCCTGGCGCCAAATACATGACAGCAGTCGCAGTCTTTAAATTTGGTTGCTCTCTTTTCTCAATAATTTTCAACTTTTATCTCTATAATTCATTTATTATTAAATTTCTACTTGTTGCATTATTATTATTATTTATCATTTTTCGACATGTTGAACATGTTGAGAATTCTCATGATTAGGAGTTTCGGAGACAAACATTACCACCTAATAGCGAACGTTGTTAACGTAAAGTGATCATCGCACCTTTGGTCATGCATATACTTAATAAATACTTATAAATAAATTCTCCATAAAATATCACACCGCTGTTGGTATTAATGTGAATTTTCATCTCAATTTACTTATTAGATACTCTATGTACATCTGTTTCATAAATTAACTGTTGAATGTACTTTATTTCTCATAAAAAACGATGTGAAAAGTAAATACTAGGAACACATTACCTCTACGGACATTTATTTGAAAGTCATGCGTTTGATGTTATCTCTCGTCTGATAGACACCTGACACAAAGAAATAAGGGTGCGCGCTGATGCTCATGAGATACCACTGACATTTGAATTTGTGTTAAATGTCTTGTATCACAATTCCATAATATATTGTACGATCGACTTTGTATTATTTATTTATTTATTCAAGGCTGCCAGCGTTATTGTCGATTCGCCCCTTTTGTTGACGAAATTTATTACGCCTTTATAACGGCGACAAAAGCCTTCTGGTATTTTAGAGGATATATTCAAACTATGGGGAAATTTTATAGATAAATAGTCAACATATTATGAAATCACAATATTGGATGTTATGAAAGCGAGAAAAAATTTGTTGTTCATTTTAAAGGTAAAAGTTTTTTTTTACTAGAAAAGATAAGTTTTTTTTTCGATTTGACTATAAGTAAAACGTTCCCGACTGACTTGCAAAAGTCAGGCTTGGGTAAGGAAAGTGATGGTTATGATACCGGCTTTCATACTGTAGGTATTGTTCGGAGGACGTGGGTTTTGAACCCAGATGCCGACCATCTTCCTCTTTCACGACACAAGCATTGAGTAGCTTACTGTGGAAGAGTAAAAAAGTGTGTTTGTGTTTACTTTGAGTGAGCAAAGATTCATTTTTATAAAAAAAAAATAATAACATGTACTTGATTTATTCAACTACAACATCTGCAAATTATACTCAATTATACTAACATATTATACAAAATAATGTATTTTTTTCTGTAAATTGATACAAGAAAAGACGAGACAAAAATGTGGAAAGTTAAATGAATGATTTAAATAAATTATTAAGGAAGTAGGTAATAAGTACCTACCTATGCTAAATTCAAAACAATTTCTGTAGGCACCATAACTCGCAAACAATTTTCCGTCTACCAAGCTTCCTCGCTATACTTTAAACCAATATCAGTCGGGAAATACAAGCTATAGGCCACAGAGTTTCAGAATGATTACCCTTCTATTACGACAACAATACGATAGTAATTTGTCATTAGTTGAATAAATGAATTTCACCCCAGTTAAGTAGGTATATTATGTACGTCCTATTTGAGGTAGATTCGTGTTATGAAACATTATCACATTGAATTTCAACAAATTGCCGGAACATTATTACATATTATGCCGGGTGTACCCACTATTAAAACTATATTAGTGAGTGGAGTCGCGTATTGAAAGGTTTCACAAAGAGAAAAATGATTGATATATTATGTCATTAGAGTACCTATCACTGGTTTCATATTTGGTTGTGGGGTATAAGGACATGTCACGTAAGCCGGGTTTATCATTCAATAACACTATTTCTGTCAGAAACCGGAATTACCTTGATACCGGGTGAAGGTATAGGATGTTTATTCCGACTACACAAGGTCGTACGCTTTTATCACTATCGAAAGGGTATCTATGTCGTTCATGGGGTGATAATTATTATTAACACCCTCACAATTTCTATCTAGAGGAATTATAAAATGACATAGATTAGAATAATATCCAAGACTGCAGGCTTTAGCAAGGATAATTACCGACTATTCTCCACGTAGTTGGAAGGATTTAATGATAGGGCAGATTACCGATTTTCAATTCAAAGGAAATATTCATTTTACTACGAAGGGGGTCTTTCTCCTTTTATATTTTTCTTATCCTTTTTTTCAGTTGTTTAGCTTTTGATAAACGGTGAAGTATGTGAACCTGATATTTTTATAATTCTTCCAGAAAACGGATACATATCTAAAATTGCTGTCTATGTAAAATAAGTCTCATTGCAATGACAAGCAACCACAATTTTCGATAGGTTTTAAAAGTAAATATTATAACAACTTAAGTCCATGATCGTAAAAGAAACATCATTTTCAAACCTTGATAAGAAACTTATGTATATTAAAATTATGTTTATGGAAGTATCTTCAATAAAAAATTATTTTTTCAAAAAGTGTTAAGTAGTTGCTTGATAGAAACGAAGGTGACATTTTTCAACAAGATTTTCTTACACTTATACTTTTTTTTATTCGAGAGCCCGCGCCTTCTGATACACAGAGTAAGAGAAGGCGTAGAAAAGACGAGAGACGACAAGGTGTGATAGATTGAAAAAAGAACTCGCTCGGAATAAGAAATTTCGACATTACTTTAAATAGGCGTCAATGAGAATTCTTTAATCTCCTGTGTTCGTGATAAATAATGGGTATTAAAATATAGTACCTACTGAAACTGGTGATTTCGTTCAGTTGCGATTTGATATTACAGGATCCATTTTGCAGAATAGACAACGTCGTTGATTAAGATAACACCAGATGCGTCCAATTTATAACCATCAAAATACGTCTATCTATGCATAGATTTCTTTAGATGGTTACAAATTTGACGTGTTATTACAAACGTTACAAATTACCAATTTGATCACTCTTTTTAATATTTTTTAGTAAAAAAATTAAGATTGATTCAACCAATTCATATTGTTTTTCAAAGAGGTATCCACGTTTGAATTAAGTTTTTTTAGAATTAGGTGGTGTCGTAGATTAAAGAGAGAAAAAGTTTCTTCATTTAATTTGATTAATACATACCTACATACATTTTCAATTTCGTGACAGTTTATCAAAATACATTTCTTATGTGGCTTCGAGTTTTGATGTTCAAAAATGTTTCTCACCATTCATTTTGAAAGTTATTTTAAATACGATATTGGTATACCTACGTATTTATACGATAAATATAAAATACTATAAGCAAAATCTGTAGGACGACGATTAGAGAAAGGGGTCATTGACTGTTTGATGGTTCTATGAATCGGTTAAAACATCTTTCAAATGGTCCCAATTTTACCTAATCGCGTTGGGAATTGCTTATTCTTTGACATTTATTCCCGTAGCAACAGTTGTAGATATATCGGAACCTCAAATCAAGTACCCATTACATTTCGTCGATGTTTTTCCCACGGAAATGTTACTCTCATAGTAACAAAAATTGACATATAGACGAATAGTAGGTATAATATGATAAATTTGCCGTAGTTACATTGGTTTTGTCATATGTATAAAAAATATTTCATGTTTCAGTTTTTTTTTATGAAAATACCGAGTTATAAAAGAACTTACAATTATCATATAGAATGTAGTCGAAACTTGAAGAACAACAGCTTTTTCCTGTTAGAACAGAAAAAAATATCCAACATATCTAATTTATATATTAATACGTGAAGGAAAAACTTTGTGACTATTTTTACGGAAAATGCGCGGACGGAGGAGTATGAAATTCCGCACACTTATAGTTTATATAGAGGAGGGGTGGCGAACGCTAATATTTTCTTAAAATTATGCATAAAAATAGATGAAATCAATAAAAAAAAAAGTGTGTGTGTATCAAATACATAACATACGAACACTTCTGTAATGTTATGTATTTGATACACACACTTCCACAGACTACTACTTATAAAGAAGATCAACTTCGCGCCTCATAATGGGCGCAGAAAGCTTTTTGAAGGCGGTTTATTTAAATGGAAAGTGGAACTGAAAATAGCGGAATATTCAAACTCATTGCGTTAAATTGAGAATATATTAATATTGTTTTTTTTTTCAATAATACTTACCTCATAGAAAAAAACTTTACATTTTATAATCATTTAAAATTTGACGTATCCATGTCATTGATTTGGAAAGAAAATTGTAAAATAGCACTCACTCAGTCTAATGTTCAAACTTATAATCCAAATTAGTTATGGTCGAATTTTGGGCACTGGTCGACCACTAGTATTATACAAATCTTCAAGTAAAACTAATAATATTCAATGTGAAGTAACTTATTCCTAATTATATTCCCGTGTTGTCATAATAATATCTATTAGATTAATCACATTTAAAGGCGTATCACATTTATTCAGACCTACACAAACACGCGTCATATATACGAGTATATAAGCATGATTATTACCTACCTACAATTCATACAATAATGTATGTTTAAATGTACCTAAGCTTACAAATTGTACTTAATAACATACTTGCCTAGTACTAGCTGGTACCGACGCGCTGAGGGCACCGAAGAAAAGAAATGTTATACTAAAGGGAAATCTATTAAGTTAACGAATAATTTAATAATCACCCAAGTGCATCATGTGGATCATGGCTTATTAAATTTTGCATTCAATTATGTACCTATACCAAAAATGGCTGTACTTGTACGAGAAGATACATTAAACTGCAAATGATTAGTTTCGTTTGCTGTTTTCATATAGCAGAAAAAAATCATTGATTTTATATGTTCCATGACAACAACTCTCTCGTAAGTGTTGGCAATAAGTTGACAAATCCCATTCACGACCAGACGTAAGGTGCCTACCAACAATTTTTTGTTAAATTGACATTATTCTTCTTTCTTTATCTTCGTTTCCTCATTACTGAGGGTCGTGACCCATGGAACTACAGGGTGCTTGTCAGAGCTGTTCCGAGTACAGGAAAAAAATACTCGAGTACTGAGTACAAGTACTGCACACAAATATACTCGGAGTACAAGTACAAGTACTCAGATCGAAGTACTCGAGTACAAAATACCGAGTACAAGTACCGAGTACATGAGTGATTAATTAAACGCAAATCTTTTATAAACCTCTAACAACTTTGCGCATGTTTCAAAACATAATGAATGTGAGCGGATACGCTGATGATATCCAGATCTATGCTTCGGTGGAACCTGATAAACAGACGGAACTGGTGGGAGTGTTTCTTGAGTGCATTGTGAAAGTGTCACAGTGGATGTCTGCTAAAAAACTATGCTTAAACTCTGATAAGACTGAATTTATGTGGTTGTCTTCCATCAGAAGACAACACTTAATAAACAATGACAATATATCTGTTGGGGGAAAAATTGTAAAGCCTCTTTCTTCTGTTAGGGTATTGGGGGTTAAACTGGATACTTGCCTCTCGATGAATGACCAGATCAGTAGTGTGGTGAGGGATGGTTTCTTTTGTCTGAGACAGCTAAAGCATATTAGACGCGCCTTACCTATAGAAGCAGTTAAAACACTTGTGAATTCATTCGTCATTTCAAAGATAGACTACTGTAATGCAATATATTGTGGCCTTCCGGGTGTGCAGTTGGGTCGCTTGCAGTCACTTTTGAACGCCTCTGCTAGATTAATCATGTGTCAAGATAAGTACTGTCGAATAACACCATTGCTCAAGGATCTTCACTGGTTACCAATTGTTGCCAGAATACAATTCAAGGTCTGTGTAATGGTGTACAGGGCCATATGTGGGGATGCACCTAAGTACATAAATGAAATGTGCAATCCCAGAGCTATCACCTCAAGACGATTGACACTGAGGTCTGCTGGGAGTCTTCCTCATGAATTGGAGGAGCCCCGGAGGGGGGTCCTGACACGCTATGGTGATCGTGCCTTTTGTGTGGCTAGACCTAGCCTCTGGAATGCTCTACCCCTAGCTATCCGACAAGTGCAGAGTTTGGAGGCGTTCAGGGGGGGCCTAAAGACTCATCTGTTTGATCAATACTACGGGTCTGGTCAGACATCGACATAGGAACGGGACAGTTATCTATGAGCACAACTGTGATGCATGTTTTTATTAATTTTATTTTTTGTTGACGAACTGGTAAAGGGATTATTGACTATAATTTTAAAATTCTTTGACGAGCCTACTGGGTGATATTAAATATTTTATGTACAGTGCCCTTGAAGTGCAATGCACTAAACGGCGCTATATAAATTGTCATGTTATTATTATTATTATAATGTAATCGCGAGCAATTGAATCGATCATTACAAAAAACTGCATGAAATAAATATTTTACAAAAAAGTGTATAACTATAATATTATTACATTAAAAAAAATGGGTAAAATAACGCCTCCACGTGGTGCACCCCCGGGCAACGTTATAACGGCAAAATTCTGTCAATAAGGAAGAGAGAAAGCAGATAAGCCAAAGAGGATTGAATTAAAAACAAGAAAATAGAACATGGTATGGTAAATAATACAAATTGCAAAAACAGCTCTCCTCTGGGCAATAAGACAAGAGACCTTGGAAAAATAGAAGATAGAAGAAATAAGTATGTAGTTCTAAGACCGAATATCTGACAAAACTAACAAAAGAGCTATGTATTGATGTTATACTGCTACAGGAAACCCACACAGCAAACTTAAACCAACTCACCACCAGAGGTACCTACGGTTCCCGGTTTCAACCTAGCTGGCGCTGTCCACGGCGTGGCCACCAACGTACGCGACGGCCTGATTTGGATTTGGAAAACATTGTTTTAAATCAGGTAATGTGTCCTTGGTCACCAGTCACCATCAAAATAGGACACAAAAGTCGTCAACGTTTACAAACCTGATAGACTCCAGTGGCCACAATTTAATAATAGGAGCAATCACACCAACTGGGGATTAAGAACCACAGACAATAATGGTGAGGACCTCACGGAATATATGGAGACTGAGAATCTTCACCTCATTTATGATGCCAAAGACAGAGGCACCTTTTATCAGCTAGATGGAATGGCTACACCCAGGACTTGTGCTTGTCCTCGAAGGTCTCGCGATGGAACTTCCAAAAGGACAAATGGGACATCTTCGCCGCCCATTTCGATGAGACATTGATGTCTCTCGTACCTACCACTGCCTACTAACTACCATAAATTTATAACATCAGTTTCAGAGGCCGCCAAACAGTCTATACCATGAGGAGAAGAATATCTACAACAGTTAATTCCGTAAGACATGATCCCCACTCCGTAAAATGTGGCAAAAAAAATTAAACCAACGGACCGCACAGCAAAGATTTCAGCGAACCTTGTTGCAAACAAAATAGTAGACAACGGCAGAGCGCCCGGAGACAAAACATTCCAACCTAAGGTTAAGGAACAGCTCCACACAACACAAAGGACTGTCCAAACCGATCTACCCTGGTTGCTCCGTTCACTGAAACAGAGGTGACTTCAGCCGTTTAAATGTTAAAACAGCCGATAAGGCTGCTGGGTCTGATGGCATGTTGCCTGGATTATGCGGTGTTCACACGAGGCGATATAAGGCCAGACGATTTCGCTTGCATAAAAAAAATATCGCTCGGTCGCCCATTGATCGTCTGATGTGTTCACACGAGTCCACCGGCATACATTCAATCTGTCAGGTGCGCTGATAGTTTTAAAAATGGCGGACGTCGAGGTAGAAGTCACGCAGTAATTGGGGTTAGTTCATAATATTGTTTTAGACGATATAAGGAGACTCCTAATTGAGGAAAAATCAAAACAACGCAGATATTAGGTGCGGAATTGGATTCTAAGGAGAAATAAATTTAAAGCAGTGCTGTCAATGGTCAAGAAACAGAACATACGGACGCCACGCATATCTGCGCATGCGTGCATCGTTCCACCAGATACAAAAGTTGAAGGGCGTTCAACTTGAGGCGATATCGCTTTCAACCATTTTTATCGCTTCAGATTTATCGACAATCTGTTCACACGGTACAATTGGCTGGCGATATTTTAGTGTCCTGGCGATATTCGCCTCGTCTGATCACCGCATTACGGGCCTTATTTATTATTATTATTTTTTTATTTGGTTCAACGGCCAACCGGCCTTTTACAATTTATATTTTAATATAGAGTGGTAGTGCACATTAGTACAAGGATAAAAAAAACTCACAGTTAACATAATATAACACTTTTCTATACAAAGGTGTCAGTATTGCCGGCGGAACTTATTATTTGAGGTAATTTTTTCAAGTCAACCGGTACTGTCCAATTTGAGACAGGCCAACCCCAGGTAGAATTTTCAAGTGAAAAAACACTTACGAAAACTCTGACCCGGATGATTTCGGATCTGAAGTCCACGCCAGTACAACTAGGCTACCGAGGATAATTATTAACATAATAATGACTAATAAGAATACACTGCGAATATCCTTGCCGTGGGCCACCTGCCGAAAGAATTTAAAAGTGCTGGTCTTGTAGAAGCCTGAAAAATTTCCGCAAGACCGTCTGCTACAAGTTGCTTGAACATCTCATTCTCAACGTCTTCTTTTTGTTGTGTCTAAATACTACAAATTATGGGATTTGGCAGTATCAAAGTTCTGAATTTTTTGTTTTATTTTTTTTATATATATATTTTTACTATTCTATTCTATTCTATTCAACAGATTAGAGCCCATCATAAATCACAATTTTTTCATATAAATAATATACCTACTTCAGTTTTTACGTAAAGGAGCAATAGCAGAGCAGGATTTCAGACTATACTCTATAAAATGACGAATCCGTCTTTTTTTTCAAAGACTTATTTAGTTTTTGAAATAACCAATTCAATCATAATACACGGGTTTTAAAAACAACAATTTTGTCACCAACACTCTCGAATTAAAAACGAGAACCATACATTTACACTTTACTACTACTAATAACCACGACACCTAACAAGTCTCTACTTGCAATATAAATTCAAATTACGTATCATAGTAGGTTTAACGTATTCCAATAAATCCAAAGATGTACTCGAGAACTTGAAACGTACTCGAGTACCTTTATTGTACTCGAGTACCTTTGATGTACTCGAGTACTTTGAATGTACTCGAGTACATTCTAAAGTACTCGAGTACATTCGAAGTACTCGAGTACATTTTAGGCTCAAAAACGTACCGAATACAAGTACAAGTACAGGTTTTAGAAATGTACTCGTGGACTGAGTACTGAGTACACCAAAAGTACTCAGAGTACAATCTACGAGTACTTGTACTCGAGTACCGCCCAGCTCTGGTGCTTGTTGTGAGCACCAAACGCCTCCAATCCTCTCTGTCCTCCGTCGCCCGCATCGCCGAGTACAAGTCTCCCCCTGTTGCCTTTTTTATTTGGTCACATTAAATAGCCTAAATATCCATTCAAAAAATTTCATAGATTGACTGGTTTAAACGTAATTTAAAGTTTGTTCGGTATGTTAGAAGTAGAACTAGCGGAACCTACACACGTTGTCCAGGTTTTTCAATTGTAACTTCAGGGAAAGCTCGACAAATGGCAACGGCAGCTGATGTAATAAATCAATGAAATCAAAACTCCATTTACACCTAACTTAGGGGCATAGGGAGGCAAAAAAAGATCGATCGATATTGCGCAATGCTTTATTATGACCTTCTCTCACACCTTGTCCAAATTTCTCAAATCTTCTTTGGACAATTAATAAATACATGAGAAAAAAAACAGTTTAACAGGAGGTGTTTAGGTTAGTTTTGGGGGTGTTTAAACTCTAGCCAAAGAATGATCCGTACGTTGTAGAGAGATCACGTTACCAATGAGTAAACCTGCGAGCAATGCATAAAAAGAGATCACGTTACCAATGAGTTAACCTGCGAGCAATGCATCAAAAGAGATAGCTGCCAGCTGACCACTGTCAAATGACTTCAAGTTAAATCATATGCAATGAACAATGCTCTTACAGTTAATTGTGGAAGGCAATACAGAAGGCAAGTGAGCTATGAAGCGAATTGGTGAGAATTTCTCGAGATTACGAATTTTATTAATAGATAGTCATTGGTCGTCGTTGTAATGAATGATCTGACTGAGGATATACAGAGGCCAACACCATGGAATATATTATATGCCGACGATATTGTGCTGATGGGTGAGAATGTTGCAGATGTGCAGAATATGATGAATGATTGGCAAAGAGCTTTAGAGGACAACGGGTTGAGAATAAGTCGAACGAAAACAGAACATATGCCATGCTATTTCTCCAATAACTTAACAGACACAGGACAACGTATTTACCTCCAAAACACACCATTACCCCAAACAACATCCTTTAAATACCTGGGCAGCGTGATAACACCTCAATGTGATGCGGATGAAGATGTCACCCACCGCATTAACACAGGATGGCTAAAATGGAGGTCCCTCTCTGGAGTACTGTGTGATACAAAAATGCCAGTGAGAGTAAAGGGTCAAGTATACAAGACCGCAGTAAGACCCGCAATGACATATGGCTCTGAATGTTGGGCATTAAAACAGAAACACCAACAAAGCATGCACACTGCAGAGATGAAGATGCTCAGATGGGCTGGAGGAGTAACCAGACTCGATAGAGTTAGAAATGTCCATGTCCGAGGAAGTTTCAAGGTCGCACCCATAACCGAAAAAATAACGGAAAACAGGCTTAGATGGTATGGGCATGTTATGAGACGACCACAAGACAACATGATCCAGAGAGCCATGGACATTGAAACTCCAGCCAGGAGACCAGGCAGACCACCCGCCACATGGTTGTCGAGCATAAATAGGGACTTAAAAGACTGCGAAGTGGAGCCAGAGATGGCGTTGGACAGAAAATCTTGGCGCAACAGGACACGGAGAGCCGACCCCAAATAATGGGACAAAGGCGAGGGCGAAGAAGAAGAAGAGAAGTCATTGGTCGTCAACCTCCGATAGAAGTGGCATTTAAAGAAGAAGAAGAAGAATTATTGTATCAAATTATGAATCTTAATCACAATCAAACCTCAAAAAACAAGCTTTAAAAAATGTAGGGGAGTTCAGTCACATAAACACGAAAATAAGAATTCTATATATAAAGATAGAACCTATATATATAGGAGGTTCGCCCACTTCTTATTAGGTAAGTACATGATATCACCGTAGTAGGAACATGAAATTACTTAGAGAAGGAATAATTCGTCGGTAGCAATCGATCAAACGTCACAGCTCCGTACTAGCGGAATACCCTTCATGTTTATTTATCAAAATAAAGTTTGGTTCTGTGTGAGGGCGCGGGGTGCGGGTGGATGGTGAGAGAGCAAGGAGGGAGGCTGGTGGTAATTTAGGAAATGCCGCGGAAGTTAGGGTAGCTTAGCTTTTAACACATCGTACGAATAACCTACCGACATCGTTACATAAAATAAAATTATTTGCAAGTAAGTTAATACTGAATATTATTTTTTTATTTTTTATAGGGAGATACTTGATACTCCGGTGGGGAGGTTTTTATAACATAAGGCGTAATTTTTTTCCTTTACCAGATTTTGTCTTTTTCTTACATATTCTCAATAAGGAAAAGTATAGGTGAGAATATTTTGTATCATCATCGGATTAAACGAGCTGGCAATATTACGACTAAACATCGTATGAAAATACAAAAAACAATCATTCGGAATTAGATAGAATACGTGAATATGATAAAAAAACAGGAATCACCGATGTGGTTCAAAAGTTTTGAAAACAAAAGGGGCTGGACGATGCCAACGAAATCGACGCCAGACGGACCAAAAACGTTCTTGAGTGGCGTCGGAGAAGTGTTGGCAGGCCTAAGACAAGTTGGTCTGATGACGTGAGAAGAATTGCCGCAGGTAGATGGTTGTGGGTGGCATAGGATAGGGAGCTGTCTTCAAGAATGGGGCTGATGAAAAGAAAGAAAAGAAAATGATGGAATTTGCATAACTACGAAAAAACATAAAATGTTTTCGGCTGATGGTTTTAAAAATTGAAGATGGCATAAAATACGTTAAGAAGTTATACAAGTGTTGAAAAAGACGTTAACCCTTTAAATAATTAAACGGTTGACCATAAAACCGTCATATAATATATTTTTTTAGGCAGACATTTAGTTAATACGAAACTGGGACACACATACATTTGTATTCAGTTCGTAAGATGTCGTCTTGATAACTCTTCATAAAAATGTGCCTATAAAAAGTAGACTAGAAAAATCTTCACGAACTTTAGCACCCACTAAAAATAAGAAACTAGATTAAGTGCGTGCGTAGGTATGTGTTATACAGCACATAATATTCAACGCGTACTACGTCGAGGCTCGCCTATGCGACGAGAGTTAGCAGCGGGGAAAACTTTTCGCAAACATTTTTCATATGTCTCCCAAATTACTTAATACATTTCGCCATAAAATAAATTAGAAACATGTCAAAAGATTTGCTAAGGGACATGTTAAGAAGAAACTTTTTTTATTCCAACTATGTTGGTAGGTAGGTGGTTACTTCCTAGTCCCGCATTCTCTTCTCAAATGGAATGTGTCATTTATAATACACTAGCTGACCCGCCGAACTTTGTATCGAAATAAATAATATGGGTAAAAAATTTATGGTTTTATGCAACAGAGCTCAAATTCGTTTTTTTAGTTATTTAATACGAATGACTATTTACTGGCATTAGCAAAACCTGCATACCACGCTGCATTGATTGGGTCTGAGTTTATTTTTTCATCAAAAACTTTTAACCTATGTTAATATGGTGTGGGAGGAAGTCATCATTGCGCAAGATCGAGTGCAATGGAGAGTTCTTATTGCTTCATCTTGCTCCTGAATGGAGTTCAAAGGGAGTTTTAATTTTGATTGATTTGATGTTAATATGTAAAAAAATAATTTAGGTTTGTGATATTGATTGATTGATCAAATTACGATAAGGAATATCTCCGTACCGATTCAAAATACGCATTGAGGTGTCAATGGTTTTTTACCCATCACGCTGATTCCCGAAGGAGGTAGGCAGAGAGTATGGACTTCCATTCTTTCCAATCCAAACTCATTCGCTTCCTCCAAACGCATAACATTCCGCATACATGCTCATAAATTTCTTTTGATTCTGACTTGGCCCTCATGTAAGACGGCAACGATATGGTCGGTCTGTCATTCCAGGTCGGCCTCGTCTGCGTGCACCCATTCTTTCAGATTCATATATCCCTTTAGTCATTCTCTCTTCGTTCATTTTCTTTACATGCCCGAAACTCCTTTCTTTATTAACTTTCATTCTAGTCACTACACTAACATCCACTCCACATTCCTTTCTAATATTATCATTCTTCATCTTATCAATTAGTCTCTTTCCCCATATCCTACGCAGTGATCTCATTTCCACAGTATTTATTCCAACTTCCAAATTGTTCGTCCATGTCCAAGTTTCACTCCCATAAATCAGGGATGGTATCAGGATTGCATTGTGCATCAACTGTGGTTTAAAGAGAGACCTTCTTAGAGGTCTTAGTGCACCGCCAACCCTTCTCCTAGCCAATTTCCTTCTTTTGAACATGTTTTAGTTTTTTTTTTTTTCAATTAAGTTTATAATCAGTATTCGTTGTCAATCATGTAAACAATTCAGTTTAATGGTGGTTTTATAAATCTCTGTAAACAAACAAAAAAATATTCTACTTGTTCTTCATTATACCTAATCATGTATTCATTGTGTTAAAACTTACCTAAACTCCTTATAAAATGAACTTCAATTAAGTATAACTCCTTAATAGCAATGTTATGTATACGATTTTGTTTGCTGACGGTTTTAAAAATCTCTGTTAATAAAGAAAATTTTCGAAACTCCTTACGCTTCATTACAATAATGTAGGTATTCCTTGTATTAAAACCTCTTATAAAAATTAACTGCAATGAATATAATATGTGTAGCGAGATATCCTATAGTAGGAACATTAGTTAGAGCGAATATATAATGACGACCGCAAGGGTGCGAGTGAGATAGATATATCGCTTGCTGCGTCACGTCGGTAACAAAAAATCAGCGAACAGGATTTTGGGCGGCACGTAGAAGGTTAGGTGATGCGACGGACAGTGTGTGAGTGAATTGCTCGACATGTCTCAGACACGAAAGTAATTAATAAAATTTTAACTTTAAAATGTAATCCATACATATTGAAGGATAATGTAAAGTTTATTCAGTTAAAAAGTCATTTAATATTAGTGCAAAGCCTAAGATGGAATCCGCAACGAAATAAGGTACGTTTTCTTTCGATAAAGTTGATTTCAAATTTACAAATTGTAACATTAGTAGACAAAATTAAAATAGACAAGTCAAGATTAAATATTAAGTATATCTGAATGATAATTTTCAGATATGCGGTTCTAGTCTCGGGGTAGAATACAGGGTATAATTCCTTTTTCTGGATAAATAATTTTCGGATGGCAGAGGTGGATAAAGTATTTAGTTGAAAGTGAGGAACTATCAAATTACGGCGAATATTCAAAACTCCGTCGAGTCTTGTATGCCTAAGTATTTGGATGGGGAAGAGAGAAGCTCCAGGGTTGTAAACTTCACATATATAATCAAAGACGGATTATCTTCGTACTTACTCCATACGCGTTGAACAGTTGACCTGTGGGTAGGTCAGTTCAAGGGTGAACCAAAAGATTTCAAGGCGAATTCTTGGGAACCAGTTGGAGAGGAGGAAAGTTCAGAGGTTCAGGTCGTGTCCCTCAAATTTAGGAATGAAACACAGCTGAGTAATCTTTTCTTAACTTTTTTTTATTTAATATAGATCATGGTATGCTCATATTCAAATCGGTAGTTGATATATTCTCATAGAATTTAGTAATTAAAAAAATGGCCTTTATGTAAGATTATAAAAGAAGTTGAGGGAAAGAAAGAAGTAATAAGTCGAAGCATTGACAATATTTTACTATATTTTTGGAAATCATATAATAAGATAACCTGCAACCATCTGCAGGGAGATTTTGTAAAAAAACTTAATTAATTTTAGTTATTTGAATTCATGTAATTTACAATGTTTATTGATTGAATGAATAAATTCAGTTTTTATGTGAAACCCATGTTATTTATAATTATAGAATACCTAACACTTTTCAGGACATAATCATGATCGTTACAGCTCACCCCCTGTAGAGTCTCAAAGTCCGTGGCATAATATTGTATGAGAGTAATAGATAACGGTTCCTGTCGTTTTTGATGCTAAGAAGAGAGGCAGAGCTTCCTTGCTTAAGAGAGAGCAAGGGAGGGTCGAGCCCTCTTAATAAAGTAACACTCAACGTTACAAAATGGCGTCCAACGTTTGAGGCATCAGAAACGACACAAAATCGAATTATCCAACTTTTTCCTTTTGTTCTAATTTGATTAATTCATTGGGGTAGCGACTTGTACATGTCTTGGAAAGTGTTGATGCGAAAAGTGACGGCCAAATCCTCATTTAATTTTAAGCTAGTTGTAAGTCTTTTAATCAGTTTTACTTTTGTATGTAAAAGAAACAGTAGTTGGGTCATTTAATTTTTTTTTTGAAACAAAAATTTGTTACAAATTTTTTTAAATATTATTGTGGGTAAAAATTTTTCTGCTGAAATTTACATGTATACTTGAACTGTGGGTAGAGCATTTTTCTGCTGAAATTTTATAAGTGTGGGTATGAATAATTTTTTTTTTTGGATAAAGAAGTTATGGAGGCAACAAAATAGTAATGTGTTAATACATGAAAATAATTTTTTTTGATGGATCAAATGCTGATCACAATTTTTTTTGAAGAATAAAATAAAAAAAAAAACCCAATTTACGAAAGTGTATATGAAACCCAATATTTAAGACATCTATAATGAATATAATCTAATGTACTCGATTATTACTATGTTCTAGATCCATGTTATTGATGAAGTCATTAAGGTTTTGGCTGGAATTCTTTCACTGTGAATGCTGTTTAAATTCCTGAGACCACACAGATGTGCGAACAAAAATTTCTAAACGCTAATTAAAATGACCAAATATGTATACACGGAGATATTGTTTTACACTTTCAAGAAGAAAAACAAAACCGCAAGTTGATGTTTGAATTAATTTTTTATTTTTCTAACAATTGAATAACAATTCTGAATATGTTACTGAAGTTTAGTGGACTCTCTTTTTTTTCTACTTCTACTGCTCGTGTTGAGAAAGGTGTGTGAGAAAGAACTAGTGGTCTGAAAGAAGCGTTTGCAAATTTAGATTTTATATAGAAAAAAATTTTTAGAATGAGGTATGGTATAAATTGAAGAGTGTCTCCATTTTTACCTTTGTGTTGCTTTGAAGGGGGGTCTATCGAATAGACATAGCTGAGTATGTTGAACATAGCGAGGTGGTAGTGGTAAATTTTTGAATAGGAAGCAGCGACTCTTCAGTTAAAAGAGTGAAGTCGTCAAATACGAATAGGTAGTCGTGTACGCGTGGCCTTAGCGAGATAAGTACACAGCGGACCTTTTTATGAATTCGTTTCTTATTGATTGCAAGTTTGTAGTCAAGAGGTTATGTATCGGGTTTGTTTACATCTCGTAATGTGCAAGAAGTAATTTTAATAGATCGCTCGTGCTGAGTCAGAAACTTGTTTTTTTTTATATTGAAAAGAATATTGCGCAGGCGCGAGAAATCTTTAGCAAGGTCTATCGAGCTTGTAATGTTTTAGATTGGGAGCGCAGGAATTTACAATTTTTTTTGATTAAGTGCCTTGTAATGATTTTAGTTGTAGAGAGTTAATTTTTTTCCTTGTACAAAATATTTATTAAAGTAAATAGTGACTTTCCTAGTTATCTATAGACAAGGTAAATAAATACCTAAATTAGTAGAGTGAAGATTGACGTTAGCTACATTGATGATACACTTAAATATCAGTTGATAAATCTCTTTAGCAATTCTTTTAAGTTTTTTTTTTATTCGGCTTTTGAAGACGAAAATTTTTATTTTTATAATTAGGAAGAGACAAAGAAGAAAATTTTTATTTTCAGCTTTGGTTAAAATTTACTTCGGTTTACTCAGGCTTGGAAATAGATTAGTATTAGTATTTTATAATTTTCTTTTCTGGTGAAACATCAGCCAAAATGGACAAAGATCCCTTAATTAAACTTAGCGTACCTAAAGACGATGTGGAGATGGCATCAATATTGTCGGGCAATGGTATGCGATATCGAAACGAAGTGGTAGAGACACCTGAACGTATCACAGTGAAGCGAAATGCGAGGGTGTTGCCTTCGGTTAAAAAGAAAATTATAAAATCTTTGGGGGTAGGACGGTCGGTACAGAATGTAACTGTCAACAGAGAGAATAGTTATTAAGATGTAAAAAATTGTATAGTAAATATTCTAGTATAACTAAAATGTAGAATAAGTTATAGGGTATAAGCTGTGGACTTAGGATGGCGAACTGGAATTTATATAGGTGAAATAGAAGTGAGTGGTCGGTAAGTTCTCGAATATATGTAACCCAAGGGGGTGCATGGAGAAAGATTAGACCGCGAGGCAATTATTGATAAGTAATGACGCAGCGGGCGTCATGGGTCAATGCAACATATGAGGCCGAGTTGTTTTGTAGGTTTGGGACAGGTCAAGCTGTGTGAAGAAGGTTACAGAGAAATAGTCGTGCGTTACACTTTGAGCGGAGTCTCGTTGAGGCGAGATAGATTATTACTTAGACATCACCAGAAAGCAAGGGGATAGACTAGGTTGGTACGGACTAGGTTGAGGATAAGTCAAATGAGAAATTATGTTTCGACGTGATGGTATGTGAAGAGATGTATAAGGTAATGGAAGAAAATGCGTGGCCCGGGGATGAATGTGGAATTAGAATGAAAGAGGAAATAAAAGTTTGAAGGAAGAGTGTTGAACATATTGAAAATTTGTATGAATCCAAAACTGAGGCTGTCTAATGTGTCTGACTTTGTAAAAGGTAAAGGTTGTCTAGTGAATTATCTAGTATGAAAATATACACAGCGCAGCGGGCGTGTGTTACGTAGCATATGGTGATAGTATTAATCGAGAGGTAAGAGCGAAGAGTGGAAGGAGGGTGAGTCTACCTATGATAAGAGAAAAATCGGTGTAAAATTTTCACCTGAAGGTTTCGCACATACTGTGGCCGACGGAATACAGTATGAGTAGTGAAGATTTAAAGTCATAGTATTAAAAATTTATTAGTTTAAAAAAGGAACATATGTATAATTTTAAGCTATTTGTGTAAATTAAAAATTTTAAATTTAGAGATTTCAGAGTCAATGCTTTTGTATCTATTAAATGAATGAGCCATGGGTTATACCTTGTCTCATGTAAGAGCGAGTTATAACTATCATTGTTCGTGTAGAAAAAGATAAGAAAAATTTTTGACTCTTGATGATCTGTCGCCATTTAAGTCTATAGACTTAACGTGCCATGTAAATACTCAGTACACTAGGATAAGGTCATAATGATAAGACAAGTGTAATATAGTAGTTAAATTATAATTTATAGAGTAACCAAGGAATACTCTAACTGAATATAGAGAGCGATTTTGGGTGACCGAGGCAATTAAGAGGTTAAAGTTAATAAAAATGCCTCAGGTATGCGAAGGAAGTTGTTTTTTCCATAGAACACAAAGCTTTTGTTATTTCTCGCATACTTAAGTTATTATATTCTAAACAAACAAAAATTCTATGGTGGCGCCTGGGTTACGTTTCATTATAATGAAACTAAAATGTACGAATAAGAACGTACGTGTAAATTTGAGCTGTTGAGTTAGTCGAAAGGACACCCAAAGTCAATCTCGAAATTGAAATTTAGATATATACTGTATCATGTTATTATTATTGAATTTTTCTTACAAAACCTTTGTTAAATTTTCAAAGGAAAATTAATGTTTTTATTATGAAATTCTTAGTAAAAGATGGTCCGCTATTAGGATGTGTTGGTTATGAGTAATTTCTTGTTTTAAATATAAAATTTTCTAGATGATAAGTTAGGTGTATTTGTTTATTGAGCGTACCATGAGACAATAAGTTCGTTTAACTTTCTTGCTTTTCTTTTTTGGAGATGAAAAATGGAAGCGAGGGACAAGTAGTCGATTCGGCTATTCGGAGGGAGACGGTT
Source organism: Mystacides longicornis (assembly GCA_963576905.1). NCBI lineage: Eukaryota > Metazoa > Arthropoda > Insecta > Trichoptera > Leptoceridae > Mystacides > Mystacides longicornis. Next base: position 13,667,436 of record OY756428.1, read on the forward strand.
AGAGGGAAATATTTTGTGTATACTCAAATACACAAAAATTTTATTGGGAAGAGGGGTATTGTAGCGAGATATCCTATAGTAGGAACATTAGTTAGAGCGAATATATAATGACGACCGCAAGGGTGCGAGTGAGATAGATATATCGCTTGCTGCGTCACGTCGGTAACAAAAAATCAGCGAACAGGATTTTGGGCGGCACGTAGAAGGTTAGGTGATGCGACGGACAGTGTGTGAGTGAATTGCTCGACATGTCTCAGACACGAAAGTAATTAATAAAATTTTAACTTTAAAATGTAATCCATACATATTGAAGGATAATGTAAAGTTTATTCAGTTAAAAAGTCATTTAATATTAGTGCAAAGCCTAAGATGGAATCCGCAACGAAATAAGGTACGTTTTCTTTCGATAAAGTTGATTTCAAATTTACAAATTGTAACATTAGTAGACAAAATTAAAATAGACAAGTCAAGATTAAATATTAAGTATATCTGAATGATAATTTTCAGATATGCGGTTCTAGTCTCGGGGTAGAATACAGGGTATAATTCCTTTTTCTGGATAAATAATTTTCGGATGGCAGAGGTGGATAAAGTATTTAGTTGAAAGTGAGGAACTATCAAATTACGGCGAATATTCAAAACTCCGTCGAGTCTTGTATGCCTAAGTATTTGGATGGGGAAGAGAGAAGCTCCAGGGTTGTAAACTTCACATATATAATCAAAGACGGATTATCTTCGTACTTACTCCATACGCGTTGAACAGTTGACCTGTGGGTAGGTCAGTTCAAGGGTGAACCAAAAGATTTCAAGGCGAATTCTTGGGAACCAGTTGGAGAGGAGGAAAGTTCAGAGGTTCAGGTCGTGTCCCTCAAATTTAGGAATGAAACACAGCTGAGTAATCTTTTCTTAACTTTTTTTTATTTAATATAGATCATGGTATGCTCATATTCAAATCGGTAGTTGATATATTCTCATAGAATTTAGTAATTAAAAAAATGGCCTTTATGTAAGATTATAAAAGAAGTTGAGGGAAAGAAAGAAGTAATAAGTCGAAGCATTGACAATATTTTACTATATTTTTGGAAATCATATAATAAGATAACCTGCAACCATCTGCAGGAAGATTTTGTAAAAAAACTTAATTAATTTTAGTTATTTGAATTCATGTAATTTACAATGTTTATTGATTGAATGAATAAATTCAGTTTTTATGTGAAACCCATGTTATTTATAATTATAGAATACCTAACACTTTTCAGGACATAATCATGATCGTTACAGCTCACCCCCTGTAGAGTCTCAAAGTCCGTGGCATAATATTGTATGAGAGTAATAGATAACGGTTCCTGTCGTTTTTGATGCTAAGAAGAGAGGCAGAGCTTCCTTGCTTAAGAGAGAGCAAGGGAGGGTCGAGCCCTCTTAATAAAGTAACACTCAACGTTACATATGGCCTATCCAATCAATCTTTTTCATACGATATATTTTACATTCGCCTTCTATCAATCACAACAACAATCAATCCACTGACAGTTCTTTCAAATGTTAATTAATTAAAATTCAAAAGTAGACCAAATTATTTTGCTAAAAGTACTAAAAAGGTTAAATACTTTCTGTGTTTTCAATAATTTTCTAATTTTCCATGCATTTTTTTTCTATTTCAACCTTCTCCGGATAAAAGCCTACACGACAAAAAAAGAATTAGCGAAATCGATCCAGCCGTTTAGGCGTGATGCGATGACATCGGGAAATAGCTCTCCATTGTTATAGTTTTCTTTAATTTTCTAATTGTCCGTGCACTTTTCTTATTTTTTTCTTCTAAATCAATCTTTTTCTGATAAGAGCCTACACGACAAAAAAATTATTAGTGAAATCGGTATAGCCGTTTAGGCGCGATGCGTTGACATCGGGAAATAGCTCTCCATTTTTATAGTTTTATTAAATTATCTAATATTCCATGTATTTTTCTTAATTTTTTTCTTCTAAAAGGACACTCTCCTGATAAAAGCCTACACGACAAAAAAAGAATTAGCGGAATCGGTCCAGCCGTTAAGGCGCCATCCGATGAGCACGCGAAATAGCTCTCCATTTTTATATATAAGATTTCGTGGAATTTTAAATGGACCGCAAAGAAATCTCTAAAAATCTTTGTAGGCTCTTTTCTGGATACTTTTAGTATGCATATATAACATTCTTTCATGCGATACGTCAATTGACGATCATCGTAGCAAATAGTTGTCCGCATTTTTAAGAATTATCAAACTATAGGTATTCGTGTATACTCGAGCTAACCTCTTGTTAGTTTCGTCACCTAAAATTTAATCAGTGAAATTAGGCAAATTATTGCCATACTGAAGTGATAAAGTTTTTAAAAAAATATTTTCTTGATCATATCATATTGTTTTAATACGCAATTATCGAATATTGTGTACCTATCTTGATAAAGGTACCTATGGTTGTTTCGAAACTTAATGGTTGCTTACCTACGTAAATAAAATTGCGCTGTCAAGAAATTTATCACAGAAAGGAATAACCGTTCCATACAAAATGTATGAGTATTTTATTTTCTTAATATTTTTATTCCTTATCAATTTTTCATTTTTTAATAGCTAGTAGCCTATTCGGGACGGAGACGAATACAACAAATCAAAAACCATGAAAATCGGTCCAGCCGAAGTGGCCCGTTAATATTATTATATGCACAATGTGCACTGCGCCCCCGTAAAGCAATACAAAATTGATTCGATTGAGTTAAGCTTATAAAATAATAACATTAAAATATTTCTGAAACATCCATATGTCGCCAGACGTCGCCAAAATTGGTCGGGGGGTGCAAAGAAAATATTTAGGCGATATTTTTGTATTAGAAATAGTGCTCCTGTTAAAAACAAAAAAATAAAAAGATATAATTACCTACTACTTAAAAATTAGAAAGTCATTAAAATTAATATGACATTATAAATCCATTTTTCTAGAAGTCTGGGGTACATTGGAAGCAGAAGAAGAAGGTTGTGGCATTGGATCACTTATAAAAGAATATTATATTCATTTTTAGTTTATGTTTTTTCGTTTCCGCGTTTTTTTATATCGCTCACTTTGGCTTCTATCAAAATACTACAAACGAAACGGAAAAGCACCATGGACCTAAAAGGCGCTAGAAAATTCGCTAGAATATTTTGTCGTTAAATGAAAATGAGAAGTCGTTTTCCATGTCCAAAAGTCGCTAGATCTGGCGACAAAGTCGCCAAGTTGGCAAAACTGCCGATAATATTGTTGTCTTTTTATGAAAATGTTCGAATCGGAGGAGTAAGTGGGATGGGCTACTGTAAGAGCGTATGCGAGAATGAGAGGGAACTACCCGCGATGTCGTCGGCGCGTCCCAGGTAATCTTTCCATACAAACTTAAATGTTATATTTTACATCACTTCTTAACCATTTTTTTAACTTTTTATTAGTTATTCTGTTATCCGGAGTGGAGAAGAATCCAATAAATCAAACATCAGAAGAATCTGTTGAGCCAATCTCGAGTTATAAGTGTTCGCACTAACCCCACTTTCATTTATATAGTAGATTACCGCGGAAAGTTCAGCTGATGTTCTTGAGAAGTGTATTTTGTGTGCGACAGAGAGAGAGCTAGAGATCAGGAGAGGAGGAAGAACGACGAACTTCCCAATACTTTATCGACTTTAACGTGTGATTGATTCAACACTTGAGTATCGAATTGATAACACGTTTACCTTATAATATACGCCCGGCATACTTTTTCTCCACCTTCCAACTCTTGTTCTAATATTATTCTAAGCAGCCAACGTAGTAATATTATCACGTGTCTCTTTAGGTGTGTCAGGCGAGACATATGGCCGGAGGTGCGTCTCTCTCCAACTCCTGAAATTACCTCTTTCGTCACGTCTTTCAGCATGATTATCGAAAAGGTTTGAATAATGGCGAGATATAAACGATAATTTATGCATAGATAAGTCCTTTGAACACGAGACAGGGTTTTTTCTTACCTAAAATACGTGTTTCTCGAGTGTTTTTACACGAAACATATTCCTCTATCGTACATCATTTTCCTTTGAATGAATCACTATTAAAAGCAATGGAGGGTATCGCAGAATAAATTCACCAGTTCAATGTTAAGGTTTCCGAATCATTCGAAAACGAGTGCAGGGCTTAAAAAAAATAATAAGGTTATTCTTAATATAAACGATTTTTTTAAACAATTTTTTTTTCATAAGCGCTATTGGTTGGCTGGAAGAGATCCTTCGGGATAAGTCCACCCTTTGGTTCGTATTTGTGTTTAATGCTATAATATTTTGTTTCAATAAAGTGTTATTTATTTAAATCTGATAAATATTTTAAGAGAAATACTTAATAAAAAATATTTTTAGAGTAGTTTTATTTATTATTATTTTATTATTTGTAATCAAAAAAGAGTAAACATATTTAATAGGTATGTGATAGTTGGAGATGATTTCATAGCAACAATCACGATACAGGCTTTGCTTAGTGTGAAATATGTCATTAGTGTATTTATTTTCTCTTTGAGTAAGCACAGATTCATTCATTAAAAAAAATAATGGGTTTCAAAATACAATGAAAAGAATTTGTCAACTAAAAGACAATGGGGTTTGCAAGGTCACAAAGTCAAAGATACCGATGGAATATGCCAATCGGAAGGACAAAAGACAAGGGTCGTAAAAAATATTAAGGTCCCAACAAAGAGTAAACTATCAAATGTCGACTTTCAGGTCAGTAGAAATAAAGTGAAAAACTGAATAACAGACCAACGAGATATCTAAAAAGATTATTTATTTCAAAAGCAAATACGTAACGAAAATACAAAATAATACAATTTTGGTTTTATGGATTTTGAAAACACTGACATAAACAGCAGCCAGTATTAAAAACAACATAACAACAGGCGCGGTGAAAATATATCCGATATCTCGAGAATGTTTTTATGCAAAACAAATATTATGACAGAGGGTGATTGAAGAGACGGGGCAACAGAAAGGGGAAGAAATCATATCATAGGAGATTATTGTTCAACATAAACGATCAATAGGCATTACTTTAATTGATTCCCTTGGTTCACCCGACTGTATAAAGTAATAGTGTGCGTCTATCGGAAAAGATATTACAAATACTTATTTAAAACATCTGTGGTGACTCACACCGCAGGCCGCTACCACACGTAATCCGGGTGAGTTTGGGGAGGAAATGATAAGCTTCAAGAGGGCGCTCCGATAACTTCCCTCCAAAGGGGAGAACCTCTTAATGTGAAATCACAATTTTATAAGAATTTATCACTTCACGTGCCCTGTATTTGTCTTACTGGAATATGCCGCTTTTGTTGTTGTTGGATTATGATTATTTTTTCAATGTTCCGTCCGGGTGACTTTTCAACTCGTTATTTATTAACTCGCAAACAGAACGTAATACAGCAGTCACGTATGAAATGAAATGATAAAAAGGCATTTTAGAAATTTAATGTATTATTTTCGTTTCAAAACAAAATTCAAGGTTTTATACGTTTATATTCTATACCTACAACTCCGAAGATCACTCAAGCTCATGAACTAATGAATGCCTAAAGGTGGGTTAAAACTAAATTAGCGAATGCTCAGTTCCTTGTATCAGCTTTTATCGATTTACATCTTTTGTAAACAGAGACTCATCAATCGTTGCTCTACCTTTGTTTGCCAAGATTTTATAAAATGTTCTATGATGTAAAAACGGCTCAAAACTTGCAATCACAAATTCAGTCTCAGAATTATCAGACACGGTGGACGGTAGTCTGATAGGCCATAGACACCTTAGAAATGATCAATAATTGCCACTTGTGATCAACATCTCTAGAGTAGGTATATGCCCCAAAATTTATATCTATTCCTGCTTGCTTAAACGCTGATAAAGAGCATTCGTCGATTGTGTAAACAAGGGAAGGCAGTGAGAGCTTGATTGCGAGCTGCAAAGGGCAGTGAGAATTAGACCCCGCACTACAGGAACTACCGTCAAAAGTAAAGGAAATAATATAGAAGAAGACTGAAATACGTGAACATGCGAATAAAGAAATGGCGTTTTACTTTATCAAAATAATATCTTCATTAGTAGCGAAGGAGAAAGAACTGTGCACGAAACACGTAACATTACAATTTTGTGCAAGAAACAACTTCTAATCGAATATAAATTGCGAGAGAAAAATTCTCAGACAGAACTGGTACAGAGTTCTACCATCCGGTTATGTTTTATAGAATGTATTTACCTTCCTGTTTAATAAAATAATTTGAACTTTTCTCTAAAGCAGACATTTGTGTAGAAGTAAAACTAAGTACGTACAGTGGAGGTTTTTATTTTGTTTCTTTTTAAGTCTGGCTGTACGAATGTATGTACTAATCAAGAGAAATAAAAACCGGTGGATAAACGCAGCTCCGGAAGGTTGCAGGTTGCCTCCCTCGCCCTCCCACCCACAGGTTACCGCATGATTTAGAAAGCATTCCGCTGCTAACAC